>OX411715.1:33192001-33802686 GCA_948252095.1 Dicycla oo | reverse complement strand
GGAGGGCGTTGGCTGTCCGATGCAATATGTTGGCCTGCAGGTTCGCACGTTGTACAGCAGAAGTAAAAGTAACTCTTTTTAAGGCTTTCTGTCAATCATTGTACGGTGCACTCTGTGGGTTCGATATACGCAGAGCGCATACAACGCCCTCAGAGTTCAGTATAACAATACCTTCAGGATGTTGTTGGGTCTCCCACGTCACTGTAGCGTCAGGAATGTTTGCGGAAGCACGTACAGACGGTTTCATTACCATTTTACGTAAGAAGACTGCTTCTATGATGCGCAGAGTGCGTGGTAGCGGGAATGACATTCTGAAGGTCATGAGTGATAAGCCGTGCTGCACCATTGTGGCGCATTGGGTACATGTACTTGACAGCAGATATATGAATTAAATCTTGTTTTTCGTTTGTTACTAATATAGCTTATAAATACTGTGTATTACTAACATCATATAGATCAAGGTCTGAAATAGTTTTTTTTTTAACTACAAATTAACAATTTTCGGAGTTTTTCCTTTACTTCGGCTGTGAGACCTTGCTTCTTGCCAAATTTCATGATTTTAGGTCAACGGGAAGTACCCTGTCGGTTTCGATTAGTTTGCGAGTATCAAAAACTGTCGTATAAAATGGTCGTAATTTTTTTATTGCATTCATTGTTTTCGTTGGGTGGTTTTCGTTGACCTAGACTATTAAACGACGACGGTTTTAAAGCGATAATTCGCAAAAAACAGCTTCTCTGCTGCAGCGTCTGCGGGGTGCTAATAACACTATTCTGAAGGTAATTGCTGCTAGATTTGACTGCCCGATCCAAAAACATTGGATAGAGGTAGTTACTGGTATAACCTAAAAGTATGAATATGTTATAATATAGTGTGTGAAGTTAAATGTAAGTATTTAATAATTAGACACTAACAATACTAACATAATTATAAGTCAATTGTTATTAACACACTAACTATCTATGGGCATAACAGGTCTGAAATAAATGTTTATTATTATTATTATTTCCTTTATTCAATTGTTAATACATATATAAATTATATTTTTAAATATTAGAATAATAAAATATAAAAACATTTAAAAATATAAAAAATAGTAGCCCACCGGTATCGGGAACAGGGTCCAAGCTACAGGGCTCCAGAGAGAGAAACCTCCTAACAATGCGAGCCGTGTCCAGAAGTACCGCTTTCTGAATCAAGCCCTTGATCCAGCTGCCCAACGAGAGCCTCCTTAGGTGTTGGTCGAGGCTCTTGGCAATTAAGCCACTGGCTGATACGACTATCGGCACAATGATCGCCGAGTCCACATCCCACATGTCGACAACCTCGCGAGCCAAGTCAAGATACTTGATTTGTTTATCTTTCTCGGCTTTCACAAGGTTCTCGTCATGCGGGACCGTTATGTCTATAATCATTGCGCGCCGCACTATTCGATCCACCACCACTATGTCAGGCTTATTGGCAACAATAGTCCTGTCGGTGATGATGGATCGATCCCAGTACAAAAGTGATATTTCCATTTTCGAGAACTGGGTCGGGCACATACCTGTAGTACTGCACTTCCGATTCTACAAGGCTGTATTTCAGAGCAAGTTGCTGATGGATAATCCTGGCTACAAGGTTGTGTCTATGCAAACACTCTTCGTTAGCTAGACGAGAACACCCGGAGATAATGTGTCGGATTGATTCTCCTGGACGGTGGCATGCCCGACAGATGTCAACCGTTCCGTCCTTCACAATAAATCTCCGGTAATTGTTCGTCATGATAACTTCGTCCACAATTGCAGAGACAAAACCTGCGGTTTCCCCAAAGAGATCACCGGAACGCAACCAGGCTACAGACGCTAGTAGATCTACATCGGGTCTATGCAGGGCCCGGAAAAAGCGTCCGTGAAGCTCCTTACTCTGCCATACCTCCCTGCGATCGTTAGTGTCAAGCACTACAGGCTTGCGCCAGTTCTCTTTAGCCAAGGAGAGCGGGGTGAGGCCCTTGTCCACCGCGACCACATCTCGATGCATGCCCACGTCGGTTTCTAGGAAATATTCCCTGAGACTGCATATCTCACGATTGTGGAGGGTCTTAGCATTTAAAAAGCCTCGACCTCCACACTCTCGCGGGATATACAGTCTCATTACCGATGATCGTGGGTGATGCATTCGATATGCAGTCAACAGCGTACGGATTCTCCTATCCAGGGCGTCTAGTTCAGTCTGAGTCCATTTGAGTACGCCGAAAGAGTACATCAGAACCGGTACGAGTATGACCCAACCGTTGAAGGCACGCACCTTGTTACCGCCTGATAAAAGACTATTGAATACTTTCTTCAGGCTGCCAAAGAAGCGCTCCTTCAACGATTGCTTCATGTCAGTAACATTGATGCCCAACGCTTCCGAAATACCCAAATACTTACAGGTTTCGGATGCGGAGAGGGCTCTAAGGTTTATGGAATCCGAGAGTTGGATTCCCACGGATTCCACAATCTCCCCACGCTTTACATGCATGACCGCACATTTGTCCACATCAAATTCCATCCTGATGGCGCTACTAAAAGTTCCGGTTACTTTCATTAGCTCCATCAGTTGCAAATTGTTGGGGGCGAAGAGTTTTAGCTCATCCATGTAAAGGAGGTGAGATATAACCTGACCACCTCTCCTCAGCCGATAGCCTAGACCTGAATCCTCCAGCAGTGTGCTTAGAGGATTCAAGGCTAAGCAGAACCAAAGCGGACTCAAACTATCGCCCTGAAATATGCCTCGCTCGATCCTTATCGGTTCGCTATTAATTCCTCTGGATATTTTGACATCCTGGATAGCGAAGGACCGTCCTCCACTGCCCCATACATGACATCAGAAAGGTGCGTAGAGTTGCATCTACTTTATACAACTCCAGCACCCTCATGAGCCATGTATGTGGTACTGAGGCCTTCTTATAATCTATCCAACATGTCGACAGATCCTTTCGGGAACGACGAACCTGTTGGCTAATGGCAATATCAATGAGGAGTAGCTCCTTAGTACCGCGGGACCCATTCCTACATCCATTTTGAGAGGCAGACATAATGGAGTTGGTGTCTATATGTTTATTCATTTTAGCTCTCAAAATGGATGTAAGAACTTTGTAGACCGTCGGTAAACACGTGATCGGCCTATAATTTTTGGGTTCCGCGGCGCTACCTGATTTATGGAGCAGTTGGGTAACTCTTGTCGTTAGGAATTGGGGTAGCAAACCAGACTCTAAGGCTGACTGGAACTTATTATTATTATAGTTAAGAGCAACCACATCTCAAAAAAAAAAAAAAAATCTGAGGTTCGGAGCTGGGACCCTAGACGTATTTAATATTAATTTCAACGTCATAGCTCCATGGGTTCCTGAGAAAAAGCGTCTTGACAGACTGACAGGCGGACAACTAAATGATTCTATAAGGGTGCTGTTTTTTCCTTTTGAGGTACGGAACCCTAGCCTTGCCCCAGTTCTCGATTCCACTAGAGATTCCCTAAATGATTGTAACTAGGGTTCTATGCAAATTCTCTATGTATGTAACTACAAATAATATGTACGCAACTCAAACACAAATATAGTTGCCAAACAATAATTTGTATAAATTTGCCTCGCGCCAGAACACAGTAACTGACTACATTATAAGCTCCCCTGTCGTGTATTCATCAAGTTTATGTGTTCGAGGCGCGTCACATAAAACGTTGTATTGTTAGATAAAATAATATACAGTGATGATATCATGACTACAGTCCCTTGATAATTTTTGATTGATTAATTTTTTTTATTCGTGTTTTGTTTTAGTGCTTGAGAGGGATTTCCAATTAAACAACCTCTTCCCAAGAGCCAGGAAAGCCTACAGGCATGCCACTTGGTAAGTGACTTGAGATCCGTAATGTCAGCTCTGTCGGAATGGTAACTTTGTAATGCCAGCTCTGTCGGAATGGTAACTTTGTAATGCCAGCTCTGTCGGAATGGTAACTTTGTAATGCCAGCTCTGTCGGAATGGTAACTTTGTAATGCCAGCTCTGTCGGAAAGGTAACTTTGTAATGCCAGCTCTGTCAGAATGGTAACTTTGTAATGCCAGCTCTGTCGGAATGGTAACTTTGTAATGCCAGCTCTGTCGGAATGGTAACTTTGTAATGCCAGCTCTGTCGGAATGGTAACTTTGTAATGCCAGCTCTGTCGGAATGGTAACTTTGTAATGCCAGCTCTGTCGGAATGGTAACTTTGTAATGCCAGCTCTGTCGGAATGGTAACTTTGTAATGCCAGCTCTGTCGGAAAGGTAACTTTGTAATGCCAGCTCTGTCGGAATGGTAACTTTGTAATGCCAGCTCTGTCGGAATGGTAACTTTGTAATGCCAGCTCTGTCGGAATGGTAACTTTGTAATGCCAGCTCTGTCGGAATGGTAACTTTGTAATGCCAGCTCTGTCGGAATGGTAACATCGTTTCACAAACCCGGCTAGGACTATTCAGATTAGAGGACAGCACGTCGTACGGTTATCCTGCTATCGTTGTGTGACAATGTTTACGTGAAGTTAACGTGTGGGCTCATTGTCTAGTATTCAAATAGTTTGCGTAAACGTAAAATGCATAAATAATTCAGGTCAGTTTACGTTCCAACGAAACACACGTCACGGCAGAAGTGTCGGTTCCTTTTGGTGAGCGCTCCATAACATTCGTACAATAGACCTGCTCCCATTCTGCTTACATACGTAGGCTTAGTAATTTAACTTTTAACCGAAATGAAACGTCCGGCTACCGATGACCGGTGTGTTTTATCGCCGCCGGCCACCGTCTGGGCCCGTCGGCCAGTTGGCCAGCCGGACAGCCGGACAGCCGGCCAGCCGGACAGCCGGACAGCCGGACAGCCGGACAAGTGGCTGCGTCCCGCAGATAAAACATTAAAACCACATACCGGGTTCCCTGTCGCAACAAATAACAGACCTTTGGCGCCAAGTGCATGTTACGACTTATTTACCAAAATAATAATGAAATATTATGATTTTATAAGTGAGAATCTCTACGAATGTCAGACGCTACCTAGCTATTCAGCCACGCAGCCACCTTACTGTCTGGCTAGTAAAGTCAGACGCTACCTGGCTAGTCAGCCACGCAGCCACCTTACTGACTGGCTAGTAAAGTCAGACGCTACCTGGCTAGTCAGCCACGCAGCCACCTTACTGACTGGCTAGTAAAGTCAGACGCTACCTGGCTAGTCAGCCACGCAGCCACCTTACTGACTGGCTAATAAAGTCAGACGCTACCTGGCTAGTCAGCCACGCACCTTACTGTCTGACTAGTAATGGCCTATTCTAATTCCGTTTCGTGCCAATACGAGAAAAGAAGACTTAACACGAAACTATACTACGAACTAATAGGCTTTCTTCCACACATAATTGTATGACATGTTTAAACACGATTCCGCCGCACGATTCCAAGTGCTCAAATGTTACTGGTTCGTCGGAGTAGAAATCCGACTTTACATATCCCCGGAGAAAATAAAGTAATGACTTCAAATCACACGAACGAAGTGGCCATGCAGATTTCGTGAAATTAGTCGTTTGTCAAATGTTTCCTTTAGTAAACTAAGCCAATGATAGTTATTTATGCTACAAGTGCGGGAAGTAGATGATTCCCGACGAGTGTATAAGTCGACACGAGGCGGAAATCATCTTACGCACGGTTATCATACAACGTTTTACTATGCATTGTGTGTGAAAATAAAAAGAAAAATATATTGAAAAAGGCGTTTATTTATTAATAAAATTAAAGGTTATATTTGTACAATTTTCGAAGTTAAAACTCATTAGTTTTCCAGCAAACTGTATTGTCTGACTTACAGTATGTTCGTGTAATATTTCTTCATTTTTTTTTAGATTTTGTAGAATTGCCCATGAATCACAAAAGATCTTGCGATTTTAGTTTTGCTGTTCGGTACTTTTACTAAAAGCATTTCACCGTGATTTTCAATGTCATCTACAGTTATATTGGCGAGTTCCTCTCTTGTGCGCGCACCCTTAACGCCGAAAATCAATGCAACCTGGTAACAACAACGTTTAATGTACGTAAATACAATTTATAAACAAAATACTTAATTAGG
The DNA here is from genome assembly GCA_948252095.1 of Dicycla oo. Classification (NCBI taxonomy): domain Eukaryota; kingdom Metazoa; phylum Arthropoda; class Insecta; order Lepidoptera; family Noctuidae; genus Dicycla; species Dicycla oo. The sequence goes on along the minus strand of OX411715.1, from coordinate 33,796,587 downwards.
ACGTACAAAGCTAATTTAACACAGGTAGGATAAAAGAGGTAATTTACCTTGGTTGCCAGGTACTTATTATCTGGAGCCTCATTTAAAAACTTCTCCATGTCGTTTGCTGTCAACACTTTTGACATTTTTGATTTAAAGCCATCGTTTTGCCGTTTCAGAAATGCAATTAATTATGAGTAACTTTTTATGTCAATGTCATTCTTACATTTCATTGTACTCCTTATCATAGGATATAGAGACCACAGTGTGCTTGGCTTATATTTCTTGGCTAGTTCGTAGAAGTATGCCAACAGGACATTTTCAGAAAGGAGGAGGTATTCTTGTTTTCTTTTCATCGCAAAAAGTCATTATAAGTATTTATGTACTTTTCTTTTGATTTAGCCGGTAATAGGTAGTTGTTGGCATTTTGTGATTCTTGAATAACATTCTCCGGAGTTCATTTAATTGATTCGTCACTTGAAACCGACAGTTTTAGCAGATTTACACAGAATGACTCCAAACTAAGCAAGAAATTAGTAAAATGGCGGGCTTATTTTAAATACATGCGCGCTCAGCATATCTACACTGCGCATGTCCAAATAGCTGCTATGTCGTATCGCGAAAAGGCACAAGCAAAATATACGTTCAGCCAAACATATTTAATGAATATTTAATATTAATTTACCGATCAAAATCTAAATCTAGAGTAATTAATAACGCGTTTAATAAATTATTAGTTTAATTGAATCTTTTATTTGAATGATAATCTGTACTTGACTAATTTGTAAAGCTGTTCTCAAATATTAAAAACTCTTTGAGTCGAGCTGACGACGGAGTTAAAAATTAAAAAAAAAAAAAAAAAAAAAACTGAAACGTAAAAAGCACTAGTCCGAAAAAGCGGCACTTTCCGCACAGTTTGGCTGCTTGGAAAACGCTCTTTTCGAGCACATGCATTGTAAAAAAAATTACAGTAAACTAGGCATTGGTGTCAACCGCGACGGCCACATGCCCTAAATCATATTCAAAAATGAATGCCATAAAATTATTTGTCAAATAAAGCCAATTTCATGCTTATTAGAAACATTTTTCTGTATTTTATTTCAATTTTAATTTCTCTCCTCTAAAAAAAAACAAACACTACAAAAAGGAGACTGTGCTGCATCCAAACATATTTCGCCCCAGAACCAACAGCGAAGGAAAAATACTTGGCGTGTTCTAAATTACAAATCCGTCAATAAGCTATGAAGACAAAGCTTAATGACGGACAATGTTCAGAAAGCATTTATTTTAAAAGAAAACAAAGATTGTAAGGTTATACTAAGTAAGAAATAATCCTTTCAATAGTTAGAAATACATTACGGCCGAAATATCTTGACGAGTCTGAACATTGGCACTGCGAACTTTCGCACATGTTCTGCATGAAGTTCGGGCTTGCCAAGATATTTCGGCCGTAGTTTACATGCTATTATACGAGTATTACTATGCCTATCACTAATGTTATTTCTGCACGAAAGAAATGCGCGCAATAACTTGACAGTTGAGTTGATTGACATAACATGGCAAGGATTAAGGATGCCCATACATTAGATCCGTAACGATATAATTTAAACGAAATCCAAACCGTTCAGTAACCAGCGCCTTATTCTATTTGAAATAATATATTACAATGCATGTCACTTATGTGCAGTAATTTGTATAGTAAAAGATTATTAATTATTTAGGATGGATGGATTAGTTTACGAAAATCGGTTTGGTTGATGAACTCTTTTCGCTCCTAAAGTGTATGGTACCAAAGAAAACGTCACACAAGTCTCACTTATGAAGCATCATACCCTAGAGCGATAAAGTCTGAAGGCCATAGCCTCCGCCGCGAAACCGCAAATAAGTCAGTTTATTTGCGCAGGTCAAGTGCGTGTCGGACCACGCACAATGAAGGGTTCCGTAGTTGGGATGAATTCGTTCCAAGAACAAACTTAACATTGTTGTTGAAAAACATGTCGCCCATACATTCCAACTACATATGTTCATAGTTAAACGATAAGAATCCAACACACCTAATGTGGGTGGGTTATTACACCTAATGTGGGTTGGATCCTTTTCGTTTATCTATGGACAAATGTAAGTTCGTACGCACAATATTGAGAGATTTACCAAGTTATTTTAGAACCATAGACTTCTTATAGATTTTCCTGTAATTTATAGCTATAAAGTTATTTTCTGTATTTTTTTCAAAAATTTGAAGGTCAGTAGTTTCGGAGAAAACAGGGGGAATTGTCAATTTTCGTCCATTTTATTAAATAACTTTAAAACAGTTTATTTTAAAATTATAAAAAATATATATTTGAGACCCTCACAGTAAGCCCTTTTATTTGATATATCGCATGGTACAGTTTGCAAATATTTTATGTTTTAATTTTCTTATTTGCCCCCAAAATTGACCCCCATATTCAAAATCCATTGATTAACATTACTCATCTGTGTTTGGGTCACAAAAATACATAAGTGAATTTGAACTTAATCGGTCCATTAGATTCGGAGCAAATTGGCTGTGACAGGTGGACAGACAGACAGAGACATGAGTGAAAGGGAACCCTTATTGGGTTCCGTTTTTCCTTTTGAGGTACGGAACCCTAAAAACCGCGAAACCGCATGACGTTCCGCTGTTGTTCCGCTACTAGAGTACCAAAACATCATACGAGTCAAGTGAATTGAACTACTGCGGTTTCATTGTGATGGTTTAGCGGCGGAGGTGTACTGAGGCCCTGAAAATGAAAGTACGTACCTACGGTTGCGTATGATATCTGTGAGAAGGTGGTCAACGCAAGTAACCTCAAAAGAAATGAAAGATTGGGCATCACTATTTTCATGTCAAATCTAATTGTCAGAGATGGCGGCATTTTGATGTGATGTCGTTACAGCTCTTTTAATTGTTCTTTAAGGAACGCAGAATGTCCGATTTATACAGATATTTGCAATTAGTGTAATAAAATATATTTATAAATATTATGTAGGAACGTCAGATGTTTGTTGGTCCTAGGACCATTTCCGACGATGTCCTTTAAAAATATCCGAGCTATAAATTCGGCACTAAACATTTTACCTAGCACTGATTATTGTATCAAATTATTACTGCTCGTGTAACTATTCTGAACCCACGCAACTAACTCACTGTTAATTATGTATATTAATCCAAGGTTCTGCGAATGATAACCGTTATTGTGTTAAACGGATAGATTGTAAAGGCACGTGTATAAATTTGTTTACTTGTAATTAATTAAACATTTCATCTTACCCAAGGCATACCGAGGCTACTCCTCATAATTATTTAGTGCCGTAACGAAAACTAACCCGTAACTTCTATTATGAAACTATAAAATCAAAAGACACTAAAAATATACTGAACATGTTTTCTACATCATCGTTTCTTTTAATGCTGGTAACACAAACAAACACACATAGATCAAGTTTAATAAAAACTACTTCTCTCATCTACGTATATATACACAATTTATGCGACATTCAAGTCGCTCTTTGTGTCTGTCTGTGTGACCGCGTTGCTGTTCCGAGCTCCGCATCGGATTTTCATGCGGTTTTCGCCATAATTTAGAGAATTTATTCCGAAAGGTGTGTATAATAGATTATTACTAAACCGACATATTATTATTATGTATAACAAAGAAATCTGTTTTGTCAAGTCATACACACCGTGCGACGCAGGTCATACACACCGTGCGACGCAGGTCATACACACCGTGCGACGCAGGTCATACACACCGTGCGACGCAGCTCATACACACCGTGCGACGCAGGGCTGCTCGCTAGTATTACTACTTCATAAATTGACTAAAACATTTGTTGAAGATCGGACTCAACTTTACAAGGACAAGGGTTTAAAATTGTAAGTAATAAATAGAAACTATATATTTATTTACTCACTCTTTACATACCAATATCCTTACAGGCTAGAGCCAATGTGATATTGTAGCACACTTAAAATTTAAATAGTTCCACTGTTTTTGACATAGCAAATTCTATAGGTAGCTATTCTTGTAAATTCACCCAAATCGCAACAGACTATGTCCATGTCATCAGCAATGAGGTTGAGAGTGCGGAGCGCGCTCGTGAGCGGCGGCGCCTCGCGCAGCAAGTTAGTTCGCGCGCGCGGTTCCGCCAGCAACCGCAGCTGACGACGACGCCCCACATACCCGTCCGGCACGACTAGCTCCACCCTACGCAATATATCCGCGTTGTGTATCTTCCCTCTAATTATCTTAAAGATATAAGTCACTAGTGCGAGTTGCCTTCTGACCCTCAATTCATTATTCATATATCATAGATCATACCCAAGACAAATAAAGTTGGATACATCAAAGGATAACATGGATAAACCCCGTATTCCCTCATATAGTGTATTTGTACCTAATAAATTTATTTTGTACTCGCTCTAACATGAGACTATACTTAGTTTCATGTGGAGCCCAGATAAGTGCATTACAGTCTAGTTGGCTTCTTACTAAAGCATTATATAATATCGTAATAGCTTTAATATTTGTAAAGCCTTTAACCATTCTAAGCACAAAGCCTAGGTTTCTATATGCTTTTTTGCATACCTTAACTATATGATCACGAAACGTGAGTCCAGTGGTGAACCGAACTCCCAAGTCCCTCACTTCAGTGACCCTGTCCGTCGGCACCCCGGCCACCGTATAAGTATGTGTGTGTATGTGTGTGCGCGCAACAAGCTTATGGTCACACACTTAGATGTGTAAACTGCAGGAGATTACTCTTGCTGCAAGCTACCACTCTGACTATATCTCTCGTAGTCTTTCACAGTCATTCATATTGATTACATAATTCAGGTGTTTGTTCTATTTTTCTGCCAGATGTGTGTAATATTGTGTAATTAAGAACTTATAGAAACCAGGCGGATTATCACGCAGTAAAGGTAGCAAAAAAATTGCTGATACAATTGATATTTAATCGACTAAAAACTCAGTGGGAACCTTCTTCTACCTTACCTAAAATAATGTATTATCTAAACAACTTGGCAAACATCTTCCTAAAAGAATTATAACGAGTAAAACTCTAACTGACAGCCCTGCACTCCCCTGGGTATCCAGGGGAATGAAGAAGGGAAAGTAATTTATTCGCGGCTCGCGAGACAGACGGAGGTATGTAGTTACCGTAATAAAAGATGTTCGCCGAATTATATTACTTACTGTCTTTACGTTGGCAGAATACAGTTTGGTGAACGCACTGCTGGAAAATGTAAGGTCATGTCGTACTTACCTCTGTTCTCCACACGATACGTTTAGGAAGTATATTTATAGAACTAGACTAGAGAGGTAATAAAACCAGTGTCGCATTTTAATAATAATAATAATATCCTGGGACATTCCACACATGGTCATCTGATCCCAAACTAAGCAGAGCTTGTACTATGGAAACCAGATAACTGATATACTACATTATTATATACTACTTTTTTTTTTGTAAATACATACTTATATATATAATTACACCCAGACTCGGAAACAACAGACATGTTCATGCACACAAATGTTTGTCCTGGATGGGAATCGAACCCACAACCTGCGGCGTGACAGGCGGTATCTTACCCAACCACGCCAGATAGCCTGTTTAATAATGTAGGTAACAATCTTGTGGAAAAATGAAGTTATTATTTTATTTATTTACTAGATAAACATAATTATAAATTACATTTTTAAGGATAATTTTTAAATAAGAGAAAACAAAGTCACTGCCAAAAAGCAAAAAACAAAGTACACTATGTGCACTGCAACGTAGCACAGCCTGAGCTACGGCGTAGCACAGTATGAGCTACACCGTAGCACAGTATCAGCTACACCGTAGCACAATATGAGCTACACCATAGCACAGTATGAGCTACGCCGTAGCACAGTATGAGCTACACCATAGCACAGTATGTGCTACACCATAGCACAGTATATGCTACGCCGTAGCACAGTATGTGCTACGCCGTAGCACAGTATGAGCTACGCCGTAGCACAGTCAGAGCTACTCCGTAGCACAGTATAAGCTACACCGTAGCACAGTATAAGCTACACCGTATCACAGTATGAGCTACTGCGTAGCACAGTATAAGCTACACCGTAGCACAGTATAAGCTACACCGTAGCACAGTATAAGCTACACCCTATCACAGTATAAGCTACACCGTATCACAGTATGAGCTACTCCGTAGCACAGTATAAACTACACCGTAGCATAGTATAAGCTACACCCTATCACAGTATAAGCTACACCGTATCACAGTATGAGCTACTCCGTAGCACAGTATAAGCTACACCGTAGCACAGTATAAGCTACACCGTAGCACAGTATAAGCTACACCCTATCACAGTATAAGCTACACCGTATCACAGTATGAGCTACTCCGTAGCACAGTATAAGCTACACCGTAGCACAGTATAAGCTACACCCTATCACAGTATAAGCTACACCGTATCACAGTATGAGCTACTCCGTAGCACAGTATAAGCTACACCGTAGCACAGTATAAGCTACACCCTATCACAGTATAAGCTACACCGTATCACAGTATGAGCTACTCCGTAGCACAGTATAAGCTACACCGTAGCACAGTATAAGCTACACCCTATCACAGTATAAGCTACACCGTATCACAGTATGAGCTACTCCGTAGCACAGTATAAGCTACACCGTAGCACAGTATAAGCTACACCCTATCACAGTATAAGCTACACCATAGCACAGTATAAGCTACTCCGTAGCACAGTATAAGCTACACCGTAGCACAGTATAAGCTACTCCGTAGCACAGTATGAGCTACACCGTAGCACAGTATGTGCTACACCGTAGCACAGTATAGGCTACACCGTAGCACAGTATGAGCTAAACCGTAGCACAGTATGAGCTACGGCGTAGCACAATATAAGCTACGCCCTAGCATACTGTGCTACCGGCCGGCGCTGCGTAGGCAGCATGTGGGATGGTAGAATTTATGGTCTTAGATAGCCTAGTCTTAGGTAGTCCTTCTAAGGTCCGGTTTCCTAGAAGAGCGGTGCCGCTCTTTTCAGCCGCAATGACGGCTGTCATGAAAATGATGACAGCAGCAAAGATTTAAATCGTTAGATTCGCCCTACCGCGTCAAATGATAGTCTCGTTTCTGCCAGTTTGATACCTCTGACACATAAACATGACTTGACTTGATTATCATGGAAACGCTATTTAATAAATGGTTGAGCTCACTCTTCTCTAGTTACGCGAAAAAGTGTGTGTGAGTGTGTGGAGGGCAAACGCGATTTAAATCTTTACGACTTTAATGTCTAATACTGGTGAAAATGACAGATGTTCATGGCGGCCGTTTTAATATGACGGAACCGCTTATCTAGGGAACCACAGCTTTACCTATCGCTCGGCGATAATCAAAGATAATAACAGAAGTACGGCAGACCTGTGTCCAGCAGTGAGACGAAGGTAACACACGAACCTACACCATCGTGTACCTGACAAGTTAACAAACATATTTGTTACAAATAATATATGAACAAACGGTAAGTTTTTACAGTAATTTTATTCAAAACATTTACGTAACGTTAGCATTATCAATATCCCCCCGGTGGGTTCCCGGATTGTCGAGGTGGCGGCGGCGGGTGGCTTGGTCACCCACTGCAAAGCGAAGAGGAACCCGAGGAAGGGCCGCTCGTCAGGGCTTTTCCCAGGAAGCAGACGACATAGCGGCCAACAGGTAGGTTATGGTGCTGCTTAGGCGACATCGTAACTGAGGCGGGCCGCGATGTCGTATGGGAGGTATCGCAGCTGACAGTTGGAGGCCGCGGCGGGAGAGGAGTGCCGGTATTTCGTTGGCCACTCTCCCTATCCTCTGCTGCCAAAAAGTAGTAAGCGGCCGGGCCACTGACCTGACTGGTCGCAGGGATACCAAGGATGCCTAGACATGGAGTCGTCTATCACCCATGTGCTGGTTTGGACCCTGGGGTCACGGTGTGCAATGTGTTCTGGTACGCCGGTGATGGGGGGTACTCCTCAGAGGAGGGTCCGGTGACGGACAGCGCGGGTTCGCGGTGAGTGCTAACGCGTGCCCGTGTTCCTGTCACAAGCGGCAGAGGAGGACTCCGTGGAGTTTTAGTGGGTTCGTGTCCCACATAACTGCAATATCTCCCCGTGGTAGTGCAGTCAGTATGCATGAGCATTTCTCAACGCAAAAAAGTAATATCAATATCTGAATTGATCGGTAGTGTGAATATTTTCTCCTCTATCAAAACACCAGGAGACAGCATCTTACCATAAATAAATAAACTCAAATGCTTTATTGGCTCGACCTACATCCCACGTCACTCGACCGCTGTCCGCGACAGAGTTCTTTTACTATTTCTGTTTGTGGATCTACGTATTGTAATCAAACTATGTTGGTTTTACGAAATATCTTTAAAAATAAAGCAAGAAGGAGATGGAGGGGCTTGATTTACAACCTACAAAGTAACTTCGCGTTAACAGATAATTGAAATAATACTTAATAATTATTATAAATGCGTCAGTAACTCCTTTTCACGCTTCAACAGCTGACCGGGTTGCAATGATATTGGCACACAGGTAGACCAGGAACTGGATAAGGCCTTAACATACTTTTTGTCCCGATATAACGTTCCCGTGGGAAAATTTCAGAGCTCCACGCGGGTGAAGCCGCGGGAAAAAGCTCGTTTCATATCAATTCTGTGTCATTTTTAAAGTTTATATAATTTTTAAACCTGGTGAATCCTGCCTATTTGGACAATGTGTAACAGGCATTAAAAGTGTATTCATCATCATATACCTAAAGGTTCCTAGATTGGTTAGCTAGGTTGGTGTCACGATCGAATTTATTCTATCTCGTAAAAGTACAGCACTCGACATCTGGCTGAGGTGCGGGTTTTTCAAGTAATTTGAAGTAAAATGCGATTACAAGTAGAGTGTTAGTCTAGTGAACTTGCGACTAGCGACTGCTGAGTGTGAGGTCCTGAGTTCGATTCCCGGGTTGCTCGTTGTCTTATTGTGTTTGTCCGTCAGAAATTTCTCCGTAGCTGCCCGGAGTCTAGACTTGATCCTGGTTGAAGGCAACAGGCTCGCCCGCTATTACATGGGGCTTAAACATGGCTGGAGATATGCGGGTGTACTACAGGTACGTCTCTGCCTAACACTTCGGGGAGTACCGGCGTGATGTGACGTTATGTTATGAACTTAGAGGGATATGTTTCCACAGCTGCGTCAGCTATTGCTTGTTGCTCGTCAGCTATTGCTTGTTGCTCGTCAGCTATTGCTTGTTGCTCGTCAGCTATTGCTTGTTGCTCGTCAGCTATTGCTTGTTGCTCGTTAGTTTTTGCATGTTGCTTGTCTCGTGTCGACACAACTTTCTGTGCTACAGAAAATAATGAAATTCAAAGAAAAAGAAAAGAAGGAAAAAAATATTCTGCACAAATACAACGCTCGTTATAAAATACACACACTAATAAAACGTAGCCAAAAGCCTAGTATTCGACAAATAAAGAAACCTTTTAACGAAAAAAAAACAATCGATTTCTCTTTTCACGTTTTAGTGGGTCAGTTTGTAATTATCTATGTTACAATAGCATTATGTCAACTGCTCATCACCTTATACGAAATATTGCTTTTCTCGATGCGGAGACGTTAATTGAGGAGTTCTCCTAGTAAGAACCAAGAGAGCTGGAGCATGCATTGTGACGAGCATAAATTGCTTAGCAATCATATTAAAGTAATCGAATCGCAATTCGTGAAATACTTAGGTAAAACTGAGTAGTTCCGATGGCCATCTGTGGTCTTCGTATTCAGTTCCACTTCACCAAATGATGCTTTCCGAGACCAAATGTTGGTATAACAAACACCTAAATCGCTATAGAGGTGCCTATAAAATTTGAGGGTTTCTCTCGATTTACATGGGATCCCTTCATCAGATTCTGATTTGGTGACAATACAGGACCACTTCGAGAGCATATTTTTCCTTCAAGCTCTTTCAATCCTTTCAAGACGGAGAAATTGCGGAACAAACACACAAAAAAGAACACACAGTCAAATTAATAACCTACTCCTTTTTGGAAGTCCGTTATAACAGTCAGAAATAAAAAGGGAATTTGAAACGTTTAAAAGTTTTACAATGTTTTCTAAAAAGCTTCCTTTATTTCAAAACTACCTCCACATCAACGGCAAAAATCACAAACACACACACACACACACGCACACATCTGTTTCCCTCCACATCAGTCGACCCATCCTACCTGTAAACACACACACAATCCGCAGTTAGTAAATAATTACCGCGAGTAGATTGCAGCGAACTGTTGACGGCGGCGTCGCGTCGTGTCCGCAAATACGGGAGCGCACACTCGCTGATTGATGATCTGCTCAGCTGATCACACAGGCATAGGCGCGATCGATTGCGCGCCTGATCGCGCTGATATCTGTGGATGCTGTGCTCTGTGGCGGAGATGTTACGATGCCATTTTGTTTCATTTCGTTATTTGTTATGCTATTGGTCGGTTCTTTTGCTACACTGTCTTTGGTTGGATTTGTAAATAATTGAGGGTTTATAAGGCGTAAGTGTAAGATTAAAAAAAAAAAAATATTCATTGTTGTTGTATGAAGCCTAATTTAGGCCTGTATTTGGATGTAATATTTTGGCGGTAAATAAAAACTTTTTGCAAAAAATAAAACCGACTTCCAAAACAAAACACTATCAAGGTGGCAAGAATCGAAAATACAAAACCAAAGATACCGACTACCGAAATTAAAGTTATTTTCCACTTTGTAGTGTTTTGTTTTAGAAGTCGGTTTTAGTTTTTGCAAAAAGTTTTTATTTTTTACTTTTTAGTTGTGGAACCTTCCCCACACAAATTCGAGTACATAATTGAGCACAATAATTGTAGATATAGCCATGTAAATAACAGTGATAGGAAGTTATTAAAACATCATCACATCATCCACATAAAATAATGGGAAAAATACGCATTATTGAAGCTAACTCAAAAACTACCCCAGCAAAGTTAATAAAATTTATACGGGACCACCTCAAAAGTATACCCTTTCAAATAATAAAAGAATTTTGCAAATCGGTCCATCCGTCTTTGAGTAATTGCGTAACAAACATACAAAAAAACCGATAAAAAACATACAGACGAATTGAGAACCTCTTCCTTTTTGAAGTCGGTTAAAAAATAAACCAGTAGCTACGGCTATGCTCAAAAACATATTTCGCTAATACTGAATGTAAGTTAAATATTGAAACTTACGTTCAGCTATAAAACCTAACTGGGGTTAGGGTTATGGCTCGAAAGAAATTACACACATCGTACTTAAATGTGTCGAAGTATCTTAGACCACTATCTTTTATAAATAATCAATTTTCTTCCTAATTATAGTAGTATCAACAAAACATTGCAAACAAACGTCCGTTATATTATACCATCTCTTCAGTAATTATTCGTGTCGTAGGAAGTACAGCGAGCGATCAATTAGTGGAATTTATTGCCGTCTCCGGTCGTTTCTTTATTTATCCGTCGTTTGTCAACGTCCACGGCAGGCTGTAATTGCTAATGTTGCTACATTCGTTCAGTAATGAGAGAGAGAGCGATTGTTTCCGATAAGGAATGTATTACGGTTTCAATTTCAGTAAGACACTGTTTTTCGTTTTGGATTGGGATTTAAAATTCTTGGAGATAGAACTTTAAAGACAGCCATTAATAGCTTAATAATATAAGTATGTAGGTACCATTTTGTTCGATAACTTTTTGCCATCTTGTAGGTAGGGACATGATCCCATTGCTATATAAATTTTGTGACTTCTGGTCAAAATACCGCGACAAGTGATTTTGGCAGTCCTCTCGTGATGTTAACCTGACACTGCCTAAAGAATTCTGAAGAGACCGAAACAGGTGGAAATCTGAAGGTGCAAGATCAGGATTATACGGCGGATGCATTAACACCTCTCAGCCAAACTCTCTTAATTTTTGCTGAGTGGCTAAAGATGTGTGAGGTCTAGCGTTATCATGATGAAAAACTACTTGCTTTAATCTCATCAGTTGTTCGCAGTAGAGTTCAGAATCGATGGTCCTGCCTGGTGGTAACAGCTCATAATGAATAATACCCTTCCAATCCCACCACACACACAGCATCACCTTGTTGCGAGTTAACCCGGGTTTCGCCACAGTGTGTGAAGCCTGACCGGCCTTTGACCACGACCTTTTTCGCACGTTCTTGTCATACGTGATCCACTTTTCATCACCAGTTATCAGCTTCTTCAAAAATGGTTCGGTTTCATTACGTCGTAATAAAGAATCACAAATGAGTACACGGTTCATTAGGTTTCTTTCAGTGAGCTCGTGAGGTACCCAAATGTCGAGCTTTTTTGTGTACCCAGTTTTTTTCAATTGCGCCAAAACTGTTTTGTGGTCAATTTCCAGTTCTTCAGCTACGTCGTAACTACTGATATGCCGATTTTGCTCCAATTTTTCAAGAATGGCATCCATTTTATCCGTAATAGGGCGACCAGAGCGACGTGCATCTTTGACATCAAAATTTCCGGATTGAAAACGCTTAAACCAAATTTGTGCTACTCTCACAGACACTACACTAGGTCCATAAACATCGCAAATTTTTTTCGCGGCTTGCGTTGCATTTTTACCTTTTTTGTAGTAAAATTTTGAAATGTATCGAATTTCTTCATTAGATTCACTCATCTTGACGGTACGAAAAACAAATGAAAATCATACATTTTCCTAATTTGAATTTGGAATTATGTTCTTTAAAATTTAAACTTTCAATGATACCAAAACCAGCCAGATACAAATAGTATAGCCAAAGAGATTTTATTACAAGTTCATACATACTATAATGCGAAAAGACTTTTTCCCCAACCTAATATACAGTATGTTAACCAACAGAGGGCGTTCCCGTTAACCCGCAATAGTATAGCATCCATACATGCTAAAAAAATATTACCATTCGTAAACAAAATGGTTTTTATTTTTTTTAATATTAAAATATTCACTAAAAATGTTAAATTGATACGTAAAAGAAACACTCTGTACACGCGTACTTGAAGGACGGAAACATCGCAATTTAGTTTTTATTTTTAGTAAATATTTTTATATTTTTTTGAATATTTTAGTGAATATTTTAATATTTTTTTTTTTTTTTACAAGCTAAAACTAAAAGATATATATGTATATTATGTACAAGTATATAAAAATCATAAAAATAAAAAGGTGACAAGCTCATAGGGCATCAAAAAATTCGTCCGCATCGCTGTCAATGGTAAAAGTTCCCAAAAGGCTGGCAGCATTGCCACGTTGGATAGCAATGCTGATTCTTTGGGCTAAAAATAGGCCAGCCCTCTGGTCACGTGATGAGTCGACCAACCGCTTGGCGATGTCCCGAAATACTCGATGAGCACTCGGACCCCAAGGCCCTAGAGTTTCAACCCCAAACGGCTCAAACATATAGCTCCCAATAAGGTTGCTATATTTGCGCCGTTTGAGGTTTTCTGCTCCTGCAGCAGCCGCCCCAGCACAACCCGCCGTGCTAAGAAGATGGGATGGCGCGAGGGTGTCGACACAGGTTGCATCCCACACCAAAGGCCTACCTAACTTCCAAGGCATTATGGTCATTCCGTCTGGCCTCTTCCCATCGTCGCGTGCCAAGCCATTGGGTTCTAAAACTGCTGGCACCCCGGCGGTGACAAGAGCCCGACGGATGATGTCGTTAATGCTAGCGTGCCGTGCCATCCGACCAGCGCTCTTTCTGCATGATAGTCCATGGTGTCCGAGGCAGTCGACTCCTTCACCGCATTGACAGCGATGTGGAGCCCCACAAGGAGCACCCACACGCAAACATGTAGCGAGCCGGAATGTGGTGTCACTCAGCATAGTGCCTATGTTGGGTGACGGTAGAGCCTGAAGCCAGAGACCCGACTCCCATTCACCCATTTTTTTTTTTTTTTTTTTTTGTTCCGGGGTGGAAAATCCTCATGGATGTCCTCCGCCCTGGGGCGGGCGGAGGGGTCTGTCAGACTCTTACTGACTAAAAACCACCCCGGTGTTCCCTTGCCACACTTGGACCGGGGATCATGGGAACTTGTGCGCCTTCCACGATCCCCGGCTAGTGCCGGCCTGCCTTTGCGGGCCACCTCAGGCCCGCGGGGGGAGTGAGGTGTGAAACTCTCCCCGCGACGTCCATTAGGGGCGCGCGTGGAACACTACGCGCCGCCGCCTCGGGTCCTGCTGGATGAGGGGCGGCGGACGTCCCCGAGTCCGCCGTCCCTCCGGACCTATTTACGGGGGCTGGAAGAGGGCGTTGTCCGCCCTCCGCCGACGCCTAGTTCGCCTGCTGCGGATCGGGAGTGTGGTTTCAATCTCCCTCTCCCTTTCCGCAGCCTCCTTCTGCGAAATCACCGTTTCACAGAAGGAGATCACCGCATCCCACGACTCGGCGCCCCCGGCCATAGAACGAGCGATGGCCGGTAGCGACAAGTCGGCTCCGACTACTGATACGAGAGCACGGCGCGGCTCCTCCCATGCGACACACTCTGCCAGTGTGTGCCACGCCGTGTCCTCCCGACAGTGGACGCAGTGATGGCACTGAGCGTCCGGCTCCCTGCCTATGCGACACAGGTACTTCCCGAAGCAGCCATGCCCCGAAAGCACCTGCGTCGCCCGAAACGACAGAGAGCCATGCCTCCTCCCGAGCCATTCGCCGAGCACTGGTCGGATCGCCTCGACGGTAGCGAGTCCGGCAGTAGGGCACAGAAGCCTGTTCGACTCCCATTCACCCACAGCCAACAGGCGGGCACGCTCAGCAGTATTGGTCGACGTATTAATAAGTTTATTCCGTACCAACCTGCAGAGCGGCTCATCCCACTGTCTCTGGGAAGACGGGTTCTCGGGCTGAACCGTATCCGGGCAAGCCACTTTCCAGGCATTCACCGCGTCGGTCAAACACGGCACTTCAGAGTCAACCTGAGAAGGGGCTAAGATTCTTGTGGTTAACTTTTCGGTGCTGTGGACCGAGGACAGGAACGCCGGTAGGCTTACACTAGAAATTTTGCGGACGCCGAGCCCACCAAAACGGATGGGTAGTGTGGCTTGCAGCCACGCCCGATCGTCCAATGCCACATTTAAAATTGATGATAGGGTATTTCGAATAATATGATCGATTTTGTTTAAAAGTTGTGGCTGCTTCCATAAAGAGGAAGAGCGGAGAAAATACATAAAATTTGGACCAAAACAGCAATATCTGATAAGGGTGAATGCCGAATGTAAATTAATTTTTGAAAGTCTATCCGAAATATCGTTAAAATGTTTAATTTTGTCGTCGACGAAAGATGAGAAACTGTCTTCTAATATTGGGGAACCTAGGAGGTGCAATGAACTTTTTTCCAAAACTTTGATATCTGGGGCTATGGAATTGAATTTCTGTGTAGTTGATTGTCTGTCGGTATTGTCACAAAGGTAAATTTCGCATTTGGAGTTGTTGAGGTCAAGGCCGATGGATTGGAACTGCTGCTTTAAGAATTGAAGATCTTTTAGAACGGTGTCTACGTCACCTCCTAGTGTTCCATCATCTAAGTACCACACATTAAATTTTGAATTTAGTTTTTTTATTATGGGATGGATAGCCAAACTGAAAATGACTGGCCCGAGAGGATCACCTTGTTGGCATCCTACTGCAGATTCCAATACGGTGTCTTTAAATAATAATTTTGATGGGTGCCTGTAGCACTGCCACATAAAACCATAAATTTCTGGTAACTCCTTTTTTACTTCAGCCAACAAAGTGTCCCTATTAACGGAATTGAAGGCATTCTTAACGTCAACCTTGAGGATGACCTCACCTTTACCGGCATTTAAAAAACTGGAAAGGGCATGTACGGCAGCCTCGCAGCCCCCTTTGGATCCAAAGCCAAGCTGTAGGGGCTGGAACTTTTTAGTCAAAATTTCTCCGTATAATTTGCAGCATATTTTGGCTGCCGTACGCCTGTAGGTGCACCCAACGGCGATAGGACGAATGCCGCCGTCCCTCTTGCGCAGGGCACATAAGTTGGCCCCGTACAAGACATCAACGACGGCATCGTTTACACCGCCGTTGAGCATCAGGTCAATTAGAGCCGCAAGCTCCTTCAAGAGCAACTCACCAGCTTCCCCGGCGCCTGAGCTCAGTAAATCTTTTAAATGTTGAGGAGTCAGGCCGTCCAGGCCGCCCGCGGAACCACTTCTGAAGGAGCTCACGGCTGCAGTCAGCTGGGGGGCAGTAACATTAAATGGAATTGAATCCAGGTCGGGAGGGAGGGGGGGTTCAGGGAAGGTGAGACCATCCCCAGGCGCTGGATGTTTACTCTCCAGGGCTGAAAGAGTTTCTGGAGAGTAGGGCGCCACCACATCGCTACTGAACAGTAGCCTGGCTGCTCCCCTGATGTCACCTTCACTTACTTTGGATTCCACATGTGAGCATAAACCTCTTCGAGAAGGGTTACTGAAATCAGGTAATTTTGGATCTAAAATAAGAGTCGGATTATTACAGTTGTCTTTAATTTGGTTTGTTAATGTTTTTTTAGTTGCCAAATTCTTTTGGACATGCAAAATCCTATAAGGGAAGGTGAGTAGTTGCTCCCAGGCGCTATAGGAATTCTCCTGGGTCACAACGCGGAGACATCGCGTCAAACTTAGGGCAACAGACCGCCTTGCGCCCCGGGGAATTCTCTTTAAGACAGGGGTAGAATTTTTTAAATTTGAAAGGATTTTCCAAAGTGTCTCTCTCTCGTCTGAAGGTATTGAAGTTGTAGTTGGGGGGCAAAGAGGCACACTATGAGGTTTGTGAACCTTCCCATAGTGTATCCGAAGCCCCCGTTCACCTTTAAAGAAGCGTGCCTGGGAGCAATGGGGACATCTCACCTGGACATCAAGCGATGTGGCAGGTTGACTGGCACTAATTCCGGCGTCGCTATTGCCGGCATTTATCACATATAATACACTTACCTAAAAGACTTATCACAAAACATACACAAACACAAAAATGATTATTTACACAGATAAAAACACTAGAAAACGATAGTCAATAGAAATATAAATTATTATTTTTCCAAAAAATGTCAAAGAGTGTCACTTCGTGACAGCTTAACGGCTGTGGCGCAGACGCGCGGGCCTAGGGCACCGCGGCGCAGCACGTGCGTGGCGCAGCCTCCTTGATGATCGTTAGGGATGCACGATCACTGACAAAAGCGTGAAGAATTTACGTAAACTTCATATGTAGTAATTTCACTTTTGACAAGAAAACCGCAGTCTTTCACAATGGATAAATCAGTACACGAAGAGATAATCACAAGATCCGTAGCTTGAATAAATGGATGTTTCTCAAGCCATTGAAACAGCTTCTTTATTTATTTATTTTAATATTTTAAGATTATTTTGTTCGTGACGCCATACTTGATATCTTCTTTTATTCCAATATATCCATATATGTATATCCTTTCTATTTTCTTAATCAATAAAATTCACAAACTTGGGAATATAATCAAATATCAAACATTGGTGGTGAATATTATATATTATATTTCAATAAAATTTAATGAAATATTTGGTAGCGCAAGTACGGGTACCACAGATTCAATGAATCTAATCTAATGAATCTAATATTAAAAAAAATAAAAACCATTTTGTTTTCGAATGGTAATATTTTTTTTAGCATGTATGGATGCTATACTATTGCGGGTTAACGGGAACGCCCTCTGTTGGTTAACATACTGTATATTCCTGACTCCTAAAATACAGGCACATACACCTAGTTTAGGAGTCAGGGAATTAAAATTATTGTGAGCTAGTTATAAGCCTTATATGCTCTTAGTTTTAAGTTCCTGTAATTGTGATGGCTTTTGGTGAAAATAAAGAATTTATTTATATATGTATTAATATTTATAACAAATAGATGTACTATATGTGTCTTTGGAGAGTGTAGTGTGTCCGTGAGTACAATAGGTCCCCACACTCAGCGCCACGATGAGCACTGGGTGCGAGCATCCACTTGCCCGAGAGTGTGTGTGTCTGTTTGTACGTGCGTGTGTGTGTGTGTGTGTGTGTGCGTGTGTGTGGTTAAAAAGGAGAAACGCAATCTAAGATTTAAATTGAGTAAATGAATATTTCCGGCAGGCGAGGTTATTTTAGAATATTTAGTAAGTTTTCAGTCTTTGCATAATCCAATTCAAGTAGCCATTTAGTGATAGTTTTTTTACATTTGGATCTGCACATAGGAAATTTATTTAAAATTTTATTAGCCTTGTTATAGACGTAGCTACTGAGTAAAGGGAAACTACGTTGGGCCGAGCGACAATTTGTACGAAAGGAAGGACAGACAGTATGTTTTCGTCGTTAGGAGTCAAAATTGCACGGAGCGTAGGGAGTTTGAGAGTGGGTGGCTAAAACAAGGTTAAGGATAAACAATTTGCGAACAGAGAGAACCGCACATGTTTTATAAAGATCGGTGGTAGGAAAGCGGAAAGGTAAACGCCATCCAACTTTCAGGAGTGCCTTTTTGAGCACGTTCCAAGTTCAGCATGTGAGTTTTTGCAGATCCGCCCCATGTAATTATACAATATTATATAAGCGGTTGGCAGAGGGCGATATATACAATTCTTAGAACCGTAGTATCCGCAGCATGACGAAGTGACTTAAAAATGTAGATCAACCTACGCAGTCGTGAGGAGAGTGTGTTTATGTGTGTAGAGAATGACAGGCAATCATCAATTTGCACACCATGATATTTGACAAAATTGATGCGGGAAAGGCAAGGACAATTACAAGCTGTGTGGTGTTCCGAAATACAGGAGTGTGCAACCAAAGAATAAGGAGAGCACGGAGGTTTCCCAGCGGCAGTAAAAGAAAAGGTTAGGTAATTTGTTTTGTCAACATTTACAGTGAGCAGGTTTTGAGCCAACCAGTTAGTGACAAGGTTAAGCCCGGATTGTGCATGTTGGAAAACCAGCTCCCAGGAGTCACTATGGAATAATAGGGCAGTATCATCGGCATAGGTAAAGATGGATGCATTGGGAAGCGTTAACCGGCAGAGCTCATTTATGTAAATTAAAAAAAGGGTCGGGCCGATGATGCTGCCCTGGGGGACCCCGTAGGATATGGGGAGCTCGTCGCTTGTCCAATGCCCAATTCTAATATATTGCCGTCTGCTCGTAAGGTAGCTCTCGAAGAGAGCGAGTTGAATGCCTATACCTATCCTTTCCAGTTTAGCAATAAGATTGGGGACAGAAATTGTATCGAAAGCCTTTGCCAGATCCAAGAAAATACCAATTACCTTCTGCTTTTTATCCAGATTGGAGAAGATGTTAGTGGTTAGGTCTAACACAGCATTATTTGTGGAAATACCGGAACGGAAACCATATTGAGAGGAAGAAAGAAGATGCTTTTGCTCTAGGTATTTACCCATTCATAATCCTCTCTACTAATTTTGAAAGTATAGACAAAATTGATATAGGTCTTTAATTATTCAATCGATCTCTGTCCTCACCCTTATGCACAGGATGTACTATTGCCAGCTTAAAAGCATTAGGAAAGATGCCGGAGGAGAAAGCCAAATTACATATATGAGCCAGAAGGGGGGTGAGCTGATTTTTCAATTTCTTGAGAAACGTGCCCGATATGCTATCAGAACCCACCGCACAATCGCTTCTTAGTTTCCCAATCAAAATATCTATCTCAGATTTGTCTGTACCCAGCATGACAAAACTGTTCTGATACGGTAGGAGATTATCGGACTGTGGAGGTGAGTAAGTGGAGACGTAAGTAAGTGGAGACGTATGGTACGTTTTCAGCGAATGTACGTCCAATGTTAGCAAAGTACGAGTTCACTTCATTAATAGAGCGCTCTGGTTTGGAGGATGACAGAAGAGCGTTGGAATGTGATTTAACTTTTGACGTGTAAGTGATAGATTTTACAGCATTCCAGAGCTTTTTATTATTTTTTTGAGCGTTAGTTATAAGGGCTTTATCATAATTTATTTTAGTCGTTTTTAGTATCTTAGAGCAAAAATTCCTGTATCTTTTGTAAGTTGTGAGAAGAATTGTATTTTTGGGATTATTTTTTAATTTCTTATGCATATTTTCTCGATTTCGCAGGCATCTAAGCAGACCTGGAGTCATCTAGGGCTTACTCAGCCTTTTACGGTTGGGCACAATTTTCAGAATAGAGTCTTGAACTATGATACGGTTAAGGGTGTTGATAAAGAAGTTGGTTGCTTCATTAACATCTGTGGTGCTATAAATGGGACTAAAATCGGTCTGAAGTAGGTCTAATTCAATCTTGTCAAAATCCAAAACTCGGGTCTGTCTAGCTTTAATCAGTGAAATATTTGCCGGGTTATTGTTCTCCAAAAATAATAAAACAGTGTCATGATCAGTGACCGAAGTGTTGGAGATGAAACAAAAAGCAGCTCTTCTCGTTTTTAAAATTAGATGGTCGAGACAGTTACTTTGTCGTGTAGGAAGAGTGTGTGCTGGTAGCATACCGTGATAGGTGAGCATTGTCAGATACTCCGCTGCGCATGAGTCATTACTATGGTCAGAAATATTGATGTTTATGTCACCGGTTATGATTATATTTTTGTATAAACATAACGATATTAGTACTTCATCCAAAGAGTCCACAAACGCGGAGACATTCCGAACAGCAGGCGGATAGACTACAATCAGGGCGGTATCATTATTAAGTATTAACAACAAACAGTTGGCATCCTTGATCAGGGGCTCCGAAACAGAAACTTGAAGGTGAGATCGGAAAAACACCACCACACCCTCATTCTGTGAACTATGTAGACTGGTAGTGACGCAGGTATAGTCATGGATTGAAGTTAGGGGAGGAGAGTTGAAAAGCCAGCATTTCGTAAGAATTATGAAATCCCAGGATGTATTACTTCTATCCAAAAGCAATGTTAAGCCATCAAAATTCTTAATTATGCTTCGAATATTTTGACAGAACAGAGAGAGAGCATTTTTGTGCAAATCAGCAATTACATTGCAGTCCTCAATCATACAGGTTGCAGACTCAGCAACTGAAATACTGTCCAGGTCAGTGTGTATGTCATTCAAATGATCGAATTCTATACCAAAGATAAAACATCAAGCTAATGCGGCAATGATTAAAAATGGTGGAGTATGCAATATCAGAAGAACGTGCATGCAGAAACAAAGGCATAAAAGTGTAGAAACAGCTGACGTATATTGACGACTGCAGGGAATGGAAAAAGAATGAGTTTGCGTATGTCCTGGAGTAGTGTGGAGTAGAGTGTGATATTACAAGCAAAAATAATAAGAAAACTATAAAACTAAAACAAACATATCTAAAAGGCAAAATAAATGTGCTTTTAGAGGAACATAGTCACATGGCGGCGCCCATAAGTTTAAGTAAGTCGCTTTCGCTATTTACACAAGTCGGAATCGAACCTGCGGACTTTTTTATATAAATTTTCCCGTGGCTCGGCCAGCAGCTATCACATTTACCTTCTTTCTGAAGTCTGCGGCCGAAGTAGTAAAGATGTTTGCCTCGGCAGACTCGGCAATATAAATAGGTTTCGGCGGGCCTGGCAGCTCAATACTGGCTGTCGACAGTTTATTGTTACCGCTTTGCTTGTTATAGTTTCTGGTAGCTTTCAGAACATTTTCCTTCAAGGTTGAAGACTTAAATTCCGCAACAACAGTACCAACGGTGTTCGAGTCTTTTTTTGCCTTCAACCTATAAATATTATTGACTTCAGAAGGTCTTATTTCTTCATTAATCACAGTCCCAATCTTACAGAGATTTTTCAATAACGATTCTCTACTTTCAGAGATAATGGTGGGCAGGTTATTTATCTCAAGCAGAGCAGAGCGAGAACAGTTTTCCAGGTAATCTACTTTGGATTCTAGCGAAGAAATCTTTCTTTTAAGGGTGGAGTTTTCTCGCTCAGTTGCATCCAGTTTTTCCATTAGTTCATCGTACTTCCCGCTGACAAACTCCACAGATGCTTGGATCTTAGAGTTCTGTTCAGATATTGCGCCCATTGTAGATTTAAGGCAATCGAACTTTCGGTTTTGTTTGGACTCAAAATCAGTGAAAAGTTTAGTGATTTCGGATAAGAGCAGCGAATCCTCCAATTCGCTATCCTCAAGATATGAACCATCGCCGAGACGGCGTTTTGTTCTGGGATTCACATTAACGAAGATATCTTTTATTCGCTCCTGATTTCCCGAAAGAGCGCTCCGATCCAGCTCGGATGATGCTGTATGGAGATTTGAGGCAGGCGACGATTTATGTTCGGGCGCAGGTGACTTTAATACAGCAGTGTTTGGTGGTGGCGGCGAGAGCTGCACGCGAGGCATCTCAAATAACAGGGCGACGTAAAAAAGAAGGCCGAAAGTACTCACTGTTACCATATACGTCTGTTAGAAAAGGCTCGTACGAGGCGATGTTTGTCGCAGTCCTATTATCAAACATATACACAATATTGAGAGATTTAAAATGTTATTTTAAGACGAAAGATTTCTTATAGGTTTTCTTGTAATCTATAGGTACAGAAGTATTATCTGCATTTTATTCAAAATTTTAAGCTCAGTAGTTTCGGAGATAAAGGAGGGGAATGGTCAATTTTCGTGAATTTTCTTAAATAACGTTAATAAAGTTTATTTTAAAATTATAAAAAAATATATATAATACGTGTACCAAATTTCAACTTAATCGGTTCATTATGTTCGGAGCAAATTGGCTGTGACAGACGGACAGACAGACAGACACATGAGTGATCTTATAAGGGTTCCGTTTATTCCTTTTGAGGCACGGAACCCTAAAAACAGTCGCCCTTTTTTTTCTTCTATTTCCGAAAAGGAATAGAAAATATGTGCCAACCAATATCTTCTTCGTACGCATCAAACATGGCGGGATAGCGGTCCAATATTATTTTTATCAATATTTTCGTTCAAACTTCCTGCAAAAACTGTATGCGAAGAATATTTTTTTGAGCTTTGTGGGGTGGTGGGGAACTTGCAAAAAATGTTAGTTTTGCAAAAACCGCTACAGAACCAATATTGGGGTTAGATGAGTATTAGCTTGAGCATATTACAAACACTTACATCCTTACAATGCATTTAACTACTTCAATGAAAAAATACGACTTTCGAAAAATAGACAACGTTGCAACGTACTACACAAATGTCCCAACCGTCACGGGCTATTAGATTTTAATAAATGGCGGCAACTAATTATTTCACGCTTATGAACGTGGAACGCCTAATCCGTTTTAATGTAAATGTCAAATGGTCTGTGAACTTTATTAGTGAAATCATTTCGTTTCCTCTTTGTTCCACAAATATGATTGTTATGGCACAGAGCGTATTAAGATAAATGAACCATGGTTGTGATACAGTTTCACCTACTAGAGACAGACTAACTTAGACAACTAGATAACAGTATAAACAAATTATTACGAAAATAAATTTATAATTAGTTAGCAACAAAAGTCGATAAGCATGTTAGTGTTTTAAATCTTAATCATTCAGCAAAATATTCATTAAAAAAACCGGTCAAATGCGTGTCGGTCCACGTACAATGTAGGGTTCCGTAGTTGGGATGAATTTATCCCAAGAACAAACTTAACATTGTAGTTGAAAAACATGTTCTTCCATACATTCCAACTGCAAATGTAAGTTTGTATGCACAATATTGAGATACGAGTATTTACCATGTTGTTTTAAGACTATAAGACTTCCAATAAGTTTTCCTGTAATGGTATTGAACTATTTTCTGTATTTTTTTTTTTTTTTTTTTTTTTTCAAAATTTTAGGCTGAGTACTTATAATAAAGGGGGAATGGTCAATTTCCGTGTATTTTCTTAAATAACTTTGAAACGATTCATTTTAAAATAATATATATTTGAGCCCATTATAGTAAGCTCTTTCATTTGATATGTTATATATATATACGGTACAGTTTGCAAAACTTTTTTTTAAATTTTCTTACTTGCCCCCCATATTTAAAATTCATTTATTTACGTTACATTACCGTGTTAGGGTCACACAAATACATTGCGACACTGGCCCTTTAGGGGGTTGTCAGCGGGGTGCGTGCAGAAAACCTCCTCGTGTGCCTGATACCTGCTCGTCCCTTATGGATACGTTCGAGGGGAAGAGCAGTTGTCGGGCCGGTGCACCCTGGGCATGGACAATAATCTCTTCTGGAAAAGGTGCTGGGGTTTTTCGGAGAGGGTATTGTTTGTGGCGAATTTCTGCGGGCGGGGGAGCAATATGCTCCACGTCGTTCTTCCACGTGTCCCTCTGATTTGCAGAGGGTACAGTGGAGGAACAAGGGATGTGGGTCGCTCCTGATCGATCGACGTTCGTCGATTGACACTGGACGTGACCCTGCCGCTACGGTGCAGGCGCACCAACGCGGCTGTTGTTTCTCCCTCAGGAGCAATCTTGAGGAGAGAACTTTCGGCGGGTTCGCTGAGTCGGGTTAGCCGGACAGCGAACGGAGGCATGCATAATGCCGCCGTCGGGGGCTTGGCTTAACCGCCCGGCCCAGAGGAAGGACACCTCTAAGATAAAAAACCACCTAATCCTAAGCTTTGAAGCGTGGCGAGAGGATGAGTGGCTGGTGGGGGACCAGTCGCTAGCGCTTCCCCTGTAGATACCTGCCGCACTCTACAGTATATAGGCTTACCTAGTGCAAGAGGCTCTGCCTAGGTGGACATTTATTTCCTCATTACTCGTGGGAACAGAATGGACAAAACACAAAACGAAAACAAAAAAGAGAAAGTCGGGCCAAATTTATTGGCGGAGGTGCCGTTTGCCGGCGACGGCAACAAGAGTCGAGGAGGCTCCCGTCCCTTAAGGGACCTAAGTATGTCCGATCAGGACTCGCGCGGGCGTTCCAAGTCTTCTGGAAAGCGTTCGCGCGATGAATTTATTCGGAATACAGTTTCGGGCCGAGCGGGGTCGATGGAACTCTCCTCAAGCGAGGAGAACCTGTCGACCGCTAAAGTTACGTCGGCGAAGAGAGGACGGGGTCGCGTTGTGGCGGATGGAGCTTCCGCTCCGATAGCAGGGCGCGACGTTCGGGGTCGCTTCAAGCGGCGCGATACGCCGGGAATCGGCGGGGAGAGGAACCTTGGGGTCTCATCCGAGGTCTCGACTGAGGAGCCGGGAGGGGTGACCGTCTCGCAGGTCCAGGAACGGCCCAGCGAGCCGAGTCAAGTCAGCCTAGCCGAGTCGACCCAGCAAGCCGAGAGGCTTGCCACGGAAGGGCACCACTCTGAAGTGACCAGTCATAGGGCGGCCCTGTCAGAGACGTCAGGTAGCGAGCCGGACGCCGCTGGCAGCTCCAATTCAGAGCGAGCGGCCAGGTTTGCGGAGGTCGTGGAAGCCGCAATCAAGGGTGTGGCCTTGAAGAAGATCCAGTCCTCTAAAGACAAGGCCATATCCGTCGCCACGGCCTCCATTATGGCGGCAGCCAAGGCCATTCACTTCGGGCCTCCGTCGGACGGAATGTCCGAGGTGAGGGCGGAGGTCACCCGCTTGACAGCCGCCATGGAGCTTCTCCGAAAGGAGAATGAGGAGCTCCGAGCGGACCTGGCCCGGCTCCGAGGAGCTGCTCCCCGGGAGGTATCACAGGGGGGGGGGGGGGCGCGGCATGGGCAGGGTGGGCCCGTGCCTGCTGAGGAGGACCGGGTACTGACCCTGGTGCGGCAGGAGCTGGCTGCCTTCCAGAGTCGGTTTTCTGCCCTGGAGGCCATTGTCCTGCGCCCCCCGCTAGCGGCGAGCCGGCCGGCCTCGGGCCAGCGGAAGGCAACCTCATATGCCACCGCCGCATCTGCCACCACTGCGACTGCCACTGTTGCGGCTGCCACCGCCGCGGTTGTAACCACCGCGGCTGCCACGATCAAACCGGGATCGTCGGGGCAGTCAAAAAGCGGGGCCATGCCGGTACCCGTCAGGGCCCCAGCCCTGGCGGCGAATCAGTCGCCCCCACCTCCTATATCTAATCCGGCCGACGCCGAATGGCAGGTAGCCGGGGAGACTCGGAAGGCGGCTAAAGCAGCAAGGGCGGGCAAAAGAAAAGAGAGGCGGCAGCGGCGCAAGGAGCGAAGCGTCGCGGCTAGGCTCCGTGCCACGAAGTCCGCAGCTGTAGTGCTCACACTACAGCCGGAAGTGGAAAAGAAGGGTGTGTCCTACCGCGACGTGCTCGCCAAGGCGAGGGCGGCGGTGAACCTCGAGGAGCTCGGCGTCGCCAATGGCATCCGGATAAGGGTCACTGCGACTGGGGCTCGGATGCTGGAGGTCCCTGGTGCGGCCAGTGGCCCGACCGCTGACGCTCTGGCCGCTAGGCTTAGGGCGTCCCTAAATGCGGATGAGGCCCGAGTGTCCAGACCCACCAAGTGCGCTGACATGCGCTTCCTGGGCTTGGACGACTCTGCGACGGAGGGAGAGGTGGTGGCTGCCATCGTTGGTGCTGGGGGTTGCTCTGCCGAACAGGTGAGGGTAGGCACCATCCGTCCCGACTTTACGGGAATGCGAACCGTTACGGTAAGCTGCCCCGTGTCGGCAGCCCGGAAAATAGTAGGGGAGGGCCGTAGGCTCAAGGTGGGCTGGGTGTCCGCGCAGGTGAAACTGCTGGAACCCAGACCTCTGAGGTGCTTCCGCTGCCAGGTGGGCAACCACGTGGGAGTTAAATGCACCTCGGAGGTGGACCGCAGCAGTCACTGCTTCTGCTGCGGTCAGCCCGGTCACAAGGCCGACTCGTGTAATGCCACGCCGCACTGCTTTGTATGTGCGGCAGCTGGCAAGCCGGCCAATCACCGGGCGGGGAGCAAGGCCTGCGCTCCACCCGCCAAAGCCAGGGGCAAAGGCAAGGCCTCCGCCACCACCATCACCGCTGCAGCCGCCGCCACTGCCGCCGCCGCTGCCGCCTCGACTGTCGTTGCCGTCGTTACCACCGCGGCAGGGCCCTCACAGGGGGCCCGGGAGGGGGCTGATATGGAGTGTCAATAATGGCCCCATTACGCCTCCTCCAGGCGAACATCAACCACTGCGCCTGCGCTCAGGATTTGTTGCTCCAGAGCTTGGCGCAGTGGTCGATTAACATCGCCGTGGTCGCTGAGCCGTACTTTGTCCCGCCCAGGGATGACTGGGTGGAGGACCTGAGCGGCTCAGTGACCCTAATTTCGTCGGCCGCCGCCGGTACCCCGTCCCTCGAGGCTGTCAAGAGGGGACGGGGCTGCGTGGCAGCACGGTTTGGGGAGATTGTTGTGGTAGGGGTATACTTCTCCCCGAACCGAACTCTCGCCGAGTTCCACAACTCCCTTGCGGAGTTGAGAGTCGTCGTCGTCGGGTTCGGTTCCCTCCCCGTGCTCGTCCTTGGGGACTTCAATGCTAAGAATGTGGCTTGGGGTTCCCGGTATACGGACACACGGGGCAGGATGGTGGAGGACTGGGCTCTGGAGACAGGCCTGGTCGTCCTAAACCGGGGCTCTGTCCCCACGTGTGTGCGGATGCGGGGTGAATCAGTAGTGGACATTTCGTTCGCCAGCCCCGCTCTGTCGCCGCATGTGGTCGACTGGCGCATCATGGAGGGGGTGGAGACTTATTCCGACCACCGGTATATCCGGTTTGACGTCTCCGCCCAGACCTCGAGCGCGCCGGTGGCCCCGAGTGGTCCGCGCTGGGCGCTGAAACAGCTGGACCGGGAGCTCCTCCTGGAAGCCTCAATCGTGCAGGCCTGGGTGTCACCACCGGACAGGCCTGCTGACATCAACGACGAGGCAGAGTGGTTCCGGGAGGCCATGTCTGAAATATGTGACGTGGCAATGCCCCGGGTCCAGCCCAGGCGCGCCTGGCGCCAGGTGTGCTGGTGGTCGCCGGAGCTGACGACTCTGCGCAAAGCATGCGTTGCTGTACGACGCCGGTACACCAGGCACCGCAGGCTCCGTATTCGCCCTCCGGATACGGAAGCCATTCAGACGGAGCTGTACGAGGGGTACAGAGCGGCGAAGGCCACCCTCCGAGCGGAGATCCTGCAGGCCAGAGGTCTGGCCCGCGAGGAGTCGCTGGGGACTCTGAACAGGGACCCGTGGGGATGCCCCTACAAAATGGTGCGTGACAAACTCCGCCCATGGGCTCCCCCGCTGACGCAGAGTCTCCGGCCCCAGCTCGTGGAGGATGTGGTGAGCACTCTGTTCCCTTCACGAGGGGAACATACTCCCCCGCCTATGGCTTCGCCTCTTGCAGTGCCCGATGTGGACCACACCGCTGACGAGGATGACGATGCTCCGGAGGTGACCGAGGTAGAGCTGAGAGTGGCGGTACGTAGGATGAATGCCAAAAATACCGCCCCAGGACCCGACGGCTTTCCTGGAAAAGCCTGGGTTCTGGCCTTGGAGGCTCTCGAGCCTCGACTAAGGGGGCTCCTAAGCGCATGTTTGGAGAGAGGCCAGTTCCCACTTCGGTGGAAGACGGGGAAACTGGTTCTCATTAAAAAGCCGGGACGCCCTGCGGACTCTCCGTCCGCTTACCGGCCCATTGTCCTGCTCGACGAGGTGGGCAAGCTCTTTGAAAGAGTCATTGCAGACCGCCTCGTCGGGCGGCTGGTGCGAGTGGGGCCGGATTTGGCAGAGAGCCAGTTTGGTTTCCGCAGGGGGCGCTCTACGGTGGACGCCATCATGTGCGTGCGAGCCCTCACAACAGGGGATGCTGTGGCCCGGGGTGGGGTCGTCTTGGCGGTATCTCTAGATATCGCCAATGCCTTCAATACCCTGCCTTGGAGTTGCATTAGGGAGGCACTCCGGTATCACCGGATGCCGACCTACCTCTGTCGCGTGGTCGAGGCCTATTTGACGGACAGGGCCGTCATCTACCCCGGTCATCAGGGAGAGTGGAACCGACGAGAGATGTCGTGCGGTGTCCCACAGGGATCGGTCCTAGGGCCACATCTGTGGGATATCGGGTACGACTGGGTGCTGCGCGCTGACCTCCCTAGCGGCGTCAGCGTGGTATGCTACGCTGACGACACGCTGGTCCTGGTGCAGGGGAGGTCACACCAAGCGGCGGCCGAGCTAGCGACACACGGGGTTGCGATAATCGTCGAGAGGATCCGGCGATTGGGACTCGAGGTGGCCCTGCACAAGTCCGAGGTAATGTGTTTTCATGGTCCTCGGAACGCGCCACCGTCGGGTTCCCAAATAACGGTAGGAGGGGTTCACATCGGCGTCGAGCCGACGATGAAGTACCTGGGACTCGTCCTCGACAGCCGGTGGAACTTCGTGGAGCATTTTCGACGTTTGGCTCCCAGACTGGAGCGGGCCGGGGCTGCCTTGAAGCGGCTCCTGCCCAATCTAGGGGGTCCAAACGCCTCCTGCCGGAGGCTCTACGCGGGGGTCGTGCGGTCCATGGCCCTTTACGGGGCACCAGTGTGGGCGCGTTCTTTGGGGCGGCGACCAACCCGCCGGTTGAACGCGTCCCAAAGGGTCATGGCCATCCGGCTAGTTCGGGGATACCGCACGGTCTCTGGTGAGGCGGCGAGCCTCCTTGCTGGATTGCCGCCATGGGATCTGGAGGCAAAAGGCCTCGCATACACATGGGAGTGGCGCGAGGAGGCAAAACGCCGGGGCGTAACTCCGCTGCCGCGAGAAATCATGGCACAGCGGACAGAGCTCCGGCGGGATCTCATGGCAACATGGAGAGTGCGACTGTCGCAACCCAGTGCTGGGCACGCCACAATTGCGGCGATAAGTCCCCTCTTTGAGGAGTGGTTGGAGAGGCGTCACGGCATCCTCACCTTCCGCCTGACGCAGGTCCTCACCGGACACGGTTGTTTCGGGAGGTTCCTGTTCCGGATAAGGCGGGAGGAAACGCCCGGGTGTTACCACTGTGTGGATCGCCCGGAGGACACGGTGGAGCATACGGTGGAGGTCTGCCCGGCTTGGGCAGAGCACCGCCGCGTCCTCGCGGAGGCGATCGGCGGCGGCGATCTCTCGCGTCCGGCCCTGGTACAGGCCATGGTACGGAGCGAGAGTGCATGGGAAGCCGTCACCTCCTTCTGCGAAGCAGTAATTCTCGCGAAGGAGGAGGCTGAACGCGTGAGGGAGAGGCAATCTTTGCGCCCTCACGCCCCTAGTCGCCGCAGGAGACGCCCTGGGCGTCGGGAATCGATAGCCGATTCCCGGCCACCGTAGGCGCGGGCTTGCGGATGGCGAGCAATGGGTAGCTCGCCGTCCGGTAAGGACCAGGCCCGGGTCGACGGCGCGTTGTGTTCCACGCGCGCCTCAAAGAGATGTCAGCAAAGATGGGGTCCAATAGGGCCGATGCCGCTGGGGTTGCGGGTTGTTTGAAAAAGATACCGTGGCCCTGGCATAGGCAACTGAAGGAACACGGTTGGGTTTTAGTCAGTAGAAGTCTGACACGCCCTCCCGCTCCACCCAGAGCGGGAGAAGTTATTTGATGATTTCCCATCCAAAAAAAAAAAAAAAAAAAGGGGGTTGTCAGCAGGTAGGCATGTAGGGGGTTTATAAATAACAAGAGCTCCAAGATAATTTACACTTATTATTTATTGCCTAACTTCCGTGGCCGTATCAAATCTTGATTGCAGAGGATAGCAAAGGGTAGGGAACACTGGCCTGAACCGTCTCCAAGGCGACGATGGTCTCGTCTCCGACTGCCCGCAACTGTCAGCTCCAGTTCCAGATTCAGTCTAGGTTGGCAACTTCAGAGTAGGGTAGACGTGAGTCACTCCGCCTACCCTACTCTGAAGCAAGAGAATCTTCACCAAACGTCCTCTTCGACGTTGGAACCACGACGTGGCGAAAGGTTGTAAGGTAGACTAGAATCCCTAGAGGGATTTCGCGACGTACGAGTATTTAGCAAATTATTTAAGTGCGGTCAGGAGCGAGCGACACAGCCGTCACCTCAAGCGCTCACAATTTGACTCACATTGTCTTTCCCGAGCCCAACTGAATCGACACTCCGCTACGCTCGGCAGTGACCGTTTTAGAGATGCGCGGGCGCATAGAATGAAGACCCTTTAAGTTTAATCAATGCTCGAAGGTTCCGTATAATATTATTTAATTTTAATGCTGTATTTAAGTGTTAGGTTTACTTATAAATATTATACTAGGCTATTTTTAAGAGTTTTGTGTAAATAGTAAACTTAAAGTGTACATAGGTTTGTTATTATTTAGTGTTTTTTATACTAGACTCTTTTAAATTGTAACTTGCAAGGTGCAACGTTACAACATACGTGTACCAAATTTCAACTTAATCGGTCTATTAGATTCGGAGAAAATTGGCTGTAACAGACGGACTGACAGACAGACAGACACACGAGTGATCCTATAAGGGTTCCGTTTTTCCTTTTGAGGTACGGAACCCTAAAAATGAAGCAGAAGGACAATATATAGAATAGTAACTCTAAGCATATATCGTAGATCAGCTAAGTACCAACTAGCCGCGCTTGATTCGGTGGAACGCAGAGCTAACGCTCACGCTCATTGGCGACGTTGAACTGGTGGACGCCAAGCTTCACAGCCTGGCTCATCGCCGCAAGGTTGCCTGCTTGGCGGTCTTCTACAGATTGTACTTCGGTGAGTCTGCCCAAGAACTCCACGACCTGATTTCACCGGCCCCCTTCTACCATCGGACGGTGACCAGTCAGTTCACCAAACATTAATTCAAAAATTTTTACTTGACAAGCAACGATTGCCAAAAACATTATTTGTCATTTCATCATTTTACAACAACAAGTTTACCAAATATTTCACTTAGCAAAATAATTATCCGATAAACTTTTATTTAATAACGTATTATTTGACAAACAATTCATTATTTTTTTCATTTCATTTCATAAACAACGTTTGTAATAAAGACATTACACAAAACGTAATTCTCTGTCGACCTGCTAACGGAAACCCTATCCCTAGACGGTCGACGTCAGTTGCATCCCGAGGTTCGGTTGGTTAGGTTCGTTTAAACCCTGCAGACAGAAATAGGAGGCCCGCGCATCGGGGCTCCATCGATCTGCTGACGGAAATCCTAACCCTAGTTGGTCGACGTCAGGGGCACCCCGAGGTTCGGTTGGTTAGGTTCCTTTAAACCCTGCAAACAGAAACCCTGCAGACAGAAATAGGAGCTCCGCCTAGCTGGGCGCCGTAGACCTGCTGACGGAGACCCTATCCCTAGACGGTCGACGTCAGAGGCACCCCGAGGTTCGGTTGGTTAGGTTCCTTTAAACCCTGAAGACAGAAATAGAAGCCCCGCCTGGCGGGGCTCCATCGACCTGCTGACGGAAACCCAAACACTAGACGGTCGACATCACGGGGAGTTATAGAATCTAAATGAGAAATGAAAAATGTTTAAATGATTAAATATCATCTGATGCATTTGTTAAAAGAATTGTTTGCCAAATAAATGTTTGTAAAACGAGTGTTTATAAAATAAAACATGTTGCGGAATAAGTTGTTTTCGAAATAAATAGTATAGGAAACGTTGGTTTTAAAATGAAAATTTGTCAATGGAGTTTTGGTGAAACTTTAGTGAACCACCATCGGACATCTAGACGCACTGCCAGTTACTATTTCTACCTAGTTGCTATTCCACCAATTCGCACTAAGCGTTTCCAAATGTCTTTTATAATGCGCACAGCAAAAGAGTGGAACTCACTACCTGCGTCTGTGTTTTCGAGCGCATACAACTCTTCAAAGTGAGAGTGAACAGACTTCTTGGTAAGCTCACTCCATAGTCGACTTTGCCTCGTCACCTCTGACCTAGACTAGAGTTAAGAGCATACCGATCTCAAAAAAAAAAAAAAATAGCAATAGTAACTCGCAGTCCCAGAAAATGGGCATCGTCGCCGAGGGAGGCCGAGGAAATGCTGGCGGGATGACTTACAGGCGTTCATGTTGGGATTGGCCGGAGAAAACAACACACAGGTAAGAGTGGACAGCTGTGGGATAAGACAGGTTGATAAAAATAAGAACAACTCTCCGGTATGACATATTCCCCCCCCCCCCGGTTGGTTCCCGCTTTGTCGAGCCGGGCGCCGTAGCTTGATCACCTAGGGTGAAGCGAAGGGGAACTCAAGGAGGGGCCGCTCGTCAGGGCTGGAAGTCGACGACATAGCGGCCAACAGGTAGGTTGCGGAGCCGCTTGGGCGACATCGCAACTGAGATGGGCTGCGATGTCGTATGGGAGGCATCGCAGCTGAAAGTTGGAGACCGCGGCGGCAGAGGAGTGCCGGTATTGCGGTGCGCCACTCTCCCTACCTTTCGCGGCCTTAGCGGGGTCGCCACCGTCTGATGGCGGACGCGGTGTGGCCTCAGGGGAGGAGGAGTTTCGGTACCTCGTTGGCCACTCTCCCTATCCTCTGCGGCCGAAAAGTTGTAGGCGGCCGGGCCACTGACCTGACCGGTCGCAGGGGGACCAAGGGTACCTAGACACGGGGTCGTCTAATGCCCATGTGCTGGTTTGGTCCCTGGAGTGGTCACGGCGTGTAATGTGTTCTGGAGCGTCGGTGATGGGGGGTACTCCCCAGAGGAGGGTCCGGTGACGGACAGCCGCGGCGGGTTCGCGGTGAGTGCTAACGCGTGCCCGTGTTCCCGCCACAAGTGGCAGAGCAGGACACCGTGGAGTTTTAGTGGGTTGGAGTCCCAAATAAGTGCACTATTTCCCCGTGGTTCATGAGCATTTTTCAACGCAAAAAATAGGTATGACATAAAAAGCTAAAAAGCAGTTTATTTTATTATTTATGTACACACTGTAAATACATAGAGATACAACATAAGCTCAACCCCAAGCTAAAATATCCCCATTCTGCCGTTCTATTACAGATAAAAACACAACATTCTTCCTCAATTTATCTTGATACGACAAAAATAAAAGACATGGTCTCAAAATACGGCTTTATTACTGATGTATTGACCACAAAAACGTGCGCTCACCCCGATAACCCGCCATGATGCATCGGTGCGGCGACAGTTATTGCTGCCACAGATTATATTTCAAGATGGCGGCGATATTTTCACTGCGACGCTAGCGCCGTTGTCTGATACATTGATAGGTATAATGATGTGATAAAATAATCAGTCGTTTAATGAACTTCCATTGATTATAATCATGGCTCTCTATTAAATTTCTGCCTAGCCTTTTCACAAGTATGTTGAGGTCGGCTTCCAAGCTAACCGGATGCAGCTGAATACCAGTATTGTTCATGAAGCGACTGCCTATCTGACCTCTACAACCCAGTACTGGAAATAGCTAAATTATATGTATATGTAAATGGGCACGCCCTATATGCCTGGAGGCTTTTATTTAGTTATAAAGTTCTGTTTAGCTTTTTAGTTTTGTATTTTTATTAACTGCTTGAGAATTGTTTTCAATTATTTTGGTAGGTATATTGGCTTGTGCCAGCTGACTTATGGCAAATAATTTAATTTAAATTTAATGTTTTGTGCAGTGTTGTAAAGAATCAATTTTTTTAACTAAACAGACAGCTGTGCTGCTGGGGAGTTTGTTGCGCCACTTCTTCTCCTCAGCTAAAGCACTAGGAAGTGGTGAAGGGCGGGCGTTTTGGGGGACTGTCTTATGTAATTCTGATGTTCAAAAATGCTGATACTCAGCCTAATTTGAATAAAATACTTTGTATTTTGATTTTGATACGATACCCCTTGGTAAGACTGGTTGTCAGACTTTCGGGCTTCTGACGACCCGTAACTACTGTCAAAGATCCACGAATGACGGCCGGGACCAACGACGGCTTAACGTGCTTTCCGAGGCAATGAGGAGTCTCGGTATGTAAAGATTACGAGTCACCCATCCATAGACCAACCCTGGCTAGCGTAGCTTAACCTGATGGATCGACTCGTGTGGCTTTTATTACTTAACCACAAGCTCCTCTCTGCGTAGGTATCCCAAATACACATAAATAAAAATAAAAAAGTGTAAATGAACATACACAATTATTTGAAATATTTTCTAAATTAATTACAGTCTTGAAATAATTTCAGTAATAAAACCAAATTAATAACAAAGCGCTTGGTGTTGGCTATTGTCCGCATCACCCGTTGTTATTCAAAAGCCGCACTCATTATAGTTATTTCGCGTAATGGCCGGCGATTGTGAGTTGATCACTACACCAGTCCACAACATTTGTTTTAAAAGCAAGATTAATATACATCGTAACACTGGTTTTAGTCTATATGAGGGAAAGAGATGGAAACATTTTCGTGATAGAGTGAAAGGGATGAAGGTATACAAAGGCATTGTCTCGCATTATTATTTCATAAGAACGGACTTACGGCCGGACAATATAACTTGGTATGTGTGCCTGTCTCCGAAGTTGTATTGTAGTGACGTAATAAGTTAGTGTTAGCAGTTAACTAGAAAATAATGTTGTTCATGCATGTATTACTTGCAGTTTTATTCTTTGAAAATTTAAAGTTTTCTTATTAAAATTTTTGTTAATAAAACAGTAAGTTAATAAATCGGCACGGCTACTACGATTTCTTAAGAGAAGCACTAAAGGGTTTAAGCTGGTAAGAACAAAAATTGTGATATATAACGCCTTTGTTCGGAGCCACCTTGAATTTGCCAGCGTGATGTGGAACCCGCACTATGCAGTACACTCACAAAGAGTAGAAAGCATCCAAAGGGCCTTCACAAAACACCTAGCATATGCCTTCGGTGATATATCTCCCCGGTGTCCATACGAACAACGTACTCAATGTTTCAAAATGATTACTCTGCACGACCTTCGACTGGTACAAGGTCTGATGTTCTTTTTCAAATTGGTTAACAACAAACTGGACTGCGATAAATTAACTGAACAAATTGGACTAAAAGTCGCCTATAAATTACCCAGATATCCCATTACCCATTTATTCCACACTAAAGCATCCATCACAAATATAGGAGTAAACTGACCTCTCAATAGACTCAGCCGACAGATGAACTCTTATATTATAAAATCCACTCCAGATGTTGACATATACGAGTATCATGTCTCCATAAATATCTTTAAAACCCAAATTCTAAGGTCCCTAAGCACGCAACCCACACAAGCTAAAGACTCATTGTGTTAGTATGTCGGTATTTCTAGCA
Organism: Dicycla oo; assembly: GCA_948252095.1. Taxonomy (NCBI): domain Eukaryota; kingdom Metazoa; phylum Arthropoda; class Insecta; order Lepidoptera; family Noctuidae; genus Dicycla; species Dicycla oo. The sequence continues at coordinate 33,760,429 of OX411715.1, read as the reverse complement.
ACCCCTGTAACATAACTTGTGTCATTTTATATTTCTGTGTCTATAGTTTGTTACCACTTAATTTTTATACATTTCTTTTTTAGGTTATCGCTGTATTTGCGAATGTTGGTTCACCTGTTATTGGCAAGTGTATAAGCCCAAAACTGTTAAATACCTACTGTTAATTAATATTTTGTATACAGAAGCTGTTGGTGTACCTTTATAAATAAATTTCGGACAAATTCAGATGAATGTATGGACTAACGAAAGGGACTGATCAAACTAATATTTGCGAAATCTACGCGATAGTAATATTAGTCATCCCATCCAAAAACAGAACATTTAAGTAATCATTTTTCATGTAATGTTCTATGAGTGGACTTAGCTTATATTGAGGGGTCAGCAGCCATGATTACCGTGCCCAGCAGGAGGTCTGTGATCGAATGTGATTACTAGGTGTTACTGAGCCGTGCGTACACAATGCGTGTTGTAATGAGTTCGTCGTTACTACTACACCCACGGGGGTTGAGGGTGAGTAGTAATCTTATAGCGGGATTGTGACGTACTGGTGTTGATATTCGAGGTATTGGTATTGTTAGTGATGGTTATTTGTGCTAGGAGATGTATAAAGTAATATCTAGTGCTTGATTTCCAAAATATTTATAAAAGAACCACCGCCTACACACTAACAGCGTACAAACACACTAACAGCGTACAAACACACTAACAGCGTACAAACACACTAACAGCGTACAAACACACTAACAGCGTTCAAACACTAACAGCGTACAAACACACTAACAGCGTACAAACACACTAACAGCGTACAAACACACTAACAGCGTACAAACACACTAACAGCGTACAAACACACTAACAGCGTACAAACACACTAACAGCGTACAAACACACTAACAGCGTACAAACAAGTTCTTTGAAAAACTGTTACTTAAGTCAAATATATAATTTGAGAAAGCATAACATAAGTAAACTTTACTTTATTTGTATTTCACAAAAAAAATACTTTAAAAAAATACTTATTCTTCACACAAAGCCCCGAATAATACCGACATTAAACTTTAGTAACGTTTTAAACAGTTTGGCGCGATTACCATGTCGTTGTGTTTTTAATCACACATACATAATGAGCGCACAATGCACGCATGCATAACAGCCCTTTGATTTAATGGAAGCCTCTGGAAAACTCATTCACAAAGCCCGTGACAATCTTTAACAAAAAGTTGATGACAATCGTTATTACCGCGCGCTGCAAACAGCAATATTGAATCGAGCGGACATCACGGAACACACGAGCCTCTCTGTATGTTCTGCGGCCATAAAAGTAACAGCTTTTGCGAAAGTACACACCATTCCATTTAAAACGGCCGATTCGTATCACAGTTAAATTTAAAGCGCTAGAAATTATCGCTGGATTCCTGAATAGTGTTGATTTTAGTGCCTTTTTATTAAAGTTTGATGGTGTGATGCAACGAAAACAATGATTTGGTCCGTTATAGTAATAAAGTTTAAAAATGAGCGCACATGTGTCCACACCAAATTCCATCCTGATGGCGCTACTAAAAGTTTCGGTTACTTTCATTAGCTCCATCAGTTGCAAATTGTTAGGGGTAAAGAGTTTTAGGTCATGCATGTAAAGGAGGTGAGATATAACTTGACCACCTTTCTTCTATTATTATCATTATATCATATATTATCCTTTGTTATTATTATTCATATACTTAGCATTAGTTACGTGGCAGTTCAAAGTACATATTCAATAAAGTATCATATTTGGCTATCCTTCAAGGTGTGTGCGACCCATTCAGTAGCGCATACAAGTCCATTATTTGTAATTTATCTAGGTTACTACAGACACCATCAGACCGTCACCAATCATCCTTGAAGTTTAGTTACCTAGGACAAAATAGGCAATTTGAATTAGCGTGCAATCCAGACGTTAATTATTCTCTGGTTGAGGACCAGAGAACAATTTCCTCCCGCAGTGGAGGGAGACAGGCTATTTACACGCCTTCCGCCTCCCCACTGACAACCAGTCTTACTAAGGGGTATTGCCCAGTAACTGGGTTGTGGAGCTCAGATAGGCAGTCGCTCTATATAAAATACTAGCATTCAGCTGCATCCACTTAGACTGGAAGCCGACCCCACATAGTTGGGAAAAGGCTAGGCAGATGATGATGATGAAGATTTGATTTGATTTTTTATTTTCATTTGTTTTGATTTTGGTATATTTTGTTCATTTTGATTTTGATTTGATATTATTTTGATTTTATTTTTGTGTAATAATTATTGCTGTTGACTTAAACACCATCACTAAAATAAATACATTTATTTATTTATTTATTTATTTATCAACTATGGATGACTTACAGCTAAAGCAAACAGAATAAAAAATATGATGTGAGACTGACAGCCAATTAAAAGCCATCACTTCTAAAAACAAAATGTAAATAAAGAGTGTGAACATCACAATACAGCTATCAAAAAAAAAAGAGGAAAAAAATAGTTTAACATTACATAGGTATTCAACAAAATCTTAATTAAAAAAGCCAAGGCTCAGGCATTTTCTGGCCGAGGACACACCGGTATTGAAAGGATCAATATCATGCTGTTTACACATGTCATTAAAGTTTCTACTTGCACGCACTGTAAATGAATTCTGCCTGTAATTCGTAGAGGTAAATGGAACACGCAACGGCGCGTTCCGTCGCTTCGACCTGCCGGGAACGTTAAAATAAAATTTGGAAAGAATATTGGAGTTATCAATAGAACTATTGAAAATTTTAATTAATGAAATACAGTCAGATATTACTCGCCGATTAATTAGGGGCAATATATGATCCTTTTTACAGAGGTTGAGGTAATATTGGGACCGGTAGGGCACTTTCTGATGATAACACAAATACTTAATGAACCTTTTCTGGATGCTCTCTATACGATCAATGTACTTGTGATAGCATGGATTCCAGATTTCAGACGCGTATTCCAAGTGGCTTCAAACAAAAGTACAGTAAAGAATTTTTAATGTTTTGGCTTGAGTGAAGCACCTGGATAGCTGCATTATAAAACCTAAATCTCGCAAACGATTCAATTTCTGCCCTTTATTTTGATTTGTACGTGTCTGATTAAAATATTATTATATGTAACCCTCTGTGCGCGAATCCAAGTTGCAATTGACCGACTTTATACTAGTTTAAAAAAACGTTTTTTATTTTTCACATTTTGGTGGGATAATTTGTAATTTATCTAAGTTACAATACTGGTAGCCTAAAGTCAGAAGCTCATGTCTCCTTGCAAAAAAAAAATCAGCCTAATTCTAATATTCAATAGTTTGTAAAGCTGACCTTTACAAAATATTGCTTATAAAATCAGCATAAATAGCAACCACAGTTTTTTATTTTATTTTTTTGTTATTTGAGATGGGTTTGTTCTTGACTGCAGTTTAAGTCGGAGGCGACAGAGACAAAGTCGACGATGGAGTGAGCTTACCCAGAAGAAACACAAACGCATGTAGAGAGTTCCGCTCTTTTGCTGTGCGCATTATAAATGACATTTGGAAACGCTTAGTGCGAATTGGTGGAATAGATACTAGGTAGGGATGAAGTAACCGAATCGCAACCCGTGAAATACTTATTATTGACTAGTTCCGGTGGCTACCTGTGGTCTTCATTATCAGTTCCACTTCTCCAAATGGTGCTTTCCGAGAGCAATTGCACGAGTAACATAAAAAAAATACCCAAATCGCTATAGGTGTGCCTATAAAATATGAGGATTTCCCTCGATTTCCATGGGATCCCCTAATGATTTTAACTTGGATACAATGAGACCATCCCGAGTGTATACCCTTACAAACAAAAAAATAATTTTCGAAATCAGTCCACAATTGACGGAGAAATCGGTAGGTATTTAAAAATAAAAAAATACATACTGTGGAACATTTCTGTGTTTACAGTTATGTTTTTATTTTTTTTTTTTTATTTTAAGAGGAGTTTCTTCTCCTTTTTTGAAGTAAATTAAAAAAATGATCATTTGGCGAAGTGATCATTTTGCGGAAGAGACATTCTGAGAAGGCGTCCGGTACACATTTTGCGAAGTATTCATTTTGCATTTGACCTAAATAAAAGTTGTTTAAGATATAATATATCAGTTTCAAGTCATGACATTTTGTAACTCAGTCTCTATATTTCTGTTTTTTTTTTTAAACTAGATCGTTAGGCGATCTAGATTAAAGAGAAAAACATTTTCATTGAGCAGACTGTATTTCCGTCGTGTAAGTTACCGGGCGCAAGGTTAATATTGCGCTTGCGCTGCAGTGCGGTGCCAAGCGACGCGCTCCGCAAATATTTGAGCAGCCACCACCGTGCGGCGAGAGGCGAGGAATGTTGGAAGATTGCAGTTACCGCGGGTGGGAAGGAAAATTAACTCTTTCACTTAGAACTGGATTAGTTGCTTAGTCGTTTGAAAGTCGGAAAAATACGGATGTTTGTGAAAAAGGAACAGGCCCATTAACAAGCAAATGGGTAAAGGTGTCATTCGTGTGTAATGAACGATTTGGTTCTTTTTTGATTCCGAAATCAAACGTTAAGCCATCTTTACTTTAGTTTTTAATTTTCCATTTAGTTTCACTTCACTTTTGTTATTAATTTGTAATAGTGTTTATGTACAACCTGTATGTTAGGTTAATACAGTCATAGGTCATTCATGAGTTGTCCGATGGCGGTAAGCCTGGTGATCTGTAATACAGGTTGTACCTACAACAGACACCAGTCTCTATTAAGTGTTACCTTGACTTTGTACTTTTTTTTTTTTTTTTTGTGGATGGGAAATCATCAAATAACTTCTCCCGCTCTGGGTGGAGCGGAAGGGCGTGTCAGACTTTTACTGACTAAAACCCACCCGTGTTCCTTCAGTTGCCTATGCCAGGGCCACGGTATCTTTTTCAAACAACCCGCGACCCCAGCGGCATTGGCCCTATTGGACCCCATCTTTTGCTGACATCTCTTTGAGGCGCGCGTCGACCCGGGCCTGGTCCTCACCGGACGGCGAGCTACCCACTACTCACCGTCCGCAAGCCCGCGCCTACGGTGGCCGGGAATCGGCTATCAATTCCCGCCGCCCAGGGCGTCTCCTGCGGCGACTGAGGGCGTGAGGCTGCCTCTCCCTCACGCGTTCCGCCTCCTCCTTCGCGAGCATTACCGCTTCGCAGAAGGAGGTGACGGCCTCCCATGCACTCTCGCTCCGCACCATGGCCTGGACCAGGCTCGGACGCGAGAGATCGCCGCCGCCGATCGCCTCCGTGAGAACACGGCGGTGCTCTGCCCAAGCCGGGCAGACCTCCACTGTATGCTCCACCGTGTCCTCTGGGCGATCCACACAATGGTGACACCCGGGCACCTTGACTTTGTACTGTGTTTGTGATTACGAGAGAAATAAACGAATATTATTATTATTATTTTTCGCTGTTAAATGTTAGAAAAATATACGGGTTGAATTTAAATTAGTTAGCAAAACTCTGCAGAGGAGGATTGATGTCTAATGACGATAAATAAAAGAAAAAGATTTTCTAGACAACAAAATACAGTCTTAATACAGTTGTCTGTAGAAGTACGCAAGCTATGATTTCGTTTTAATAATACACAATAATAATTTGGTTATTTTATCAGGTTTATTTCTATGATCATGTAATGTTCGGTCCTTTACAGCGCGCCATAGTTCACCGACGTTCGTCTATATTACGATGCGACCGCGACGGCCGTCACGTCCTCACTCCTCAGTGATACGGTTCACACGGAGTATTTGGGAATCGAGTATGTTGAGAGAGGAAGTTTTGTGTCGAGGTCGTGATACGAAGCTTGTTGGTATTTCAAAGATTTAATTAAACTATTTAGTCACACGCAGTCACCAGGGCTTCGTTATATTATACATACGTATTAGGTAGTAGTTTTGAACTCTTTTTACTGAGTTATATTTTTAGTGTAAATGTTTGCCTGGTTTCAATCAAATTACGTAGGTACCTAAGGGTACCCACTTATTTTATTAGCAAAACCTACTTCTTTTTACTTACATATAATAGTGAAGATAAAACTAATTCCTCAACTCACAATGTACCAGAACATCATTTTCAAAGCCACTAACCTACTCTATCTCTCCGTGCTATTTACATAATAATCAAAGCAGCTGTCCTGGCACCTGCCACGTCCGAGCCGGAACTATGTTCAACCAGCGTGACAGCAGTTTGCAGATGTCTTCAAATGTAAGTTATTTGCTTAGTAAACTGAGCTCCGAGATAGCTTAGCTGGCTGTGGCCTGATTTGTGTTGCACATGTGGCCTTTACAACTGTGGCCACGAGAGCGAGTGGACGGTCAAAGAATACGAGTTCTGCTTGAAGACAGTTCGTTACTCGCCCAACTTCGGTAGGCCAGCGTTGGACTGAGTTAGTGTTCGCACTAGTAGTTAGGATTGGAATTGTACTCGAGTTCAGCCTCCGAGTGAGACGGATTCGTGCAAACTTTATGGACGAATATTTAAATGGGTGTTTAGTAACTTTACGCAGTGCTTTCTGTCTGTTTTGAATGAATATTGCTTCAAATCTAACTAAAGTCAATGTGTAACTCATAAAACCATGTATAACTTCAATCTCGTGAAATCACTAATGTCAATACTTGAACCAGTCCACATTACTAATGACTTTTACTTATTTGGGCCCAGACACAATCTACAAGCTAATATAGTGACTTGTTCTAGTTTGAAGTATGTTTGTCTTTTCTGTTTTATGTGTTGTACAATAAAGTGTTTACTAAGTTAATAACTTCACCAAGACACACTATCTCTAGTAGTAAAGTGAACTAACAGAAAATTCCTGAAAGTTTCACAGTTTCGCAATGACAAAACATCTAGTCTATTATTAACAAACAAACACCACTAAATCCCCATACAAAACTCAATTTAAACTTAAACCATGAGCTACGGCGTCAACAATTAATTCAGTGCGCGCGCTTATCGGCTCGCCTAAGTGACATTTTAATTTGTGTAATTTAGTCGCTCCTTGGCTTTGGTAAACAAAGCTAAGACCCGCGCCGCCGCCGCCGCGCGCCGGTTTTTGTTCGCGCGTGTTTTGCGCGCAAGATAAACGCGTCAAGTTTACCGCATGGCAGCAAGTTACGCGAGATCGTATCTGTGTTGCCATGGAAATTAATAAAAACTTGGTCGCATGGAAACTGCCGAAAATGTGTGTGTTGAGTAGGGTTTATGGTTTGTCGAGGTTTTTCGTGTCCCGGATCTCGACAATTATCGAACTGAATTTCTCGGGACTACCCGGGAAACCGAGAAATTTTTATTTATGTTTAATTTGGTTATTTAAATAAAGAAAATCGTCGTTAATGCACATAATGTTTATTTAAATTGGACAAAATCTCTTGTTAATAACACCAAATTACAGTATTTTCCTTCTTTTCATCGAGTATATCAGAATCAACTTTTGTGTAAACTTAAACTGTTTTCTTCTCTCTTATAAACTCTTCATTTAGTTAATAAGTCTAAAATCAACGGAGTTATAACTTGACCGGTTTACTAGTAGCCACTGAAGAATTCCACTATCCACTTCCTGGCTCCATCATCAGACCCTTGACACTAAATGCAATATATTGGATTCATCAAAAACGAATCATATGAGCCACCATGAAGAATTCCACTATCCACTTCCTAGCTGCGTCACGAGACCCTCAACACGAAGTGCAATCTATGTACTCACAAAAACGAATCATAATATATGACCGGAAACTAGTATTAGTAGGTGAAACCCATGGCTTCAAAATTTTACGTTTTTCAGGCACGGATATCATTTGCGTATGTTTATTAACGATTGATGAGATTGTTGATAATATATAAAAAATTAAAAATAAGTAAAATGTTGTTTCGTTCAACTTCCCAATACGTTTGGTATCTCAGTAGAAACACCCTGAAGTTTGTCTAAGACATAAACTTACAAAGTGAAGCACCCTCTCCGTTTCATTCACAAACTTTATGCCAAACACACATTGCCACCTAACCACGACATAAACTCTTATATCCAAGTTGGCAACTTGTGTTGCCTACCTGTAAGTTTGTTGCAAGTTTTACTTTATGTGCGGTCAACGAGGCGTGTTATTTACTTAGCAACAGTAGACGTCGCGCGAGCCCTGCTCTGAGCTCCGGAGCTAATATTGCGTCCGTAAACAACCTCAGCCGCTCGCTTTTTGTTTATACTCACAAATTTTCTCGTAGTCAGTTATACGAGGTTAGTTTCTCGCCTCGAATAGGCCATCATCGAACATAGATAAACAATTCAACAATTTACATTTCGTCTTCGGAGATTTCATATCACAGTTTGAAAAATTCACGATGCCCGTTCTGTAGGACATAATCTAATCGTGTAGAGTTTTTGTTGCTGGTAAAAGTGTAAGCAAATGAGTGCATTGATCGCCTGGCGAGTATCGCATGATCGCCTGGCGAGTATCGCATGAAATTCTCGCGTCACGACAGTCGACTAAACTCTTTTCATGTAAATAGCGCTTCAGCATTCCAAAGCTTTACTTCTGGAAAGTTGTCTACCGATACTTTGGATTTGGGACCGACTCACCTATTACGTGTATTTGAGTATTACTTTCCTACTACGTTTACTTTGTCTCCAAGTTTATCGTACAATCGAGCTTAGGTTCTTTGAAAGTTTATATCTGGTGTCTAACTTATTTCTCTAAGTAAAGCTTCAAGTTTTTATGAGTTTTTTGCGGAAGCTAGAATTTAATTTCATCAAGTGAAGAAGTTATTTTATACGTTGGTATATCCCGTGTATGCTAAGATTGCAGCGGGTGAGACGAGACTGGTTTATGGCCGGAGATGTGCCGAGCAGAGGCGGGAGGGGGGGGGGGGGGGGGGGCAATGAATGAGAAACGCAAGTAGGTATACGTAGTTACTTGAAACTCCTTCACTTACAGGAGACCACAGCATGCACAATAAAATGAACAACTAAGCTAGCAAATTAAAAACCTAATATATAATAAAAGAAAAAAATTGACAGTGGAACATGAAAACACAACAAATTCTGTAAAATATTAGAACATAGAATAATAAAATACCTAACATTAACATAAAGAAAAAAAACAATAAAATATTCACAACAAAAATTACAATATTTTTTTAAAACATTTCTTATATTTATCGACAGACTAGCTGATATCTAAATCTGTAGTTTTAGCCAGTTGGAATTTTAATCCCCACTGAACTCAAAAGTTCTCTGCATTCTGTCTATATTTATGAAGAGATACTGAATTGTAGTGACTAAAATAAATAGATACAACTGAATTTATCTTTATTTTATTATCGGATCTTACGGAATGTGTACAGAGCTAAGGCGAACTATATCTGAAATAAACCACATACGAAGCAGAGGTGAGGTAATCATTTAAATCACGGATCTAATGGAGCTTTCCAAGAAGCCACTTCGCCCATTTATAAAAGTAAACTGTCTAGTTGCCCTTTCACTACAGAGCATCATTACGAGCTGTAGACACACTTCATAAATCAATGTCACGTAATGAACGTCACGATAAATGTATATTTGTCTCGCGTCAAACGGTGGGAATCACGAGGAAATGCGTGAAAAGCAAAAAAAAAAAAACAAAAAAAAAAACATAGCCAAACAAAAACATACCCTAAACATAAAATATAGAGTGCTGTATCCAGTAGATGTGGTAATAGAAATACGTTAGTGAATATCGAATAAGGTCGGATCAGTGATTGATATCATTTTTCATGCCACATATATAGTAATATTGGGAATTTAAGTATAATACCTGTACTTATCTGTATAATACCAGTATAATATACGGTCTAGTAAACATAAATAAAAAGAGGATTGAAAGTTAAGCCAAGCGCGGATGTCGAGTGGATCTATGGTGAAATATGGGCGATATTTGTCTGAGGATAAGAGACACCGTCGTTCCATAACAGTAATTATGAACAAGCTAGTCACTAGTGGATGAACCTGACCACGTAATAATTAGCACAAGGAAGTGGTGACGGGCGAGCGAGCCGGGGGGACTGTCTAATAATGTAATGTTTGACATTCAAAAAGTGCTGATTGTCAGCCTATTTTGAATAAATGACTTTGGATTTTGATTATGCACCTTTAACTGATCTCAGTATAAATAAATGTTTTATTAATTTTAATATCTAAAAGTTGTTATTAGCTTCCTAGTGTGTGTCGTTACGAGTCGTCAGAAACCCGAAAATCTGACAACCAGTCTTATTTACCAAGGGGTATCGTATTACCCAGTAACTGAGTTGTGGAGGTCGGATAAGCAGTCGCTCCATATAAAATACTGGTATTCAGCTGTACCCGGTTAGACTGTACAGGTACACTGTATAGCAGAAGAGAGATTGTCACTAATCTAATCTAAATAAAAATAATAACTTGGACAGAAACCTCCTCACATTAAATGGCAATGAAACAAAATATATTGTTTTGTCCAAGACCGCCGCTTTAAAACCTCCGGCACACCTAAAACTCAAACTTCTTCACTGCTCTTCTCGTATCTCTACTTCCTCTTGTAACACTCTTCCTCTTGAACGTACCACTTCCATTAAATACCTCGGTATTCTTATCGACGCCCATCTAACATTTAAGCAACATATATCCAACCTTTCTGATAGAATAATACCACTCATTCACACCATGCGTCTGTCTACCCACAGACACACTGCAACAAGTCTACCTATCGCTATGCCAATCCATAATTCAGTATTGCATCAGCGTGTGGGGTAGTACTGGACCCCACACGCTGATACTTGACACCTACTACGCACCTACTTGATTGAAGCAGAACGAGCACAGAGAGCGCTTCTTAAAGTAACTTTTAAGAAGACCTACCGGTTCACTACTGACTTACTCTATCGTGAAACTAGAGTTCTCAGAGTCCGCCAGCTTTTCATTCTTTCTGCTTGCACCAAAACTCACAAAACTATTTAAAGCAGACCCGAGTACACATCAATCATAAGCAAAAGAAACTACAGAATCCCAACACCTGACAACACCTCATTGCTAGCTAGACGCTCCCCAGCTTAGTCTCTCATTAATACGTACTATAAAGTCTGCAAACTCTGTGAAGTTAAAAATACTACCTCATTCAGTTGTAAAAGAATATTAAAAAAAAAATGTTGCAAAACTTTGGTTATGATGACACGGAACAATTAATATAAATACCCTGACCCGACACTGAACCAAACGACGCGCAATGGGAACAAATACGCACACATACACACTCACACACACACACCATACAACACCACCTGAAATCACCTTCTAGTCTCCACTCTGTACCGCGAGCCCCAAAATACAACTAACTGTCTAGTTTGGGGCTCACTAGTAAATAATATTTTATATATTTTAAGATACATTATCGTCTCAACTTATTGTTAACCTATAAACCTGCTTACTGCTTAGCTGGACAATAAACTATTTCTATTTCTATTTTTCTAGACTGGAAGCCGACCCCAACATAGTTGGGAAAAGGCTAGGCAGATTGACTTTTCGTTATTGGTTTCCTATTAAAAAAAAACAAAATAACTGTTTGCTATGCCCTACAGGCTCCGTAATTATAACTTAGCTTTAAGCAATTGTGAGATCTTGTTAAAATGATGGAACGCAAATAAGAATATGAACATTATGAATATGGAATATTTTATAATACCTGCGTCTGTTCATTTATTACTCACCAGTAAATTGTGCAAATAGTTTTCAATGTCGACAGATATTGAATTATTTATGTCCCTCGGTATGTCTGAAAAGCAGGGAAGCACACGAATATAAATACTTCTAGAATAAAATCATTTTTGTAATTCGATGCCAATCAGAAACTCCATAATCTTGGCTGCACAATCAGGGATCCATCCAGAATTGCATCCGTCCAATACCGCAGCCGCTGCGACCAACAGCGACGTCTTGGCAACACAACTACCGTGCCTACAGCCAGAGGAAATTTGAACCTCAAGTTGTACAACTTAGGGGTGAAACGGTCTGCAAATGTAGTTGTTCTCGGGTAATATGAACGTAATTGTGTGTCAGAGCCACACATATCCATTACTGATCCATGTAAACTCCACGGATTAGTTGTTGATATAGACACGATAGTAAATTGAAGCCAGTATCGTTAGATGAGACTCTTCACTATGTTATTGAAGTTTAACAAAATATTATAACTGCTATTTGAAATGAAATACTTGTCTCTTGTCAGATTTTGTAAAGGTATTATTTATCTTTATTACTTGAAGAATTGCTTTGTTTTATAAGATAATAAAATATTACTTCTAAATGTTGATACTAAAATATTTTTATCGAATGATTTTTTATTTTATTTTAGTTCTAAAACCTTGTTAACTTCTGATTGAACCTGAGGGAATGAACGGAAAGTTAGAAGCGGATCGACTGAGCACATCGGATTTGTGCTGCGCTGGCTCGACAATCGACCACTGGACTCGATGTCTTAGCCCGTATAGGCAAGCGGTGGGACATGAGCGCAGTTACACCTGTAGAGATCTTTTACTATAAAACTGCATGCGCCTCTAATGTTTTTATAGAAATTTTAGTGGAGGGGCAGGCAGTTTTATTGCCCGCATTGCCCTTGTCAGATTCATAATCCATAACTACATTATCTGACCAGTATTCCTGTCATGACAAGAAGTGTAATAATAAGTTGGACACTAAAAGTATAAAAGGGCCTCAGAGTCTTTTCAAAGTTAGGGGTTCAAAATGATTCGATAAACCGTACCCACATAAACAATCTCCATTGTCTAACTACGTATGTAAGTACGTAAGCTAAAAGTGTGCCAACACACACATAAAGCAGTTGCGCATATTGTTGCGTTGACAAGGAATCTCAATCACGTGTTGGACCCTAACTCTTGGCTTGAAACCTAGTGATAAATTATTCAGGCCTATTACTGAGGTCTCAGATCTAAGTTCCTAGGTAGTACTCTTGACCTCACGAGGGCTGGTCCTCGCCGTAATTTAAATATGCCGCGCCATTACTCAAGTTTGCCAGAAACTGGGACTTAGAGAGCCAGAGGGCCCCTTATTAAACTTTTTACGAGTCAAGTTGGCTCGAACATTAAATATATTGGCTTCGCTTGGCCGAGGACGCCTGCTGTTATGAAACGCTGTCTATTTGAAGGTAGTGCGAGTTAGGTCGTAGCTCTTCTGGAACAAATATTGAGTCTTTTCATACTGATATGAGAAAAGTAAAAGTTTGTTTTATTTGCACTAGGAGTTAATCATATAGGGCTGTACATTTATATACCGGGTAAAATGAGGTTATATTGATACTTTGATAACAACTTTCGACTTATGAAAAACTTAATTTTATAACATCTACAACGCCATATTAAAAAGTAACTATCTTACGTTGTAGATATTAAAAAAATAAGTTGTTAATAAGTTGAAAGTTGTTATCAAAGTAAACCCGCAGTATTAAAGTAACCTCATATTACGATATTGAAAAGACATTCAGGAATGATCTCACGTTCTCTAAATATATACATTTATATTTTGGTGTGTCATCCTTCAAAGCGTATCTGTTTCTGGTGTAAGTACGTTAAACTTTACATCAATCTCATGTTAAGCTTCCCCATTTAGAGATTTGCATAATATTCTGTGATACCTACATTGTCAGAGTATCATCTATACCTATATATCTATGTATACCTTTATTATATGTACTACTAATAAAGCTGAAGAGTTTGTTTTTTTTTTTGTTTGTTTGAACGCTCTCATCTCTGGAACTAGCTCGGATTTGAAAAAAATGTATTTACAATTGATAGCCAAATTTTAAGGAAGGCTATTGACTATTATAACATCACGCTAGGACCATTAGGGGCCGAGTAAAAAAGAAAAAAACAGAGAGAACGCTAAGTGAAAACGAGGTAACAGCCCAGCCGGGCGATGCGATGTGACGCGGTGGGTCGGGGGCCACGGCGGTTTTATATAAATGTGACTGTTATTTTAGTATTGTGTATCCAATGACTTCCGCGCGAACGAATTCGCAGAATCTAATGTAACATAATCTAACCACTATGTCATCGTATTAAGCAGCACCATAATTGCGTAACACACTATCTATCGGAATCTGAATCATTTTGAAACAAATTGCTAATCCATTGCTTCATATTTTCGAAAAATTTGTCTTCTCGACACCGTAAATAACGCAATGAATATTGTTGTGTATAAAAGTGATTCCGATTGATAGTGTGTTACGGAATTAGGTTGCTGGAATGTTGAAAATAACTTGTCCCAATTTCGTAAATATTAAGAAGCCAAACGGAGAAAGGAAGCGTTACTACAGCCTACGATTGTTACAAATAAAACAATATTATTGACTGGGATAATAAAAGTGTACAAAACAAAGTGGGGCTTGGTAACAAAGGCTAACAGCCATTGGTCTGTCACAAGCAGACAGCGAGCTTGTTACTGTTGTCCCAGGGATACCAAACGACTTTGTTTTCACAAACGTTTTTTGTGGAGCAGCTAGTTTTTTATTCCGTTGGGATTGACGTATTTTTTTAGTTTATAGAGAGTATGTTTTGAGTGCGAGAGATTCAAACGGGCTGTTTGCAAATGCGGACTGCGGAGAGCTACATACGCATGCGGACTGCGGAGAGCTACATATGCATGCGGACTGCGGAGAGCTACATATGCATGCGGACTGCGGAGAGCTACATATGCATGCGGACTGCGGAGAGCTACATATGCATGCGGACTGCGGAGAGCTACATACGCATGCGGACTGCGGAGAGCTACATATGCATGCGGACTGCGGAGAGCTACATATGCATGCGGACTGCGGAGAGCTACATATGCATGCGGACTGCGGAGAGCTACATATGCATGCGGACTGCGGAGAGCTACATACCCATGCGAACTGCGGAGAGCTACATATGCATGCGGGCTGCGGAGAGCTACATACGCATGCGGACTGCGGAGAGCTACATATGCATGCGGACTGCGGAGAGCTACATATGCATGCGGACTGCGGAGAGCTACATATGCATGCGGACTGCGGAGAGCTACATACGCATGCGGACTGCGGAGAGCTACATATGCATGCGGACTGCGGAGAGCTACATACGCATGCGAACTGCGGAGAGCTACATATGCATGCGGGCTGCGGAGAGCTACATACGCATGTGGACTGCGGAGAGCTACATACCCATGCGAACTGCGGAGAGCTACATATGCATGCGGGCTGCGGAGAGCTACATACGCATGCGGACTGCGGAGAGCTACATATGCATGCGGACTGCGGAGAGCTACATACCCATGCGAACTGCGGAGAGCTACATACCCATGCGAACTGCGGAGAGCTACATACCCATGCGAACTGCGGAGAGCTACATATGCATGCGGGCTGCGGAGAGCTACATATGCATGCGGACTGCGGAGAGCTACATACGCATGCGGACTGCGGAGAGCTACATATGCATGCGGACTGCGGAGAGCTACATATACTAACTTAACAGAAAATATATTTTTATCTACACTCATCGTAAAGTTCTGATTATGAATTCAAAAATATTATCATAATGACAGACTTTATGCATGTACAACTCAAACAAAATCAAAAACTTTTATTGTGATACAGATTTCTCAACAAAATAATGGTATAATAGTTGTTTATGAAACTGTTGCATAATAAGGGGTATTAAAATACGAGAGTTTGTTAATAGTATCACACGAGAGTTTTAATACCTAGTTGTGTGCAGTTTCATACACTATTTTATCTTCACTCATACAGTACCCAGTATATATTATAGTTACCTATTTAAATAAAAAACCAAAGTTAGCTAAAAGTAAGCAAACACAATAATGGCTCCGAAACCATGGAAATGGTTACGGAATAGTCATCGGTTAACCGCATATGCGCCCTAGCGCAGACTCCATAAACAAAGATAAAAATTGAATTGAAAACTCCTTGGTGGATCCGAAGTGTACTTTAACAGAAAAAAAGTTATTTATCATAAATAAGCCATCTAAAGTTATGAGCAGAAGGAAAAAGTAACGTTTATTAAATACTAATTTATTATTCAGCCGATAAAAGCAAAGTCATGTATGGAAGACGTTCTATATAGCTGTATTTATTATTAGCTTTTGCCCGCAGCTTCGCCCGCGTGGATGTCGGAAATCATCCCACGGGAACGTACTGCTGGGATACGAAAAGTATCTTGTGTCTATCTGTATGCTTTTCATCCAAATCCGTCGAGCCAATAAGGCGCGAAATGTATTACCTTTTCGCGCTCTACTGATTAATCTGTATATTAAGACAGAATTACTTTCGAATTTAAAATTAAAAGAATATGTAATAATCCTGGTTATAGACTATCTGTGTGCCGAATTTCAACCAAATTAGTTTAGCCGTTTTGCGCCAATCCGCAACATACGTTCAGGCAACAAGACAAACGAACAAAATTTGTAAGTTGCTTTTTATTATATATATAGAATAGATATTATAGAAACAGTGTTGGTATATCAAGTTAGCAGATTTCAGCTAATATTGTTTAGAAAGTTGTCATATTTTGTGGGACTTTCAGAATTGGCGAAATATGAAAAAGTTTCATAGTATCTACACTCTATGACAATGTTTGTTTAAGATCGTTTGGGGATGGGGAGCAATTATAGGTTTATACTTTATTTTACACCAGATTATACATACAAAATAATAATAAAAATAATCGCTTACTGCGATCTGTTCCACGCAACTTTGGAATGGACAGTGATTTTCTGGACATGAAATGAGATTGTCTTTGGTACAAATACCACCGTAAAATATTTAACACAACATATTGAAAAATAAAACTTCAGTTTAAAAAAAAAAACACGTTTCTTGTATGGGAAGACCTTTTAATTCTTAACCTAACTTTATATTTATGAAAATACTAAACGAAGAATATTTTTCATTTTAAATTTTATAAATCGCAAGATACTATGAATTTCATAATGATACTTTGCATTGCAAAGTTATTTTTTACAGTTGCATAAAATCACCCATATTTAAACAAAATACCTTACGAACGGCGTTTTTAGAATGTGTTCTGAATCTACAGAAGTTTCAAATTTCTAACTTGTTCAGTTGCTGCGATAGAGCTCGTACAAAAATGTTCTAACACTGACAACTTTTGCAGCCCCCTATTTCTTTATTGTTGAAGATAAAAATAATAAAAATTTGTTGGTTAGGATACCACCTATCATGTCGCTGGTCGTGGGTTCGATTCCCATCCAGGACAGACATTTGTGTGCATGATTATGTCTGTTTGTCCTGAGTCTGAGTGTAATTATCTATATAAGTATGTATTTACAAAAAAAAAAGTAGTATATGTAGTATATCAGTTATCTGGTTTCCATAGTACAAGCTCTGCTTAGTTTGGAACCAGATGACCGTGTGTGAAAATGTCCCAGGATATTATATTATATATATATTATTATTTATACTCGACTCGATGGGTTCTAAACAATGACACGCCACATGCCATGGAAAGAAAAAATAAATTCAAAATCAAAAGTTTATTGTATGAGGGTCCCCATACAATTAATATTAATTTAACATTAATTAAATTTTAATTGTTTACTTAATTTCATTTTATTAATATTTATTATTACTTCATTTATTTTTTTTTCCTTATACAATACATTTTTAAATATTTCTTTAAATAATATACAGTATGTTAACCAACAGAGGGCGTTCCCGTTAACCCGCAATAGTATAGCATCCATACATGCTAAAAAAAAATTACCATTCGAAAACAAAATGGTTTTTATTTTTTTTAATATTAAAATATTCACTAAAAATGTTAAATTGATACGTAAAAGAAACACTCTGTACACGCGTACTTGAAGGACGGAAACATCGCAATTTAGTTTTTATTTTTAGTGAATATTTTTATATTTTTTTGAATATTTTTAGCATTTTTAGTGAATATTTTAATATTAAAAAAAAATAAAAACCATTTTGTTTTCGAATGGTAAAATTTTTTTTAGCATGTATGGATGCTATACTATTGCGGGTTAACGGGAACGCCCTCTGTTGGTTAACATACTGTATAACAAACATTTAAAAATAAAAAAAATAGCGGTCCGCCGGTGTCGGGAGTAGGATCCAAGCTACCCGCGGTTAGATCTTCAGAGAGGAACCTCCTCACGATGCGAGCTGTATCGAGGAGAACTGCCTTCTGAATCTGTCCCTTGATCCAACCACCTAACTGGAGCCTCGAGAGATTTTGGTCGAGGCTTTTGGCCATCAGGCCGTTAACCACTACGATCGGCATAATGACAACTGAGCTCACATTCCACATGTCAACAACCTCGTGAGCTAAGTCGAGATGTTTTATTTGTTTCTCTTGCTCAGCTTTCACGAGGTTCTCGTCAGGTGGAATAGTAACATCGACAATCATTTCACGGCGCGCTAATCGAGTGGTGATAACCACTATATCAGTATATCAGGTGATAACCACTATATCAGGCTTATTGGTGACAGTAGTCTTGTCAGTAAAGATAGATCGACCCCAGTACAACGTGACAAGGTCTTTTTTGAGAACTGGGTTGGGCTGTGCCCATCTTTTAATACGGTACTGCAAAGTCCACATGGTTGAAGCTTGTACCGCGGATTGTGCAGGAGTTGAGATGATATGGTTGCTCAGTACCTTTGAGCGCAACCTATCAAGTGCGGCATCGTTCAACCTATTGTAACGGATAGGGCTGCACAGGTGAACTGCGCAGGCCAACTACAAGATAGGTAAAGAGTGGCATATAACGATAGGAACAAGTTAATACCTATAATATTATATTTAATAACAGAAGTTACACGGCCAAGTCGTGGGAAGATCACTGGTTGTTTAAAGAGTTTGGAAAGTACTGTCCTTGGTTGCACATGGTAAGTGTGGAAGCCTGCCAGCACAAGCTCAACAGGTGACAGGTAAGGCCGTCTTAGCCCGCAGGTAGCATGCGGCGATAGTAGAGTAGTGTATAAGTATGTACCTATCTATTATTCTTAAGTCATGTGACTCATGTAACCAATATATAATCGATGTGTATCCCTAATAAACGCAGTATCATTTCGTACTAGCTTGTGTTTCATTCTAAGTGCTCTCCCAACATTATATGGCGACCCTGCCGACTCGGGCCAGCCTCGCGCGTACGTAAATACGATACCATGACCCTATATGGGTAGTGAATTATAAACTCTATCTCGAGCACATGTGCAAAGATGAATAATTATACGAGATATTATTGTGAACTGTTGTCGTGTTCGTTGGTGCAAATTGTTCGTTGGATTGCTGGAAAAGTCGAAGATGGGAACCACTCAGAGTAACACGAAGGAACAGGTGGTGATCGCTCAATCTGCAGCCGGTAGTGGCCAAAATTCGTCGAACGCTGAACAACTACTATACCATGCAAGTACCACCAACATAATCCTTTTAATAATTGCGCTGCTCTTGGGACTTGGAGGCATTTTTTTACTCTACAAACTATATCAGAGATGTCACAGAAAATTGGTAGAGAGACATGTTAACGACGTGGTCTTGAAGAGATACGCCAGTATTCTTCGCGGTCAGCGAAAAGGGCTGCAGCCGGGAGACGTCGTGTAGTAAACGGATTGTGTAATATCGACGAGTAACGCGTCAATAAAAGTGCAAGTGGTGCAAGTGCAGTTTAGTGTATAGCCATGTTATCTTAAAAGTGCGTAATCGTAATTAACAGTGAATAGGTAAATACAGCAGCAGCTAAATACGTTTAATAAACTTGAGACTTTATATTAAGCAAAATATTACGGTGACAGTAACGGTACCAGCGCAGTAGTATATATTGGTATGTATTATTCAACTTCTTTGTATGCCGGATTCATATATAATAACATGTACGTGACTATGTAATTTTAATGGCAGATTTTCTTAAGGAATTGTATAATGAATTATTAGAAGTACGAACCTATTTAATAAAAATAGGCCCAAGTAGGCGGCTAGAAAATATATGCTGCAAAAAGCAAGCTGAGGCAGATATTTTGTATGAACAGTACAATAATTATTTAAAAGAAATAACAGGGGTAAAGAAATTTAAAAGTACATCAGAAATTGAAAATATTGATAAATATTGTGCTAAGTTGCATAAATTGTATTTAGAAATTACTCATTTGTGTAAAAAAGAGCCAGATAACACTGCCACTATGACGAAATTCGATTTAAAAATAGCGATAAACTTATTACCAGTTATGAATGATACCGAACAAGTAACAAAGCAATTAATTGATGGTATAGAATATTATGATTCTATCTTAGAGGAGGCTTCGAAAAAAGAGTTAATGGAATTTGTTCTAAAGAGTCGACTATCACAGTTTGCTAAATTAAGGCTTGCTAAAAAATATAATAATGTTTCCGATTTATTAGGGGCTATGAAGCTACATTTATTACCTAAAAAATCGTTCGCTGCAATATCTAGTAAGTTACAGTCCATTCAGCAAAATGAAAAAAACATATCCGACTTCGGTCAAGAACTGACGAGTTTATTTGTTGACCTCACGATTACGCAAACCGAAGGACGTGAAGGAAGCTATGATACTTTGAAACGCGTAAATGAAAAGCTAGCTATCAAGCGTTTTGCCGACGGCTTGCGAAACCGTAGGTTGAGCACCATCATAGCTGCCAGAAATTATGACTCAATAAGTGATGCCATACAGGGTGCGATAGATGAAGAAACCTCATCATCAGAAACCACTTCATCAAATATTATGTCGATGAGGAGGTCTAATGGCCAAAATTACAGTAACTATAGGGGCAACCACAGAGGTTACCACGCAGCCACAAGAGGTACGTACTAACACGATAACAGCCAACGACGCGACAGCAACCAACGAGGGGGTGGAAGATACTTTCGCCAGCGCGGCGCCGTGCGGGGCAGAGCGGAACCTTTCCGGGGGGACTCTTCTGGACGAGGATTACGAGGTCAGTTTAATAATAATTACCATAACAATAGGAGCTCCCAGGAAAACCAAAACGTACAGGTGATGACTACGAATGAGGAAAATGTTGTTGCCGAGGAAAATGTTCAACAGTTTTTTCGATCCTAAAATTAAGTACATTCTTTCATACGATAATTCATTAGTTGCTAGGCTATCCATAAATGGATTAGATTATTCATGGTTAATCGACACTGGAGCATCAATATCAGCCGTTGACCAGCATATAATTCTAGAACAAAACATTCCAATACATAAATGAAGTACTACGATAAATGGTATTGGGGGCAAAGTAGACGCAATTGGATTCGTTTATTTACAGTTAGAGACCCAGGGATATTATTTCAATCACAAGTTTTATGTTTTTAAATCCCTGCCATGTAAGGCAGCTGGCATAATTGGTTACGACTTTTTAAACAAGTACAGATCAAGCATCAATTTGGAACATAAACAAATGGTTTTATTCACTCCGTTAAACGATAGGATACTTTTAAATTTAAGTTGCCAAGAAAAACCAACGCTTACCATACCTTCGAGAACGGAATCGATTCATTATATAGAAACAAATGTAAAGGAAGAGTGCGTGGTTTGTGCGACAGAGCTGTGTGAAGGTGTCTTTATGGCTAGTAGTATAGGGTCACCTGTCAATGGCAAGATCCCTATAAAAATATTGAACACAACAGAAAAATCACTAACATTAAATGAAGTTAAACCGGCTATACATAGATTGAGTGATTATAATATTTGTGTATTTGATAATAATCAATGTAACGCGGAACGTGTAAAGTACTTGTTAACTCAGCTTGACATAAAACATTTAAATACAGAGGAACAGATTTCCATTCAAAACGTATGTGCTAAGTACGCGGATATCTTCTACTTACCTGGTGACACCTTGACCACCACACCTATATACAGTCATAAAATTAAACTAAAAGAAAATGCGGACCCTGTATACGTTAAACCCTACAGATTGCCTCACTCTCAAAAACCAGAGATTCAAAAACAAATAAACGACATGTTAGCTCAAAATATAATAGAGCCCTGTAGGAGTGAATGGTCTAGCCCAGTGTTATTAGTACCCAAAAAACATGACGCTTCTGAAGAAAAGAAATGGCGTTTAGTAATAGACTACAGAAAATTAAATAATTGCATTAAAGATGACAAATTCCCACTACCAAATATTACAGACATACTTGATTCCCTCTCAGGATGCATATATTTTACTCATCTAGATTTATACAAAGGATTTTATAACGTCAGTCTTGATAAAGGAAGTCGAAAATATACAGCTTTCAATTCCGGACAATACCAAATGACCAGAATGCCTATGGGACTCAAAACAAGCCCAAATTCCTTTTCAAGAATGATGAACATAGCCATGGCTGGTTTAACGTACGACAAATGTCTAGTATATTTAGATGATTTGATTGTTTACGGGAAAAACTTAAATTCAGCTTTAAAAAATTTGCTAGACGTGTTTGCACGTCTGCGTAAAACAAATCTTAAATTGAATCCAGTTAAATGTAATTTTTTGAAAAAAGAGATGTTATATTTAGGTCATGTAATATCGTCTGAGGGTGTTTCACCTGACCCACAAAAATTAGACATTGTAAACAATTATCCAATACCATGTAATTCGGATGAGGTGAAGCGGTTTGTCGCATTTGCTAATTATTACAGAAAATTCATAAAGAATTTCGCTGCAATTGCACAACCATTAAATAGTTTATCAAAGAAAAACGTACAATTCGAGTGGTCTGAGAAATGCCAAAAATCATTTGAAACATTAAAACAAAAATTAATTTCTCCACCAGTTTTAGAATACCCGGATTTTACGAATAATAATATATTTGAACTACAAACCGATGCATCAGGGTTAGCGATAGGAGCAGTTTTAGCAAACCAAAATAGTAAACCGGTAGCATATGCTAGTAGAGCATTAAACAAAGCGGAAAAACATTACCCAACTATTGAGAAAGAGTTGCTTGCGATAGTTTGGGCCGTGAAACATTTCAGACCGTACCTTTATGGTCGTAAATTTAAAATTTTGACAGACCACAAACCATTAATATATTTGTTTAATATAAAAGAGCCATCCAGTAGGTTATTAAAATTTAGACTATTATTAGAGGAATATGATTTTTGTGTGGAGTACGTCAAAGGCTCAGACAATGCAGCTGCAGACGCATTGTCTCGAGTTGTCTTAACATCTAAAGACTTACGAGACATGCATGAAAACATGATGAATGTCATGACGCGAGCACAAACAAGAAAATTAAATTCTAGACAAGACACTTCGGATGCTATAGTCTCTACTGATGACTGGTCTGATCAGCCAAGCATTGTGGAAACCCATAGTAAACCAAAGATGTCAATTGAGCTTAGGTTTATAAGTAATCAAGCTATACGTAAATTAAGAGAAGAAAACACGATAAAAGAAGAAAATGAAATATTTTTGTTTGTACCAAAACATATGATAATTTACATACAACCAGCTTCTCGATCGCAACTGACGCCAGACGCTTTTGCGAGAGAGCTGGAAATGTTTTGTAAAAAGTTAACTATAAATGAAGTATATTTTATAAGAAATGATGTTAACGACACTTTTGTAGATACATTAGTACAAACAATAAAGAAAATAAGTAGTTGGACCGGACCCCGGTTATGTGTCTTGAAAGATGTTGAAAGAATACAAGATAAAGACGACAGAAGAGTTATTCTCAATGACTTTCATCTGTTGCCTACAAGTGGCCACGCAGGCATCAGACGAATGGTTAATAATATTAAAAAATATTACTTCTGGTCAGGATTAGAGCGTGATGTTACTCAATTTATTAAAAGTTGTGATAAGTGTCAAAAGCAAAAACACTCAGTACGTATCAAGGAACCAATGGTAATATCAAGCACAGCTCACACTGCTTTTGAAAAGGTGTATCTAGATGTTGTAGGCCCATTAGATAAAGATATGCATAATTATTCATACATATTGACGCTTCAGTGTGAATTAACCAAATATGTAGAGGCTTATCCATTAGTAACTAAAAGCAGTATTGAAATCGCTAAAACCTTTGTGAATAATTTTGTACTGCGTTATGGAATACCAAAAGAAATAGCAACCGACAGAGGAGCTGAATTCATGTCTGCCACGATGCAAGAGGTATGTAAATTACTTTATGTCAACAAACTGAATTCCACAGCCTACCATCACGAGAGCATTGGTGCACTCGAAAATTCGCATAAAAATTTAGGTGCGTATTTAAGAATACATACAGATAACCATCCTGAATCATGGAGTAGTTGGCTACCTTACTGGAGTTTCAGTTATAATACATCGGTTCACACTGAGACCAAATATACACCTTTTGAACTAGTTTTCGGTAAAAAGTGTAATTTGCCCAGTAGTCTAACAAAAACCATTGAACCTCTTTATAATCACGATAGTTACCCTTTAGAACTAAAGTATCGACTACAGGTGTCTTTAAAAGAAGCACGAGATAATTTAATTAGAACTAAATTATTGCGAAAGGAAAAGTATGATAAATCTACAAACCCTATCACATATAAAAAAGATGACTTGATTTTAATCCAAAACGAAACTGGTAATAAGTTATCCAATATCTATTTAGGTCCATTTATTGTTTTGAAAGACATATCACCAAATGTTCAAATTTTAAAAGACGGTAAACCCGATACTGTTCACAAAAACCGTACGAAATTGTATATCCCAAACTAATATCAAATGATTGTTTGTCTAATTGCCTCACATTAATTGAAATAATTATGATGTATGTAAAAACCTTTATTGTTATGAAACTTGAAACCTTGTATTACCAATGCAATTGCAATTAATGTAAGTAAGGTCCATTAAATAGAATTGATTTATTAGTTAGATTAAAAATAAAATAAAGCCATTGTTTTATTTTATTTTCTTTAAGGAGGGAGATGTAGTGTATAAGTATGTACCTATCTATTATTCTTAAGTCATGTGACTCATGTAACCAATATATAATCGATGTGTATCCCTAATAAACGCAGTATCATTTCGTACTAGCTTGTGTTTCATTCTAAGTGCTCTCCCAACATTATAGTAGGCCTCAGGGCAAGGAGACGCGGCTCAGCTTCGCGTGCGGTTCTAGTTGCTTGTAGTTGTACAGTCAGGCCCAAAGCCCGGACGTAAAACCCTGGAAACACGTTAGAGAGCGCATTTTAGATGTGGTGCGTCAGATACCATCCCTTTGCGATGTGCTCAGCTCTATTCGCCACGCAGCAGCCAAGGAACGGCGTAGGAAAACAGATTAGGCTGGAAACTTAGCACATCACAGCGGTTTACAGGCAGAAAATTAACAAAGACAGCGTGGCGTAATGACAGATGGAATGTAAGGTTATGAAAATGACAAACGAGCAGTAACACAAAGTAAATCAACTTTCATCTTAGCAGATGGCTCTCTGTATTGTTTATTACAGACAGTAAAGTACAGCAAAGCCCCGATGCAGCTAGAATACAAACATATTTCAGCACCTTTTGCACTGTACAACCTACAACCGCATGGTTAGATATGCCGCCCGCGAAGTCAGTTATTATTACATAGGTGAGACATTAAAACCGGCTGTCCTGTGCAAATGTCACTAAACCTTTGCACAGGACAGCCGTTTTTAATGTCCACTAACTTATTTATACTAATAAATAAGTACGGGGAAATAGAAAAATGTAATAAAAAATTAGACAAGCTTTTCAAGAAAATGTCTGCAAATGGTGGTCAATAATGTCTACATTGGAGGTGATCATGTAAATATTTAGAAATTAATTTAATAATACCTTACTTTTCTATTTCCTCAACAACTCAACGCAGTGGAGATTGCCGGGTTTGATTTTATATGACTCAATTAATGTGGAACTCACCCTGATTCGGGAAACACTAAATCCAGTACATAAGTAGATAATACACTACACTAAAGTAATAATCCAGTATTTGAGTGACGAGAGCTCTGCGCGCTAAGCGGTCAGCAAGTTACATGCTCTGTGCGGTCAGCTATCAAAATGGACGATAAACTAATTAGAACTCGTCCACACAGGACGAGTGAGAATTAGAGTTGTACCCATTTTATAGTGATGTACTAGTTAGTAACATTTTAGATTACTAACACCACACTACCTTGTGATTTATTAACTTGTTTCGCAACTGAGTCCGAAGTGGATTGTGAAATCAAATAGATATGTAACTTAAATGTCGTATAATTACGGTAAGAACTTGTTTACAAAAAAAAAAAACACCGACTTCCAAAAACAACACTAAAAAGTGAAAAATAACTTTAATTTCAGAAGTCGGTGTCTTTGGATCTGCATTTTAGTTTTGGCCACTGACTTCTCCAGTTAAGTTTCACTTTGTAGTATTGTTTTTGGAAGTCGGTGTTTTTTTTTTGTAAAAAAAAGTTTTTTTTTTCACTTTTTAGTGGGTCTGTTTGTAATTTATCTAAGTTACAATAGCCTATTGATAGAGCTGCGCGATTACTGACAAATGCGTGCACTGACTGGACAGGTCCTCTCAATCTGTGTGGTTCTTTCCTCAAAAGACCATTTCAGACACCAATCTTATGTAGATCCCTCACATGAAGTGACCAAGATTATGTCTGGAATTTATAAGAGACTGTGACCTCTGAGTTTGTTTCGGCCTTTCTTCTCAGAGTAGTCAGATAGGAAACGCCGACCTCATCTAGTTTAAAAAAAAAAAACTTGATTGACTTGTAAAAGTGTTTGTAAAAACCTACTTACAGAAATAAAATCATTTATCATTTATTGTCAACTGCTCATCATCTTTTGCAAAATATTACTTTTCCCGATGTAGGGACGTTAATTACTGAGAAGTTCTCCTAGTAGAACTGGAGCTGATGGTGAAGTCACCTATTAAAGTAGGTACTTAATCGAATCGCAACCCGTGATATTTTTATAGTTGAGTAGTTCCGATGGCCATCTGTGGTCTTCATCATCAGTTCCACTTCACCAAATGGTGCTTTCCGAGAGTAAATGCACAAGTTACTATAAAAAATATCCAAATTGCTATAGGTGTGCCTATAAAGTTTGAGGGTTGCGCTCGATTGCCACGGGAACCTCATAACAGATTCTGACTTGGTGACAAAAAAAAAAAAATTCGAAATCAATCCACAAAGG
Organism: Dicycla oo; assembly: GCA_948252095.1. Classification (NCBI taxonomy): domain Eukaryota; kingdom Metazoa; phylum Arthropoda; class Insecta; order Lepidoptera; family Noctuidae; genus Dicycla; species Dicycla oo. Next base: position 33,733,233 of record OX411715.1, on the reverse strand, counting down.
ACTATTTGATCTAGAACAAACCGATATAGCGTGTTGGCTGGAGCTGTGCGCGCGCGGGGGCACGACCCCCAATGTACTTTCAGGCGTAGCTATGCGTCACGCGAGAGGGAAAGCATACGAAGCGGTGTCCGAAAATGCGTGGACTTGAATTGGTTGCGACACATTGCTTAAAGTTAAGAGACGTTTAAAAGTAAAAAAATCGTTTAGTATGTGTTGATCATTACTTAACTAACGCCCGCTTCCTATAATTAAAACCAACACAAAAATATGCTAACGCATTGTCAAACACCTGTAGACCGCGGTAGTAGATTGACTGAATGATCAACAGCCAATCAGATCACTTGATTTGCCTTTAATTTTGACTCGTCAATAATTTTTGTTCCAGTAACCGAATGTAATAACCATACTCGTAGTTTATATTAGGTTGGGGAAAAAGTCTTTTCGCATTATAGTATGTATGAACTTGTAATAAAATCTCTTTGGCTATACTATTTGTATCTGGCTGGTTTTGGTATCATTGAAAGTTTAAATTTTAAAAAACATAATTCCAAATTCAAATTAGGAAAGTGTGTGATTTTCATTTGTTTTTCGTACCGTCAAGATGGCAAAAAGTTATCGAACAAAATGGTACCTACATACTTTAGTTAAATGTAAATAAACTATATTAAAAAATATTTTGAATTTTCTTAAAAAATGCGAAGAAACTTTTTCCCCAACCTATTATGTATGTATGAACATGTATACCCTATGTTCAGAGCTTTTGATTATATATTCAGCATTTTTTTTTAATAATAATTAATAGCAGTTGTTTCAGCTGTCTTCATCTTTTCCTACCAGCCCTAACGATGCAATTTCCCTTCAACCTATTGTTTGGACAACCCTACAGTCGCCGCAGGGGTCTCTGTTAATATTTCCATAAGGCTTACTGCGTCGATTCTGTAAAAATCTCACCTTGAAAACTTGCGTGGAGTGAGCTGTCATTGTTTGCGTGTATTCAAACCGCCGGTTAGGTAGTTAAACAGTTGGTTTATATCAAACTTCCTAAGGAAAGTACTGATTACATATCTAAACAGCCGTTTTAAAAGTTGGCGAACACAGCTCTAAAAGGACTGAACGGATTCGGATGAAATTGCACACGGGTAGGTTAGCTAGTAGGTTAGGTTACCTAGAAAAGGACATAGGCTACTTTTAATCGACACACCACGTGGGCGAAGCCGCGGGTGGAAGCTACTATGTAATAATTAGACATCGGATTTTATGCATTTGCATGTTAGCATATGCAAATGCATATAGCTCTCTAATTATGGTGTTAATGCATATTTCAGCCTTTTTTCCCAATAATGCATATTTCGTTTAGTAGCGGGAGGTACGTATAGTAGGGAGCCGATATCGCCCTCATCTCACCACAAGTTACCTGATGGCATAGAAAAGTTGGAAACAAGAAACCTTCCTCTATTTAAATCAATTTAGAAATACTGGAAACAATGAGCCAACACTGACTAACGTCCTTCCTAATTCAATATCAGAAAAGATTCGTAAAAAGTTAGACGCTATTTTGCTTAAAAACCCGAGTCTTTTAACACGTTGGCTACCTATACGTGTATACTCGTAGTAACTTTTTCATATGCCCATTGCCACCACACAAAATGGTAGGTACGAGTATACAAGTACCTAAAAAAATCTCTATTAAACTTCTTTTTCTAAATAATGTTACCCTGCCTAAACAGGTATCGCCAGAAATGGCGCCAAATTTTAAATGTTGTCCAATGACTCGGTTGACGTAGAGAGCTCGTTTTCGGCGTACAAATTAATACTGGGTGACAAACGTCACAGCTCTCGAAAATTTGGGAAAATACTTAATTGTATATAGTCACAAAAACTATGCATAACTTTACGAATATTTCGTGGTTTTTTGTAGCCTTTAATTAAAATAAAAAATAAAAATGGTTTTTTGATTTTGCATTGTGTATATTTCGGCCTTTACGTAGAGATTTTAGTGCATATTTCGGCCTTTTTAGTGCCTATTTGCATGCATATTTTGGCACTTTGTTAGTGCATATAATCCAAAGTCTAAGGTAAGTACATACTATGTAAATATACTTGTGACGCTAGGTGTGATGGAAGTAACTGGAAACACTTGGATCATTGTACTCATCAATATGATCAACTTCTACTAAGGCCTGAAGTCCCGAAATAAAAAGTCACCTGATCCATACATTTTGACGTGCTATGCAAACCTAACTGTACTCTTGTATAACTTCTTTAACTCACTATAGCATTTCTCACAAAATCTAGCCACGAATTCAATCAGCGTGTTACTTTAAAATAACTTTGTTGGCACGTAGAATCTTAGCCGACAAGCACGCTCATCTCTCATACATGTTACATGGACAAACGGCTTAACTCGCGCATCTCAGTCACTACATACGCTCTCAACAATGAATATCACCAACACTGGTCTAACTTTGCAACGCCTCGGGCGAACTACACAAAGGTGCAATACCTACCCGCAACCGTATGCATAACATCCTAACTTTTGCCTAAAACATATTCGAAAATAAACCTTGATCCTTATTTACAAGGTTGTTATTTCACTGGGGAGGTATTAGAACTGGAATGTTCTAGAATGTTTCCAAAAGGTTTTGAAAGTGCGGTCTCCTGGCAGGCATGTTTACTCTGGCTCTCTGCGGCTGATGTACGTATAAGAATGACCTCAATAGCGGATCCACTTTTTGCTGCATTTTGCATAAACACTTGATTGCCAATGCATTAACTCCTGATTCATGACGTCACTCTATTTAGCTATTCCATGCATGTGTTATGATGGACGCTGTGGCGGAGGATGTTAGTGCACAATAACTGTAAATATTTGTGCACTAACTGCAGATATTAGTGTTTGGATGCAGCTATGTTCACGTTTGGCTAGCTGGTCTGCCTCGATAAGTTTTAATTATTCCGGCTTGTTGTTTAGTCTTTAGTGAGTTTAGTAGTTTCGATTTTAGACTGTTTAGCATTACTTTACATTGATTTGCTCTGCTCAATATGTTTTTAACTGATTAGAGCCATTCTAAAAACTGGCCAAGTGCGTGTCGGACCACGCAGAATGAAGGGTTCCGTAGTTGGGATGAAGCTATCTCAAGAGCAAACTCAAAAAAAAGATGTTCTCCCTCACATTCCAACTGCAAATCTAAGTTTCTACGCACAATATAGAGAGATTTGCCATGTTATTTTAAAAGCATAGACTTCTTTTAAGTTTTCAATCTATAGGTATAGAACTATTTTCTGTATTTTATCAAAATTTTAGGCTCAGTAGTTTCGTGAAGAATATGGAACCTGCTGGAACTATCGGGAACACAATGAAACACGGACTTCACTGATAGACGTATATTTGGCGACTGGCGCGCGGCTCGTAACGTACGAAGACTTAATTCTAAATACCCACTATTACAAATATATCACACCTCCACCACAATACAACAGTACATCTCTAAACTACAATAACACAATAATAACACAACGAATATAATCTCAACAAAACAACTATATAAACCTGATGTAAACTGATAATAATTCTTAACTAGTTAAACAATTTTAAATCTATCTACTGGTTTACGTGTTCGCTTAGAATACCGATTCACCGGCGGCGGAGGTTGTGGTTGTACATTAACCAGAGAATCTTCAGGAGTATTTATGTCCGGATTTGAACTTTCCCCCTTATTCCTGGTAGTCGCCTCTGGTGAAGATACCTTTACTACCCGTTCTAACCCCTCGCTAAGTGGCTCGACCACACTCTCTCCCCCATGATCTGTATTGTTCTCAGTCTCTGGACAGGTAACATCAGATAAGCGTGACCTGCGGCGCATTTGATCTACATGTCTTTTTAGTGATTGACCATTATCCTTTACCACTGAGTATCTACGGGCACTGTCTACCCGTTCCACTGTACCTTTCACCCACCTATCACTAACACCATACTCCCGAGCCCAAACTGAATCACCCTCCCTGAAACTGCGGTTTGTGCCCCCCGCGAATTCCATTTGCCGTCTCTGGGCTTGGTGAACTCTGTCTTTAGTGACCTGAATCGTACGCAGTAAATCAAGTCTGGAGCGTAATGGACGTTTCTGCAACAGCATAGCCGGGGTTTCCCCGGTGGTGCTGTGCACAGTGTTCCGGTACACTAACAGAAACGTTTGTAGTGCGGTGTCGACATCTACACAATCCCTATGTGCTTTCTTAATAGCCCGCTTGCAAAGCTTGACTGCATTCTCCGCAGCCCCGTTTGATGATGGGTGGTAGACTGGTGAAAAAAACTGTTTAATGCCGTTGTTTTTTAAGAAAGTTTTGAACTCTATACTAGTGAATGGTGGGCCCTGATCAGATACTAATTCCTCCGGCAACCCAAACCTTGCAAATGTAACTCTTAACACCTTTATAACATTTGATGCATTAGTTCGTGTCATCTCAAACACTTCTAACCATTTTGAAGAAGAATCAATAATAACTAAGAAGGTGAGACCTTTATATGGCCCTAGAAAATCGATGTGAACCCTTGTCCAGGGGCGCGCGTGATACTGCCACGGCTGTATCGGGGCCCGCGGCGGTGCGGCCGCCTCCGCTGCACAAGTCTCACATTGCTTACACACTGCTTCCACGGCCGCGTCGATATTAGGCCACCATACATAGCTACGTGCCAAGCTTTTTGTTTTTACAATCCCCATGTGACTGCTATGAAGCTGTTTTAAAACATTATTCTGCAACGGAAATGGTATAACCATACAATAACCCCACATAATGCACCCACACTCCGTATATAACTCATTACGTCTCATAAAGTATGGTTTGATACTTTCTGTATCTACACAGGTTGAAGGCCACCCGGATTGTATGTAAACTAAAACCCTACTTAGCACTTTATCCGCAGCAGTCGCTTTCCTAACGTCCTGGCTCGTAATTGGTAAAAAATTTTCAACGAAATTAACATAAGTATTTTCTTTTTGTAATATTACATTTTCTTTACAACCTTTGTACGGCAGTCGTGATAATGCGTCGGCACAATTCTTACTCGAAGGAACATATTCAATGTCATAAGTGTACCCAGCCAACAACACCGCCCAACGCTGTAACCTAGACGCGGCCATCACCGGAATACCGACTTTATCACCAAAAATATAAGTGAGAGGCTTGTGATCGGTTCTTAATATAAATTTACGACCATACAGATATTGATGAAATTTACGAACTCCGAACACGATAGCGAGTGCCTCTCGATCAATTTGCGAGTAAACTTGCTCGGCTTGCGTGAGCGCGCGCGATGCGTACGCCACGGGACGCTCGCCCCGTGGTGTTGTGTGAGATATCACAGCTCCTACGCCTACACTGCTCGCGTCTGTTGTTAAAATTATAGGTAACTCCGGTGTGTAGTGCATTAGCACTTCACTACACGTTAATAAATGCTTCACTTTACTGAACGCATCTTCACATTCTTTATTCCAGCTATACGGAGCTCCAGCTTTAAGCAACTTATACAAAGGCGCTAGAATTGTACTAACATTTCTTATAAATTTTCCATAGTACATCACCATACCAATAAATGCTCTTAATTCAGAAATATTCGTGGGAGCTGGAGTTTTAACTATAGCTTGTACTTTGTCTGGGCACGTGTGAACCCCTTCTTTACTAATCGTGTGACCTAGATAATTTACTGATTCCGCAAAAAATACACATTTATCTTTTTTTACTCTGAGGCCGTATTTGTTCAAGCGATCAAAAACTTTGCATAAGTTACGCATGTGTGCTTCGTTTGTGGCTCCCGTTATTATAATGTCATCTAAAAACACCCCCACATGTGGTAAATCTGCAAACAATTGCTCCAAATGTCTTTGAAAAATGCCCGGACTAGATGCTAACCCGTATACTAGCCTATTATACATAAATAATCCTTTATGCGTGTTAATCACTGTGTACTTTTTCGTTTCATCCAGCTCAAATTGAGCGTATGCCTGTGAAAGGTCAATTTTACTGAAATGCTGGCCACCTTTCAAACGAAGTAGTACTTCCTCTACTCTAGGTAACGGGTAACGGTCAACTTCTATAACTTTGTTTAAAGTTAATTTGTAATCTGCGCAAATTCTAATGTTACCGTCCTTCTTGACGACGGGCACGATGGGTGTTGCCCAGTCGGAACGCTCCACAGGAGAGAGAATGCCGTCCCGCTGCAGCTGGTCCAGCGCGCGCTCCACCGGCTCACGCAGCGCGTACGCCAGCGGGCGCGCGCGCATGAACACCGGCCGCGCCCCCTCACGCACGCACACGCTCACCGTACCGCCGGTGAACCGTCCCAGCCCGTCCGCGAACACATCACAGTATTTGGTACTGAAAGCAGCCACATCAAATACATTATTTTTGTACATTACAATATCATTACTATTACAATCATAGGTGACTGTAGGTAATTGTATTTCCAGTTCTGCCATCCACTGACGGCCTAATAAAAGTGTTTTGCCATTCTCAACAACATATAAATCTAATTGCTTATGTCTATTTTCATATTTCACTAATGGTTGTATAACTCCAAGGGGTTTTACTAACTCGCCGGTATAATACTTTAGTATTAAATGACTAGGCTTAAGTTTTAAATAATTAAACAATCTACTATAACACTCCCAGCTTATGCATGACACCGCACTGCCGGTGTCACATTCCATTTTAATGTCAATACCATTTACATTCAGTTCAACATAAATAGGGCTACACTGCGTCGCTGATAATTTACAAACATCTACAAAAATTACCTCATCGCTCTCCGCGCCATCACTTTCATTGGACTTTCTTATTTGAACCGCGTCCATATCCACGTTGTAGTGTTCTGATAAATTCGGACACATACGTCGCAAATGTCCTACTTGGTTACAAACTCGGCAAACATAACGCCTGAACTTGCACTTGCTTGTGTCGTGAGTACGCGCGCCGCACACTCGACACTGCTGTTGCTGCGCACGCTCACCCCGCTTCATGGGTACGGGCACTGACGATGCGCGCGCGCCGCGCCCCCTTCCGCTAGACGTCGTAGTATCGTACGGTGTTGTCGCTCCGCGGAGGTCACCAGTAGCCACCGCCGCCATACCCTTCCGCCGCGAGCCCGCTGACATCGCTTGACACGTCACCGACGTCGTGGATGCACCCTCGTTTCTCGACCCGCTCTGGCCTTCAACGGCCGCAGCGTCTTTTTCTGCTGCCTCCATGCTAACCGCCAACTTATAGGCCTTCCCGAAATCCAAACTGCATTCGGCGAACAATCGTTGTCGTATGGTTTCATTGGTTATGCCACACACTAGCTGATCTCTCAAGCTTTCTTCCAGCCAGGACCCAAATTCACATGTTTTGGACATCTTCTTCAAGATCGCCGCGTACTCCGATATCGATTCACCTTCTTTCTGTTTCCTATGCCGAAACTTGTACCGCTCTGCCAACTCACTCGGCTTTGGTTGCAAGTGTTTTTCCATGACGTCAACGATTTGTGCTAACGTTTTATTTTTTGGTTTAACCGGCGTACACAAATTAACTAGAAGTTCATAACACTCCGCCCCCATCACTGTTATTAATGTAGGCACTTGTAATTCGGCGGGGATCTTGTTAACTAAAAAATATTGTTCTAAACGTTCCACGTACAACCGCCAATCATCACTGTGGACTTTGAACTCGGCAATTTTTCCGATCGACATTTTTTTATTAATTTTGTGTGTACTCTTCTTATTATTGCACGGTCACGCGTCGAATCGTCTGTACTCGTCGCCACTGAAGAATATGGAACCTGCTGGAACTATCGGGAACACAATGAAACACGGACTTCACTGATAGACGTATATTTGGCGACTGGCGCGCGGCTCGTAACGTACGAAGACTTAATTCTAAATACCCACTATTACAAATATATCACATTTCGGAGATAAGGGGGGTGGTCAATTTTCGTATATTTTCTTAAATAACTTTAAAACAGTTTATTTGAAAATTATATAAAAAAAATATATTTCAGACCCTCACAGTAAGTACCGTTCAACCCTGTAGGAAATCTGTTTTAGGCGTAAAGTCGCGAATGTATGTAACATTTGCGACTTTACGCCTAAAACAGATTTTCCGGTTCATCCCGATAGACAGGAGCACCAACAAACACATCCGCGCGCTGATTGATCAGAGAACAAATACTATGACAAATATATTGGTGCCTCGCAGGCGGTGACAGGAATTTATTGTGTTTTGGCAAAAGTCAGCAAAAGCGCTGCCTTTTTTGTTTTTTATGCAGACCGTAGAGTATTCTAATTTGATATTTTTTTGTGGATTTTATTTGTTGGAAGATCACCAATTACAATGTCAAAATTGAAGTTTAATATATTTTAAAAGTAAAGTTAATCGTATTGAAGACATTAACATAAGTAACAGGAGAGGAAAGCCTAGCATTATGAGTTTAAACAAACGTAGCCTTAAGACATCAGTCTACATCGCGTTTACTAAATAGATGTCCTAAAAAAAAAAACCAGAATCGACAAAAAAAAAATGTGCGTGTAGTGAAGGCTTAATATTGTTCATCAAAAATATGTAATCGTTAAATCGATAAACCATCGAATATTATTTATATTTAAGGATTTAATTCGGATTATTTAGTACTAAATAATACGTAGTAAGCTGTGTTCCATGAATAGTTTGAGAAAGATAACGTAGAAGTATCGTTAATAGTTATTGCTAAACATGAAGCAATAATTTAAAAATATTAATTAAAAAGAAATGAACTGGTCGTCGAAGTCAAACGTATAAGTAAGTAATGTATACTTGCTCACACGTTTGACTTCGAGAACCAGCACATTTATTATTTTTAGTACCTACCTGTTATTATTACATTTACTTATTGTGTTCAATTTTATTATAACTTTAGTATCTTCTCAGCTACTTTCATTTCTATGTGCCACCTCTGGCCCGAATCTGTCAACACCATTTGAGGAACACGACTTGGGACGGTTTCTCAGAAAATGTCACCAGACTTCAAGACGATTTCAGGGGTGAGAACTTAAATGATATCATTGAGATATACAGGGTTAATTTTCCGAGTGCGCGTGGACGGCCAAGTTCGAAACTATGAGGATCAATCGCGCGGAAAAGTAATCGCGGGCTCGATTTTGATGAAAACTTAAACTGCATCATTGGATTTTTGAAAAATCAATATATAATCAATAGCCAGGAATCAAACCCGTGATATTGAATACTACATACAACCTTGGGACTCTATTTATGCAAACTAAAAAGTGGTGAACCTTACCGAAGACTGACGACAATTTTTGGCCTGCATAAATCAACTATACATAGAAAAATAAAAGAAGCGAGAGAATGTCTCAAAAATGACATTTTTCCCACCATCTTGGATTCAACCATACAACCCGGAACGAAGTTATAGCGAGGAATAGAATTATACCTAATCATATTTTGGAAACCAAGACCAAACAAAAGCAATAATCATTTTAGATGGGACAAATTTATTTATACAAAAAAGCTTAATCTTTTTGTTTCAGTCCATGAGCTACAGTTTGCATAAATACACCAATTTGATAAAGCCATTTATGATTGTATTTATATATTTAATACTTCAAGCACAAAGCATGTACAGAGGTGGACTTAATGCCACAAGCATTTTCTACCAGTCAACCTTTGGACGATGCAGAGACAAGCAGTGCTAGGTGCAGTTACGAAAAATTGAGGAATTAATATTAATTACAATATAAAGATACATATTTACCTATTACAAACTATAAATATAATAATATATACCTAATCATATATATATAATCACATATAAATATACACCAATACACGAATATACTAAGATCGAATAAGACATTCAATGGGAAAACATGAACGTTTACATACAGGAAAACAGTATCGTTTACTTACGTATATTAGGTTTGTATGTACAGATGGCTACATTTTTGAGGTCACAGGACTCTACGACGGTAGAACGTCAGATACTACAATATTGCGACAGATATTAGACAACCATAACGATGACATAGAAGCCGCTCCAATACGGTGGTTTCTTGAAGCCGATGACATGATGATTTTGGATAGAGGGTTTCGTGATGCATTGGCATATGCTGAAGAATGTGGATTCACGGTGTACACGCCACAGTCGCTAAGCAGACACGAAAGGCAACTGAGCACTGAAGCTGCGAATAAATCTAAGCTAGTCACATTGGTTAGGTGGGTGGTAGAAACGATCAACGGGAGAGTGAAACGGCTCTTCAAAATATTTCGACACAAATATTTGAACAACGCTTTACCCATCGCAACGACAGATTTAAGAATAGCTGCAGCGCTTATTAATGAGACATATAGCGACAGCCGCCTTACAGAAAACTTTATCGAAATGATCGATAGAAACAGAAATAGGCTCAACCTATTAGCTGATTATGTTGATCAACAGCGTTTGAATGCACAAATAACCCTTGCATTTAAAAGGATGGATGCAGCGCAACATGACTTAGCAGATTTTCCGAGAATTTTATTCGACGAGCTGCTTATTTTTGCTATAGGGACATACCATATAAAACTGGTTAGATACTACTGTAGCGAACATATCAGAGAAACCGGTGTTTATTCCATAGAAGTCTATAGACATCCCGATAGAGTGACACTTAATGACGATGAAGGAAATATATTAATAAGGTGTCGAATAAAATCCAGACACGTCAGGTCAACAACATATTACTGCTACATACTGTGTAATCGACACGCGGACTCACAGTACTGCTGGTATGGTCGCCGCACATTAGGTACTTGTGCCCATATTATTAGTATAATATATTATCTTTCCTGGGCCAGATATGAAGGTGATCTGATACAGCCTGCAGGATTTTTCGACGAAGTATGCTTAGACATATAAAATAGTTGATATCATGTAAACAAAATATACAAAGTTATTGATGAAACAAGGGGTCATTGTAATCATCATTATGAACAACTTTTACTATGGGACCAAATCTGAAATCGCGAAAAAAAAAATCAGTTGTTCAGTACATTTTGACTAATTATGCGAACATAAATGTACTGAACAGCTGAATTTTTTTCGCGATTTCAGGTTTGGCCCCATAGTAAAAGTGGTTCATAGTGAAGAGTACAATGACCCCTTAAGAGGTTGTTGGTGTTTTACCAATAACCCTGTATTTTAACGTTTCTCCTGATTTTTGTTTTTATTTTTATAAAATCCCAGAAAATGAAAACAACAGAATAACTAACAATAACAACGCTTACAACAAACGACAACATTGGTAACATGAAAAGAAACAACATGATTACGATTTTCGTAGGTATTCACATTTTTATTGGCTCATAGCTCCTATGCTCTACGGATTTCTGGGTTGCCCCTTTGGTCATTGGTAAACATTTCGTTCTTGTCGATTCTGGGTTTTTTGTTCATACAATTTCAGATATCTCCTTTAATCTTCTATTTATTGTTATATTCATGCTAACGTAAAATAAATTGAGACATTAAACACGGCTCGGTAAATAAGTGCAGTAGGTAAGTTTTACCTGAACTATGTCGGCACACGATCATCGGCGCATTCCCTCCGACGCGGGGTACGACTCACCGGGAACATGACTACTTGATAAACTGAGATTAGCATGCGAATAACATATTTGTATTCCTAGATTTGATAAATCACGACTTGAACTAATTCAGCCTGATCCAAGAGTAAGGGAAACACAAAGTACGTATATACTTCATGCAAAACAAGTTATTAAAGGGGATGAAGGCAAAAAGGTTGTTTTGCTAATCAATTTTCCGGGAACTAATAACGAACGTCTTCATTATGCAAAGTTTTGTTGAGTTAATACATCTTTTTTTACGTTTGAGATGAAAAGCGTTATCGCTAGCGCGGATTAAATGTTTACCACAGGAATAACATCAGGTTGATGTGATTCCTATGGTAAACATTTAGACAGAAATCCTCTATAGAATCAACTAAAACATAGTCAAAAACCACAGCAATCGAGAGAATCTGAAACTGCTCCCTGTACCCAAATAATTATCTAATCTATTTATGTAAATACAAATCAATTGCCGAATGTATGTCACTTCACAACGCTTGCTCCTATTTGGATAATTTTTATTGTGTTTGTAATTGTCAGGACAAGGTTTATATAAAAAAAATGTTTTAAAACTTGCCGGGAAAATTAGAAAATTCGGGAAAACTGAAAGAGCATTTTCTATGGGAATTTTGTATGAATTATTGAAATTTTGACATGACTACGTTTGTCGGGTCAGCTAATAACTTTCATAAACTTAACAGCTTCTGAAGTCGGTGCCAAGCTAAGGCGCATTGAAGAATTGAAGACACCGACTTCAAAAGCTGTGAAGTTTTTTATGAAAGTTATTTTATTCGTTTTAGGTTTTTGAAGTAATCTTTTACTTTTTATAAAGTAAATTTATTTTTCCATTTTTAGTTGAATAAAAAATACATAAACCTAAGACGAACGAAAAGAAGAATCATCAAAGTCCGCTTAGAAATCACCAGAATAAATAAATAAAATTAATGTTGCGGTAAGTGTGATTAATTGAATTATTAATAATTGTCTATCATTATTAATAATTACCGAAAATCAAGGTAAAAGTAAGAAATTAATCACATTTATCAGTGATTATTAATTATGTAACCTTAGTACCGATAAATGTAATAAATCTTCAAAAATAACGTACGCTAAGCTTCTTTCTGTTCGACCGAGCAACAACTAGGATTTTAATGTTGATTTTAAGATGAGTCTATGATTGTTTCATTTTAATTTTCTTTTAGTTTATTTAGTACTAGCTTCTGCCCGCGACTTCATCCGCGTGAAATATCTTGTTCCCGCGACCCACCGCGTCGCATCGCATCGCCTGCCCGCGTTATTACTTGTTCCCGCGACCCACCACGTCGCATCGCATCGCCTGCCCGCGTTATTACTTGTTCCCGCGACCCACCGCGTCGCATCGCATCGCCTGCCCGCGTTATTACTTGTTCCCGCGCCCCACCGCGTCGCATCGCATCGCCTGCCCGCGTTATTACTTGTTCCCGCGACCCACCGCGTCGCATCGCATCGCCTGCCCGCGTTATTACTTGTTCCCGCGACCCACCGCGTCGCATCGCATCGCCTGCCCGCGTTATTACTTGTTCCCGCGCCCCACCGCGTCGCATCGCATCGCCTGCCCGCGTTATTACTTGTTCCCGCGACCCACCGCGTCGCATCGCATCGCCTGCCCGCGTTATTACTTGTTCCCCCGACCCACCGCGTCGCATCGCATCGCCTGCCCGCGTTATTACTTGTTCCCGCGACCCACCGCGTCGCATCGCATCGCCTGCCCGCGTTATTACTTGTTCCCGCGACCCACCGCGTCGCATCGCATCGCCTGCCCGCGTTATTACTTGTTCCCGCGACCCACCGCGTCGCATCGCATCGCCTGCCCGCGTTATTTCTTGTTCCCGCGCCCCACCGCGTCGCATCGCATCGCCTGCCCGCGTTATTACTTGTTCCCGCGACCCACCGCGTCGCATCGCATCGCCTGCCCGCGTTATTACTTGTTACCGCGACCCACCGCGTCGCATCGCATCGCCTGCCCGCGTTATTACTTGTTCCCCCGACCCACCGCGTCGCATCGCATCGCCTGCCCGCGTTATTACTTCGGTTTCTCACTTAGCGTTCTTTCTGACTTTTTTTGTTTGGCTCGGCACCAACTAGTCCTAGCGTGATGTTAAATAGCCTATGCCTTCCTTAAGACTTGGACTATCAAATTTAAAAAGCTTTTTGTAAATCCGACTGGAAGTTCCAGAGATTAGCGCGTTCAAACAATTTGATTATCATTAAAAAAGTTATAGTGAGCCAACCTTAAAAGATAGACATATGCTATCGCAAACTTTTTTAAGAACTTTTAAGAGGAACAATTCCGTCATACATGATTGTTGCGTAACTTTAACTGTATACGCAGCGCAAGCAATGGAAGCAAAAAGTCAAAAGGAATAAATTTTCCCCGTTTTTGCAACATTTTTCACGGATGCTCCGCTCCTATTGGTTGTAGCGTAATGCTATATAGCCAATAGCCTTTCTCGATAAAATAAAAAGAATTGTTCAATTCGAACTCCTAGTTCCTGAGATTAGCGCGTTTAATTAAACAAACAAACTTTTCAGCTTTATAATATTAATATAATGTAGATTTCAGTTCAGTACCTATAAGTATTTTGTGGTAGGTATTTCAATAAATACAATACAATTGAACAAAGAAATAAAAGAAAGATTTTAAATTTGAATGTCGATTTTATGGAGTCTATGATTGTATAATAAATTTTAATTACCAATTACTGTAACTGATCGGCTTGTGCTCCTAGACATGGAGTTAACATCTGGTGTCAACTTCGGCGCCAACAGTGAGTACAAAGCCCAAACAGCGGCCAAGAAACTGGGTATCCTAAATAGGGTGAAGCGATACTTTACGCCTGGACAGCTTTTAACCCATTGCAAAACGCAAGTCCGATCCTGCATGGAGTATTGCAGCCACCTTACTTGCTGCACTTGACTCGGTGGAACACAGAGCTAAGAGGCTCATTGGCGACGTAACGTAACGTGGCTGCGTCAGTGTTTCAACCAAACAACAAACCTAATCTTTTCAAAGTGAGAGTGAACAGGCTTCTTTTGGGTAAGCAAGCTCACTCCATCTTCAACTTTGTCTCTGTCGCCTCCGACCTAGACTAGAGTCAAGAGCAAACCCATCTCAAATAAAAAAAAATATCTGTTCTTGTTTGATTTAAGCAAAACCAAAGAATAAACGATCTTGCATGTATGTTTATTTTAGTTATGTATTTGTAAGTACTGTGATATTATAAAATACCTACTGGTCAAATAACATCGAGTCTTATTTTATTTAATTACTTTTACCGACGTGAGTAGTGAATTATTAATAACAACTGCTAAATGTGATGAATTTCAATTTTATATTCACGTTTACCAAATCATGAGGTAATTATTATTAACTAGCATTTGCCGGCGGCTTCGCCCGCGTGGTTGTCGGAAATTATCCCACGGGAACGTACTACCGGGATCAAAAGTATCCTATGTCCTAATCCAGGTCATAGTCTACCCATGTGCCAAATTTCATCCAAATCTGTTCAGTACGTTTAGCGTGAAAGCGTATTAATTCAATCATGATTCGAAAGACACGTGGCGCCATCTATTATCATAAGAACGTTGTTGTTGTTTTTCTCGGGAACAGTACTTTTTTCGGGATGAAAGGTACCCTATGTCCGTGTCTGTACACCTGACAACGTATATGCAAAATTTCAGGATGATCGGTTCAGTGGTTTAGGCGTGAAAAGGTAACCAACAAACAGACATACTTACTTTTATAATATTAGTTAGGATGGTGGATCATTATTAATAATTTTCAATTAATCCCACTTACCGTAACATAAACACAATATAAGCGCCCCCCCCCCCCCCCCCTACTACGCTTTGCCTGACGGGGTACATAATTGTCATTAATCTTAAGTCTACCGACAGTTTTAACATTATGGAATGCAATAAAGAATTTAGAATTGAGAATTTTTACGCAGCAGTGGAAATGCGCCTTTACCCACTTTATCGTAAGAGGATAAGTGACGGGTATTTTGATTAGGTAACAAGAACTCCGCTTATTAATTGGATTTCAAGTGTTAGATGGCTGCCTATTGATGGAAAGTGTTAAATTATTTCCATCGTTATTATCAACGATGGAAATAATTATATATAAGTAGTTACATATTTCATTATATATCAGCCGTAGAACTAAGATCTATTGTTATGTATTTTCTATGTAACATCTATTGGTGATCCATAAATAAAGATTTTTTTATGGTTTCTGAGCTTCTGTAAACGAAAACTCGAATATATTTGTAAAAAAATACTTACTATTTCTTACAGAATAGATACTTACACATTACCTATATATATTTTTGTTATGTTTTGCATTAATATTATTTTCTGGTCACCATGTTTGAGTTAAGTTAACAGAGCTACTTCACCTTGTGCCAAGTGAAGTGGCTACCGGGGACGAGCGGATGATTGCATAAAAATGCGATCGATGCGAAAATGCGTTAAAGTTTGGTTTAGGTATCAGTTATTACGGTACGGCACAGTATAATAAATTACGTGTGTGTGTGTTAATTAAGTGTTTCGTCTCGGCAGTGTCCTTGAAATGACTTACGGCGCACAGTGGGACGAAAATCGAGTTTCATAGACATAGACCACTTACAATTTTTTTTGAGGTTCCTTGCTGGAAACCAATGCAGACCAGTTAAAGAAGCCCCAACATTATCATATTTTTGTACGTCAGGTGATTCTGACGCGAAAATATTTTTTTTAAATAAAAAATGTATGGAGGAAAACAGAAAAATCCATTTTAATCGAGACTCGTGAGAGTGCCCGTTATATCCTATGGTATGATTTTTGTCCTTAATTTTTACTATTTTTTGACATATCGCACAACCCTTGCACTCGATGGACTTTAGGTGAAAAAAAATGAAACGTATTTTTTATTATTATTTCATTTTATTCCGAGTATTTACGGTATGTAACGACCTACAAGTAGTAGTTAACACTCGGCCTATTGACTAAAACATGCTACTTACTGCCTCCTTAATGAGTTTACCTGCTAATCTGTCATTTTTTAATTAATCCCTCACTAATGACCATACGTGACTAACCTAGACAATGGGCTTGACAGAGGTCGTTCTACTTGGCTTATCATTGTTGCTTATTTACGAGTACTTAGTATTAGAAAAATTTTGATTCATCATCATTTCAATTATTGATATCAATTTTTACATTGTGTTTGAATATATTCAGATTCAGATACTTTACTTGCTTAACTTGAGTGTACATACAATTATAAAGGAAGAAAACAATGCATGCAAGGTGATATAAAATGGAGTAGAGGTAACATGTTTACCATATTGTCATGGTGTGCAAATATTAAAACAAGTTTATAATTAAAAAACAAAATGCTGACATAAATAAATAAATTAAATTAATTTGGTTGATTACATAATTAATTCATAATATAGAAATCGATAGAAATTACATACAAAAATCGTGAAACATTCAAATATTTACTTAAACTAAAAACATAATATATTATAATGTCAACGTTGGTCCATAATATTCAATCAAAATCATTAAAAACAATCATTATTACATTTAGTACATTCATTTCAGTTAAATTAATTTATAAAAGAGCATGTCAATTTAAAATGATTCCATTCAAAATTCATTCACATCATAATATGCTTTACTAGCTAAATAAGATTTTAATTTCTTTTTAAATGCTATATACATACAACATTAAAAAAAAAAACATAAATATATAATTAATATAATATTCTTACAACTATTCATCAGTTTTGGATTCTGTATCCGTATGAGGATCAAGTAACTACATTTACAAACTCTAAATCTGGATAATCGGAGGCAGTAATTTGTAAAAGTTCTAGGGCTTCTGCACTTAATTTTTTTTTTCGAGCTGCATCGAGTACAGGTCTTGTAGAAGAAATGACACGATCGGATGAGAGAAGCATCATGTTTAAAATATCTTGGTTGGTATTAACCCTGCTTGTCTTCCGAGCATGAAACTCTCTGCACCTGCGGAAATCTTTGTTTCGAGCCTCTGAAGCTTCCTCAGAAAGTTTTCCGATGGGCACCATTGCTACATTAGCTATGTCAGCACCATGCATGAGGATCTTATGCACCGTTGCTGACATATAGTACCAATAGTACATATCCCGATACCTTTCCGCTGTTCTCCGAGTATAGTCCTTAAATTTCTCTACGTGAATAATTTCACCAGATGCTATGACTTGCAAAATTACTGCAAATCTTCGTATGAACTCTTCATCTAAGCCAGTAATGCCAGCAGTTTTATCTGAAACTCAAAAAACTTTCTTGCAGTGTTCCCATCGTTGGTTGTTCCTGAAACCTGCTTAACTTTATCGATCAGTAGACCTAACTCTGCCCGGAACTTGGCTTGGATTTCCTTTTTCTTGGCCTCTAAAATATTTTTGTTATCTCCTCTGACTGACCAGATTTTCAAATCTTGTCTGTATGCAATATGAAGCAGACACTCCATACAATTGATGCGAGCATGCAGAGGAGATAATCCAAATTGGTACAGATCGGTCTTTGCGAAACTCTCTCTAAATCATTCATTTCTGAAGGTTTTGCCAAGCACAAGTAACAAGTTGCAGACGATTTGGCGTCTGAAAGATATGTGCATATCTTTCCGTCGATCATAGTCATTACCAGACTGTGGTCATTTGTGTTGCTCTCGTACTGGGTAGCCTTTAGACTTTTTTTTTCGTTTTCCATTTTGGCCAACTGTTCTTGCACTAAAACCTTGGACTCTTTTGCAAACATGAATTGTATTGGATGGCAATACAATGCCGAGCACGGTTTTGGATTATCCCAAATTACTTCGTTTCCAGATTGAATTTTTAGTGGAACTAATGTTGTCATAAAAATTGCTTCATCATTTGGGTTCTCTAGAAGTAGGTCTATTACTGTTGCCAAATTATCGTTGCCTTCTTGCTTCAATTTAGCTATTGTAGCGTAAGCTAATTCGGTACTTTCTCGATCTTTATACTCGAAATCATCAACTCTTCGTTTCTTTTGTTTCACTCCAAGATCTGTGAATGGTTTGCGTGGACTTGCAGCTACTTTAGTCGATGTTCCGACTGACGAACTTGTAGAGGGAGTACACAAATCATCGGTTTCATTTGTTACTATAGGTTCAGTAAATGATTCCTGAGGTCTTATATTTTCAAGTACACACGTTGGCCACTCAATTTTCTGTTCCAACCAATCTATGTAATGTTTTCGGAAATAATCTGTGTTACATTTCGCTACTTTCCATCTTTTCAACACAGACTGCCAAATTCATGAAGAATGTCTCGATCTTCTTCTGACAAATTGAGACCCAACTGTGATTGAACAGTTCCGAACAGTCTTAAGTAATTTCCAAGCTTACCAGACTCTTTCAGAATCACAAATAGGTCCAAGTTAGTTTTTAAAACTGATTTATCCATTTTCACAGCTATGACAGGCACAATGTTTCACAGAAAATAGTTAGCAACTAACTAAAGTAAATACTGCGGGATGTCGCTACGCCCCCGTAAGGGGGCGCGGCGTGCGGTGTCGGGGCATAGCCCCCCGACCGCGGAAGCAACACGGTGGCCCGTAACCACGGGCCCCTCATTTTTTGTCGCCATTGGCGGATGGATGGTTGGGCGTGCGGCATACACGCCCATGTAGAAAAGTATCTGAAATTTGTGTCTGTAGGCACGCCACGACGTTGATGCCCAACGCCGCTTGTTTCACCGTAACTCGGCGGACAACCCCTACCGGGTGAGACCCCCACCTACATGGGGGAAGCCCAGCAGATGGCATCCAGTGACAGAGTTACGGACTCGACGTTCCTACAGAAGGGGTGTTAACTAAAGTAAATATTGAGTGCTCTCTGTATTTATACTAACCTAATATTACCCTGTATTAATGAGCACTAATTAGAAGAATAGATGAAACAATTAAAGAACATTACAACACGTAAGCCCTGATGAACCATAAATATGTGAATGCAACTGTGTTCAAAGGTATTTCATAGTAAAACCGCCACAAAGTTAATAGGATTAATAGGAACCTATTGATAAGTACGTATAAAATACTAAATAAATTAGCAACAATGATAAACCAAGTAAGGAGAATATCTGTCGAGCCTATTGTCTAGATTAATCACGTATGGTCATTAGTAAGGGATTAATTATGAAGACCATTAAAAATGGCAGATTAGCAGGTAAACTCATTAAAGAGGCAGTAAGTAGCATGTTTTAGACAATAGGCCGAGTGTTAACTACTACTTGTAGGTCATTACATACCGTAAATACTCGGAATAAAAGGAAATCATAATAAAAAATACGTTTCATTTTTTTTTCACCTAAAGTCCATCGAGTGCGAGGGTTGCGCGATATGTCAAAAAATAGTAAAAAATAAGGACATAAATCATACCACAGGATATAACGGGCACTCTCACGAGTCTCGATTAAAATGGATTTTTCTGTTTTCCTCCATACATTTTTCATTTAAAAAAAATATTTTCGCCTCAGAATCACCTGACGTACAAATATATGATAATGTTGGGGCTTCTTTAACTGGTCTGCATTGGTTTCCAGCAAGAAAACGTCCAAAAAAATTGTAAGTGGTCTATGTCTATGAAACTCGATTTTCGTCCCACTGTGCGGCGCTCGGTAGATAAAGACGCACTAGGGTTGTCCACTGACTGTGTCTCTTGGGTTGTAACTGTACTTTGTAAGTCCGGAAAAGTTAATGATTGGAGAGCATTATTTTTTTTAAACCTTGCGATTTGTTGTAGGTCGGCAATTAGTATGTCCTGTACATTAAAATGTTTTGCACAAATCCGGTATTTTGTTGTGTTATTGTTTCGTTTGCTAAGGAGAGTGAATTTCCATAACGTTAGTACGTTTTACGTCAATTTATGTTGAATTTTCAAATTGTAATGAAATGAAATAAAATAATTTTATTTGCTATGAATGTAGGTACAAAAATATGGTGTTAAGTATGAGAAGGATCCAGTACATTCTACCGTGAGGCATGCAATTTTTTTTTATATAGTAGAATTAATTATGAGATTATCTTAAAAAAAATCAAATATTTAACTAGTATCAAATTATTAAAAATAGTCAATAAAAATATAAATCATTCAATTTGTAAGTTCATTTAATGGTAATCAATGGCCATAATAAGTTAATAATTAGTCAATATTACAATGTCAATAATACGTTAATAATTAGTCAATAATACAATGTCAATAATACGTTAATAATTAGTCAGTAATACAATGTCAATAATAAGTTAATAATTAGTCAATATTACAATGTCAATAATACGTTAATAATTAGTCAATAATACAATGTCAATAATAAGTTAATAATTAGTCAAAAAAATGCAATGAAATTTGAAAATTAAAATCGCAAGGAAAATCATTGTATATAAATAATCATATTGATTTGTCATTCAAAAATTCATCAATTGTAGAATAACATTTTTCAAGTAGCAATTTATTTATTTTTCTTTTAAATATTTGTAGTGTGCAATTTTTTCTATCATCAGGTATTTTATTGTATATCACCGGTTCACTATGCATAATATTCTTTTTCAGCAGTGCTGCTTTAAATTTGCCTGTATGTAAAAGATTATTATATTGAGATCTTATTAATGTTGGCCTTGTTGAGTGATCAATATTCGAACGAAATAAATTTTGATTACTTTTCACAAACAGTCCCATTTCCAAAATATAGAACGATGGAAATGTTAGTAAGTTAAGGGATTTAAACATAGGAATGCAGCTGTCTGTTGAATTTATTCCAGTCATTGATCTAATGCAATATTTTTGGGCTCTGAAAATCCTTTCTCTCTCACTGCAGTTACCCTAAAAAACTACTCCGTGTCTTAAAACAGAAACAACGAGACCATGATAAGCTATAATAATCGTGTCAGTGCTAACATTTTTTGTCAAATTATATAAAATGTAGGCAGATTTGCCTAATTTCTTGCAGATCTCCTCGGCCTGTGGTCGCCATGTCAGTTGATTGTCAATTATTATACCTAGAAATTTTGCAACATTTGTATTGTCTACTCTTTCTCCATTGTATGCGATAGTCAAAGTGTCTGGATATAAACGCTGGTAAAAATGCATTACTTTTGTTTTTTTTCAAATTGATAATTAAATTATTGATAGAAAGCCAATTTATTATATTTTTAATGTGTCATTAATATCTGTTTCATAATCCGCTTTTTCTGTACATTTAACTATAGCCGTGCTGTCGTCAGCAAATAATACCATTGGCTGTTGAATTTGTCTATCTATGACGTAGTAGTTATTGTATTCACAATAAATCATACTAAGTCACGACGGTTTGTCACTTCAAAGACACGGATGTACAATCATATCGTACTAACGTAACCAAGCAGAAATTCATTTCAAAATGTACTTAGTTCAACTTAGTTCATTTAGGAAAAAAATATCTCTTCCTTAGCACGTTTCGGAATGAATCTCTTTCTGAAACGCTATTATTTTTTTTTTATTATAATAATTCCAAAACTTTTGTGAGTGATATAGGGGCGTGCACAGGGTGCAGGACAGAGCGAGACGCAGTGGCGGGACAGAGAAGGACCGAATACTTAAGCACCTTACTCATACAGACATCACTTTGTTGATATCACCAACCGGATAGATACTTTAAAATGACGATAGTGTCGTTCCTCTTACTACCGTATTCACTACGAATACAAGTTCTAGTATTGAAATACTATGCTGCCTTACCTTGTATTCCAAGGTAATGTTCCAAGGAAGGGTGCTGGTAACTGTTTCCTAAACTCGTCTTACAATACTATCACTCGCACCTGCAACTGAAGCCGTCCTATAAAGCAACCTGGACACCTTATTTAATTATGGAATACTAGATGCTGCCCGAAAGCTCTTTTGTCAAGCAAAATAATGCTTTTGCCCTATATTAACTCCTTTTCTAGCAGTAATGATAACCTTCACTGCCAAATGTGTTTGTAGACCCAACATATGCGGAGACGTGCTAAGTGCAATGCATAGATAGTTCCCCCACCTATGCTGAACGCCCTACCTAGTGTCTTCTTTAAAATCTTTGTTTGAAGTGTTCTTTTTACGGCCGAACCCAATAGCCTATCAATCACAAGTTTTGGCATACCGGAGTTAGAAAAACCTATCATAGATAAATAGGATTTTACGTCCCAATAATCGAGACAGATAAAGAAAGAACACGAATGAACGAAAGGAACGTAAGGACAGATAGAATTATATTATCTACCATCAATAGCGGTCTGTCTTTTACTGAAAATAGGTTATTGGGTTAGAGAAGGTGGAGGTGGATTGGAGGTGCGTACTGCCGTAGATAGGTCCCTTAACCTTTATATCTCTGATTCAGGAAAAAAACGTAACAAATTACAAAAATTATGACAGAATATCACACACGTAATTTTTCGTGCACGTGCACAAGTCCAGCAATAAGTCATAATGTACGGAATCACTGAACATTACATCTCTAGGTATTATTTTACTCACGTCAGAAGGCGGGCATTAGAGTCGTAGGCTCGGCCGATTTCGGAACATTTCGGGTGAACTCGGAGCAACTTCGGCATAGTTCGATGTCGCTCGGGCTTAGTCCACCTATCATGCTGATCTAGGGAGGTGTCCCTTCGTTTCTCGTGTGTTCGGCTTGAAGCCAGTCCAGTGAGCGTCAGGGTAGCCCGTGAAATTCAAATTTTCTTACGTTTTTTGCAATTTGCAAGTCAGTATTAAGTTGTATGTTCAATAAAGTATGATTTGCGGCCGTAACAAATATGTATTTACAGAATTATATACAATAGAATCAGTAATACATTTCCTTAAGTTGGTTTAATCCTAAAATGTCAAGATTTCATGAAATAGTCATTTTTAGGATTACCTGGTCTTATAGAGTTGTATTGATCCCTTTAATGATTCTAATTATATAAATAGATACTTGTTACGGCCGCAAATTAAAATTTAATCAACGTACAATATAATACCGACTTGTAAATTGCAAAAAACGTAAGAAAATTTGAATTTCGCGGGCTACCCCGACGCTTCCCCCTTAAAGCGTAGACAACGCATCTAATCATGAGCTGTTGGGATTTATTTCTGTAAACACTCGTTTACATTAAGAAGTACGAAGTATAGTGGGATCGAAATGTATTATCTGGTTTTAATATAATACCTTATACCAGTGTCATAAAAATAGTCGGATAGGCGGCATTATAATCCTAAAAATAATGAATAAAGCATTCTAAATAAAACTTAACTTTACGTACTTACAACCAAATTTTCATTCGTCGATATTATATCTTTAATTTGTAAAAGACAAATCGGGAGACCATTTATTATGTAGGTACATTAGGTTTGGTTTTGTTGTTTTCAGAGGAGCACCGGAATTGATTCAAGGACCTTATATTAAGGGTTGACCCGACAGTTAGGTTATAGAACTATCCAACTAATTTTGCTGACAAAAGAAACCGAACATCTCACGTATTAAGTACTTACATACCTTAGTTTTGTTTACGCTTCCGGTTTAATTAGTATTTGGAACAAGAGCGAGCTATAGCCTACCCTACTTTCCATTCGATGCTCATCTGACGGAGTACCGACCCGCCTCACCCGATTTGTCTGGTGAGCATACCAGTATTTGAAGAGGGTTGTGTACTCCGCCGGCACACCCGTGCCCCCTCAACTTGTACCATAACACATCATAGGAGACGAGATCGAAAGCTTTCGACAAATCGAGGATACACGCGTATACCGGCGTCCTCCTCGCGGCGTAGTATTTGACAGTGTGCTTCAGGCTGAGGATGGCACTCTCCATGGACACTCCCACCTTGAACCCGAGCTGGGCGTCATGCACTTTAATATTGGGTTGGTAAGAAAATAATGAAACACTTTTTTAATTATTTATCTATTCCGTTTAAAATATTTTTTCTATAGTAAGTACTTCTAGCACTTTGTAGAATACTCTCGAAGGAATACGCAGAAGAGTAAATAAGTGCGGCACGCAACATTGTTGCGCAATATTATTCGAGATGGACAACAAGTATCTTCGAGCACTTTACTTCTACGAGTTTAAACATGGTCATTCGACGCGTGAAGCAGCGGATAACATTAACCATGCGTTGGGCCCGGGGACTACTAGTCATGTAACCGTGAGTCGTTGGTTTAAGCGCTTTGCCTTTGGAGATAAAAGTTTTGAGGACAAGGAGCACACCTGTCGGCCATCCGCTTTTAATGACGACGTACTACTAGAGAAATTACAGATAAATTCAAATGCAACCACTCGTGAATTGGCCGAAGAAATCGGTTGCTCTCACGTTACAATTGAGAACCGTCTTCACGCACTCGACTACAGAAAAGTTCTGTCGCGGTGGATCTCCCACGTATTGACCAATGCTACAAGAGAAGTCCGAGTTGCGATATGCCAATCTCTTCTACTTCGTTCACAACGTAAAGAGTTTTTAACAAATTTAGTGACGGGAGATGAAAGCTACGTTTTTTATGAAAACGATACGCGACGCGGCTTCTGGCTTCCCTGTGGACAAGAACCGCCAGTCCAGCCACAACGCAATCCCTATTGTCGGAAGTCTCTACTGTGTTGCTTTTTTGATTCTCGTGGAAACCTTTGGTGGGACATGCTGCATAACAATGACACTAACACCGGGGATGTTTACGCCTCTCAGCTACGCCAGCACGCTGCTGCGATCCGGGAAAAATGCCGAAGACGAATCGAGGTTCACCTTCTCCATGATAATGCGCGACCGCACGTCGCTTCCGTTGGTCATCATCAATTAAAGGAACTTGGCTGGGAAACAGTGCCGCATCCTCCATACTCTCCTGACCTTGCTCCGTCTGACTACCATTTATTTCGGTCATTGAAACAGTATTTACGTGGAAAAAAATTCAAATCTTATGACAATCTCAAAAGTGACATAGAGAAATTCTATCAATCTCAGTCTCCACACTTCTGGGCAAAAGCTATTGAGTCACTACCACAAAGATGGGCAAAGGTAGTAGATACGGAGGGTGATTATATTGTTGATTAAACATGTAACATTAAATAAATAATTAATAAAGTCAAGAGCACCTGAAAGTGTTTCATTATTTTCTTACCTACCCAATATATTCTGAGACGCAGCCTTTCATCATACCGTAAAGCACCTTCGACATGGTGGTGGTGGCTAACGAGATGGGTCATAGTTGTTCATGTCGGATGTTTCATTAATTTTGATTTTAACTATGGGGACTACTATCGTTCGCATGAGCGGTTCCGGTAAATAAGAGTGACTGTGAAGTGAAGTGAAGAGTGACACAGAGTGAAAAATAAGGACAATACTTTAGGCAGACTCCCGCATGTTTAAAAGTTTAAAATATCTATGAGACTTCCCACCTGCATTCCCGAAATAAAAAAAAAAAAAAGTTGGGGAAAAAAGTTTCTTCGCATTTTTTAAGAAAATTCAAAACATTTTTTAATATAGTTTATTTACATTTAACTAAAGTATGTAGGTACCATTTTGTTTGATAACTTTTTGCCATCTTGTAGGTAGGGACATGATCCCATTGCTATAGAAATTTTGGGACTTCTGGTCAAAATACCGCGACAAGTGGTTTTGGCAGTCCTCTCGTGATGTTAACCTGACACTGCCTAAAGAATTCTGAAAAGACCGAAACAGGTGGAAATCTGAAGGTGCAAGGTCAGGACTATACGGCGGATGCATTAACACCTCCCAGCCAAACTCTCTTAATTTTTGCTGAGTGGCTAAAGATGTGTGAGGTCTAGCGTTATCATGATGAAAAACCACACCCCTTCTGTTGATTAATTCCGGCCGCTTTCTCTCAACTTCTTGCTTTAATCTCATCAGTTGTTCGCAGTAGAGTTCAGAATCGATGTTCCTGCCTGGTGGTAACAGCTCATAATGAATAATGTCCTTCCAATCCCACCACACACACAGCACCTTGTTGCGAGTTAACCCGGGTTTCGCCACAGTCTGTGAAGCCTGACCGGCCTTTGACCACGACCTTTTTCGCACGTTCTTGTCATACGTGATCCACTTTTCATCACCAGTTATCAGCTTCTTCAAAAATGGTTCGGTTTCATTACGTCGTAATAAAGAATCACAAATGAGTACACGGTTCATTAGGGTTCTTTCAGTGAGCTCGTGAGGTACCCAAATGTCGAGCTTTTTTGTGTACCCAGTTTTTTTCAAATGCGCCAAAACTGTTTTGTGGTCAATTTCCAGTTCTTCAGCTACGTCGTAACTACTGATATGCCGATCTTGCTCCACTTTTTCAAAAATGCCATCCATTTTATCCGTAATAGGGCGACCAGAGCGACGTGCATCTTTGACATCAAAATTTCCGGATTGAAAACGCTTAAACCAAATTTGTGCTACTCTCACAGACACTACACTAGGCCCATAAACATCGCAATTTTTTTTCGCGGCTTGCGTTGCATTTTTACCTTTTTTGTAGTAAAATTTTAAAATGTATCGAATTTCTTCATAAGATTCACTCATCTTGACGGTACGAAAAACAAATGAAAATCACACATTTTCCTAATTTGAATTTGGAATTATGTTCTTTAAAATTTAAACTTTCAATGATACCAAAACCAGCCAGATACAAATAGTATAGCCAAAAAGATTTTATTACAAGTTCATACATATTATAATGCGAAAAGACTTTTTTCCCAACCTAATAATTGTAGCCACGCTCTGGGCTGTTACTTTTGCATTCCGCTCTGTCACAATGCTCTCAGCACCGTTCACTCCACAAGACGCCGAACCTAAGAGTGATTACACCAAAAAATGGCTCCTAAAAGCATCAGCAATATTCTTGTGGTCAGTAATACCACCGACACTCACCGGAGACTCGGCCTCACTTTGATTTTATTTGTGTTTTTCCAAAAATGCTTAAAGTCTTTGTTAGCATGGTTGACAACAAGGAGATCCATTTTCCACTGATCCTGCCTGTTCTGACACTACTTGAACATGGCTTTAAAATATTTCCTCGCCTCCGTCATATCATGAAATACACGATCACTTGTTAGGCGACCGGCCATTGTGCACAGCTGAAATTTAAACCGCGCCTCGCGGTGAGCCTCTGCGACATATTTGTTCCACTCCATGACATAGCCACCCTACCTCCGACACTTTATCTTATAGGTCTGTACGGTGGCCTGTACCAGTATATCTACAATATTGAAATACATCTCATCAAGGGCTGAAAAATGTTCTTTGTGATAACAGAACTTATCACAACAATCACTCAGCTGCTGAGGAACATCCATAAGTCTGAGCTTAGAGTAACAGAAGTCTTGCAAATCACTCAAGAGGTACTACTACTGCGTACGAATACCTATTAATTACCTATCCTTCCCAACCAGTAACATACACTCCGATTTGTGCACAAAATCACAAACAAATCAGGTTTATTGATTTCTTATAACTTTCTTGAAATAATTTCATATCAAATCAAATCAAAAGTCATTTATTCAAATTAGGCACATCAGCACTTTTCGAACATCAAAATTACATAAGACAGTCCCCCAAAACAGGTTCTGGTCATCTTAGTATGGTATACTGAATCCACCCTATCAGTCTGCGGAGGGCTGTCCCTTACATCCAGTATACCTACCTGACGCTGCCTAATACCTTTAAATGACATCTCTTTGTTAGGTTAAATTGCAAAACAATGGCCAATACTCCAAGCAATCATCAAGACATCTTTATTTGAAGACATAGGTACGTATTCATTAACAGGTCTCGAATCATACTTTGTAACTGATATCTCTATAACAATGAGATTGGTATCACAAAATTGAATAATAATTAAGTAAGTGTTAATTAAAATAAAACGAAATATTCCGTGAAATTAAATGATGGTAATTACTTACTGTAAGTATAATATTAATTTGTGCTGTAAGTAAACCTCTTGAGGCGCCGCAATTCCTAGCTAGCTAATTCCTGAAAAGAAATAACAAAATAAACTCAGAGGTCGTAGCTATACATATATGCTATAATATTATTTTATGTTGCAGGCTTACAAGAAGCTATTCAGCCAGTGCGTATATGACGAGATGCGGGTGTACCCTGTGGGATGCCCTGCGGTGCAGCCGGCGGCAGACGTCAAGGAGACCAGCCCAACCTGCAGATAAAAACAAAGAACACAATCAAGTTAATTATATTCAGGGCTTGCTACTGATTCAAATCAAAAGCAGTAAGAAATCTTACCAGCATGTCTTGCCCAGCGGCGTATCGGCGCAGGATCAAAGGGCCGCCATAGTCTCCTTCGCAAGCGCCTTATCTCCACTGGTGCACATGACGTTACTAAAATATTTCACTTCGGATTCATAATAAGGTTTGCAGTCAGCGTTATTCAAGACTGTGACGTAAGCATCGCGAAGGCCCGACGTCCTGTTGTATGGACTATCTGAAGGTGAAAAAAAGTTATAAAATCCTTAACCTTCTTCTGTAGGCATAGAGATCAGTTCTTCAATGAGTTCCTGATGGCCTTTGAGCTCCGATGAACGATTACTAATCTGCTAATCGTGATGACAGCGATACTATGAGCATATTGAGCAATCAAAGATGTTTGTGAGTTATTACTTTCCTGGAGAAAGTAATCTTTCTGGTCAAGATGGAGACTTCAGTCGAGAACCTACAGTCAAGAACGATAACTTACCCGGAGATGTCCTTTACAAACCTATTATTTGGGCCAAGTAGCATTCAAGTGAATCCGAAAAATAATACGACGGCAAAACAATTGGTCGTATGTAATCTGAAACTGTTGAAATCAATTACTATGGCTGAAAGCTTCGAAGAATAGCACTAATAAATAGAATACCTGAGCACTACCACTGACTTACTATTCTGTTTCACAGAAGGTATTCGTGCAACTGCCACGTCGTTAACCAGCTTGTCAGGGTTGTATTGCGGATGTAAAATGGTCCAGTTTGCATAATTTCGGAGCCCTCCATAGATTAATGAATTTGAACTTAATACAACCTAAAAATAAAGAAAATAAATGTATTAGTAAATTATCTATAAAAAAAACTAACTTGGACAGCCTAATTGGTGTAGTGGTCAGAAGCGCGACTGCCGGCTCCTGGGTTCGATTCCGATTCGTGTTCTGAATTTTAATTTCTTAGTAACAGCCTTGAGTCTGGATTTATGCACGATTGTCGTCTTGCTGACCTTGGTTTTGTTTTGTTATTAGTAATTAACTCTTATTTTATTTATTTTACTTCGATGGTCCTAGTTTATCATTTGTGATTTCGAGTTACTACTACATATTATATATGGCTATGTGTAAGAGGGCACGCCCTTTATGCCTGAAGGCTTTTATTAAGTAATAAAGTTCTGTTTACGTTTTTAGTTTTGTATTTTTATTTCTGCTTGAGTATAGCTTTCGATTATTTCTTTTTTTTTTTTTGTATATTGGCGTGTGCTAGCTGACTTATTTATGGCAATGAATTTAATTTAATCTCATGTTTTGTTGCGTAATACTTAAATTATTTTGCGCAGTGCTGTATAAAATATAGTTTTTAACTGAGCAGACAGCTGTGCTGCTGGGGAGTCTGTTGCGCCACTTCTTCTCTTCAGCGTTCTAGGAAGTGGTGAAGGGCGGGCGTTGTGGGGGCTGTCTTATGTACTTTTGACGTTCGAAAGGGGCTGATTCTCAACCTAGTTTGAATAAATGACTTTTGATTTTGTTTTTTTTTTTTTTTATTTTGATTGATACATGCTACCTATTGCAGGCTTAATTCATATACCTATCGAAGTGTGGGTGTACGTCTGTCCGTCTGACCACCTCACTATCCGTCCGGATATCGCACAGCCACTTAACTCGGAGACTATTTTGTACAATTTCGATGACAATTGGAAAAAAGGTGTATTCTGTACATCGCTAAACAATGGTGTAGTGAAATAACGAAACAATAATTAAGGGTGGTACTAATTATGTTACCACATATAACCGAGAGATGAAAAAAAATCAATGCACATAAGTATTTGAGGTATTGTTAGTTCCCATAATTAAAATATTGATATGCTGTAATTATGTAAGTGAGTTTGCAGTAGGTAACTTTGCTATTTAAGTGAAGAGTTTTTGAGATATGGGATATTATCGGTTCAAACCGCAGAAATAATACCTATTGTTTTTCATTAAAAAAAAAAAATACATGAAACAAGCTTATTTTTGCGGCCGATATCATCTCGACCACGGAGCTCTTCACTGTGCGGGTCAATTATTAGCTTATTCTGAAGTAGGTGTGGAATCATGTAGTTTGCCAAAGTCTGAAAAACTAAGTTAGAAAACCAGGAATTTTAATAAATTTTACCTGCCGTGATACTGACCGCTAATTACGACTAATTTTCATTATTTAGTATCGCCACGAGCCTAGTTACATAATGCAGGTAAGGCAGCGTGATGATTACAAAATGAACAGTATGAAAAAAATAAATACAAAGTCTCTATTTTTATGGAATATAAAGGGGGGGGGGGGGGGGTGTCTATAAAAGATCGCTGTTAGCGGCAAGAATATGTCACTGTGTCACACTACATATGTAAAATGTCTAGTTTTATATTTGTAATTCATAAGGTGTACATATTATAGAGTACATCCACGGTCACAAGAAAATTGCAATATGTCATCCTGGTGTAAAGAAGTTCGAAAACTTTTACCTCCACTGCTCTGCCCTCGGATTCACCATCGTATCAGCATTGCCCAATAGTCACAACATACACATTGCTTATAAGAGCCCCCCCACACACTGACAGCTCTTCTGACTTGAGCGTAATAAGCAGCCCCGCCTGCAAAACAAACATGAATCGTGTCAAAAGATAAGCAGGAGGAGGAGATAAGTAGTGAGCAGTGCATCTGCGTCCGTCATCTGGATTATAAGAGGCCTAGGCATCTTGATGTCATAATAGTTGAGGAATAATGTAAGTTAGAGCCTTGTCAGTCTTATTGAATATGTAAAAAACTGCATCACGTAACATTCATATCGATGACATCAAAAATATACTCACAAAAAATGGATGTTCTCCTCGATATGAACCGAGACCGCCAACGATTCTCATGGAGCTCTCCTGTAGCCTGATCTTCGTAGCTGTGGGGATCCCCACACGCTTGTGGTACCTCGCCGCGGCTGCCAGCGCCAGGACACAGACTAACAGAAGTACAGCTTTCATAGTGCCAGAAATGAATGGAGAGTGGTGACGGAACGACGAAGGAACCATCATTATAATTATTGGTTATGTGAAGTAGTCTTCAGATAAGGTTGAGAATCACTTAACAATAGGGACTTTACATAATGTGCTTAATGTATTAGCGTCATTTGTTTTCAGCTTCAAAACAATTTTCCCTCTAGTATAAAACAAAGTTGGTTTCGTGTCTGTCTGTTTGTCTGCTTAATGTTTTTTTTTCTTCTAAACATCGGATTTGAATGCGGTTTTCATTATCATTTGGAGAATAATATAAAGAGAATTTCTTTTGAATTTCTTCAACGTACTTACAAAGTTACTAGAGTACACATCAATCATAAACAAAAGAAACAACAGAATCCCAACTCAAGACAACACCTCATTGCTAGCTAGACGCTCCGCAGCTTCTCTCTAATTAATAAGTCCCTATACTAAAGTCTGCAAACTCTTGTCTTAATCTATACTTGTGTATGTACAGTAAACGCTCAAAAGTCCATAAGCATGCATGATTACATTGTTATGAACTGTGCGAGCACGAACCAGTACGTGTGCGTGTATGAGCCAACATTCCGCAGATAACACACACTAATGAATTGTCGCATGTCGTCGTACTACGCGAAATAACATTATATTTCTGTTGAATTTAGAATAACTCGTCATAGTGGCGACCTGTTCTTACCATTGCATTGCTAAAATTCGCATAAACATAACATGTGCTGGTAGCTGTTTGGGCTAAGCAATGGTTTCACGATCAATGAAGTCTGAGTTCGAATCTTAATCACAATGTGGGACTGTTTTTTGTTTCTTTGGAACCATAATAATATATTTCTATTTTAAGCAAAAACTTGTTAGATGCTTATGTTCATTTATTATTTATTTTTATAAGAAGTTAAATATTAGTTATTGTATTATTATTTAACTATTTTTGTGATTTTTAATTTATCTATTCGGTGTTGGAAGGTTTAAATAAAAAAGTCGTGCTGAATGGTAACAAAAATGTTAATTCGTTTTATTTACTTATTTATAAAATTAACAAACTTAAGAGAATTGTGACGTTACATTCCTACGAGATAAAAGAAGTTTTTTTCTAACCGTTCATAGGATTTT
Organism: Dicycla oo; assembly: GCA_948252095.1. NCBI lineage: Eukaryota > Metazoa > Arthropoda > Insecta > Lepidoptera > Noctuidae > Dicycla > Dicycla oo. Next base: position 33,700,220 of record OX411715.1, on the reverse strand, counting down.
TTGTTGTATACCCACTTAGTCAATTCATAATAACATAACAAAGAAAGCATATTCTAATAACACATATATAATTGTCAATACCTATTTATTTTTCTATGATCTACCTTTCTAACTTTACGAAATGAGTGACCAAGCGAACAAGATAAAGAATATTATATTTCTGTCCCTTTACTTCCAATCAAGTAAAAACTTACAAAAAGTCAAGTACTGCGTGAGATTTGAACTCACGGCTCACTGATTCACGCATCTATCTGCACGCGCTTAACCGCTAGGTCATCTTTACACATGTTATAACTTTGAAATTATGAACTACAATCAGTTGTTGACGACAATAATTTTGCATGTTTATGTTCTTGGAAATAGAAGGTCTTAAGTCAAACTAAACGCCATGCTATTGCTTTGTGAGTTTGCTTATCGACTTTTGGTCGCGACTGTACCTTTATCCAATTCCAGTACTTCCTTTATATAAGCATTAACCCCTTGGGGTACTTTAATATAAACTTCATCTTTTAAATAACCATTTGTAAATGCTGTTGGTACGTCCATTTGGTAAATTTTGTAATCTTATTGTACCGCTTTTGCTAAATAAGTTCTTACTGTGCTCATTCTAGTTACAGGTGAATAATTTGTGTATAGTCTTCTTCTTGTACTTGAAATCATCTAGAAACTAGTCGAGCTTTCTTTAAATCGTTTTCTTTTGTCTTAAATATCCATTTTGTATCTATAGCCTTCTTTCCTCTGGGTAAATAAATCGATTGGCACCGAGCCATGTAATAATTTCTTTTAATTAATTTATTTCTTTACTTATAGCTTCTAACCACTGGTTATCTTTCGCAGCTTCTTTGTACGAGTTGGATCTTTTTTCTCAGTTGTAATCAAACAATATGCACTATAATGTTGATAATCATTCATGTGTTTAGGTTGATTTACAATTCTACCTGTTTGTAGTTATTTTATTACCATCTTCATCTTGTACGATATCATCATCGTATATCTCATGTAGTTAGATTCATTCAGATCATCCGAATCAGTTACTTCATTAAAACTTCTTCTTATTTGTCGATTTTCTTGTCTATCTGTAGATATATTTTATATTTATCTTCGTATTCGTCATTAAATATTGTTACATTTTCATTAGGATAGTTTACTACCTCCTCCTGCTTTTCAGGTTGATAAATAATCTTTAATTCGTCAAATATAACATCTGTTGTGTTTAATATTTTATTAATTTCATGATACATATAGGTTTGGCTTTTAGTTGTAGTTTACTTGTATTTGGTATTGTTACAATCCATGCTTTGGATCCATAAAATTTTAGTTTTGATAATTCATTATAACCGTAGCTAAGCTGGTATTTGACCGTTCAATACTTTAGTAGGACTACGGTTGAAATCATATTATGCTGATGCCCAAATTAATTCGCCCCATAATTCCTTCTTCTCTTCTTTTTAAACTCGTTTCTGCAAACTTGACTCTAACGTTGTTTAATAAAAAAAGATTACCATTATCATTAATAACGTTCTTGCCATTTTGCTGTGGTGTGTACGGCCTTGTATAATTATTCTAATAGTATGCCTTTTTAAAACCATAATTCTCCACCATTATTTAGTCTTAATCTCTTTGTTTTTAATCCAAATTGAGCTTTAATAAGCTGTAAATCTGTCATACTGTAGATCTTTTAAATTTCGCAACGGATTTTAGTTTTCAGCAATAGATAGAGTGATTTAAGAGGAAGGCTTATATGTATAATATGTATACGTATGTTTATAGTAAATAATATAAATAAATAAAAAATTTTTTTATTTAACTTCAGTTGTACAAGAAAAACACTTATCTTAACACTATGCGGCATTACAACTAAGGAAACAGAGTGTTTTCGATGAACTCTGGCACCCAAAGTAAGATTTAACTTGTGTTTAGGGTGCCAGCGTCCTCGCCTATGATTTGAACATACAGCAGTAGTAGTAAGACGAGCACAGATCATCATGATTAAATTATAATAATATATTACAAAGCTAATGCAACTATGATGTATCCTGTTTATCTACCTATATAAATGGTTGTGTGTGTGTGTGAGCAAGAGATAATATTATGATGAAAACCTGTGTATTATGAAAGTCAGTATAAATATATATAATTCTGAACATATTTCTTTATTTTATATATAAAATATATATATATAACATTTGGTTAAGCGATCGATATCTGTAGTAGATCTTCAGTCTTATTGTAAGTCAATGTCAAGAGCCACTTTGTGACTTCGGTTTTGCATTCGTTTAGACACATGGGAGCAATGGAACAGAGTTTATTTATTTTATTATATAAATGGTTAGACAGTACACCAAAATGACGCTGAGCAATGGCCGTTCTACAACCGTGAGTTGGGCATACTTCGAAATGTCTACGCTTTTTGTTAGCATTCGGATCATATTCCACAGAAGGGTGTTTGCGCAGTATAGTGCCAAGGACAAAGAGCTGTCTCACAGTAAGAACCTGACATTCGGTGTAGAGAGTAGTAGTGGGAAACCTAAAAGGCCTCGAGGTCATTACCTTGAGAACAGCTCTCTGTGCGCGCTCAAGAGGTAGGAGGATTGTCTTGGGAGTCCCACCCCACACTGTGATGCAGTAGTTTATTATGCTCTGACACAGTGCATAATAAACTGTTTTAATCGTAAGGTGGTCCGCGGAATTCCTCAGCTTTTTAAAAATAAATATACACTTGCGGACTCTTGATATGAGATTACTGAGGTGAGGTTTCCAGCTCAGAGAGCTATCTACATAGACTCCGAGATACTTGACAGACTCACACCTCTTGAGTTGGGGGCAGCCACATTGTGAAGAAGATAGACCGAGTGAGCAAGTGTGAGCTCTGAGCACCATTGAATGCGGTGGAGGGAGGTTGGTGGATAGTAACGAGAAAGGTAAGTATACCGTTTTATTTAAATTTAAGGTTAGGATATTATTAGACAGCCACTTCATCACTGAGTTCAGAGCAAGTTCCGCGTATTTTACTGTTTCAGGCCAGTCATTACCATGAATTAATAGAGCCGTATCATCGGCATAAGTAAAGATTGAACAATTCATTAGAGACATTTTGCATAAGTTGTTAATGTAGATAAGAAATAGGGTAGGGCCCAGGATTGAGCCCTGAGGAACGCCAAAACTCAATGAAATGGTGTCACTGACAACATCATTTATTTTAACGCATTGAGTTCTATCACAGAGGTAATCCTGGAAGACCTTCAAGGCATGTCCTCGAATGCCAGTAGCTTCCAGCTTAGATAAGAGGTGGGGAACGGACACAGTGTCGAATGCCTTAGAGAGATCTAAGAAGATAGCCAAGCATTTCATTTTACTATCTAATTTTGATACCACATGGTCTACCAAAGCAGCAACAGCATTTTCAGTTGACCTGCCACCTCTAAAACCATACTGGTTATTACTTAGTAATTTATATGACTCAAGATAGTGCACCAATCGATTATTAAGTATCTTTTCTAATATTTTAGAAATGGCAGGCAAGACTGAGATCGGTCTATAATTATCTACACTGTGTCTGTCCCCATTTTTGAAGATTGGGTGAACAACAGCCCTTTTGAAAACCCTAGGAAAACAGCCTGTGGCAATAGAGCGATTGCAGATATGAGTAATGGGGGGGACAATCGTGGGCATACAGGATTTTAACATTTTCGATGAAATGCCATCCCAACCTGCCGCAGCATCAGTTCGTAACCCAATAATGAGATTCGAGACCTCCACTTCATCTGTGGGTAAAAGCACTAGCGAATTAGAGGGTAGCGCATCGAGAGAACATTCCGGGGTATACGAGGTGGATAAGAAATTGTCAGCCAAGTTCTTGCCAACATGGGCAAAAAACTCGTTGACTTTATTGACCGAGGACTTGTCATCCGAAGATATTCTTAGTAACTCGTTGGGGGATTTAGCATTGAGATTAGTTCCAGTAACCTTTTTAATGACCTTCCAAGTAGCTTTAGGGTTGTTCTTTGCCATTTGGAACTCATTACTTTCATATGCGTGTTTTAAGTTTTTGAGAAGTTTGTTACAGAAATTACGGTATCGCTTATATGTAATCACAAGAATGAAGTTTTCAGGATCTGCCTGTAACGTTCGAGCCATGTTATCCCTATTTCGAATACACCGAAGCAGTCCATTTGTAATCCACGGTTTCAGGATTCGGCGTTTCGAAGACATGTGCACCGATTTAGAGTGATTGGCGATGACAGAGCTAATGATGGAAACCAGAGACTCGGCGGCGTTGTTTGGGTCTTGAATAGCCAATATTTCAGTAAAGTCCATTGATAAAATGACTGTGATTACAGCTGTATAATCAACAACTATGCGACTAAGTTTAGGGACAGGGAGTGACATTACACGTTGGATGCTAATAATCGTTGGCCTATGATCAGTAATATACGTATCCAGAACCAGAGTCGTATTTTTAAGGTCAGATCTTAACATTACATGATCAATACAGGAGTTAATACGGGTTGGGAGTAAATGTGTAGGAAGGAGGCCATGTGAAGCAATAAGGTTGAGGTACTGCTCTGCTTGTTGGGAGCCAGCATTCGGAGTGATGTCAATATTGATGTCGCCCATAATCACTAAATTTTTTTGGACTGACGTCCGAGCAAGGATAGTGTCTAAGCTATCAATAAATTTGTCAAGATTTCGTGTGGAGGGAGAGCGATATAACGCTAAAATTAAGATATTGTGAGATTTTACATTACAGATCAGACAACTAGCGCCAGATATAGAAGGTTCGGTGACGATATGAGGTAATTCTGATTTGACATATATTATAACACCATCATTCTGATTAGTAAGTTTGCTTGTGTGATAAGAATCATATCCATCCAGAGGTGGTACTGTTGACACGCTCAGCCAACACTCCGATAGAATCAAAACATCACATGAAATTTTTATTCTAGCCAGGAGCAGCAGGAAGCTATCAAAGTTACAATTTACACTGCGTATATTGAGGTGTATTATATTAAGCGACTTTTTTTTGTCACTAATAAAACGACTGCATGACTCAGGCACACAAATACGTGAATCACTCATACCCAAGGAGTCAATATCATTTAAAGTGTCAGAATCGAATATTGATGTTTGATGTTAGGTGCATATTGGTTTCAACCTTAAATATGTGGGATATGTGTATTCTAGTTTTGTGGATGTTTAGTAGGTCTATTTTAAAAGTTGCAGATAATTTATGTAGGAATAAGATAGTCAAAAGGATGTATATAACCGCAGGTATGATATGAGTTGTGTGTGAGTAATAACAAGTTTTCATATGATTATAATTTTTGCAAAGTCTAAACAGGTACGATGTATAATACAGAGACTGATATTTACTAGATGCATTATATAAAGTTGATAATCTTAATGATATTATTATAAGGTAAGAAGCTAAATTAATAAAATAGTAAAAAACTAATTTGTAAGAGGCTACTCGAGTTTTATGTAAATAAAAATGTGAGGTTCTAATATATTCTAAAAACATGCAATAAGAATAGAAATGAGTTGCCTTGCTTTTATTTTGCAGAGGTAGGCAGCTTCTTAAGACAAGAAGTTGAGTTGATAACAACGGAGTCCATTCCTTCACGTTCACGAAGAAAAATTTTTCCATTCTGAGACCAACAGAATTGATATTTGTTCGTTTTAGCAAATGAACGTGCCTCGAAAAATAGTTGCCGCTGGGTACGAGGCATGTGGTCGGCGATATAGACTGGTTTAACTTCACCGGGAATACCAATGTGTCCCGTGTTTAGTTTTTCAGTTGGTGGCAGACCCTTATTGAACGTACGGCAGGCATCCAGTACTTGATTCTTCGAGGGGACAGTCAGGAACTCTGCAACTATCGGTCTGTTTGAGCCTTTTTTTCCGGGCAAACGATACACGTCACGTAGTTGAGGTGGGTTTACCGACGGCTGGATGGTCTCACAGGCTTTTAAAACAATCGAAGTTAATTCGCGAGCTGTTTCCTTTTCAATTGTAGGGATATTCCTTATCTCGATGCATGATGATCGCGGGCTCAATTGCAGATCTTGTACTTTCTTTTCTAGATCCAGTATATAATTGCGCTGTTCACCGTTTTCTCTTTCTAAGTTCTGCAGTGATTTTTTAATGCAATCGTAATCCTGACTCAGAAATTCCACAGTTTTTAAGGTCTCAGCATTCGTTTTTTGAATCTCCGCATTTTGTCGTTTAATTGCCGTCAACTCCGATGTTAATTTCCCAAGCAGGGCGTCTTGGTCAGTTTTCCAGGAAGTAAATAACTTCATTATTTTATCTTCGAAATTCTTCCATTCGCGCTCCGGAGATAAGTCTGGTTGAGGTCGCTTGGGCCGCACGGTAACGTTCGAGGTTTCCGGTACATTAGAATTGTCAATAAGGTCTGAAGTTGATAAAACTGGTGGACAATCCGTCTCTCGGACAGAAGTAGCGGGTGGCGAGCGCTCAATCCTCGGCATAGTATCTGCACTTGTTTACTCACAACGGTAGGTATTAACAGCGCTAAACGAACCCGTTTCGTAGCCGATCACCACGTAGCACAGTTGTATCTCGTAGCACTCGTAGCTTATCCGCACGTAGCCGATACTTGATGACGCGTACTCCCGTAGCAGTCTGGCGGGTGGTAGGGATGCGGTGTTTCGCGACGATGCGTCACCACAGTTTGGCTAAGCGGTTAGCGACGCCGGCTCTCGCGCACCGAGGAGGCGGTTCAAACCCGAGCTTAACAGATCCAATCACGGTGGACCCTTTGTATGCCTTAGGCAAGGATGGTGACAAAAGTATCGTTGTCACTTTTGTGGGGAGGGGCTTACTCGTATAGATGCCTCAGGAAGAAACAAGAATTGGAATTTAAATTTTAAACCAATCAGAATTTAGAAAGTTAGATTTTAACACGACTTATTTACGCGAGTGCACACGTCCATTCGCTATGCCACACGGCGAGTTAATAGTAGAAAAGAGCCGGGAAATTCAAAGATTTGTAATGTGATTATACACATAATTTTTCTGTGCGTGTGTAAGTGACTGAACTCTTACTAAACGGCTAGACCGATTGATGAAATTTTGGTGTGAGTTCAAGTGGATTCGAGAATGGTTTAGTAGATTTACAATTTGCATTACAAAATGTTTTTTTATCCATGAGTATGGTAACCGCAAGGCTCAGACGCATCGGAAAGAAATGCCTCTGTAACCTTACAAAAAGTACTAGGATTACATGAATTCAAGATAATATTTGAATCATTAGTATTAGTTAATTTGGCATACAGATAGTTTATAATATGAATACTTTTAGTTTTAATCCCGGTAGTACGTTTCCGTGCGTTAATTTCCGACTTCCACGCGGGCGAAGCCGCTGGGAAAAGCTAGTTAGATATAACTGGTCTTCGTGTACTTTTCCCTTCAATACAACTCTCGCATATTTTGTCTGCATATGGTAATCCAAGTGTTTTAGACCTTTACGATTTAAATGACGATTATGCCTTATATCATGTTGTAACATTCGCATATTATTATTCTTCTTTTTGTGATATAAAGTTAGTTTCTAATGTGTACAAATTTTGGCATTTTGTACCACAAAGCAGTGTTTTTTCTCTTCTTACACCTACTGTATTATTTTTTAATAATACTGTGTAGCCATTATTTGTTATTTTATCTACTGATATTACGTTAAATTATGTGATACATTTTTCACAATGAGTGCTTCAAAGTCTACTTTTATGTTATTTAAATATCCTGTTATTGTTCCTTTTTTATTTGCTGTTAATCCTTTATCATCTGCTATGGTAACAGCTATCGGTTCATCTAGTTTTTGTATTTTTGTCATACAATAATATGTTGTTCTACTTTTTCGGTAACCATAGAGTAGCGCCGCTGTCTAATATAAATTTGTTTTCATTCATAGCTGATGCAGTCAAAGCTATAAAGCCATTAAAATTTTCTTTTATTCCTCGTCCGTAATGTCCTCTATTTCTACTTCCTCTTCCTCTAAAAGGATGTCTGGTTCTTGTGGAATTATTATTACTTAGTTTATTCCTGAGCCTGACGCCTTAAATAATATATTTGCTGTGAGTGAGACTCACATGTATGCTTATTTTTTTTAATTTCTTTATCAAATAGTCGTGATTTCACTAACTCTAATGTTATCCGTGCTGAAAGTTTCAATTGCTCTAATTACTTGCTCTTAAACATTTAAATGACAGTTATTGTCTGAATCGTCTAATGTTTTATCTATATTTTCCATATCAACTAAAATCTTTTCAAACTTTTCAAAATGTGCATCCAACGTGTTTGTTTCTTTGTAATTTTAGACTTAACAATCTCTTTTTCAATATAGTTTTTGGAAAAACACTTTTGCGTTGAAATACACTGTCTAACGTCATAAACATTTCTTTTTCATTCGAACATTCTAGTTTTATAGAAAAATGCTTGCATAGAATAATTATCGCTTTTGCTTTAGAATTATCGACTTTTAATTTTTCATCTTTCGTAACTATGTCAACATAATCTAATATTTTTTTGTACGCAGACCTATTACTCAGAACTACCTCAGTCAAATAAAAGTTATACCTCATGCATGATTAATTTATTTTAAATTAAATACAAACATAAACAAATGCTCTTACAATTTTTAGATAGTGTTATTACACTATCAAAATTGTAAAAGCATTTGTACTACACTACGTACTGTTTAAATTGCTAAAAAAAAGTCAATAGTTCAAGAATATTCGAAAGTCTGTTGCTGCAGGGGTTCCTTTTTTTATTGCCAAATGGGCCAGCTCTTGACTTCGATCTCTCCTGATGTTACACGTAGTGGTCCTGATGTTACAAGAAGCTGTTGATCCATCGCAGGTGTGAGGTGATGCGGGTGTAGCCTGTAGGGTAGCCTGCGTTGCAGCCGGCGGCAGCCGTGAACGACACCAGACCCACCTGTAGTTGAAAAAAAAGAATAGTACGTTTTACGTTAAAAGTAGTATTTATATCTTCTCATATTTCAACCACAAACGAGGTTTACTCACCGACGAAACGAAGGAAGCTCACTTTATTGAAGTGTTCACAGTGAGATCTCACAGAATAGACCGGCAGAACTCAGTAGATTAACTGAGTCTCTTAACTTACGCTTGGGTACTTTACACCGCTTATTTAGCTTTGGTCGAAAGAAAGCATCGTTTCATTTATACATAAACTATTAATAATTACTGAACTTAGTTAGAAGAGTTAGAAGTTATGTTTGTTTGTTTGTTATATAGTTAAGAATTAGAGTTAGAAGTACTTCAGAAAGTGCTTGGCGTGAGGCTTCTAAAAATCGTTTTAGATCACTGTAAACGGGCCACCCTCTGTATTCCAGATGTAAGCTTGTAGAATGAGTGACTACTCTTCAAACGATAAGAAGACTTACCAGCATATCTTTTCCGGAGGCCCCGAGGTATCGACGTAGGATCAGAGGCCCGCCATAGTCCCCTCCACAAGCGCCCTTGCCGTTGTCTCCGCTGGTGCACATGATGTCGAGGGTCACAATGGACCCATAAATCTGGCTGCACTGAGCGTTACTCAAGACTGTGACGAACACATCACGAAGGCTGGAAGACCCATCTAATGCACCAGCTGAAGGTAGAAACGAAATTATTTATGAGATTTCAATTGAGTGCCAAGTTGAACTAAAGCAGTAGTATACAAACAGTTCACATTACAGAACGCGAACAACCTGGCGAAGTTCAACGTATAAACCAGTTTGACATCTGTAACTTAGTTTTTATCTGTCATAGTCCTTTTCTCGAGCCGTCTGTCAGTGAGAGATGTCAATTATCTAATTCTTAGTTTAGTTTGTGAACAAGGGATTCGGTGCCATTGTGTGACTAAATAAAACAAATCTTAATCTAATAATTCTTTGCGCACTTTACCTTCTCTTAACAAAACATAACTTACTTGGAGAAGTTTTTCCAAATCCTATAACTTCAGCCGTGTAGCCTTCAAGTGAACTGAAGTATGCAACCGGCAGAATAATTGAGCTGATGTAACCTGAACAAAAACAAAAGTATTCAAATCACAAAAATTAGGTGAAGATCTTTTGTATTTTATCCATCTTTCCAAACTACCTACATTTGAAATTACAAAATCGATTACTTCATTTTGCTTAAATGAATACAATTCTAATATCTAATAATAAAGTGTACTGAATTTGTAAATTCATAGAGTAACAAAAATGTAGTAGTTAGGTATAATTATGAAAAAAACTTTATTCCAAAAAAAAAAAACAACCGTGTTCCAAAAACACACTACAAAGTGAAAAATAACTTTAATTTCGGAAGTTAGTGTCATTAGATCTGGTCAGTTTGTAATTTATCTAAGTTACAATAGCCTAATATAATAGCTTTTCTTGATGCAGAGACGTTAGTTGCTGAGGAGTTCTCTTGGTTCACTATCAGCTCCAATTCTCCTGGCTCCAGGAGCAACAGTCTCCATCAGCTCTACATCACCATATGCATTGTGACGAGCATAAATTGCTTAGCAACCATTAATCGAACCGCAACCTGTGAAATACTTATTACAGAGTAGTTCCGGTGACCACCTGTGATCTTCATCATCAGTTCCACTTCACTAAACGGTGCTTTCTGAGAGCAAATGCACGAGTTACTATAAAAAAATACCCAAATCGTTATAGGTGTGACTATAATATTTGAAATGTTCCATCGATTTCTCCAGGATCCATCATCAGATCCTGACTTGATGACAATGGGACTAACTAGAAAGTATACCCTTTTAAACAAATAACGAATTTTCCAAGACGATCCAGGCGTCTTCGAGTAATCGGGGAACATACATTAAAAAAAAAAACATTCCGACGATCTGAGAAACTTCTCCTTTTTTGAAGTCTGTTAAAAAATGTCCAGTAGCTACTAGCTGGCTTATAATTGGAATAATACTTACTGTTCATTGAAACATATGGAACATTGATCATCGCGATGTCGTTAGCCAAAGTGTTGGGGTTGTATTCGGGATGCAGAGTCACTGAGTTCGCATACTTTCGGGTCCCTCCAGAAAACAGTGTTACAGTACCTAATACAACCTAAAATAAAGAATATAGTTATATCGTTTCACTTATGATGAATCCAACCTTTGTTCAAATGCATACTATTCTATCAACGACTACTCAAAGGGTAAGAATAATTGGTCGCTGAGATTAACTAAAGGCCATTTATGTTCTTTCTCCAGAATAAGCTTACCTACTGACAGGTTACCTATATAAGTTCATATAATTGTATATTTTATTTTACTAAGTCAATTTAATTTATTTTTATTCATTATTGACAAGATCTACTCACTACAATGTTTTTTATGAGTTTAAATGCAATATGTGGTTATCTAGGAACCTTGACAATTGCCAGAGCTACCGGCAGCAAGTTCGTCATGCTCCCTATGTCACTGCTTGAGGTAGCGTTGGGGGTCGGGTTGGGGGTGCGTGGACAGGAAACCTCCCCGAGTGCCCGTGGGCTGGAGTTCCCTTACGGATACGTCCGGGGGGAAGGCCAGTCTCCGGGACGGTGCACCCCGGGGTGCGGGCAATGGTTCCCCTTAGGCACGTGTGCCTAAGGGGTTTTGTTGCCCGTATGCCAATATCCTGTCGGAGGTACGCTCCAACGTATGTCCCTCTGCTCTAAGCAGAGACGCACAGCGGCGGAGTAAGAGCGGGCTCGGTGTGCACTAACCCTGTCGCCGGGCAGGCAGGAGGAAGTCATTTCCTTCTGCCACCGTTAGTCTCGTAGCCCCGAAGATTGTTCAAGGTCATGTCTCTGACTTTTGACGGGGGTCGAGGGTCTTGGCTTAACCGCCCGGACCGCGAGGAAGAAAACCTCTATAAAAAATTACCCCAAACCTTCAAGCGGCGGCGCACCGTGAGGGAGGTTGGTAGCTTGATTAATGGGTAGCTAAATTAATCGCTAGTGCGAACCACAGTTTTGAGCCAGTGATAAAGTTTTTACTCGTGGGAACTAATATGGGACCAAAGAAAAACGATAAACGAGAAGAGGAGAGGGAGAGGAGTGATGCGGGGTCGGAGTCCGACGCCGCATCGGGAGTGAAGGGCGCGAAGGGCACTTTTAAGAGCCCGGAGTGCGTAGTGGTGGGGGCCGCTGGAAGAAAAAATGCTTTCCTGAAGCGGAACCTAAATCCGGGAGATGCCCAGGAGTCTTCCTCGGACGGCGGTCTTAAATCGGCTCCCAAATATGCTCGCCGGGGCCTACGCCGGAAGAGCAAGAGCCGGGTAAACGCCGCAACGGAGGACGGCTCAGCCGGGTCGGCCGAGGGGAGCGCCGTGGAGGCGTCTGGCGATGAGTCGGACGCCGCTGGTGGCTCCAATTCGAAGCGGGCCAGGTTTGAGGAGGTCGTGGCCGCAGCAGTCAAGGGTGTGGCCTTGAAGAAGACGCAGTCTTCTAAAGACAAGGCCATACCCGCAGCCAAGGCCTCCATTATGGCGGCAGCGGAGGCTCTACTTCAAGGGCCTCCGTCGGACGGAATGTCCGAAATGCGGGCGGAGGTCGCCCGCTTGACAGCCGCCATGGAGCTTCTCCGAAAGGAGAATGAGGAGCTCCGAGCAGACCTGGCCAGGCTTCGCGGAGCTGGCGCTCAGGAGGAGGTGTTCCAGGAGGGGGTGCAGCAGGGGCAGGGCGGCCTCGGGCCTGCAGAGGACCGAGTTCTGGCCTTGGTGCGGAAGGAGCTGGCTGCCCTTAACAACCGGTTCTCGGTCCTTGAGGGAATCGTCCTGCGGCCCCCGCTAGGCCGACCGGCGGCCTCGGGCCAGCCAAAGGCGGCTTCGTATGCCGCCATAGCTGCCACGGCCAAACCAGGGTCGGCAGGGCAGGCGAAGGGCGGGGCCGTTGCTGCGAAGGCGCCTGCGACGGCGCCTGCGAAGGCGCCTACGAAGGCGGCCGCGAAGGCGCCTGAGAGGGCCCCAGCTGTGGCGGTGACGACGCGGCTGCCCCCGCCTCCCAAATCTCCTCCGGCTGACGCCGAATGGCAGGTAGCTGGGGAGAAGAGGAAGGAGGGCAAGGCGGCAAGGTCGGCCAAGCGGAGGGAGAGGCGGCAGCGGCGCAAAGAGCGAAGCGTCGCGGCGAGGTTACGTGCCCCAAAGTCCGCAGCTGTAGTGATCACACTACAGCCGGAAGCGGAGAAGAAGGGCGTGTCCTACCGCGACGTGCTCGCCAAGGCGAGGGCGGCGGTGAACCTGGAGGAGATCGGTATTACCGAGGGCATGCGGGTAAGGGTCACTGCGACTGGGGCTCGGATGCTCGAGATCCCCGGTGCGGCCAGTGGCCCGACCGCTGACGCTCTGGCCGAAAGGCTCAGGGCGTCCTTAAATGCGGACGAGGCCCGAGTGTCCAGACCCGCCAAGTGCGTTGACTTGCGCATCCTGGGTCTGGACGACTCCGTGACGGAGCGAGAGGTGGTGGCCGCCGTGGTCAAGACTGGGGGGTGTGCCTTCGAACAGGTGAAGGTAGGCACCATCCGTCCTGACCTCACGGGGATGCGAGCCGTTACGGTGAGCTGCCCCGTATCGGCGGCCCAAAAAATAGTTGGGGAGGGCCGGAGGTTCCAGGTGGGCTGGGATTCCACGCGGGTGAAAATGCTGGAACCCAGACCTCTGAGGTGCTTCCGTTGCCAAGTGGGCAACCACGTGGGGGCAAAATGCACCTCGGAGGTGGATCGCAGCAGTCATTGCTTCCGTTGTGGTCAACCCGGTCACAAGGCCGGCTCGTGCAATGCCACGCCGCACTGCTATCTATGTGCGGCAGCTGGCAAGCCGGCCGATCACCGGGCTGGAAGCAAGGGCTGTGGTCCACCCACCAAAGCCCGGGGCAGGGGCAAGCCCTCCGCCTCCGCTACCGCCGTCACGGCCGCAGCCGCCGCCACGGCCACCGTCGCTGCCGCCTCCACTGCCGTCGCCGCTGTACTCACTGCGGCAGGGCCCTCACAGGAGGCTCAGGGGGGGGCTAATATGGAGTGCCAGTAATGGCCCCATTACGCCTCCTCCAGGCGAACATCAACCACTGCGCCGCCGCTCAGGATCTGTTGCTCCAGAGCATGGCGCAGTGGTCGATTAACATCGCCGTGGTCGCTGAGCCGTACTTTGTCCCGCCCAGTGATTACTGGGTGGAGGACCTGAGCGGCTCAGTGACCCTCATTTCGTCGGCCGCCGCCGGTACCCTGTCCCTCGAAGCCGTCAAGAGGGGACAGGGTTGCGTTGCAGCACGGTTCGGGGGGATTGTCGTGGTAGGGGTATACTTCTCCCCGAACCGAACTCTCGCCGAGTTCCACAACTCCCTTGCGGAGTTGAAAAACGTCGTCGTCGGGTTTCGTTCCCTTCCCGTGCTCGTCCTCGGGGACTTCAACGCCAAGAATGTGGCTTGGGGTTCCCGGTATACGGACACACGGGGCAGGATGGTGGAGGACTGGGCTCTGGAGACAGGCCTGGTCATCCTAAACCGGGGTTCTGTCCCCACGTGTGTGCGGATGCGGGGCGAATCAGTGGTGGACATTTCGTTCGCCAGCCCCGCTCTGTTGCCATATGTTGTTGACTGGCGCGTCATAGAGGGGGTGGAGACCTACTCCGACCACCGGTACATCCGGTTTGATATCTCCGCCCAGACCTCGAGCGCGCCGGTCCGACAGGCCCCGAGTGGTCCGCGGTGGGCGCTGAAGAAGCTGGACCGGGAGCTCCTCCTGGAAGCCTCGATCGTGCAGGCCTGGGTGTCACCACCGGACAGGCCTGCCGACATCAACGACGAGGCGGAGTGGTTCCGGGAGGCCATGTCCGAAATATGTGACGTGGCAATGCCCCGGGTCCAGCCCGGTCGCGCCTGGCGCCAGGTGTATTGGTGGTCGCCGGAGCTGACGGCTCTGCGCGAGGCGTGCGTTGCTGCGCGGCACCGGTACACCAGGCACCGCAGGCTCCGTATCCGCCCTCCGGATACGGAAGCCATTCAGGCGGAGCTGTACGAGGGGTACAGAGCGGCGAAGACCGCCCTCCGAGCGGAGATCTTGCGGGCCAGGGATCTGGCTCGCGAGGAGTCGCTGGAGACTCTAAACAGGGACCCATGGGGACGCCCTTATAAAATGGTGCGGGATAAACTCCGTCCATGGGCGCCCCCGCTGACGCAGAGTCTCCGGCCTCAGCTCGTGGAGGACGTGGTGAGCGCTCTGTTCCCTTCGCGAGGGGAACATACTCCCCCGCCCATGGCTCCGCTTCCTGCGGTGCCCGTTGCGGACCACATCACCGACGACGACGACGATGCTCCGGAAGTGACCGAGGTAGAGTTGAGAGCGGCGGTACGTAGGCTGAGTGCCAAAAATGCCGCCCCAGGACCCGACGGCTTACCT
The DNA here is from genome assembly GCA_948252095.1 of Dicycla oo. NCBI lineage: Eukaryota > Metazoa > Arthropoda > Insecta > Lepidoptera > Noctuidae > Dicycla > Dicycla oo. The sequence goes on along the minus strand of OX411715.1, from coordinate 33,684,815 downwards.
GGAAGAGCCTGGGTTCTGGCCTTTGGGGCTCTCGGGCCTCGACTAGGGGGGCTCCTAAGCGCATGCTTGGAGAGGGGCCAGTTCCCACTTCGTTGGAAGACGGGGAAACTGGTCCTCATTAAGAAGCCGGGGCGCCCTGCGGACTCTCCGTCCGCTTACCGACCCATCGTGCTGCTCGACGAGGTGGGCAAGCTCTTTGAAAGAGTTATTGCAGACCGCCTCGTCGGGTGGCTGGTGCAGGAGGGGCCGGATTTGGCGGAGAGCCAGTTTGGTTTCCGCAGGGGGCGCTCTACGGTGGACGCCATCATGCGCGTGCGAGCCCTCACGACGGGGGATGCTGTGGCCCGGGGTGGGGTCGTCTTGGCGGTGTCTCTAGACATCGCCAACGCCTTCAATACCCTGCCCTGGAGTTGCATCAGGGAGGCACTCCGGTATCACCGGATGCCGACCTACCTCTGTCGAGTGGTTGAGGCCTATTTGACGGATAGGGCCGTCATCTACCCCGGTCATCAGGGAGAGTGGAACCGGCGAGAGATGTCGTGCGGTGTCCCACAGGGATCGGTCCTGGGGCCGCATTTGTGGGACATCGGGTACGACTGGGTGCTGCGCGCCGACCTCCCTAGCGGCGTCAGCGTGGTATGTTACGCTGACGACACGCTGGTCCTGGCGCAGGGGAGGTCGCACCAGGCGGCGGCTGAATTAGTGACACGCGGGGTTGCGATAGTCGTTGCGAGGATCCGGCAGTTGGGACTCGAGGTGGCCCTGCACAAGTCCGAGGCCATGTGTTTTCATGGTCCTCGGAATGCGCCACCGTCGGGTTCCCAAATAACGGTAGGAGGGGTTCGCATTGGAGTCGAGTCGACGATGAAGTACCTGGGACTCGTCCTCGACAGCCGGTGGAACTTCGTGGAGCATTTCCGACGTTTGGCTCCCAGACTGGAGCGGGCTGGGGCTGCCTTGAAGCGGCTCCTGCCCAATCTAGGTGGTCCAAACGCCTCCTGCCGGAGGCTTTACGCGGGGGTCGTGCGGTCCATGGCCCTTTACGGGGCACCGGTGTGGGCGCGTTCCCTGAGGCTGCGGCCAGTCCGCCGGTTGAACGCGTCCCAGAGGGTCATGGCCATTCGGCTAGTCCGGGGTTACCGCACGGTCTCCGGTGAGGCGGCGAGCCTCCTTGCCGGATTGCCGCCGTGGGATCTGGAGGCGAAAGTCCTCGCGCACGTGTGGGAGTGGCGCGAGGAGGCGAAACGCCGGGGCGTAACTCCGCTGCCGCGAGAAATCACGGTACAGCGGACAGAGCTCCGGCGGGATCTCATGGCGACATGGAGAGTGCGACTGTCGCAGCCCAGCGCTGGGCACGCCACAATTGCGGCGATAAGTCCCCTCTTTGAGGAGTGGTTAGAGAGGCGCCACGGCGTCCTCACCTTCCGCCTGACGCAGGTCCTCACCGGACACGGTTGTTTCGGGAGGTTCCTGTTTCGCATAAGGCGGGAGGAAACGCCCGGGTGTCACCATTGTGTGGATCGCCCAGAGGACACGGTGGAGCATACAGTGGAAGTCTGCCCGGCTTGGGCAGAGCACCGCCGTGTTCTCACGGAGGCGATCGGCGGCGGCGATCTCTCGCGTCCGAGCCTGGTCCAGGCCATGGTGCGGAGCGAGAGTGCATGGGAGGCCGTCACCTCCTTCTGCGAAGCGGTAATGCTCGCGAAGGAGGAGGCGGAACGCGTGAGGGAGAGGCAGCCTCACGCCCTCAGTCGCCGCAGGAGACGCCCTGGGCGGCGGGAATCGATAGCCGATTCCCAGCCACCGTAGGCGCGGGCTTGCGGACGGTGAGTAGTGGGTAGCTCGCCGTCCGGTGAGGACCAGGCCCGGGTCGACGGCGCGTTGTGTTCCACGCGCGCCTCAAAGAGATGTCAGCAAAAGATGGGGTCCAATAGGGCCGATGCCGCTGGGGTCGCGGGTTGTTTGAAAAAGATACCGTGGCCCTGGCATAGGCAACTGAAGGAACACGGGTGGGTTTTAGTCAGTAAAAGTCTGACACGCCCTTCCGCTCCACCCAGAGCGGGAGAAGTTATTTGATGATTTCCCATCCAAAAAAAAAAAAAAAAAGGGGGTCGGGTTGCCTCCTTCCCTCAAATATAGCGAGGGGGGTAATAGCTGATCCTTGCCTTATGCTTGTGAACGGGTGCTGCTTGTGGTGATTGGGCGTCTTGCTGACCATGGTTTGTTATTGCTATTAGTAATTAACTGTTTATTTATTATACTTCGACAATCCTAGTTTATCATTTGTGACTTCCGAGTTACAGCTACATATATGGCTATGTGTAAGTGGGCACGCCCTTTATGCCTGAAGACTTTTATTTAGGTATAAAGTTCTCTTTAGCATTTTTGGTTTTAGGGTTCCGTACCAAAATGGTAAAAAGAAACTCTTATGGTGTGACTCAGTCTGTCTGTCTGTCCATCTGTCACAGCTGAATATCTTAAGAACTACTAATGCTATCAACTTGAATTTTGGGATAGTTTTAGATGATATTTGCCTAACTATTTTGCAAATAAGAAAGATTTTTTTTTTCAACAGGGCCTAAAAAAAGGAAAATGTTTGAGAATATGCTAACAGCGCTCTTTCATATTATCTCCGAAGTTTGCATAGAAAAAAATCTGTAATTATTCTATGTAATAGAAGTTTATGTAAAGATTAAAGGAAAATAAAACGATGTCTCAAAATAGCACACTTTTTTGTTTAATATATGATATTAAACAAAAAAGTACAGACAGTAAGTATTATGGTACAGATCCCTCGGTGCGCGAGTCCGTCTCGCTCTTGACCGGTTTTTTTCATTTTTTTTTTATTTCTGCGTGAGTATAGTTTTCGTAGTTTTTGTTGGTATATCGGCGTGACTTATGACAAATAATTTAATTTAATTAAATGTTTTGTGTTGTATTGTAGATAATATATTTGTTTAACTGAACAGACAGCTGTGTGTCTGTGTGTGTCTGCTGGGGAGTTTGTTGCGCCACTTCTTCCCAGCTAAAGCACTAGGAAGTTGTGAAGGGCGGGTCACTCGGGTCTCTAAAACGGTCAACTAGCTTATTGTATACGAGGACCTACTGAGCATTTTTGGGATATACCCATATTCAGAACCAGGAGGTTGCCATTTTGGCGACAAAAATAATATTCAATACCACAAACCTGCATCTGTCTGCCCTCGGCTTCACCGTCGTACCAACATTGCCCAATAGTCACAACATAGTATCTGTTTAGAAGAGCCCCCCCACACACTGAAGTCTCGCCTGTCTTCAGAGTGACTATCAGCCCCGCCTGAAGAACAAAATAATATGAATAATCAATAAACAATATCTTTTGAAAGATGGTTTCGATAAGTAGGTGAACTGCGTGAAAGGATACTGACACATGACTACTGAGATGACGACTGATACAGAAGTATGCAAGAAGATGACATGTTGCGCCGATACCAAATAAATTGGATTAACGACAAGAGAATTATGATGATTTATAAAATATCTTTTGAAAGAGAGATACATTATTCTTGTGTTAGGTAGAGTAGCTGCTAGCTGCTGGATGAGAGTAGCCAAAGCTTGATCAATCGGTCGATCGAAGAAAACGTCGTAGGATAATCCAGGCTCTGTACGCGCTAATATGCAGTTAGCAAGTGTACCTAAGCACTGAAGTGCAACAATTACTTTGCAGGTTCACGTAATTACAGCTGCATATGTGTACATACATTAAAGAAGTTGATAGGCGAAGAAAAAAAAATATACTTACAAAATATGGATGTTCCCCTTTATATGAACTGAGACCCCCAGCTATTCTCATAGATTCCTGTAGCTTGATCTTCATAGCCGTGGGGATCCCCACACGCTTGTGGTATTTCTCCGCGGCGACCCTGGCCTCTAGCAGTGCCAGGACATAAACAAACAGAGCTGCAGCCTTCATAGTGACAGAGACGGATGTAGAGTGGTCGCCAAACCACGGGACCGATTTTATATTGCGATAGAATTCATGCGAACTTGACGTAGTCTTGAGATAAGTTTGAGTGTCACTTGAGAATAGGGACTTTACTATGTACATAATGTTTTAGTGGCATTTGTTTTCAGCTTCGAAACAATAGTCTTTATATACTAGCTTTTGCCCGCTGCTTCGCCCGCGTGGGTGTCGGGAAATATCCCACGGGAACATACTAGCGGGATTAAAAGTATGTACTATGTGTTAATCCAAATCCATTCAGCTGTTTTTGCGCCAATCCAGAACCTAGTTGCTATTCCACCAATTCGTACCAAGCGTTCCAAATGTCTTTTATAATGCGCACAGCAAAAGAGTGGAACTCACTATCTGCGTCTGTGTTTCCGAACGCATAGAACCCTAATCTCTTCAAAGTGAGAGTGAACAGGCTTCTTCTGGGTAAGCTCACTCCATCGTCGACTCTGTCTCTGTCGCCTCTGACCAAGACTAGAGTCAAAAGCAAACCCATCTTAAATAAATTAAAAAAAAAGATACATCCAGCCATAGACACACAGGGACAAAAACTCTAAATACTACATTTTTGACATCAGACTCGTTCCCATACCTCGTGGCAAATACTTTTTCAAAAATGTTCCATGTACAGTTTCGACTTCCTTAATATTTTATATATATTATATTTATATATATTACAAACGGGCGATTAAACACTGCAAAGCATATAACACTGGCAACGGCTTCGAAAAATTTAACTGGTAGTAGGAGCGTAGTAGATATCATTCATAAATATATATATGGTCATTCCTGTAGTTACACTATTACTAAGGCGTTGGAAACTGAAGCAACTTACCTGGCAAGTTCATGATCACAAGTCTGCCCTGATGACGAAAACCAAATGTCTGTACAGGTTTGGCTTATAATAATTTTGATAGATTTGTGGACACAATTTAGGGGAAAGACACCTTTACGACACAGTTGGAATTATTTTTCAAGATGTTGTACATGAAAGTATTAAAAATGAGGACATTATACTCATACGTATGTACAAGAGGAATATAGCAATGCTTACACCAGGCTGGACTATGAGCACGGAGGTCTTAGTGAGCACCTCTGAATTCACGGCAAAATGAAGAAGATGAGGCTCGTCTTGGAAGACTCAGATTGTGGATTCTTGTTTGTAATCAAGATCGTAGGCATAGATGCAAAGGGCGTCGGGAATTGATAGCCGATTCCCGGCCACCTTAGGCGTGGCGCGGACCAGGCCCGTGTCGATGGCGCATTGTGTTCCACGTGCGCCTCAAAGTGATGTCAGCACTAGCTGAAGGCGTCAACTAGGGCTGATGCTGGCCAGGGTCGCGGGTTGTGTGAATGTGTTACCGTGGCCCTGGCACAGGCAACTGAAGGAACACGGGTAAGTTTTAGTCAGTAAAATTCTGACACGCTCTCCCACTTCGCCCAAAGACGGAGAAGTTATTTGATGATTTCCCATCCAAAAAAAAGGCATAGATCCAAGATTCGTTACCACTGATGGTGGCGTAGAAGTGATTTGACTCTTCTCGATTGATACTTTGAAGAGTTTTCTTACACCATCTGACACGGACCGCCTTATGTTTGTTGGAAAGCAAATGCGGGAACCTACGGGAAACTAGCTTTCTCACACCAAGCGCCTCATGCGAGATCTTCGGAAGCCCTGAAATGCCTAATGACGCCTCTATCTCTCAATAGGTCACATGACTATCTTCGAGGATTAGTTGTCTCACAGCAACGATGTTATCTTCAGTAAAGGATTTTGGACGTCCTTTACGAGATTTGTGACTAAGACTGGTATGTCCAGGCTGGAATTCTAAATACCAGTTCGACAGTCCGCAGAAATGGACTGCATCATATAACAAAGATGTTAGCTTTTCGATACACTGAAGCCGTGTTAGGCCTCTTCAGAATTTATATAAAATTATTGCACCGTTTTTCTTAGTAAGATTCATTTTCGTAGGTGATCTGACGGTTTCAAAACCACACTGTGACAAAACAATTGCATTAATCCTGATCCTTTCAATTGTTTTGTTATTCTAAATTCCAACAAAGGATAATGGCGACTTTGGCACCAGTTGCGTAAAGTGACTTAATATATTTAAATGCTTTATTAAAGTTATATTAAAGGACATAATTCAATATTTTTTAGGACTTGCAGTATGTCTGTAAAATAAAGATAAACATTTATGTTTTTTTAAGTTATACTCGTATTAAGCTGATATTGATCCGGGACGCACCTAGAATCTCGCTCTGTACGTTTCGTTATCAGGTATTTTGCCTTCCATTAGGTGTTTAAAAGATTTTTAATAGTATATCTAGTCATAATAATGTTTTTTTTTTTTTAACAGAGTTTATATTTTAAAATTTTGCATTTAATATTAACTACAGACGCTGTGTAACAGATTCAAAAATATTTAAAACATGATGACATTTTTTTTTTACGTCTAAAGAAAAGCGTAGTTCCTTGACTGACATGCCAACTTGTCAACTGATGTATCATTGTCACTCAACTCAACTCTGTTCTGTGCTCAGTGTGTTCAATACTTTCCCTCGCTTCGTTGTGATATTAAGTATTGCGCGCTTTTCCACGGTTTTGGCTCCTCCTGAAGTCCTGATTAGTTATTACTTGACCCTCTGCTGTACTCCGGATACCAATTTATTTTCTACACGTGACCACGGAATTTAAATTTGGACCTTTGATAATCGACAATAGGCTGTGTTATTTGGACTTAGACTATCACCTACGGGATTTCAAATAAATAAAAAAACAGCATCTTATTAGCAAACATTTGCTTTTAATCTAAAAGAATTCGACAATAGTTGCAGTATACGTTAAAAATATTGGTGCCAAACCTGAATGAAGCTTCGCCATTCACCTTTTATTATTGAACTGTTCTAAATTCAAAATTGGCGGCAAACAACAGAACTTAAAAGGCATGCCTGTACTTAATTTACCTGTCATTACTTTATTTGTATTTTATTTTACCTATAGTGGTATAGTATGTTATTCTAGGTTCATCGTCTTCATATAATTAATATACATATACAAAATATTGTAAAACATTTTAAAAGAGTAACGGTGATGTTTCTTGCGCATTCTTTTCCATACGAAACTACCTTTTGGAACGGACAACTGGAATCAATTTTCTTGTAAATGATTTGACGTTGACGTTGAACTTTCATTTAATTGTAAAGTCAGGACATCCTTTCATTCATAAAAATTAAATACAGAGTCGTCGTTTTTAAAGTAGTCTGTTAGGAAAAACGACCCCATCTAGTTTTAAAATATTTTTATTTCTTTTTGAGGTGAACATTAGTTTTATAAAACCAAGTTACATAAATAAAACACAATTTATTATGAATTTTTCACATGTATCCTGATATTACTACTACGTAGTTACATAACGCCTAGCGGGTCACGTTAAAGTATCGGTTTTCAAATCACAGTGGTACGATTGATGGAACAAAACGATTAAACGGCTTTTATATAGCTTTGAACCGGTACTTTGTTACGTTAAACTATAGCTGTCCTTTTTTTTAGTAAAAAATGAAGCTGTTGGCCTGTTTATTCATTCAATAAAATACAAAAATAAAACTTATGAAGGCGCCGAACAATGAACATGTTTAAAACATAATTCTGTCTTTGTCATCTTTAAACGATCGATACAAATACAACGATGTTTTAAATTCGTTTAGCGTTAAAATATGTATAATGATTTACTGTGAAAACGGGCCTAAGTATGCTCTTAATTTTTAAGAAATTACATATCAGTTAAGAATGATGTGGTTAGGATAAAATGCATTTTATTCCGTTATAGAAGGATGAAAATTCCTTTTTTACCAGTTTTGATGACCGTACCATCATCTAGGCACCTCACTTGAAACATTAACCGTATCCTGGCATGTGATTAGAAGCACAGATAACTGTGAACACCGCCCTCTTTACGGCATCATTAGGTTCTGCTCGTTTACGACACAGTTTGATATGAAGGCGATAAGGTTTATGACTCCTAGATATTGTATTAAATTTCGATAGATCGTAAAAGATTTTAATGTGCGGATAGTTAAATGGTGTGTTATTTATTTATATGAGTCACATTGTGATTTTGTGAGGTTTTAACCAAAGTATTTTCAATGTTGCCAATTTATTAATAACGTTTAAAAAAACTGCATTATGTTTTAATATCTACGATATACTATGACATTACAAGATCGTATTGATTGACTTGTAAAAGTGTTTGTACAATCCTACTTACAGAAATATAATAAATAAAATCATTTATCTTTTATTGGGTCTAGTCAATGAATGAAAATTTAAGCAATTTGAGGTTCATAATCAACTTTCACCCCTTTCTTGCTCCGTCACGTATCGCCAACATTTTTATGAAAAGGTGACACTCTTTGTGGGAAAGGAATTTATTTGAAAATGCTTGATTGCTCCGTGACCTACACTTGTACACCTACCTCAATAAATTAATTTTCTTGAGATACCTAGTTTATTAATAACATTCAATTCTATATATGGATCGCTGGACCTAGAGACATGAAATTTCGTACATAGGTACCTTATACAGTGTAGGCTTCCACTAAGAAAGGAATTTTGGAAATTCTATCTCTAAAGTGGTAAAATAGGGGATGAAAGTTTGTATGAAAGTCCGTCAGTTTCGAAGTTAGGATCTTCAAATTTTGTGTTTAAGCTGACGATTGAAAATAATTTACATGTGTTTTAGCGTTTTTGATAATTCCACCCCCGAAGGAGTTAAAAGGGGTATGAAGTTGTGTATGGATAGTCTTTCATCAAATCACTAAATTTATTATTTAGGGTTATGACTGGAAATCAACGCAACGTATATATCGGTGTTGTTGGAATTTCAACCCTTTAGAGGGTGAAAAGGGGTATGAAATTTTGTATTTAAGTAATTCATTAACAAAAAGTTGTATTCAAGTAAAAATAATAATTACACGTGTATCGTGTTATTTAGTAAGTAAATAGTAAGTCACACACACACACACACACACCACACACACACGCCACAGCCTAAACCGCTGGTCCAAGTGACATGAAATTTGAAGGCTGTGTTCTTTATGAAGCGTAGGTATCCACTAAGAAAGGGTTTTTCGAAAATCAACCCCTAAGGGGGTAAAATATGGGTAAAATATTTTATAAAAATCTTATTCCTTGAGTTACTAGATTTGAAACTTGACACGAATACTAACCTAAGTAGAACTTAAAGTTTGACATTTTTAGTTTTCCTAAACCTAAGGGGGATTGGGGGTGTCAAAATTTGTATGGAGGAATTTTAACGCGCGGTCCGATGAACTCGAAAACAAACATAAAAAATAACGTGTAACAATGTTTTTCGAAAATCAACCCCAAACGGGGTGAAATTGGGAGTAATCTATAAATTGTACAGGGAGGATTTTACCGCCGGGCTTGATTAACACGAAAATTGTTACAAAATATTTCAGTCTAGTTAAGGAAACATTCCAAGCCAATATCCCAAACGATATTTTAATATTCCAACCCTGTGGGGTTGAAAAAAGGGGATACAGTTTATAATTGTGAAGAATCTTATTTCTTTGGTTAATAAAATTGAAAATTGACACAATAAATTTACACTTTTAAAACAACCCCTCATAGAGGATTTAGAGGGTGTCAAAGTTAGTAAAGAAAAATTTTAACGCACTGTCGGATTAACTCGAAACTCGGTACTAATATAGTAAGGTAGTTTGAGTACTTTATACGGCCTACCCAAATGTCCTTACTTTGATATTGTTCCTCGATTCGTTGAGCTCCTTAGGTACTGAGTTGAGCAATACGATTACAAATGCTTGCACTGACTGGACAGATCCATTAAAATCTGTGTGATTTCACAAAAGATCATTTCTCAAAAGATCATTTCAGACGCTAATCTACATGATCTGGACTTTAAAAGAGACTTTGACCCCTGAGTTTTTTCGCCATTTCTTCTCAGGGGTAGTCAGATAGGCAATGTCGACTTCTTAATATGACGTTCAAAAGTGATATCGACTTCATTATAAATATATTGTATAATAAATTTAATTTAATTTAAATACCTAAAAGCAAAAATAAAAAAGTATGTATTTCAAGGTTTTTCAAAAATCATCTCCTAACGGGGTGGTGGTAAGGGGTAATAAAGGGGTGGATTACTGCTTGCTTCAATTAAATCGAAAATGGGTATAAGTAATGTTTAAGTCATACAATGGAAACGTACCTAACGCTTTTTAGGGTTCCGTACCTCAAAAGGAAAAAACGGAACCCTTATAGGATCACTCGTGTGTCTGTCTGTCCGTCTGTCACAGCCAATTTGCTCCGAATCTAATGGACCGATGAAGTTGAAATTTGATAAACGTATGAATTTCTTTGACAAAAACATAGACGTGTAACGTAAATAAATATAAAGTTTGCAAATAAAAAAATGCAAACTGTACCGTGTGACATAACAAATGATAGGGCTTACTATGAGGGTCTCAAACATAATTATTATTTTAAAGTTATTTAAGAAAATAGTCAAACATTTACCAATCCCCCCCCCCCCACCCCTCTTATCTCCGATACCATTATGTATATGAGCCTATAAATTTTGAAAAAATACAGAAAATTGTTATATACCTAATAGATTACAAGAAAACTTATACGTCTATGGCCTTAAAATAACATGGTAAATCTCTCAATATTGTGCGTACAAACTTACATTTGCAGTTGGAATGTATGGGAGAACATGTTTTTCAACTACAATGTTAAGTTTGTTCTTGGGATAAGTTCATCCCAACTACGCGACCATTCATTGTGCGTGGTCCGACACGCCCTTGGCCAGTTCTTTTTTTTAAACTAGCGCTGTCATGGTGAAGAGGAAACAGTTTATTTGAAAAATCTTATTTCTTTGATTATAAACTCACAAAATGGCCTGAATATTTTTCTGTCTAAATCTGTACTAATAATAAAGCTGACTTTGTTTTTTTTTATGTTTTTTGTATGTTTGTACGCGCTAATCTGTGAAACTGCCTGTTAGATTTAAAAAATCTTTTAGCATTTGTTAGCTTAATCCTTAAGGAAGGCTATAGGCATATTTAACATCACGCAACGAGACTTAGGTGCCGATCAAAAAGAAAAAAAGTCGGAAAGAACGCTAAAGGAAAACGTAGTCATAGCGTGGCCAGGCAATGCGGAAGAACAAAAAATTTCACGCGAACGAAGTCGCGGGCAGAAGCTAGTAAAATATAAAAACACCCAGATTTTAAATATTTATTAGTTTTCCTCCCATATCTACTGTTGAGAATTATTGTGTAGTTATTAGCTTCCCACACTTTTTGACATTTACGAGTATTTAGGGCTTCAGCACACCTTCGCCGCGAAATCGCGAAATAGCATGATGTGCCACCGATGTTCTGATACTCGAATCGCGATTCAAGTAGTGGAACATCATACCGAGTCAGTTGAATTGATCTATTGCGGTTTCGCTGCTATAGTTTCGCGGTGGAGGTGTACTAAGGCCTTTAATGTTCATTCGGGTGTGTGAATGTGTTTTATGATCACATTAGTGCTCCAACTTTAACAATCATGTTTGTGAGTTGGTTTGCCGCGCGAATTGGCATCCAACTTAATAAGACAAGTAATTTTAAAACTTTATAATTACTAAATGAAGGAACATTCGACCATTGTTCGAGAACATTCGACCTTTTAGATTGGTAAAGTCTAGAATTCAAATATCATAGAAAGTTTTGGTTAGCATTAAGAAACTTTAACATTCGTAGTCAGTCTTAACGTCTCATCTTCAATACTCATCACCACACAAATTATACAGAATAAAAAAATCTGCTGACTTTTTTGCGATTTCAGTTTTTTATTTTATTTGAGATGGGTTTGCTCTTGATTCTAGTTTAGGCCAGAGGTGACAAAGTCGACGATAGAGTGAGCTTACCCAGAAGAAGCCGATTCACTCTCACTTTGAAGAGAATAGGGTTGTATGCGCTCGGAAACACAGACGCAGGTTGTGAGTTCCAATCTTTTGCTGTGCGCATTTTAAAAGACATTTGGAAGCGCTTATTACGAATTGGAAGAATAGCAACTAGGTAGGGATGGTAACTGACAGTGCGTCTAGATGTCCGATAGTAGAAGGGGGCCGGTGGAATGAGGTCGTGGAGTTCTTGGGCACACTCACCGAAGTACAATCTGTAGAAGACCGACAAGCAGGCAACCTTGCGGCGATGAGCCAAGCTGTGAAGCTTGGCATCCACCAATTCTACGTCGCCAATGAGCCACTTAGCTCTGCGTTGCACCAAGTCAAGCACGGTTAGTTGGTACTTAGCTGATCCATCCCAAAGGTGGCTGCCATACTCCATGCAGGATCGGATTTGCGCTTTGTAAAGGGTTAAAAGCTGTCCAGGCGTAAAGTATCGTTTCACCCTATTTAGGATGCCCAGTTTCTTGGCCGCAGTTTGGGCTTTGTATTCGATGGTGGCGCCGAAATTGAGACAGATGTCAACTCCATGCCTAAGAGCTCAAGCCGATCAGTTACAGGAACAGATGTACCCCGAAAAGGAGGAATTTGAGCGAAACGACTTCCTTTAGCGGTAAAAAGACATGCCTGTGTTTTGGTGGCGTTAAAAGAGACCAGATTTTCATCACCCCACTGGGAGACAAGGCTTAAGGTCAAATCTGTCTGCTCTACCATGACCTCTCTCAAGGAACGAACTTCGACCCCGCTGAATTGGTACCATAGTAAATGTTATTCATAATGATGAGTACAATAACCCCATAAAAGGATGCCCATGAATTCAATTTTACCCTGCATAATAGGTACCTACATAAGTTTCAAAGCAAAAAATATCAATAAACTATATTTCCCTCTGATAAAAATAATACCTTTTATATTCTAAAACTCTTTGTCTTTTATGCGAACGTTAAAGCGTCTGGCGGAAAAAACTGCTGACGGGAAGTGTCTGACAGTATTGATTATTATATTAATAATATTTTGTAAAACAAACATAACAATCAGCACTCAGCCTTTAAGAAAAGTCAGTAATATATTTATGTAAATATACTATACCTGAAAATTGGCCGTTGGCGTAAGTTTCCAGGTTGTACGTTCAAAGTACATACTACACTATCCCATACATTTTGTTAATCAGAAAATAAGTAAGGTCTGGCAGCCCTGAGATCTTGCTGTATAATGTTTTACTTATATTTAGCCCGTTTCTTTGGATAATAACTCAAAAGATAATGTGTTGTTTGTACTGTGATTATGTTGTAATAAGAAAAACCTTTCATGAACGAGACAGTTTTATATATAGTAGACGGTACCTTTTTCATCCCTCATCAAAGTTTCTATAACATTCTCCGAAAATACAATTATTACCTACACTAATGATTGGCGAAGCTTTTTCCAAGTTCCTTTCATGTATTACTAAATAAATACAAGTGACACAAGACATCAGTCTTGTTATTGCTTGTGTTATTTGAGACTGGTTACATTGATGCTAAGTAGGTAGAGGTCAACCGACGTGACACAAGACATCAGTCTTGTTATTGCTTGTGTTATTTGAGACTGGTTACATTGATGCTAAGTAGGTAGAGGTCAACCGACGTGACACAATACATCAGTCTTGTTATTGCTTGTGTTATTTGAGACTGGTTACATTGATGCTAAGTAGGTAGAGGTCAACCGACGTGACACAATACATCAGTCTTGTTATTGCTTGTGTTATTTGAGACTGGTTACATTGATGCTAAGTAGGTAGAGATCAACCGACGTGACACAAGACATCAGTCTTGTTATTGCTTGTGTTATTTGAGACTGGTTACATTGGTGCTAAGTAGGTAGAGATCAACCGACGTGACACAAGACATCAGTCTTGTTATTGCTTGTGTTATTTGAGACTGGTTACATTGATGCTAAGTAGGTAGAGATCAACCGACGTGACACAAGACATCAGTCTTGTTATTGCTTGTGTTATTTGAGACTGGTTACATTGATGCTAAGTAGGTAGAGGTCAACCGACGTGACACAAGACATCAGTCTTGTTATTGCTTGTGTTATTTGAGACTGGTTACATTGATGCTAAGTAGGTAGAGATCAACCGACGTGACACAAGACATCAGTCTTGTTATTGCTTGTGTTATTTGAGGCTGGTTACATTGATGCTAAGTAGGTAGAGATCAACCGACGTGACACAAGACATCAGTCTTGTTATTGCTTGTGTTATTTGAGGCTGGTTACATTGATGCTAAGTAGGTAGAGATCAACCGACGTGACACAAGACATCAGTCTTGTTATTGCTTGTGTTATTTGAGGCTGGTTACATTGATGCTAAGTAGGTAGAGATCAACCGACGTGACACAAGACATCAGTCTTGTTATTGCTTGTGTTATTTAAGACTGGTTACATTGATGCTAAGTAGGTAGAGGTCAACCGACGTGACCCAAGACATCAGTCTTGTTATTGCTTGTGTTATTTGAGGCTGGTTACATTGATGCTAAGTAGGTAGAGATCAACCGACGTGACACAATACATCAGTCTTGTTATTGCTTGTGTTATTTGAGGCTGGTTACATTGATGCTAAGTAGGTAGAGATCAACCGACGTGACACAAGACATCAGTCTTGTTATTGCTTGTGTTATTTGAGGCTGGTTACATTGATGCTAAGTAGGTAGAGATCAACCGACGTGACACAAGACATCAGTCTTGTTATTGCTTGTGTTATTTGAGGCTGGTTACATTGATGCTAAGTAGGTAGAGATCAACCGACGTGACACAAGACATCAGTCTTGTTATTGCTTGTGTTATTTGAGGCTGGTTACATTGATGCTAAGTAGGTAGAGATCAACCGACGTGACACAAGACATCAGTCTTGTTATTGCTTGTGTTATTTGAGGCTGGTTACATTGATGCTAAGTAGGTAGAGATCAACCGACGTGACACAAGACATCAGTCTTGTTATTGCTTGTGTTATTTGAGGCTGGTTACATTGATGCTAAGTAGGTAGAGATCAACCGACGTGACACAAGACATCAGTCTTGTTATTGCTTGTGTTATTTGAGGCTGGTTACATTGATGCTAAGTAGGTAGAGATCAACCGACGTGACACAAGACATCAGTCTTGTTATTGCTTGTGTTATTTGAGGCTGGTTACATTGATGCTAAGTAGGTAGAGATCAACCGACGTGACACAAGACATCAGTCTTGTTATTGCTTGTGTTATTTGAGGCTGGTTACATTGATGCTAAGTAGGTAGAGATCAACCGACGTGACACAAGACATCAGTCTTGTTATTGCTTGTGTTATTTAAGACTGGTTACATTGATGCTAAGTAGGTAGAGATCAACCGACGTGACACAAGACATCAGTCTTGTTATTGCTTGTGTTATTTAAGACTGGTTACATTGATGCTAAGTAGGTAGAGATCAACCGACGTGACACAAGACATCAGTCTTGTTATTGCTTGTGTTATTTGAGGCTGGTTACATTGATGCTAAGTAGGTAGAGATCAACCGACGTGACACAAGACATCAGTCTTGTTATTGCTTGTGTTATTTGAGGCTGGTTACATTGATGCTAAGTAGGTAGAGATCAACCGACGTGACACAAGACATCAGTCTTGTTATTGCTTGTGTTATTTGAGGCTGGTTACATTGATGCTAAGTAGGTAGAGATCAACCGACGTGACACAAGACATCAGTCTTGTTATTGCTTGTGTTATTTGAGGCTGGTTACATTGATGCTAAGTAGGTAGAGATCAACCGACGTGACACAAGACATCAGTCTTGTTATTGCTTGTGTTATTTGAGGCTGGTTACATTGATGCTAAGTAGGTAGAGATCAACCGACGTGACACAAGACATCAGTCTTGTTATTGCTTGTGTTATTTGAGGCTGGTTACATTGATGCTAAGTAGGTAGAGATCAACCGACGTGACACAAGACATCAGTCTTGTTATTGCTTGTGTTATTTGAGGCTGGTTACATTGATGCTAAGTAGGTAGAGATCAACCGACGTGACACAAGACATCAGTCTTGTTATTGCTTGTGTTATTTAAGACTGGTTACATTGATGCTAAGTAGGTAGAGATCAACCGACGTGACACAAGACATCAGTCTTGTTATTGCTTGTGTTATTTAAGACTGGTTACATTGATGCTAAGTAGGTAGAGATCAACCGACGTGACACAAGACATCAGTCTTGTTATTGCTTGTGTTATTTAAGACTGGTTACATTGATGCTAAGTAGGTAGAGATCAACCGACGTGACACAAGACATCAGTCTTGTTATTGCTTGTGTTATTTAAGACTGGTTACATTGATGCTAAGTAGGTAGAGATCAACCGACGTGACACAAGACATCAGTCTTGTTATTGCTTGTGTTATTTGAGGCTGGTTACATTGATGCTAAGTAGGTAGAGATCAACCGACGTGACACAAGACATCAGTCTTGTTATTGCTTGTGTTATTTGAGGCTGGTTACATTGATGCTAAGTAGGTAGAGATCAACCGACGTGACACAAGACATCAGTCTTGTTATTGCTTGTGTTATTTAAGACTGGTTACATTGATGCTAAGTAGGTAGAGATCAACCGACGTGACACAAGACATCAGTCTTGTTATTGCTTGTGTTATTTGAGGCTGGTTACATTGATGCTAAGTAGGTAGAGATCAACCGACGTGACACAAGACATCAGTCTTGTTATTGCTTGTGTTATTTAAGACTGGTTACATTGATGCTAAGTAGGTAGAGATCAACCGACGTGACACAAGACATCAGTCTTGTTATTGCTTGTGTTATTTAAGACTGGTTACATTGATGCTAAGTAGGTAGAGATCAACCGACGTGACACAAGACATCAGTCTTGTTATTGCTTGTGTTATTTAAGACTGGTTACATTGATGCTAAGTAGGTAGAGATCAACCGACGTGACACAAGACATCAGTCTTGTTATTGCTTGTGTTATTTGAGGCTGGTTACATTGATGCTAAGTAGGTAGAGATCAACCGACGTGACACAAGACATCAGTCTTGTTATTGCTTGTGTTATTTAAGACTGGTTACATTGATGCTAAGTAGGTAGAGATCAACCGACGTGACACAAGACATCAGTCTTGTTATTGCTTGTGTTATTTGAGGCTGGTTACATTGATGCTAAGTAGGTAGAGATCAACCGACGTGACACAAGACATCAGTCTTGTTATTGCTTGTGTTATTTGAGGCTGGTTACATTGATGCTAAGTAGGTAGAGGTCAACCGACGTGACACAATACATCAGTCTTGTTATTGCTTGTGTTATTTGAGACTGGTTACATTGATGCTAAGTAGGTAGAGGTCAACCGACGTGACACAATACATCAGTCTTGTTATTGCTTGTGTTATTTGAGGCTGGTTACATTGATGCTAAGTACTCGTAGGTAGAGGTCAACCGACGTGACACTCGACCACAGTCTTGTTATTGCTTGTTTTTTTTTTTCAAATGTAATGATTTTTTTTCCAATCTTGAAATAATGTTTTTAAAACTAAAACCACATAATATAGCAGTATTGTTGTGATAATCTGTACTTTTTAATATTTCGTTGCTGGTATACCTACAGGTGTTAAAAGCCAGTCATCATCATCATCATCTTCAGCCCACAGGAGTCCACTGATGGACATCGGCCTCTCCAATTGCATGTCATACAACTCTATTCTCGATAACTCTCCCCCAGCTGCTGTTTATTAAAAACCTTTATTAAAGTCAGTAGGTACTGGCCCACAACAGTAAATGTATAGTCAGAGTACAGTCGAAGAAGCTATTAAGCATACATGCAGCTAACTTCCAACTACGTTTACGAGTAAAAACAACGTTGTGAATGTGCTGAGTAGTCCATTGTTTTACATCACGTTGAACATATATTATACACACAATAAAAATGAATGTTAGCAGTGCAGTTTTTGAACAGTAAACTTTTTTTGTGGAAAGCTGAGTATGTTTGCGTGTACCTATACCTTATAACTAGATTGTTTTGACTAAGTTTAAAGAACCTCCTCTAGTGACAATTCTTAGTACGGGGGCAACCTAGCGGAGCGAAGGCTCAGTATGCGATACCAAACTTGCTTACAAGCCAATTTTTTTACCACAGCTATATTCTCGTACACCTTGTGCTGACAATACTGACACGAGGAAAATAAGCATCTACTTGTGTCTGTGATGAAGTGTTAAGTATCGTCAAACATCTGGTTGTAAAATTAAGTTCAATTGCTTAATTAACATAATCATATCAAAGCACTGAATTTGTAAGTGGCACTAGAGATTGGAATCGTTTTTTCATCAGGTATTTTTGGAACAGACTATACTGCTACACGATATAGGAAACTCCATTTTGACGTGAAAACGTCTTCTCGCTCGGTGTACTGGTGGTAAGGTGACGCCCATACACCCAATTGCTTGGACCTTCTGCTGGCATCTGATCCAGACAGTCATTCACTATCGGTCTTAATCCCGCTGGGAACATCTGATCAATGGCTGGTGCAATCCATATCGACCTACTCTCCTCCAGATGAGAGTCCTAGAGGCACGAGGCGAGTATGGCGATACGAGTCAGCAGACTGGGATAAGATGCGGCAGTTTTTTGCGTCTTATCCATGGCGGCAAGTGTGCTCTTCCTCGGGCGACCCCTCGTGCTGTGCTGATGTGGTTATGAACGTGATTCGGCAGGGGATGGAGTATTTTATTACATACTCCGACATCCCGCTAGGTCACAAATCCCGGCCTTGGTATAATGATATACTGACGCGATCGTAGTGAGTGGACGTATCAAACAATATTAATATAAACAAATAATCACTTGCGAAATCGTGACCTAGTTTTTATAAATTGCCGGTAGTAAAGCAAACCGAGTCATACTTTTGGGTTATGTAAGGTGAATTTATGAAGATGATCACTGATTAACAAGTAAATAACCTGTTACAAAATGGAGGATAGTCCCTTCAGCCCGAGAAGTAGGGGTGCTCGCTCCCCGCCGCCTACACCCGCGCGCGAAGCCGTACCTACTCCTGCTCCTCAAGCGCCGAGCCATAGGCACGATGACTTCGAAAGAATATCGACTCCGGAAATTCAGAACTGGATGACGACCATCAACCAAAGCCTTCAAGAGGTATGTGCTATTGCAGCAGAAGGCAAGCTAAACTCGGACCAGAAAATGCGCATCAATGCCTTATGCCGGAAGGTTGGACATGGAACATCGCAGATGGCCGTACAGTACCAGTCCATCAAATATACAGCCTTACAATCCCGCAATGCTGTGAAAGTACTCGAAAGCCAACTCGACCTTGCGCAGCAAATAAAGGAGCTCAAGATGAAAGTCGGAGAGGCAAGTAAACCTACACTGGGAACTTCGTTTTCTGACATGGTGAAAAAAGGTACTAACAACTATATCCAGCCGTCAAACGTAAGTTCTGTGGCCATTTATCCACAAGATAAATTGAAGACCAGTGATGAGACAAAATCTCTCGTCCAAAAAATTATCTGCCCCGAACAGATGAAGCTTCATGTTAGAGGCCTGCGCAAGACCAAAAATGGCGGTGTTATCATCAGCACCGAGACGAAAGACGACATCGAGAAGCTGAGGCAGTTGGAGCAGCTAACAAAATCAGGCTTAACAGTCGACGAGCCTTATAAAAGGAAGCCTAGGGTTGTTATCATAGGAGTGCCGACAGCTATGGCAGAAAATGAGGTTTTTGCGTGTTTGTACCACCAAAATCTTGCCGAGAAACTACAGGACTGCAGCCTTGAGACGTTTTTGACCTCAATTAAGTTAAGCCATAAGTCAGGAAAAAGAGACGCCGAGAACTGCAACTATGTAGTTGAAGTACCTGCAGTCATACGTAAAGCCCTGATCTCAAAAGACCGAGTATTTGTGAATTGGTCATCATGCCCTGTGAGGGATTTCACATTGGTCACACGATGTTATAAGTGCCAGCAGTATGGTCATGCTGCCAAGTTTTGTCGGCAGTCGTCCTATACTTGTGGTCACTGTGGCGATCAAGGTCACTCAATCAAAGAATGTCCAAAAAAGGGAGATGAGCCAAAATGCGCTACTTGCTTTTATTACAAAAAGCCAGACAAGCACAACACAGGTGCTGCTGACTGCCCGGCGAAAATAATGGCCGAAAAAAGGTATATTAATTCTATTGATTATGCAGGCGCCTAAGAGCGCCGTTAATAAGTTATTTATTTAGACCACTTAAGATATTTTATATTTTTTCTTCCTATATTTATATTTGTATTTGCACAGAAGATATGATTAACAATATAGTTAATGAGTTAGATAATTTCTCTGTATCCGAGTCAAACGAACCTGAAAATTGCAAACAATATCTGTCCAACTACAAAACTCCATTAACCATACTAACACAAAATATTCGCAGTATTTTTAAGAATTTTGATAGCTTTTCCATATTTCAACAACGGTTAGACATAAATTGTGACGTTATTGTTTTAACCGAATGCTGGCTTGCCAAGCAATATAACATACCACTAATACCGGGATATAATATGTACAAAAGTAATAGGAATTACAATCAAAATGATGGGGTGATAGTTTATGTAAGGAATCATCTGAAGGTCTCTGTTGAGGAACCTAATATGTACGACTGCAATAGTTTAGTGGTGAAGATTGGATCAAACTTTGCAATATTAGCAATATATCGACCTCCCTCATTTAAAAATGTTAACAATTTTACTGAATCGCTGAATGATGTCTTGCAGAACCTGTCAGCCATCAAAAACTTGATTGTAATTGGTGATTTTAATATAAATATTCTTCCAGGAAATACTGATGCATCTGCTCAGGACTACCTCAACCTATGCGCATATCATGGCTTACTCCCTGCACATAGCTTTCCTACACATCATAGTGGCTCCTGCTTGGATCATGTCATGTTAAAATCAAATTACGCCTCACTTGCACTTGTTGTTAACTCGACAATAACCGATCACAATGCTGCCCTACTAACTCTAGATTGTAACATACCTAAACAAAACACTCGCACAATTTCGAAATTAAATATAAATAAACTTGAAGAAGATTTGCGCGTCATCAACTTTGATTCAGTCTATAATTCCGATGACCCACAGTTTTGTATGTTGTATGTAATAGAAAATGTACGACATGCAATTCAGAAAAATACGGTTATATCACAATTGAGCAACAAAAATTGCAACATAAAACCCTGGATCACTACAGGTCTTATCCGATGTATGAAGCATAGAGATAGACTGCACATGAAAGCTAAATCTCACCCAGATAATGCTATATTGCAACTGTCATACAAAAGATATCGTAATTTCTGTAATGATCTACTTAAAAAAGTTAAAAGCAACTATGATAAAACTGCATTAGAAAAGGCTGGAACAAGTAGTAAAAAGATCTGGAAATGTATTAAAAATATAACATATTCGTCGAAACAAAATGAGTCACCTTCAGGTTTATTACAAGCGCACTCATCGCAGCTGACATCTGCTAACATGGCAAATAATTTCTTTGTTAATGTTGGGAAATGTTTGGCAGAAAAAAATCAGGGTCAATCACCTTATCTAACGAGCACTTCTATTACAGGTAGCTCCACTTTAACATCCTTTGCACTACTAGATACTGACGAGTCTGAGATAGAAAGTATAATCATGACTTTGAAAGACGACTGTGCAGTTGGTTGGGATAATATATCAAATAAAATAATTAAAAAGTTCAGGAAAATTTTAGTACCACCACTGGCTTATATTTTTCGCATGTGTTTATCTCTGGGTATTTTTCCGGAATGCCTTAAAAAAGCAGTGGTTGTCCCTATATATAAATCAGGCAGTAAAGAGCAAGTAACAAATTACAGACCTATTTCTCTTCTGCCTTCTATGTCTAAAATATTGGAAAAAATTATAAATAAAAGATTGTTCAAATATCTGGAGGACAAATCAATTTTGTCGGAACGACAATTTGGATTTAGACCTAAACTTTCAACTGCCGATGCTGTTCATCATCTGACTGACTATCTTGCTCAAGAACTTGACAAGGGTAACCATACAATAGGAATTTTCCTGGACCTCGCCAAGGCTTTTGACACAGTGTCCATTCCTATTCTGTTGCGCAAGCTTGAGACAGTGGGCATAAGAGGCATTCAGCTGAAACTCTTCAAAAGTTATTTAGAAGACCGTACTCAATGCGTGAAGATTGGCAGTGTTCTCAGCGCAGACCAAAAAAACACGTCTTTTGGTGTTCCCCAAGGAAGTATTTTAGGGCCCACTTTGTTCCTGATATACATAAATGACCTTTGTAATATAAAGCTAAAGCATGGCACAATAATATCTTACGCTGATGACACTGCTCTTCTTTTTTCGGCTGAATCGGAACATGATGTCTACAAGCTCGCCCAAGACGGCTTCAGTGTTGTAAATAAATGGCTTCAGCATAACTCACTAACACTAAATGCAGACAAGACAAATTATATAAAGTTTTCGATGCGCAAACAAGCTTCTAACATTCCTTCAAAGTTGTATGCTCATTGTTGTACAGTACCTGCAGATTGCACGTTTATGTGTCCCAATATTAATAAGTCTAATAAAATTAAATACTTGGGTGTTATAATTGATGACACCCTGACGTTCAAACAACATATGGAAGCTTTAAATAATAGAATTCGTAAGCTGATATTCATATTCAAAAAGCTACGATATATTGCAGACCCAATAATAATTAGGCAAGTTTACTGTTTTTTTTTTTTTTTTTTTTTATTTGTGATGGGTTTGCTCTTGACTCTAGTCTAGGTCATAGGTGACAGAGACAAAGTCGACGATGGAGTGAGCTTACCCAGAAGAAGCCTGTTCACTCTCACTTTGAAGAGATTAGGGTTGTATACGTTCGGAAACACAGACGCAGGTAGTGAGTTCCACTCTTTTGCTGTGCGCATTATAAAAGACATTTGGAAGCGCTTAGTGCGAATTGGTGGAATAGCAACCAGGTAGGGATGGTAACTGGCAGTGCGTCTAGATGTCCGGTGGTAGAAGGGGGCCGGTGGAATGAGGTCGTGGAGTTCTCGGGCACACTCTCCGAAGTACAATCTGTAGAAGACCGACAAGCAGGCAACCTTGCGGCGATGAGCCAAGCAATGAAGCTTGGCATCCACCAGTTTTACGTCGCCAATGAGCCTCTTAGCTCTGCGTTCCACCGAGTCAAGCGCGGCTAGTTGGTACTTAGCTGATCCATCCCAAAGGTGACTGCAATACTCCATGCAGGATCGGACTTGCGCTTTGTAAAGGGTTAAAAGCTGTCCAGGCGTAAAGTATCGCTTCACCCTATTTAGGATGCCCAGTTTCTTGGCCGCAGTTTGGGCCTTGTACTCGATGGTGGAGCCGAAGTTGAGACCAGATGTCAACTCCATGCCTAGGAGCTCAAGTCGATCAGTTACAGGAACAGATGTACCCCGAAAAGTAGGAGTTTGGGCGAAACGACTCTTTTTAGCGGTAAAAAGACACGCCTGCGTTTTGGTGGCGTTAAAAGAGACCAGATTATCATCACCCCACTGGGAGACAAAGGTCAAGGTCAAATCTGTCCGCTCTACCATGGCCTCTCTCAAGGAACGAACTTCAGCCCCGCTGGTTTTTGCGCTGGACAAGTATCTCTCTGAAACTGTACTGTCATCTGCGTACCCAACAATACCAGGCCGAAGCAGGTCATTGATGTGCAGCAGGAAAAGAGTTGCAGAGAGAACAGACCCCTGAGGAACTCCGGCATCAATAGCCATAAGGTCAGAAGAGCAGCCATCAACAACTACTCTAATCGACCGTTCACTAAGGAAATCTGATATCCAGCTACAAAAATCAGCTGGGATGCCATAAGCAGGAAGCTTGCTGAGCAGAGCAGCGTGCCAGACCCTGTCAAAGGCCTTCGAGATGTCAAGCGATACAGCCAGTGCTTCGCCGTGTTTCTCGATGGCTTCGCCAAAGCAGTGCGTGACATACACAAGAAGATCGCCAGTTGACCGTCCCCGGCGAAAGCCATATTGACGGTCACTGAGGAGATCATTGTCTTCAAGGTAGTTCAGCAACTTATTGTTCAGTACCCTTTCCAAAACTTTGCACAGAATGGAGGTAATGGCGATCGGACGGTAATGGGCAGGGTCTGCACGGTCGCCTTTTTTGGGCACTGGTTGTACATTTGCAAGCTTCCAGGATTTCGGCACCGTTCTTTTTTCAAGAGAGAGGCGGAACAAACGTGTCAATACAGGAGACAGTTCAGGCGCACACTGCCTCAACACTCTCGCTGGAATGCCGTCAGGCCCGCTGGCCTTGTTCACGTCTAGACTGCACAATACTCTTCGGACCTCTTTAATGTGTACTGCGATCTCCGGCATCGAGGAGTCACAATGAGGTACAGTAGGTGGTTGCTTTGAGCCAGCGTCCAGACGTGAATTGCTTGCGAAGAGAGATGCAAATAAATTTGCCTTCTCAGTTGCAGAGTGAGCCAGCGACCCATCAGGTTTCATCATAGGAGGTAAAGTGGGACGACAGAAATTCGTTTCAACCGCTTTAGACAGGGACCAGAACTGTTTACTACCCGGAGGGTGCGAAGCCAGCCTGGCCCCGATATGTCCGACATGGTCAAAACGTGCCCTACGCAAAACCCGCTTGCAGAACTTGGCGGCAGAATTAAAGGCTCTCTTCTTCGCGCGAACCCTGCGCGCTCTAACTTTGCGGTCGCGGGCCTTGACCCAGGCTTGGTAGGCAGTCTCTTTTCGGGCCTCAGCGTGGGCACATTCTGCATTATACCAAGGCCGGGATTTGTGACCGAGCGGGATGTCGGAGAATGGAATAAAATATTCCATCCCCTGCCGAATCACGTCCGCAACCGCGTCAGCACAGCGCGAGGGGTCACCCGAGGAAAAGCACACTTGCCGCCATGGATAAGACGCAAAAAAGTGCCGCATCTCATCCCAGTCTGCTGACCCGTATCGCCATACTCGCCTCGTGCCTCTAGGGCTCTCATCTGGAGGAGAGCAGGTTGATATGGATTTCACCAGACAGTGGTCAGACGTTCCCAGCGGGGCTGAGACCGATACTGAATGACTGTCCGGATCAGATGCCAGCAGAAGGTCCAAGCAATTGGGTGTATGGCCGTCAACATCCGGTACCCGCGTTGCCACATTCACCATCTGGGTTAGATCTAGCGTTAAAGCAAAATTGCGCGCCTCCAACCCAGCATGGTCAGTTTTCTGGTATGGGAACAACCATTCTTTATGATGGGAGTTGAAGTCCCCCAGAAAAATGAGCTTCGCCGTTGGGTACCGTTGCTGGGCTACGTCAGTCGACTCCACGAGGAAATTAAAGAGCGCTGTTGTCTCCTGGTCACCGCTATACGATCGGTAGATGCCGATGTAGAGAGATTTCTCCACGCCAGTATCCACAAGTAGCCATATGGCAGAGAAACCCGATTTCTCAAAGCAACGGAGACGACGACAACAAATGTCATCGCGGACGTACACACAGACCCCAGCTTGCTTCTTGAACTTGTGTTCAAGAGAGTACCCCGGGTAGTTGAGGTACGCCACGTCCGACGGGGTTGTTATCTTCGTCTCCGTTAGGAAAAACAGGTGCGGCTTCTCGGTCTCAAGGTGGTGATGGACCGAATCGAGATTGGAGTGCAACCCCCTGATATTGGTGAGGTGCACTTTTAGTGGGAGGAAGTGCAGCCGTTGTTTTACCCTATTTTTCTTCGCTTTGTGTGTCATTGAGTGGAGTTGTTGGGGGAAAAAGTCGACTTGTCGAGGCGCCGCTCAGTGATCCAAGTGGAACACTAGAGCCAACCAAACCTACGGGGAACTCATCTGGAGACTGCGGGGACGCCCGAACCCCCCCCGGATATGGCCACCGGGTCCTCCCATCCAGTCGCCGGCTGGCACGGTGGAGCATACCGGGATTTTTCGCGAGTTGGCGGGGCAGCCTTTGGCACGTGGCTGGCGTGCTACTTGGGCCCCCTACTGACTGCGGTCGGCCAACGGCTGGCACCGTGCTTCGGATCCCGCTACCCTCCAAAATGAGTTACCCGGCTAGCTGACTCAGAGCCCACAACCGGTGCCAAACAGCGCAACTGACAATCTCCTTCTCCCCCAAAGGCACTGGCACTCCCACACACCGACGGAACACAGCAAGCTGCTTGGCGCCAGACTCCGGTGGGATGGTGGTCGCGAGCCAGGCGGCCCCTTGCGGAGCCTACCACCGCTAAGTGGGATCGTTCAGCCGTACCACAGGCAAGCCTGTGGTGCCGTTGCCCGGGGTGGACCACTAGGAGGTAGATCCCAAAACCACCCCAAAACCCCAAAACTGTGCTCTATGTCAGTCTATTTTGACGTACTGCATTACCTCATGGGGTGGAGTATGTAAAACATTATTACTACCCATCGAAAGAGCTCAAAGAGCGATTCTCAAGGTGGCTACTGGCCGCCCTTTCCTCTTTCCCACTAACCTGCTCTATAAATGTTGTGAAGTACTAACAGTTCGACAATTATTCATAATGAGCATTGTACTAAAACAACACGCAGCCCTTTACTACAGCACTGAATTTACTAAAAAGAGACGAAAAGACATTGTTTGCCCCACAAACAGTACGAGACATGCTTTCACAGCAAAATTTTATGTTTTCCTTGGACCACTACTCTATAACAGACTAAATTCAAAAGCAAACATCTATTCCCTAAATTATGGAAATTGCAAGAAAACTCTCAAGGTAGCTCTTCAAAATTTGTCCTATGAAGATACAGAGAAGTTATTAGTTGTATTAAAATAAAGATTATTTTGGTTAATTATTTTTAATTAGTTCACTAAGTTAGTATACTAAGGTAAATATATATATATATATGTTTTACTTACATACCTACTATTAGATGACTATTTAATTTTATATAATTACAGTGATTATCTAATAATTTTTTACCTCCTCTCGTCTGAAACACAGGATGTCCTAGTTCAGGCACATAACACTGGTGAACTTGACATAGATTTAAGCAAAACTGTATTTACTGTATTACTTTATAACTTGAATAAATATTATTATTATTATTATTATTATTTTTTTTTACATTTCTCGGGACCCTGGGGTCCCGGACCTTTGGAAGGCGTACAAGGAGCCGAAGCCAACTCGCAGAGGCCCCTTAAATAATTTTAAATGATAAGGAGGCACCAACCGACGATTATCCCTGTATGCACTATGCAAGTGCACCCAAGGACAACCCCCGGTTGGTGCAGGACTATTGTTGTGTGTGGAAACAAAATATATTGGGCTATGGGTCTGGGTAGCTAAAGTGGATCGGGTAACTTGAACTATGGAAGAACTATGTCCCCTGCCTGACCAATGTTATATATTATACACGGATAAAATGGCAGGGGGTGACTTGCACACTCAATAATGGGCCCCCGGAAACGGCCGCTAGCACATAGCGACAAGGGGGCAACACTTCCTGAGATGCTTGAGGAGTGGAGAGGTATTCCACGGCTATCAGGACAATCCCGGAAGTACGGTCAAGATCCCTACCAGCACCTTACTGGAATACTTCCTTCCTCCGAGCACGTTTGCTCTTGCGAATCTCCACTCAATCCGGCCAATAAAGGCAAGAAAGAGGTGGGAGCTCTGTTCCTCGTCAGTGTTCACTCCAGCCGGCCAATAAAGGCAAGCTAGAGATGAGGACAAGATTTCTCTCGGGAGATAGGGGGTCCGTGGGGTCGCTACTGCCCAACAGCTCGCCACATGCTGCCCTGCGGGTTTCTGTATCTCTCTTGGTCTGGCTCCTCATCCTAGACCCATTCCGGCAAAGTAAACTCTACCGGCACAGACCTAAAGTTTGAAGCGCGCAAGCCCCACCACGACGTCAACGTAGAGATACAGCGGTGGGGTTATTATTATTATTATTATTATTATTATAATGCGGAATGTGCCCACGCTGAAGCCCGAAAAGAGTTTGCCTACCAAACCTGGATCAAGGCCCTCGACCGCAAAGTTAGAGTGCGTAGGATTCGCGCGAAGAAAAGATCCTTTAATTCTGCCGCCAAGCTCTGCAAGCGGGTTTTACGTAGGGCACGTTTTGACCATGTTAGACGTATCGGGGCCAGGCTGGCTTCGCACCCTCCGGGTAGTAAACAGTTCTGGTCCCTGTCTAAAGCGGCTGAAACGAATTTCTGTCGTCCCACTTTACCTCCAATGATGAAACCTGATGGGTCTATGGCTCACTCTTAAAGTGAGAAAGCAAATTTGTTTGCATCTCTCTTTGCAAAAAATTCACTTCTGGTCACTGGTTCCAAGCAACCACCTACTGTACCTCATTGTGACTCCTCGATGCCAGAGATCGCAGTTCACATTAAAGAGGTCTGACGGCATTCCAGCGAGAGTGTTGAGGCAGTGTGCGCCTGAACTATCTCCTGTGTTGACACGTTTGTTCCGCCTCTCTCTTGATAAAAGAACGGTGCCGAAATCTTGGAAGCTTGCAAATGTACAACCAGTGCCCAAAAAGGGCGACCGTGCAGACGGAAGTGCGATCGGACGGTAATGGGCAGGCCCATTACCGTCCGATCGCCATTACCTCCATTCTGTGCAAGGTTATGGAAAGGGTACTGAACAATAGTAGTTGCTGACCTACCTTGAAGACAATGATCTCCTCAGTGAATGTCAGTATGGATTTTGCCGGAGACAGTCAACTAGCGATCTTCTTGTGTATGTCACGCACTGCTGTGGCAAAGCCATCGAGAAACTTGCTGTATCGCTTGACATCTCGAAGGCCTTTGACAGGGTCTGGTACGCTGCTCTGCTCAGCAAGCTTCCTGCTTATGGTATCCCACCTGATTTTTGTAGCTGGATATCGGATTTCCTTAGTGAAAGGTCGATCAGAGTAGTCGTTGACGGCTGCTCCTCTGACCTTATGGCTATTGATGCCGGAGTTCCTCAGAGGTTTGTTCTCTCTGCAACTCATTTCCTGCTGCACATCAATGACTTTCTTAATCTTGGTATTGTTGTGTACGCAGATGACAATACAATTTCAGAGAGATGCAAGAGATGTGAGAGGTCCAGCGCAAAAACCAGCGAGGCCGAAGTTTGTTCTTGGAGAGGGGCCATGGTAGAGCGGACAGATTTGACCTTAAGCCTTGTCTCCCAGTGGGGTGATGATAATTTGGTCTCTTTTAACGCCACTAAAACACAGGCGTGTCTTTTTACCGCTAAAAGGAGTCGTTTCGCCCAAACTCCTACTTTTCGGGGTACATGTGTTCCTGTAACTGATCGGCTTGAGCTCCTAGGCATGGAGTTAACATCTGGTCTCAACTTCGGCGCCACAATCGAGTACAAAGCCCAAACAGCGGCCAAGAAGCTGGGCATCCTAAATAGGGTGAAGCGATACTTTACGCCTGGACAGCTTTTAACCGTTTACAAAGCGCAAGTCCGATCCTGCGTGGAGTATTGCAGCTACCTTTGGGATGGCTCAGCTAAGTACCAAATTGCCGCGCTTGACTCGGTGGAACGCAGAGTTAAGAGGCTCATTGGCGACGTAGAACTGGTGGATGCCAAGCTTCGCAGCTAGGCTCATCGCCGCAAAGTTGCCTGCTTGTCGGTCTTTTACAGATTGTACTTCGGTGAGTGTGCTCAAGAACTGCGCACAGCAAAAGAGTTGAACTCACTACCTGCGTCTGTGTTTCCGAGCGCATACAACCCTAATCTCTTCAAAGTGAGAGTGAACAGGCTTCTTCTGGGTAAGCTCACTCCATCGTCAACGTTATCTCTGTCTGCTCTGGCCTAGTCTAGAGTCAAGAGCAAACGCATCTCAAATAAAAAAAAAGTTCAATATTTCTGACCGACATAAACATGTAAGATTTCAACCGCTAATAACTACGAGACTTTTAATGCTAGAGTAATGTTTGAGCATTGATAAGATAGGTCATATTTATAACAATTTTAAGGTCGGATACCACTTGCCTATGACGTCACACCGCGAGCGCAGGCGCATGCGCGAGTCAAGAACACTCATCTCACTGGAATCCTCTTGTACTGATAACAGCACCCGAACAAACACTCCAACAGGAACCTCGAGTTATCTATACCTAAATCTTCCACTAGTATTGATAACAGCATCCGATCAATCACCACAACAGGAAAGTAGATAATAACTAATTAAGATAACAAATATTACAAATGACTAATGTAATGTTCCACTCTAGACTGTAAGAGTATATAAGGCCTGTGTGCCACGTACTCATTACCT
Organism: Dicycla oo; assembly: GCA_948252095.1. Classification (NCBI taxonomy): domain Eukaryota; kingdom Metazoa; phylum Arthropoda; class Insecta; order Lepidoptera; family Noctuidae; genus Dicycla; species Dicycla oo. Next base: position 33,654,540 of record OX411715.1, on the reverse strand, counting down.
TAATGTCTTCAGCCACGTCACAACTTGTGTATTTCTAACTTTTTAATAATCAATAAACTACATTTCTACACTCCTGGTTGATCAGTTACCTTAACTCGCGCGACTCTCTACTTTTGACCATAATTATGTCGAAATATCAATTCGTATAGCACAAAAACATGTTTAGCTAGATCAGATGTTTTCTTTTTATTTTTTTAATTTTATGTTTATTCAGGTTAAACAACAAATTGTTTACACCAGTACATTAGCAGATTATTATTTATAATAGGATACAATTGCGGGTGCAACAATTAATTATAGGTGAACACCGCTAGCACAAACAACAGTGGTAAAACCATTAATTATTAAATTACTACAGATTCATAAATATGCAAGTGAATAAAATGTGTAAATTAAATTAACAAATTAGATCAGAGACGAGTAAACAAGATAAAAATTAAATAATAACTGATATGATAATTAGATTATAAATTAGACTAAAATAAAATAAAATAAATTACATTGACCATTTAAAAGAAATTAAAACAACAACAATCAAAATACTGACTGTGGTAAGGTTAAAAATATTAAATATCCAATTCCATAACAAACACAAGACATAATCGTTAATAAGAAATTAAAACAATACAAACAACCATTCTGCCTAGCCTTTTCCCAACTATGTTGGGGTCGGCTTCCAGTCTAACCGAATGCAGCTGAATACCAGTATTTTACATCGACCGACTGCCTATCTGACCTCCACCACCCAGTTACTGGGTAATACGATACCCCTTGGTAAAACTGATTGTCAGACTTTGAGGCTTCTGACGACCCGTAACGACTGTCAAAGATCCACGAATGACAGCCGGGACCAACGGCTTAACGTGATTTCCGAGGCACGGAGCAGTCTCTGTATGTAAATACCCATCCACAGACCAACCCCGGCAAACGTAGTTTAACCTGATGGATCGACCCGTGCGGCTGTTATCACTTAGCCACGAGCTCCTCCTCCTCCAACAATACAAACAACCAAACACAATAAACAAAATTATTCTATTATATTATGATAAAATTATAATTAAACTAACAAAAGCAATGGGATTTGAGTATCGATTAAAGAAAATTATTGTGAAAATAAAAATAAAAAAACAAAATGTAAACAGCAATATCCCTACAAGTCTGTCGTATGATCGTTTAATAAAATTACTTTATGAACTGCACTTACACTGGCGTATTCTAATGTCTTTGTCAAGAGTTGAAAAAGTACTACCAGGAAATAAAAAGAAACGATAGAAATATTGGCCAAATTTGGGTTAAAAATTAATATGAAGTAGACAATCGCAAAATAATGTCAGATTTCGTCTCATATCGGCCGTAAATCTGCTCAGAAATGAAAAAAAAAAAACGAAAAAAAAGAAAGCTTGCATCAAAAGGAATGCAATGAGCTTAAAAAGTCTAGTGCCGAAGAAATACAATAGCTACGGCAGTGTCAGAAACCGTAAGAACTTCTGATGCAAATAGAAAAAAAGTTTGCGATGTCATCTCATATCGGCCGTAAATCTGCTCAGAAATGAAAAATATTATAATCGGTGAAAGCTTACTTTATAAGGAATGCAATGAGCCTCCTCAGTATAGTGTCGAGCAAATACAATGGCTACGGCAGTATCGGAATCCGAAGTAAAATTTCAATCAGTTTTCACAAAAACAAACGGCGCGGTCTCGAGCTGCGCCTACTAATATTATTTTTTTCATTTACTTTACAGGTTCCTTTCTTCAGTAATACTCACTTACACGATAAGATAAACAACTAAGCGCGTTATTATTATATTCCTTGAATATTGATTCTACGATTATAATAATAACGTGCTTTTGCAATCACAATTAATTGCATCACTAATTATTACAAAAATATCACACGAACGAACCACTAAGCAATCCAACCTATCAAAAGGACGCAACATTCCGCCCGGTACAGTCGACCACGTAATAACTTAATAATGAACCGAAGTGAAGTAATCGCGACGTGGTGGACCGCACTGCACGCGGGTGTACCTCCGATGATTGTAAGTTAATATTACATTTTATTAAAATGGCCTCTTGCGGATTGCAATGCAATCGGGAATTCGAAAATATATAATAATCTGTATCGTTTTCAGCGTTCTGTCCGAAGTTATGTTACTGCAGCTTTAGGATGGGATGTGGGCTCTGACTGAAACTATCTCAATGTTGATCACTAAAGCAATAACAAGAAACATTATACATGGAACAGTGTTTGCATTGGAAACTGTTAAGGCAATATCGCTTCCTCGAAATTAGTAGCAGCGCGAAGTAGTCGTGTCGCTTTTACATCAAAGAATACCATTTTATATACCTAGTTACCCCACACAACAACGAAGAGGAAACGTTGTTTAAAATCACTAGAAGAACTGCTGAGATTTGTCAAATAACGCTCTTGTTGTATTAAAATGAAAATCCAAATCCTAACTAATATTATAAATGCGAAAGTAAGTTTGTTTATTTGTTTGTTACCTTTTCACGCCTAAACCACTGAACCGATCATCCTAAAATTTTGCATATACGTGGTCAGGTGTACAGAAACGGACATAGGGTACCTTTCATCACGAAAAAAAGTACTGTTCCCGAGAAAAACAACAATAACTTCCTTATGATAATAGATGGCGCCACGTGTCCTTCGAATCATAATTGACTATTATATTAATGTAGAAACTTTAGTAGTGTATTTTTTTAACGACTTCAAAAAAAGGAGTTATCAATTCGATACGTATGTATGTAATATTATTGGATCTGTGAGATATTCACATATGATGATCTATTAAGGCTTCCAAGCAAATATACAACATTTTATAGATGTATGTTTGTATGCATGTATGTTTGTCCACGCATATCTCCGAAACTATGAATCGGATCGTGACTTGAACTTAGCGCACAGTGAAAGTTTCATGAAAATCAGTTTAGTAGTTTTCAAGATAATGGAAGATGACCAGGTAAGTGCTTATTGGTCCTCAGTAATGGAAATAGTTAGGATGACCTAGCTTTCAACATTTATCTAATTGAGCATGGATGCTACTACATGATACTTTCTGAAGGTATGATGATGACCAGGTAAGTGCTTATTGGTCCTCAGTAATGGAAATACTTAGGATGACCTAGCTTTCAACATTTATCTAATTGAGCACGGGTGCTACTACATGATTCTTTCTGAAGGTCTGATGATGACCAGGTAAGTGCTTATTGGTCCTCAGTAATGGAAATAGGATGACCTGGCTTTCAACATTTATCTAACTGAGCACGGATGCTACTACATGATACTTTCTGAAGGTCTGATGATGACCAGGTAAGTGCTTATTGGTCCTCAGTAATGGAAATAGGATGACCTGGCTTTCAACATTTATCTAACTGAGCACGGATGCTACTACATGATACTTTCTGAAGGTCTGATGATGACCAGGTAAGTGCTTATTGGTCCTCAGTAATGGAAATAGGATGACCTGGCTTTCAACATTTATCTAACTGAGCACGGATGCTACTACATGATACTTTCTGAAGGTCTGATGATGACCAGGTAAGTGCTTATTGGTCCAATTGCAATAGTTAGGATGACCTAGCTTTCAACGTGTAAGTGTGACGGCCTGGCTTATTGATACGAGCTACGGGTGGGGCAAAACATCTCAAAACCTTGGTCCAATTCTAGTGCAATATTTATAACAAAACTATTAACTACTTATTACAGTCAAATATTCCAGTTTTTGCTAAAAACTAAAAATTACGAAATAAAAATCATTTAAAAAATTAAATCGACTTCAAAAAGAAACGAACTCAAAAGTATGAAATAACTTTAATTTTGGAAGTCGGTGGTGAAAAACTAAAATACAGATTCCAAGACACCGACTTCCGAAATTAAAGTTATTTCATTATTTTGAGTTCGTTTCTTTTTGAAGTCGATTTAATTTTTTTTAATTATTATTTTTTTTTAATTTTTGTATCATTTTGTGAGTGTAGAGTGTCGATAGACCGGTTTTTCATCCTCCTAACTAAAATATTACAGACAATCAGAGTACAACTCGAGCAATTGATTGTTAAATTCTAAAATAACGCAAGCGAAGCCACGGGCAAAAGCTAGTAGTAGATAAATACATCCCGTCCTATTATATACTGGACATCAAAGTCATTGCCAGTTCCACACAGAAATAAAAGCCCCTCAAGCCAGGTATTCAATTCATTCCATTATACGGCACTAGCGTTCATTAACACCAGCGATGCTCAATGGGTCGGACAGGCCCCAGCCCGCCCCTCGCTCCCCGCACTCCCCGCACGATCCCGCACGCCTCGTTAACGACAACCTTTCATCTGATTAACTGCTAGTCTTTTTAATACCCCTCTGTATCCCAGTTTTATTGACCAGATTCCGAACGCGACGTGTCACGTCATGTGAGAGATGCAATGAAACAGCTCTATCCGTATTCCCAGGTCTGAACAATTATTCCAATAAAAATCTATGTATGTATGAATAATTATCGCTCCAAATTGAGGTTTGTGTTTCGGTAATGCGTGCCCGTTGTGGAAATATATGGTTGTTAGCAGCTAATTGGATTGACTGTCATTACTAAATTAAAACATTCAAAACAATTCTATTTTGTAATGTGAATGCTTTCAACTGATTTTATCTGAAAATACATCGAACACAAAATATATTAGTGCCTACTAAATGCAAATAAAACTAAACGGTGTACATACAATAAACTGGCTATTTTAATAAAAGCAAATATATTTCCAAGAATTTATTGCTTTGAATACAGAAACAATTTTACGTATGAAAAAGTGATGTTTATTCGCTGAGGTATCTTTTATACCCATTACTTTCTTAAGGGTTATATCGCATTTTACGATCGACAATTTTGTTATCTAAAAAAGCGTAGACATAAGAAAGTGTATCGTAACAACGTGCAATAAAATTGTCTGTCTCTGAAACTTGTAATTTCAGCAAAAAGAGATGTTAAACATTTAGCGGACGAGCGACTTTCGCAAGAACAGAAGACGAGATTTTTGCTACTAATGTCGCTATTATCACGCACGATCTAATGAACATATAAAACACCTTATAAACTTGAACGACCCAAACTACCGTGTAACCTATTCTCAACGAGATAGAGTTTAATTTGCCTTGATGACATGATTCGGTTATTGAATTTCTTGCGCCCACTAGGTCCGCTCACGTAGTTTGTTTTCACAGTTAGAGAGATATTTCAAGTGCTATTTATCTAATGTATATTGGTGAACGCGATCTAATTACGTCGTGAACGCAAGTCATTACAATCGACACGAGGTACTGTTATGAACTGATTTTTTATTAAACCATGCTGAAAAAAAGTTTTTCTCTTCAGTTTTCTTTGGAGAAAACTAAACAAACTGAATACTTATTTTTGGCAAAGTAAACAAACGTAACTATTATTTTAGAATTCTTGTCCCAGAAGTTTCATTTTGTTTCACAATTCAAGTAGGATTTTTATAATAAATAAATGACTGTACAAGTCATTCTCTAAAGTCTTCTACTATAGAAAATTAAATTAAAAAAAAAAAAAAAACTACACGGAAACTACTGAAAATTAATTAAAATACTAAACTCTAGACACAATATCCATAAGTTTATTCCCAAAAACAAAAGCATACTTATTTGTAATTCCTTTGGAATTACAATTAATGAGAGATACGATCAGGCATAAAACAAAATTAGTCACGTACTGTACATTTTATATCAGCTGTCATAGAATAAGGACTTATAGAAGCGAAAGACACGCTCGGAATGCATTATAAAAGCTTATATAACAAATTATAGTAAATACTGGCTCACAACAGGTATAAAAAAATGTTGCAAAAATAAGAGACTTTTGAAGATACTAATTACCAAAACCAAAGATCCTATATTAACAAAATACTACAAGAAATATGAAAAAATATTAAAAAAAACTGTAGCAATAGCAAAAAAACAACACTTTAAACATAAAATGATAAAATCAAGCAATAGAGTGAAAACAATGTGGGAAATAATAAATGAACGGACAAACAAAAAAATAAGACGCGAAAATAAGAATATAACGATACAAACAAACTATAATAATACAACTTCAGAGCCCAAAGAGGTGGCTACCATTTTTAATAATTTTTTTGCCTCTATGGGAAAAACAAACACGTGCCCACCTGGTAATAAACCAAAAACAACATCTATCACTGCTACAACTGATAATTCAATCTTTGTGAGTCCAGCAGACCCTTACGAGGTGAATGCATTATTGAAAAACTTAAAAAATAAATCGAGCTATGGCGTTGATGAGCTCCCTCCTACATTACTGAGACAATGCGCGGATGAATTAACTCTCCCATTCTATAAACTTTTAAATCAATCTTTTGAGGAAGGAATTTTTCCCAACCAACTGAAAAAGGCCCTTGTAAAGCCAATACACAAAAAAAATGCAAAAGCTGACCCAAATAACTACCGCCCTATCGCTCTCCTACCCACTGCGTCAAAAATATTTGAGAAAGCCATGTGCAACCGTGTCTACGCTTATTGTGAAAAATACAATCTATTTAATGAATGTCAAAATGGTTTCAGGAAAAACAGATCCACAACCCTCGCCATTTACAAATACATACAAGAAGCCCTCGATATCATTAACTCCAAAAAATATGCTATAGGATTACTTCTCGATATGACGAAAGCTTACGATAAAGTTCAATTCAACATCTTATTAAATAAGCTATACAGCATAGGAATCCGTGGAAAATGTCACGAATGGTTCACATCTTACTTACAGCATAGAGAGCAATTAGTGGAAGTGGAATACTTTAACCAAATAACGAACGAAATAGAACTAATCCGATCCGAAAACATACCAATAAATGCTTCAATTCCACAGGGTAGTGTGATAGGCTGCTTCCTATTCTTAGTCTATATCAATGACCTCCCGAAGCATATCAGCGAAACGTGCGTATTGTTTGCGGATGATATATCCATTTTGACCTCTTGCGAAACTAATACCAACATTAATGATAAATTAAATTCAATACTTGATGATACATCTAATTGGATGACGGAACATAATTTAGAAATTAATTACAATAAGACAAAAATAATGACATTTCACCCGCAACAAAAAAAACCTATACCTATAAACTTCAGTTTTAATAACTATAAACTAGACACAGTAAATAAATTCACCCTGTTAGGATTGGACATAGACACAAATATAAACTGGAAGTCACATATACAAAAATTAAAGGTAAAATTATCAACATTTTCATACGCCCTTCGGGAAATCAAAAAAACCACAGACATAAATACTGCGTTGGTAACATATTATGCATATGCCTATGCATGGCTAAAATACGGAGTCATATTATGGGGAAATAGCACAGAATCACCCACATTATTCACCCTACAAAAAAAACTTATTAGAATACTTGTAAATATTCAACAAACAGATAGCTGTAAGCCCCACTTTAAGGAACAAAAAATTTTAACTCTACCATGTATCTACATCTTCGAAATCTGTAAATTCGTACGTTCATACCCGAATTTTTATTCAAAAAGAGAAGACATACAAACTAACATTACTTTAAGACATAAAAATAGGTTAAACATCCCTACATCCCGATTAAAATTGCACTCCTCAAGTACCTTGTGAGGTTGGACGCATTAGGAGAGAAATGAAACCCTCGAGTGCTGCATTAGAACTGACTGTTTAATAGAATAATCAACATTATATACTGAAGAGTACAATATAGAGTATAATATATTTGGGTACATACTAGAGTTTACACATACACCCTTACATCTCCCCTCATAGAAGAAAAAAAAATTATAGTTGTATATACTATACATTTTTTTTTATACAGTAGTAAGCCTAAAAAAAAAAAATATTATATGATTATATAATTGCTTATGGATAATACATCTTAGTTCTATTTTTGTGTACTAAATAAGGTTTACCATTTTTAATTACTTCAACATTTGGAGACAATTCACGTACTACAGTATAAGGTCCTGAATAAACAGAGTTAAATTTATTACAGTTTTCATTTTTTATAACAATCAAATCATTTGGTTTATAGGAAACAGTTTTAATACCTTTATCATAATTACATTTTCTTTTCAATTTGCTACTAAGTAGATTGTCTCGTGCCTCTTTCTGAGAGGTCTGAATTCGATATTTCAATTCTAGTGCATAATTGTCATGATTATAGAGTGGTTCAACAGTATCTCCTGACAAATTACTTGGAAGTGTGCATTTTCTACCAAAAACTAGTTCAAACGGCGTAAATTTACTTTCCGAATGTACTGAAGTATTATAACAAAAACACCAGTAGGGTAACCAAGAGCTCCATATTTCAGGATGATTATCTGTTTGGATTCTAAGATAATTACCAAGATGTTTGTGGTTGTTTTCCAACGCCCCGATGCTCTGATGGTGGTACGCCGTCGAATTTAATTGTTTGATATTTAAAAGTGTGCATACTTCCCTGAACACTGATGACATGAACTCGGAACCTTTATCTGTAGCGATCTCCTTTGGAACTCCGTACCTTAAAATGAAACTATTAACGAGGGTCTTTGCTACCTCATCTGATTTCTTAGAAACTAAAGGATACGCTTCGATATATTTGCTCAACTCACATTGGAGTGTTAATATATAAGAGTAGTTATTTTGATCTCTATCTAAGCGCCCTACCAAATCAAGAAATATTTTTTCAAATGCCCAATTTGCTGTTGTTGTTATCACCATCGGTTCTTTAACCGGTACAGAATGTTTTTGAGTTTGACATTTATGGCAACGTTGGACAAATGATTTTATGTCCTTTTCCATGCCTGTCCAGTAGTAATATTTCTTGATGTTGTTATACATCCTTCTCATGCCCGCGTGGCCACTAGTGGGCAAGAGATGGAAATCGTTTAATATTATACGTACATCATCTTTATCAATAATCCGTTTTACATTTTTAACTATGCATATACGTGGTCCGGACCAGTATTGGTTAGTCTTTATTTCTTGTAACATTTTTGTTGTAAAATCTTCATTATTTTTATTTTTAAGTATGCATATTTCATTTACATTTATCATTTTACAAAATGTATCCAACTCTTTCACAAATTCGCTTCGCGATACTCGTGCTGAAGAATCAGTAAATTTTATAAATATCGTATTCATACTCGGTACGTAACAAAATATTTCTACTTCATAACTAATTATTCTTTTATTCTTATACTCCAACCATTTTTCCTTATTAATAAATGTTAATTCGACCAATTCTTTCGGCTTAATATGTGTTTCTACAACTTTCGGTTGATCAGGCCGATCGTTCGCAGATACCATATTATCCGACGATTGGACGGATTTTACATTCAAACGTTTCTTTTGTGCTCGAGTCATCACATTAATGTTTTCTTGCATCTCTTTTAAATCTTTGCTAGAAATTCGCGACAAGACGTCTGCAGCCGTGTTGTCGGAACCCTTTACGTACTCAACTGTAAAATTGTATTCCTCTAACTGAAGTCTAAATTTAGTGAGACGACTAGACGGGTCTTTCATATTAAATAAATAGAGCAAAGGCCTGTGATCCGTTCTTATTATAAATGAGCGACCATACAAGTAAGGCCTAAAATGTTTGATGGCCCATACAATAGCGAGTAATTCCTTTTCGATTGTCGGGTAATTTTTCTCAGCTTTATTTAAGCTGCGACTTGTGTAAGCCACAGGTCGACCGTCTTTATTTGAAAGAACTGCTCCTAATGCAAAATTAGATGCATCTGTCTGTAATATAAACTGATTTTTTTCTGAGAAATCGGGATATTGTAATACTGGGGGTTTAATTAATCTTTCCTTTAATGACTCAAAACTTTGTTGACACTCATCTGTCCAGATAAATGGAACATTTTTCTTTGTTAAGTAATTGAGACTGTAAGCCAATTTAGCAAAATGGGGCACGAATTTTCGATAATAATTTAAAAATGCAATAAAACGTTTCAATTCATTTGCATTAGTTGGACGGGGGTAATTTTTGATGACGTTAGTTTTTTCTGGGTCTGGCATTATACCGTCTCCTGATACAACGTGTCCTAAATACAATATTTGTTTTCTTAAAAACTCACACTTTAAAGGGTTGAGTTTTAAATTTACTTCTCTCAATCTATTAAAAACTTCTTGTAAATTTTTATTATGGTCTTCTAAATTTCGGCCAAAAATAATCAAATCGTCTAAATAAATGAAGCACTTCTCGTATGTTAACCCTGACATAGCCATGGTCATCATACGAGAGAAAGCTGCGGGACTTGTTTTCAGCCCCATTGGCATTCGCGTCATCTGATACTGACCCGAGCAACACGCAGTATACTTCCTACTATTTTCATCTAATTTTACATTGTAGTAGCCTTGGTATAAATCAAGATGTGTGAAATAAATTGATCCCGATAAAGAATCCAAAATTTCTGATATATCCGGCAAAGGAAAATTGTCATCTTCGATACTATTATTTAACTTTCGGTAGTCAACTACCAAGCGCCATTTTTTATTATTACTGGAGTCGACTTTCTTTGGCACTAATAATATAGGGCTGGACCACTCGCTATTGCATGGTTCTATTATACCGTCACTCAGCATTTTATTAATTTGATTTTTTATTTCAGTTTTTTGTGAATGCGGTAAACGATACGGTTTTGTAAAAATAGGATTTTTTTTTATTTTTTTTTATTATTAATTCACAAAACTGATGTACAATCACAAATTCAATAAAGTAGTTACAACACAATAGGTCTGATTGACATCTACTAGATGTGAATCTAGCATGCATATTTTATGTTAAGCACTTACTATTTTAAAAAAAATTATACAAAATATTAGGATTAATATTAGACTTCAAAGAAATTGAATGTGTGTACACATTTGTAGTTGTTAATTCGTCGCCCGGTAGATAAAATATATCGCTATATTTCGCGCATAACTGCTCTATTGAATTTCGTTCTTCCCCGGATAAATAATTTAATTTTAATTCACTAAACAATTGCTTTATCCTATCTGCATACTTATCCGTGTTTTGAAATAAACATAAATTATATTAATTTAATTTATGTAAATCACATTTAAAATTCGTCAATGTCAATTCTTTATCCGTGGTGTTTAAAATTTTTATTGGTATGAACCCATTTACCGGTTTAGCTATAGAGCTTGCTAAGAACACACCTTGTTGAATTTCAGCCGAACAAACTACACATTCTTCAACCATGTCCGTTCGTATGTAATGAATTGATTCGCAACGTGATCCGATTTTTAGGCAATTATCTCTAGCTAATAATGGTAATGTCAATTTCCTGTTATTCAAATCAGTTAAAGAAACCTTTCTGTTTCCTAAATCTAACATTGCCTTATAAGTTGTCAAAAAGTCTTTACCTAATATACCTAATGGCTCGCAAGGTAAATTTTCGAATACATAAAACTTATGTTCAAAGTACATGTTACACGCATACAATTTTAAATAAACATATCCAATGGCTTGCACTTTGCCCCCGATTCCTTTTATAGTAACACTCTCTTCGAACATTGGAATGTTATGATCTAATACATGTTTATACCTAATGGCAGAAATTGATGCTCCGGTATCGACAAGCCACGAACATATTTGGTCATGTAAAGATAAACTTATAATACAACTACTGTCACTAGCAAAAATGATGTCATTGTTCGTCACGAAAAAATTTTGATTCATTATTTTTGTTCACATTTTCCGATTCTGATAAAACATGTAAATGTTTGTTGCGTACCCTTTGGTTTCTAGAAAATTGATGATTATTGTACTTACCCCGATATTCACCACGCCATGCACCACGACCTCTACCTGGTGGCGCCTGATAATAGCCTCGACCGTAGCCTCGAACATTGCCTTGCTGCGTAAATACTCTACCGCTTCCCCTGCCTCGGGGTCCTCTATAACGATTTGTCCTTGATCTGTAACTATTAGAATTGCTTTGAAAATTCATAATTTCAGCTGATGTGGCTGACGTCGAAATTTCCTCATCCTGAGCTGCTTGTATAGCATCTTTTAAATTATCAAAATTTCTCGCCGCTATGATCGTGCTGAGCCTACGATTTCGCAGACCATCGGCGAACCTTTTTATCGCAAATTTTTCGTTTAATGGTTTCAACACATCAAAATTTGAAGTATTCCCGTTTGCCTGTGAAATTGTAAGATCCACCATCAATTTAGAGATGTCATCACCAAACTCTTTTAAAGACTTTTCGTTTTGTTTACTATTTTGAAGCTGACTTTGAATAGCTGAAGCAGATTTTTTGGGTAAAATATGCATCCTCATCTCACGCACTAAATCACTGACGCTCGAATATGATGGCTTTAATTGTAATTTAGCCGACTGAGACAATCTACTTTTTAGTATGAATTGAATTAAATTATCTTGACATTGTTTATTTGTCAGTAATGCACCGTAGTATTCTACATTATCTATAATCTGTTTAATATTGGACTCATCATTAGTCATAGTAGGTATCAGATTCAAGGCAACCTTTAAATCGAAAGTATTCATTTTTAAAGATAATTGTGTCTCGTCTTCAGTAATTGAACTTGGAGTAATTTCACACAACTCACTTATTTCCTTATACAACATACAAAATTCAGACCATATTTTGTTAATTTGTAAAACGTCATTACCTTTAATATTTCCACATTTAATTTCAGAATTTAAATATTCTACAACAGGAAGATATTGTTCATGTATCCTACTTGCCTCCTGTAGTTTAACTTTACATATATTTATTTGCCTTCTCTTAGGGCTGATTTTAATTAAATATGTTCTAATAGCTTTTAAATCATTATATAATTCAGTTAATGTATCTGCCATTACCTACCTTGCCTACCTACCTATATTGATTATTATCTAAATGAGTACACTTGCTTATAACAAAAGATACCATACCCTTATAATTAAAATAAAATAATGTTCTCATACCATAATACGTACGCCACTGATTTCACTTTATAAATGACCATAAAACACTGCTCACTCACTTTTTTTTTTTTTTTTTTGAACACTCACTGGTAAGCCTTACACGACGCCTTCTTCAGTCTTAAAAGCAGAGTTGTTTCGGAAAAAGGATCTCCGTAGACCATTTCGATTGACCTCCTGTTGTATCCATTGCACGTGACATCGTTTGTACCCCCTGTATGCAAACACCAGCAGGACGAACAGGGCAGCAATCACGAGCACTATCAGCAAAATATTTGTCACACTCAAATGACCTCTAATCTCATCAACCACAGTGTGATTTTCTCCATTTCCCGCCGCAGTCTGGGCAATTATGACCTCCTCCTGTTTTGATTGTTGGCCTCCCATGTTTTTGGAAAATAAACGGCACAGGAACAATATGCGACACGAATTATTCGACTTATAGTACAGTCTCTCACAAAATCACTCGGAGAACACATCGCGACTTTTGTTTAAAATAACTTGTCCATATAGGGAACGTTATACGATGCCCGTAAACTCGCGTTTGGCAGGGTCGCCATGTGAGGTTGGACGCATTAGGAGAGAAATGAAACCCTCGAGTGCTGCATTAGAACTGACTGTTTAATAGAATAATCAACATTATATACTGAAGAGTACAATATAGAGTATAATATATTTGGGTACATACTAGAGTTTACACATACACCCTTACAACCTATGTCATGTCGATAAAAATATACAATAAGTTACCGGAAGATATAAGAAATACGCATAAATACAACATCTTTGTTAATAAATTAAAAGTATTTCTATTAAATAAAAGCTATTATACTGTGAAGGAATACTTGAATGAAAGACTATAATATATATTTTAGACTATAAGATAACTAAGACTATAAGATATTTTTAATTATTTAATTATTATATAACTACTAATTGAATTATTTATGTTATTGTTGTTAACTGTTATGATTGTAATGATTTAATTTTTAATGTATAATTTGATTTAATTTTAAATTTAACAATAATTAGATCTTAAGAATTTTTTATCCTGTAACAAAACTATTTTGCTGTGCCCTTACAGGGTCTACAACGGCTTTTAGCTCTAAGCTTTTGTTAACATCTTTTTACCTTGTAGAACGCAAATAAATAAATATGAAATATGAAGCTTGCAGTTTCAGGGAAAAGGTACGTTCAACTAAGAGTCAGAATTGTATTGTTGCTCCCGGTCCATGTTTTGTGACATATATTATCAACGGACTAGATAGAGACATCGTGACACATCACGATGCATCTCATGGCCTCACGAGATAACATACACAATGCACGACCTCCGTCTACATTAAGCGATAGTAGTTCTTACCGTCGTTTTGTACGGAGTTTTGTCCATTTGAATGTCGCATCTTGTACCAGCCCAGGTGTTAGCAGGGTAATGGGGCGCAGTATTGCATTAGGTATTTCAAAATCAAAAGTCATTTATTCAAACTAGGCTGAGAATCAGCACTTTTGGCACGTCAAAATTACGTAAGACAGTTCAAAACGCCCACCCTTCACCACTTCCTAGTGCTTTAGCTGGGGAGACGAAGTGGCGCAACAAACTCCCTAGCATACATTGATACATGCCGAATATTGCGCAAATGAGTTTTGTTTCTACAGTATTTCGGCGACATTGACGCATGCCGAATATTGTGCAAATGAGTTTTGCTTCTACAGTATTTCGGCGACATTGACGCATGCCGAATATTGCACAAATGAGTTTCGCTACTACAGTATTTCGGCGACATTGCCGCATGCCGAATATTGCACAAATGAGTTTCGCTTCTACAGTATTTCGGCGACATTGACGCATGTCGAATATTGCTCAAATGAGTTTCACTTCTACAGCAATATTCTTATTCTATGCATCTGTAGTCGTAACGTTGGCACACGCCACCCCTACTACTACTCCTATCAATCTGAGATCGTATCGTTTTGATTGCTGTTCAAACTAATAGCGCTTTTCAAACTGCTGTTGGTTGCTGTATTATATCGTACAATTGTTGTTTTGTACTGGAATTTTGAAATGAATTAGTTTTTGCTTTGCATAAAATTCGTTTTTAGGGTTCCGTCCCCCAAAAGGAAAAAACAGAACCCTTATAGGATCACTGTCTGTCTGTCCGTCTGTCACAGCCAACTTGCTCCGAATCTAATGAAGCAATTAGGTTGAAATTTAGTACACTTAAGAATTTCTGTGACCCAAACACGGACGTGTAACGTCAATTAATAAATTTTGAATATGAGGGGTCAACTTTGGGGGCAGAAAATTAAAAAGAAAAGTTTTGCAAACTGAACCGTGTGACATATTAAATGAAAGGGCTTACTATGCGGGTCTCATATATATATATATATATATATATATATATATATATATATATATATATATATATATATATATATATATGAGACCCGCATAGTAAGCCCTTTCATTTAATATGTCACACGGTTATATATATATATATATATATATATATATATATATATATATATATTTAATAAATTGTTTAAAAGGTATTTAAGAAAATAGACGAAGTATGACCATTTCCACCTTATCTCCGAAACTACTGAGCCTAAAATTTTGAAAAAAAAAACTACAAATAGTCCTATGCATATAGATAACAGAAAAACTTATAAGTATGTGGTCTTAAAACGGCATGGTAAATCTATCAATATTTTGCGTACAAACTTACATTTACAGTTGGAATGTATGGGAGAATATGTTTTTCAACTACAATGTTAAGTTTGTTCTTGGGATAAATTCATTACAACTACGGAACCCTTTATTTTGCGTAGTCCAACACGCGCTTGGGCGATTTTACCCGTTTGGGTAAAAACATTAGTTTCTTCATAGATAAGAGAGAAATCTCTCACAGAAAATAATCTGCCTAGCCTTTTCTCAATTATGTTGGGGTCGGCTTCCAGTCTAACCGGATGCAGGTAATGGCCGGAACCAGTATTTTACATGGATCGACTGCCTATCTAACCTCCACAACCCAGTTACTGGGTAATACGATACCCCTTGGTAAGACTGGTTTGTCAGACTTTCGGGCTTCTGACGACTCGTAACGACTGTCAAAGATCCACGAATGACAGCCGGGACCAACGGCTTAACGTGCTTTCTGAGACATGGAGGAGTCTCGGTATGAAAAGATGGTCACTCATTCACCGACCAACCCCGGCAAGCGTAGCTTAACCTGATGGATTGACCCGTGCGGCTGCTATTACTTAGCCACGAGCTCCTCTTTTTACGAGTTTCTTCATAGATAAATAACTACAATGAAAATATGCTCGATAGAAGTCCATACGAAGCCCAGACCGTCTTGAAAAAACGGATCCATGATCCTTCATTCTTATGAAGGTGATCCAATCCGTCTCTCTTCATAATTCACGCAATAGAAAACACCACTGAGTTTGTGTAAACATAAAAAAAATATATTCTAAAAATACCCTTGTGCTAACTTCGTAGAACGTACGAAAATAAAGGTTAACAGGAAGAAGATAAATAAATGATTCTTATTATAACTATGTAAGGTAAGTAAATAATTGTTATTGTAATTGCTACGTGAAACTGTAAGATGTGTACGTGCTGTTCTTCCTATGCACATGCTGTTTTTACACGCATTTCTAAAGCTGCGTATGGATAGCGCGTACATTGGTACGCGTAGTCGGTTGCGCGTGTCCTGTAACGCCATGTCCTTACTTGCAGCTAGGCGTACACACTTGGAGAACGCGTGCCATGCGAGCTGGTAAACGCGCGAGCCGCCGTCAGTCGGTTTTTGGTCGCGCAGCAAAGAGGACGCGCACGTCTGGTACGCAATATTTGGACGGCAAAATGGATAGACACGTGTGTTCACACGGCATGACGGATGACTGGCCGAGCTCGTGTAGCGCTATGAATCGATTCACCCCGCGTTCAGGTTCGCGGTGATCCGTACAGGAGCTGTACGCGTATCCAATGTACGCATGGACAACGTATCCCGAGTACGCGTAACTCAGGAACGCGATATCCGTACTCAGCTTAAGAGACCTTGACGCCAAACCGCTAATAAACGTAGGATGGTTTAATACTGAATAATAATAATAGGCAGTGTTATTGGGGTTTCCATCTGGAATTTGTCAGTAGCAGCCTGGAGTCTGGACTTGTGTCCGGTTGATGGTAATAGGTTCGCCCCCTGTTACATGGGACATAACTAGCAAAATGTGGGTGTAGGTACCTACTATAGGTACACCCCTGCCCTACCCTTCGAGGAGACAAGGCGTGATGTTATGTATAAAGGTCGTACTTACATTCAACACAACACACGCACACACACACCTTTGAACCAGTAATTCTAAGAATGTTAGAACAGAAAAATTATTATTTGTACATTAAAAATGAGACAGATTCTTAAGAAAAATCAGATTAATAAACAGCGAACGACACAATATTTCATTGTTATGTAAACTTTTTTTGACTGTTCAGAAATCCCATGTTACATGGGTCTTTATATGTACAATTTTCTGTAATTCTAACCCAAATGACAAAATACGCGCATAACAAACAAATCTCTTTAATCAATTTAAAGTAGGTAATGACGAAAAGGTCATTTAATTCCAAATAGTACCCGCGGCGCAAATCGAATTCTAATTCTGGTAATTTTTTAAAACCCTCATCAATGGAGTCCATTTAATGAGAACGTCCTTAAAAAGTGCGTAGGATAAGAAATTGTAGGCTAAGTAAGTAATGGATTATATTGATGGCATTATGTGGAGAGGGATTTGGAGGACTAGGTCGGGTCTGGTCGGGTCTGTTCAGGTCGCTTCGGGTAGCGCTTTCGGAATTGAGCTAAATTGTCTAGGGTAATTCTCAGTCTTGTTCATTTGAAAAGACTTTGAACGTCGTGTTCATTATTTGAGTGCTCTACTGATTTAGTGATTGGCTGTTTAGGATCTTTAAATTCAGTAGCGTAACTATTACTTTGAATGTAGATAGGGAAGTGTTTATGAATTGTTACGACATACTATAAAATAAGAATGAAGTGTTTTGTCTAATAAAATACTCTAAAGGCGGAGACTGACTTGTAACGTCTGTTTGTAATTTATAATTCCTTGGTTACAAAATGGCGATACACAAGCCGTAGCGAACACTCACACGAGATTGGCGGACGTAGAGGTTGTGTGTGCTTCATTAATTTTGTTTAGTTATTTTTATTGGAAAAAGAAGACAAAACAAAACTATATTGGATGGCCTATTTGTACCAAAGTATTTGTACATATTATGTTCGCAACGCTCGCATGCTCGCGGCTCGGCTCGCTGCACTGACTGCTGTAACGCGTTATAAAAACTTGATACATTACAAACAAACGATACAAGTCAGTCTCCGCCTTAAGCTTGGACGCATCTCATTATTTGTGTGCTTTCAAATTAAACTCCTTCGAAGACTCGTATATGTCTTAGCTATATTAATAAACAACACTAGGAAATTACTACAAAACTCGACTTTTAATTTTTTCAAGTGAACCAAAATTATTAGAACAAAAGTCAAGTACCAAATCATGCCAGAAACCGGAAAATCCAAAAAAAACGTGTTTTTAAAATGCAATCCATCAGATGAGGGATGTCCGTCCATCACATCCGTTAGCAATAAATCGGGTTACGTCGCATCCGTCACCATGCCGCGGCCGGGTTGTGTCGTGACGGGCCGCGCCGCCGCCGTCAACTTATTTATGTGAAACAACGTTCCACTAATTGTGTTGTGGACACACACTCACGTCACTGTGGGCAACTTCATATAAATGAACATGTTTTTTCGCTCCGAATATCGTAACTCAATGGCTGGTGGAATGAGAAAAAAATTGAGCATGATGGCTCACGTAATTGATTCCAGTCTATATTGTATCATTGATTAAATTTCCCTGATAAACCCTTTAGGTTATGTATAGTATGACCAGTATTTGGAAAATAGTTCATGATGTAGCGACAAAGGTATTAATTATTCACGTTATTTCAATTGGACACAAAACCAAATTACATTATTTTAATTCAGAACGGAAACCGAAACACAAAAGATTCCGCTTTGTAAAACCGAGCGAACATTTTGTTCAGAGCAAATGTTTGCTGTTCTGCCGATGTTCGCTCAAAATAGAAAATTTTACTTTACCCTGCCAAGCGAACATTTTGTTGAGAACAACGAGAAAACGAATGCTCGCTCGCTGTGAGACGTCGTTTTCACTAAAAGAATGAGCGAGCGAGCATTCGTTCGAAGAGTCCTACCGATCATCAGTGAACAAACATGCTCACTGTGTTTTCATTTACCGCGCTAACAAACGCTTACTCACTCAGAACTGTTCAGAACGCTAATGGTTCGAGAGCCCATGAACAAAATATTTGTCTTATCGATTTATAACCAAAACCGTATTAAATCGATAGATTTGATTATTTTGAATTCAAAATCCTAATTTTAGAAAGGAGACGGAAATGATTACATACAATCTTGGGCCTGAGTGTAACGAGATTAAAATGGAGTCAATTAATAGATTCCAAGTTATTAAGTCCCTCGCTGAAAACTCTGTTATTAAAGGTTTACTAAAAGTAAGGTTATGTTACATATTTAACTAACAACTGATCCATGAAATGCAAAAGATGTTCTTTAACACTAATGTTAATTTATATTTAGTGAAGAATATTTGAAAAGCCAGGATACATGTGGTTGATTGTTTCAACGTCTAAGGGTCGTCAGCCTAGTATATTGCAATGATTAGTTGCTATCCCACAAATCACACAGCGATCCATAGGCTCAACAAAATCCAATGCACAAGGCGGCGGTAAAATCCAAAATAACTATTCCAAGTCACACGTATACGCGGTCTTCAGTGTCCAGTGTAAGAACAACGGTCGCACAAGGTAGGCAGGGTCAGAATCCATAAAAAAATAAAGCAGTCGTCGTTGAAAATTAAACATAATCGGGAAACGTATCGGAAATTAACAAACGAGTGAGCAAGCAAAACCAGTCGACAACTGTCTAGTGTCTAGATGTCAGTCAGCTGTATGCCAGTGACATAGACTAAAAATTTTTAATCGATATGAAATCGAAAGGCATAATATTGGATTTTCAGTAATTAATGGATATTTTATTTATTAATATGACTGTTATTATATGTTATCTATATAAATAAAAATCAACTGCCGAATGTATGTACGCGCATCACTTCAGAACGGTCGCACCTATTTTTTTTGTGTTTGTAATTGTTAGGACAAGGTTTGTATGAAAGAAAATGTTTGAAAA
This sequence comes from Dicycla oo, assembly GCA_948252095.1. Lineage (NCBI taxonomy): Eukaryota > Metazoa > Arthropoda > Insecta > Lepidoptera > Noctuidae > Dicycla > Dicycla oo. The sequence goes on along the minus strand of OX411715.1, from coordinate 33,634,236 downwards.
GTTTCCGGGAAAATTGGGTAATTCGGGAAAACTGAAAAGGAATTTTGTATGTATTATTTAAATTTTGACAGGACGTTTTTTGGGTCCGCTAGTTGTATATAAGTATATAATAGTGTATTTAATTACTTTGAGTTAATGACCTAGTGCTACCTAGTGCGAAGGTTTTCGTTCTATATTTGTAATTTTGTACAACTCGGCAAAAAAGAGTAGAAAATAATGGAGGCGCCACAGTGCTGTTCGTATGGAAACCCGCTGCAACCGAATAGCGTATCAACCTGGTCTTGATATAATCAGCTGTATTTTTGTTAGACATAAATTTATACCTATTTATGTATAATTCATTCAAATCAGTAAGTATTGTTTAATTGAACCAGGACATGTTTTCATCATGCAACTGATTACTAAGTGCCTAAAAATATTTTTTTTGGAAAGTACTCCTGTGTTTACAACATTTTTTAGGAATTATTAAAAGACATTATATTATATAACATTATTTTATTTTATTCCAATAAATCCACCTCTATATATTCCACCTCCACCACATCCATGTATTGGCTAGAGCTGGCCGCAAATTCGTCTGTCGTGCTCAGATTCAGATGTACTGCTGCTATCATCTTCAAGATTTATGACTAATCGCTCTATTTTCTCGTACAGAGTTAGTTCCTTCTCAGAGTACTCCTTCTCTATTTTTATTACGTGCTGGCATGAATTCTTCCGATCCTCCTCGGTAATAGCTTGGAATGCACGTTCAGTTGCTTCCTGTAATGACAAAATAATTCATTATACCTAATATCTGGTACATTCTCACTAATGAAAATGCTGCGGCAAATCTAGGCCCGCGTGCTGGGTTATGTCCCACTCCATCTCACCGAGAGGAGGTCTGTATCGCAGCAGTAGGAACATTATAGGCTAATTATGTGTACAATTTTAATATCGCACATTTTGTGAAAACAGTCTACCATTTTTTTTTTAATAGCAGAGACGGACTACCATAAAACTGTGACGTCTCTGACCGGTACCTTCAGCCCACAGAGTCGGGTTCAGAATCATCTAAACTAACGGTTTTAAACGGTTTTGGCCCTAAAACGATGCGGCTTTATTTTGGTCGTGGGCTCTTGTACTATAAAAACGCAGCTTAACGTTAAAAGCGTTTTATTAAAATGCAAATTAAAATAACGTAAATACACGTCTAATATTTATATCCGTTGCTTGACGTCACAGCGGCAGTTATACAGATAAATTAACGTTAAAAGGTTTCTCATTTTAAATGTCGCCAGCAATATTAAACCAAGTGTCACAAACTACATTAGTAGACACGACCACTGCAGGTACACGAAGCGCTCATAATATTATTTGTAACTTCCTTCAAATAACTAGCTTTGGATACTTAGGGGACTAACACATGATTATATGGAAGTTCAGTCTCGACACAACCTAACGCGTATCGGTAGGTCTGTCGGTAGTCGGTAAAATGAAAAATAATTAGCTAAAAACAAAGTTTAAAGAAAACTACAGTGTTTGGTCATAACACTGCCTTCCTTCCTTAATGCCTGTCGAAATACATGACATGGGGCGATGTTCAAAGGGCGGCCCTCCGCGTGCTAATGTAGCAGATTACCTTGTAATTATAATTATTAGATACGAGTTGTTTTAGGAACCAGAAATGGTTTGTAAGAGAGGTTTATAAATTATAAGTAAACTTCTCTACTCATGGGTGGCTATAAGGCCCGTCATCCACGACGCTAATCTAAATTAACCAGTTACAAACTCGAATTACCGATGAGTACCCAGAATGTCACAGCACTAGTGTTTCAATGACGGTCCGATCACAACGCAACCAATCATAAACTACAGTGTAGTTATTATAATTAGCATCGTGGACGGTGGGCCTTACAATCACGAAATTGGCATTGTATCCTTGCGCTAATACCCACTATGAAAACAATCCAATGGGAGTGATGTTTAGAGTTTCCTTAAGACTACTGATTTAAAGTATTTTAGGACTTCATCAGAATAGGACCTTATAATCTATTGTGAATGATGAGTTGATGACACAGTTATGATGAAATAAATTAATGAGAAACGGGTAGGGAGGGGTATTAATAGGTAGAGAGTTTTGTTTTCTGTACTATGCTACAGATAGGCAAATTACATTAATGAAATATGGAAACAAGCAATAATTTCACGCCAAAACTATTCATGAATCTGCTAGTTAATTCACACGGGACTACCTAGCTTACCGAACTGGGAACTAACACGTTGTCACTCAGTCTGTTCAATAAAAGAGCCGCTCGTAGTCCCCATACCCACATGACCTGAACCCCGGAACATAATAACAGATTTTGGTCTAAATTACTAGATGAAAGCTTCACTATTCAGCGACAATAAAGCCTCCACGAGTTGTGCTTACCAACTTAATTTTACAACCGCGGCAACACAAAATAACCCTTACAGCAGTGTTCGTAGAGTTGGAGAGGGCTGAACGCGTTACTTGGCGGGTCATTAGTTCCAGGATAGTGATATTTCGCCGGCCATGCATCACGCTGATATATGACATAATGAGGATAGGAATTTAGTGTCATAAAAGAGCTTACTTGGACATTATTACACAGACTTTAGCTATGTTTTGTTCAGAGCTATTTTAATATTGTATGTTCATACCTGCTTCTAACAACGAATAATTAAAATGTCGGAGTTTTACAGAATTTAATCGCATTTTTAAGCGTATTCTTTGTGTTGAAATGAGAATTCATTATTTAATGTTTTTATTTCATACTGCTATGAGTATAGAAAATGGATGTGTTTTTTTAGATTTTGTTCATAAAACTAGTGCTATTTCAAAAGAATATGTGAACATTTTAAAAACTGAATTTCACTTTTGCTCGCTCATGAGTTTTCCTTACTGCTTGAACTTGCAATATCGCCTGACACCACAGTCAGCAAAACGTGTAGAATTTTAAATTGCCGTGCGGTACCGGGCGCGAGCGGGATTGGGTCAACTGTGTCCCCGCGGTGACGTAACCGGCGTATGTGATTCTATCAAGTCGCTACTAACAATAGCTGCATTCAGTCCGATACCGATGGATATTCAATTTTGATTTGAAGTTAATGCAGTAAAATGAAATTGTCGTGTGAAAGGGCACTTAGCGACAAGCGACAATGGCGCCGATTCCCTTGTTCACAAACTAAACTTAATTTTAGTTCAGTGCATCTTTTTCTGTCTATGTAAATAAGAAAAGGACAGATGGTTAATTTTGATTGTTCAGTCGTGTCAAATTAAGATACTCCATAGACAAGTTTAGATGTGATTAAAGATTGCCTACTAAAAATACGTCAAATCACGTCAGGCGCTGGCTAATTTGACAGGGCCAAACTAATATTTATCGTTTGTCCTTTTCTTAATGAAATAGAAAGAAAAAGATGTACTGAACTTAAATTTAGTTTGTAAATAAGGGAATCGGCGCCAATATAAATTACCAATTCTGAAATTCATTAAACTCGTAGCACTAACATTACATGTGGAGTAGTTTGTCACATCAACATGTTCCGATAAAATGACCGCAACACTTCTGGAAAAGCTCAAAAACAATGATAATATAACAAGAAAAAAAAAACCTACAAATACTCAAATACCAACCACATAATAGTGAATATCCCATGCACATTAGAGGTGACATAAAGCCGGCGAACATTACCATTCACGCGACGCCTTGTGCCTGAGCGTTGTGAATGCGAGGAGTTTTTAATAAAGAGCTAGCAGACGATATGCATGCCATGCGAGCTTGTGTAGACGCGGGCCATTTATAAAGATAAATGGCGCTGCAAATATAAAATGGAATGAGTTAATCTATACGAACAAGGAACTAGAAATATGTCTGGAAAAGGATTTGAAACGGTTCGGACTACAGATTACGTAATTATAAAGATCCCGATTTCACAAAATTATTCATCATCTTCCTGTCCATATCCCATGTTACTTGAGATTAGCGCAACACGTTTCCTTCATCATCTTCCTGTCCATATCCCATGTTACTTGGGGTCGGCGCAACACGTTTCCTTCATCATCTTCCTGTCCATATCCCATGTTACTTGGGGTCGGCGCAACATGTTTCCTTCATCATCTTCCTATCCATATCCCATGTTACTTGAGGTCGGCGCAACACGTTTCCTTCATCATCTTCCTGTCCATATCCCATGTTACTTGAGGTCGGCGCAACACGTTTCCTTCACCATCTTCCTGTCCATATCCCATGTTACTTGGGGTCGGCGCAACATGTTTCCTTCATCATCCTCCTGTCCATATCCCATGTTACTTGTGGTCGGCGCAACATGTTTCCTTCATCATCTTCCTGTCCCTATCCCATGTTAACTTGGGGTCGGCGCAACATGTTTCCTTCATCATCTTCCTGTCCATATCCCATGTTACTTGGGGTCGGCGCAACATGTTTCCTTCATCATCTTCCCGTCCATATCCCATGTTACTTGGGGTCGGCGCAACATGTTTCCTTCATCATCTTCCCGTCCATATCCCATGTTACTTGGGGTCGGCGCAACATGTTTCCTTCATCATCTTCCTGTCCATGTCCCATGTTACTTGGGGTCAGCACATCATTTTTCCTTCATCATCATCCTGTCCATATCCCATATTACTTGGAGTCGGCGCAACATGTTTCCTTCATCATCTTCCTGTCCATATCCCATGTTACTTGAGGACGGCGCAACACGTTCCTTGTTTTTGTGAAATTGACAAACATAAATTTTGTAATTTAACCAAAAAGCACCGCCTCGTAAACGGGACATCTACGAGAACGAGATGACGGCGCCGAAGTAGCGATATATACATTTACTATGACCACGTGTCCTTCGCACAACGTCAACAGGACGTCAACGAGAACGAGATGACGGCGCCGAAGTAGCGATACATACATTTACTGTGACCGCGTGGCCATCGCACAACGTCAATGGGACGTCAACGAGTAACGATATGATTCGATCCGAAAGTGACATCCCGGTGGTGGTATTATGGGTGGAATACCTCCTCTCCACTCCTCAAGCACCTGAAGAAGTGTTATCCCCTTGTCGCTACGTCACTATGTGCTAGCGGCCGTCTCCGCGGGGGCCCTTTATTGAGTGTGCAAGTCACCCCCTGCCATTTTATCCGTGTGTAATTATATAACATTGGTCAGGCAGGGGACATAGTTCTTCCATAGTTCAAGTTACCCAATCCACTTTAGCCACCCAAACCCATAGCCCAATATGTTTTGTTTTCACCTACAACAATAGTCCTGTACCAACCGGGGGTTGTCCTTGGGTGCACTTGCATAGTGCATACAGGGATAATCGTCGGTTGGTGCCTCCTCATCATTTAAAATTATCTAAGGGGCCTCTGCGAGTTGGCTTCGGCTCCTCGTACGCCTTCCAAAGGTCCGGGATCCCAGGGTCCCGAGAAATATAAAAAATAATAATAATAATAATGCTCTCGTTGGGTGGCTGGGTGAAGGGCCTGATTCAGAAGGCAGTCCCCCTTGATATGGCGCGTATTGTGAGGAGGTTCCTGTCTCTCGGGCCCTAACCACCGGTAGCTTCGACCCTGCACCCGCTACCGGCGGATCACTATTTTTTTTATATTTTTAAATGTTTTTTTTATGTTTTTATAAAAATATTTAAAAATGTAATAAAATAAGTTTAAAAAATAAATAAAGGAGATAATAATAATAATAAAACATTTATTATCAGGCTACAATGGCCCATAGATAAATACCTTACAAACTAACATATATAAAGTATAAAACAAAACTTGTGTTAATAAATATAGCTTAAAACTATGTTAGTAGAACTTCATTTCACTAGCTTGTCCTTGAGCTGTCGTGTGGCACTTGTCCGTGGAAGCGACGGAACACCACGTCCTGCGGCCAGAAGTCTTCTTCCATGACGACGGGCAGGTAACAGTTCGGTACTCGCATCACGAACGCCTTGAAATTGACGTTGCGGCGCGACTCCAGTAACTGCACCCTCGGCATATACCTTGTCTTCTGGCGCACGTACTCCACGATGTCCTCCCCTTAGTACTGTAATGCAGGCGGGAGATGTACACCGGTGTGTTCGGCTTAGCGGCACGCAGGCTCACTTCTGGCTTCGTAGGAGCTTTGCCGCAGCGGTTCTTGTTGGTTCGCGACCGGCGCTTCCTCCTTTGCACTGTCACGAAACCCTCCTCATCAGCCCTATTCGGCGCCTTTTCTGGCATAGGCTTCATACTTGGAGCGCCTGGGGCACTCGCGAGGACGCTAGCAAAGTCCTTAACCACGACGGAACATTGTGACATGAAAAAACTCCAAATAAAAAGTTTCAGAAACCCACGTATTAAAAGCAAAAAACTGTTTCAAAATCGGCCTAGCCGTTACCGAGAAAAATGGTAACAGACACACAATCACATCTTACCCCAAATGCATCTACCGTGTCCGTAGCCGCCGCGGGTAAAAAGGTTAAAGGTATCGATGAGGATTACAGGTCCTTTCATGTTTCATTTTATAATATTTTGAGGTTTCTGTAGTTATTACAATAGTAGTGAGAAAACCACCGTCGTTAATTTAAAAACCGAAATGTTCTATTGTAGCGAACATTTCATACCATGACCTATTTAAACGTTGTTTAAACATTGTCTAGGCATGCAGCTAATGAAACACGAGTACCTAAGCAAAGGAATATGAGAGGAGCCCCATTTGTAATCATGGTAAACGTATGATTCCCCTGGAGGCGTGTTATGTTGCCAATTGTTCCGGCAAGAGATACCGCCGCAGAGCCACAGAATAGATATAGACAAAAGGCTGGCTCCATACAACGAAAACAGGCTCGCATAGACGCATACGTACGACGATCTTAAACAAGTGCCTATCGCGGCTTTACAGTGTACCATCTACTTACTCTCGCTGTACGCGTGTCTATGTGTGCGTGTATTTTTGCTCGTTGCATGAAGCCAGCCTTCTGAACATATGTATTTAGTGGCAGAGTACAGAACAATATTAGGTAAGGAGCCTACGATACATCACTATGAACGACACTCGATTATCTCTGGCAGCCTCGGGGGAAATTATCGTCATTATACTTTACTTATTAATTGATACTGTTTTGTATTGCAATGTACTGGGATAGTTCAATTTCATATGTAACGGATTGTGAATTTAAAGTTTGTCTAATTTTATTTGGTAGTGTGATTTCTTCAGATAGTTATATAGTTAGTAGTAGATAGTTTATAGTTAGGGCTGCGTCCTTATTATGAACTATTAACGCGATGATGATTCCGTTGTGAAAAAGGGATGGTGCTATAGGTCATGTATATCTCCGTCTCTCTCTGGCACTGGTAAAATGATGGCATTATTTGTTCATAGTACGGTCTCTGGTCTATCAACTAATGTTCCATTCTCAGTGCAGTCTTAGCTATTCGGCAAAAATCTCACCGTGAAAACTTAGGTGAAGTGAGCTATAAGTGAGCTGTCAATAGTATCAATCCCTGACCATCCATCTACCATGACCTGTTCCATCTACTAGAATGACAGCTCACTTAAAGCTCACTTCGACTACATTTTCACGGTGTGATTTTTAAAGAATAGCAATACAGTTGCTTACTTTTCTTCGGTTTCTATAAAGTGTGACTACGTAAATACTACAAGAATATAACCATATTCCTAAATATTCGCTGGCATAAAGGCTATTAAAAGAAAGCGTCAAGCATACCCGTTCAATCAATCAATCTGCTTAGCCTTTTCCCAACTATATTGGGGTCGGCTTCCAGTCTAACCGGATGCAGCTGAATAGTATTTTACATGGAGCGACTGCCTATCAGACCTCTACAACCTTTTTTTACTGGGTAATACCCTTTGGTGAGACTGGTTATCAGACTTTGGCCTTCTGACGACCCCTAACGACTGTCAAAGATCCACGAATGATAGCCAGAACCATCGGCTTAACATGCTTTCCAAGGCACGGAGGAGTCTCGGTATGTAAAGATGTTCACCCATCTACGGAACAACCCTGGCAAGCGTAGCTTAACCTGATGGATCGAACCGTGCGGCTGTTATTACTTTATTACTTAGCCATGAGCTCCTCAAGCATATCCGTTCGCCCTTCTTTAATGAGTAAGGAATGTTATTTTGTATTTTGTAAACATAAACACGAAAAAAGATAGTAAAATCTCACGTGGAAAAGATTTAAAAGAAAGCCATAAAACTAGATAAACACAATGTTGACCAACGGACCCGCGCGGCCGTGGTGAGGAGTCTTGTCCTATATAATGTCCCTCAAATATTGACGAAGGGACCCTTGGCTCAAACATTATTCTTTCATCGAGCCAATGTTTGTTCACTTTCCTAGCTAAACAAACTTGCCAACGTTTTTCAATGTCCCCTAGCAAATCTGGTGACATATGATGCGTGAAATTATTTCGTAAAAAATGAACAGGTTCTGGTAGAAAGTAAACGTAAGGATTATGGTCTGTTGGATGTTTTCTGTAGGTCTGCTCCTATATGTTTGTAGCCAAGGTAACTGTGAAAACGAAGACGAATTTTGATTTATTTGTGATTTCTGTAAAGTGTTTAAACGATGAGACGTTTGAAAAGAAAAAGAAAACGAGATTTTTCACAAAACTCTGAATAAGTATAACTACATTCAAATATTTCAAAAACAACGTCGATATAGAACGAAGAACGGAAAAGATAAATGTCAAAGAATTCACGTCTGTCGGTGGTTTCAAATAAAAGGCACGTTTGACGGCGGGCTATCAAATGTCGGCGCGCGAGTGACGTACGCGCTCGAGCTGAGTGTTCGCACCCCTTTGATCCTTCCTTCCGGGGAAATGTAGAACAAACTCAATAACGTTTTAACGGCAATTTGGTTTCAATTAAATTAAATGCTAATTTTGTTAGGAAATTGGATTTTTCAAATTTAAATCAGACTAACACATTTCTAATTTTGTACAATTCGTGTCTGTTATATTTATAAAATTGCTATGTATGTTCCTACTTCAAACCCGCATTTCCCAATTTCAGAACCACTTTATATTTTAATACAGTACACAGCCTGTCAAACAAGGCCGTGGCACGTGGCTCGTGGCTCGTGGGCGTCCTTTGTGCCGCCAATAAATTCGTAAAGCGTTATGTTTGGCGACGATCAATCACGGAGGCATTAATACGAACCCGGCTTGCCTTTTATTTCATCGATGTTCTATAGACTCTGCAAAATATTGAGCTTTAACTCTCCATCCGAATTTAAACTCTTTGCTTTGAGGTTTAAGTTTGAAATTAGGTTAGAGTTTTGGTATATTTTGAGCGCTGACTGTATCAGAAGTTTGAACGGACGACGCGAAGTTTGTACCCAAAAGAGATAAACTGCTATTGGGTCCGGGAAACGTTCCTCTGCGGTTGAAACACATATTATGAGCAACAAGTTACTTGTACACAATTATAAAGTTTACTACCCGAGTCCTGAATATATTGGAACAATATCGCTCAGCAAAAAGAAACACGAGCATACGCAATTGGTCCTTGACTGCGCGCCGAAGACCGGATATATTACTTTGATCAATCAAAGAAACTTTATACAATTCTCAAGCCTTTGTAAATATTTATTGAAAACTAAAGTATTCTTTAAGTATTATATTGACCCTTATTAGAATATTTTCTGCATACCTAACTAGTTGCTATTCCTCCGGTTCGCACTAAGCGCTTCCAAATGACTTTTATAATGCGCACAGCAAAAGAGTGGAACTCACTACCTGCGTCTGTGTTTTCGAGCGCATACAACCCTAATCCCTTCAAAGTGAGAGTGAACAGGCTTCTTCTAGGTAAGCTCACTCCATCGTCGACGCTGTCTCTGTCACGTCCGACCTAGACTAAAGTCAAGAGCAAACCCATCATAAATAAAAAATACCTCGCAGTGATGTGCATCAGTGATGTATTGTTTCACAGAGAAGCGCTGAACATTGTCACGTTGGAAAACTTTTTTGTACGAGTATCTATTATAATGAGAAAAAGTACTTTTGCTTTTTACTTTCAATGTTAAGATGAAGAAGAAAATTAAGGTGTTATGTTATTTAGACAGCAATATACTACACACAAATATAAAATTACAGTGTACTGCAGAATACTACATGAGCTAAACTAAACTTACTTAGCTTAGATTGCTTGCACTTTATAGTTAAAGTGAAACATGAAATCTGAGTGGTACCACGGTTACATTTTCCTGACCATGGTACCACTAGGGGAACTACGGTTAGGGAAAAGTAACCGTGGTACTACTGGTGGTTCTACTGGGGGTAGCACGGTTAACAAGCGGTGTGCAGCAGCTGCAGGCATCCGGGACACCTGCGTCGCGTGTGTCCGGACAGGGCGGCGAACGCGGGCAAAGGCACAGGTCCCAGGCGTTCGGCAGCATACTACGGGTATGCGTGTGACACCTACCAGAAAAGGAGAGGTCGTCAGAAGAGGAATTTTATCACTTGTACTTAAACGACTACAGAGCTGTAAAGTTGCCAATATGTATTGATAACGTTACTATTTCTATAGAGGTCGATACTGGTACCGCGGTATCGTGCATTAGTGAAGCAACGTATAAGAAGTGTTTCAGCGTTCATAAATTAGAACCTAGTAATTTAATATTAAATTTTTATAATGGCTCAAAAATTAAACCCCTGGGAATGTTCAAACCGTTTATAGTTTATGCAGATTGCAGTAAACAACTAGAATTATTGGTAATTGGGGGAGGTACAACTTCATCACTGGGCCGACAGTGGTTAACTGAATTAAAAATAAAAATTCCAGTTTTTAGCAACTGTAACAATGTAAATTGGAAAGAAGTCAACATGTCTAATGGGATTAATGTACTGTTAAATAGGTATAAGGAATTATTCAGCAGTGGGTTGGGCTTGTACACTGGGGGCCAGGCAACCTGCGCGTGCGCGACGGCGCGACGCCGGTGTTCCACCGCGCGCGGCCCGTACCGTACGCGCTACTCGGTCGACTCGACGCCGTGTTGGATGCCATGCTGCGTGACGGCATCATGGGGCCTATCGACTGCTCCGACTGTGCCTCGCCGCTCGTACCGGTAAATAAACCTGACGGTTCGCTGAGAATCTGTGCCAATTACAAGACGACCGTGAACCCAGTCTTACTGATCGCTATCCATTGCCTAGAATCGAGGATTTAATAGTTAAACTTAGTGGAGCAAATTATTTTTCGAAAATAGATTAGTCAAGCGTTCCACAGCAGAAATATAAGCGTCCGCCTGGGCTGACGCCGCGCATGTGGCCCTGGCCAAGCCGACCGTGGAGCCGGATACATATGGACTATATGGGACCTATAGGCAGTAGAAAATACCTAGTTGTGATGCCACATCTAAATAGTTGGCGGTTTTCAATGTTTCAAGCACTTCAGCTTTTGGTCTCATAATAGATTGACAGAGTTATTTAGTAGATGGGGTTTGCCTAGGCAAATAGTGATAATGGTACGCAGTTCGCATCGAAAGAATTTCAGGATTTTACAAAATTTAATTTTCAAATTTAATTTAAATTTAACACAGTTTACAGCTCCTCACCACCCCACTTCAAATGAATTAGCAGAAAATGCAGTTAGACTAATAAAACGAGTAAATAAAAAGGCTATTTTATAGAAAACAGTAGATACAGATAGGACATTGTGGACATTTTTACTGCATTATAGGAATGTAGATCATTCGACAACCGGAGAAAGCCCCGCAATAATTTGATTAGGCATTCGTACGTACTCAACTGGATAATTTAAAACCAGATAGGGAAAACAAGGCAATCGCGCACAACAATGACAGGCTGAATCTGTACAGGGGGCGAATAGGTGCATTGGGGGTGAAGGGGCAGAAGTATGGCACCGACAATACTTAAAAGGGGAGAGATGGATTCCCGGTCGAGTAGTAGATAGTCAAGGGCCTAGCAACTACCGAGTCCAGGGTCAAAGGTGATAAATAGTCCATAGGCATATTGATCAATTACGTAGGAGAACAGGAAGTAGAATATCCTTAGTATATAGTAGCCCTAGTATTACGGAGCAATCAAACACAGATTCTCAGACGACTGGTACGGAGGATGACTGCAGTGGTAGTGGTGAGCGGGCTCAGTCGGAGGGGTCGCCGGAACGCGTCGTGTCGCCTCGCAGAGTGGCGTCACCGGCTCAGCCGATTAATGATGCACCTGTGGATGTTCAGTTGAGAGTCAGGTTGCCTTTCCTCTAGTCTCGCCACAGACTCCACAATAAGCTACACTGTCTAACGACAGTGTAGGTTTAAGGTTCGTAATTATAAGCTTTAGAATAAGTATTGTTATCGTATTTGAGTTAGTTATTAAGTTGTTTGTTGATAATTGTAGAATTAATTTAGGGGGAGGAGTGTAATGTAGGTAGTTTCATATTCATTAGTTTGTAAATATATCCGTAGATTTAAGTTGTACATGGAGTCAGTGTAATTATACCTCTCCTGTGGAATGCTCGACTTTTATTTAATAGCCCCCGAACATTACATTAACAAAGTAAATAAACGCGCAACATTTTCAGCTCTCAAAATACGTTGAAACAATAAAAGTAGGTAGGTACACGATCATTACACGAACACTAAGTATTTGATCCCAAACTGCTGACCTGTCGTTAAACTGGAGCTGAGCGACGCTCGTTAAAACTTGGCTGTTGACCTACACTCCAAGACTATAACGAAATATTGCCAAATATTCCGCTGACATTTTCAGTAAGTACACAAGTCGATACTCCTTTTTCAGATCATGACTGGATTGGTAAATGCATCGAATCATTCGGAAAATGTGGTACAATTGTTTTTTTCGTAAATGGTACATCAAGTTTCATGAAAAGTTCGGCTTTGTAGAATGTGGTGTCTGCTGCTTATACCTGTGTGTCATATTAACACCCGGGTATTGTACATATTAACGCCCGGGTACTGTACATTTTATCGCCCAGGTACTGTAAATATTAACGCCCGGGTACTGTACATATTAACGCCCGGGTACTGTACATTTTATCGCCCGGGTACTGTAAATATTAACGCCCGGGTACTGTACATATTAACGCCCGGGTACTGTACATTTTATCGCCCAGGTACTGTAAATATTAACGCCCGGGTACTGTACATATTAACGCCCGGGTACTGTACATTTTATCGCCCAGGTACTGTAAATATTAACGCCCGGGTACTGTACATATTAACGCCCGGGTACTGTACATTTTATCGCCCGGGTACTGTAATTATTAACGCCCGGGTACTGTACATATTGACGCCCGGATACTGTAAATTTAATCGCCCGGGTACTGTATATATTAACGCCCGGGCACTGTACATATTAACACGCGGGTACTGTACATATTAACGCTCGGGTACTGTACATATTATCGCCCGGGTACTGTACATATTAACGCCCGGGTACTGTACATATTAACGCCCGGGTACTGTACATTTTATCGCCCAGGTACTGTAAATATTAACGCCCGGGTACTGTACATATTAACGCCCGGGTACTGTACATTTTATCGCCCAGGTACTGTAAATATTAACGCCCGGGTACTGTACATATTAACGCCCGGGTACTGTACATTTTATCGCCCGGGTACTGTACATATTGACGCCCGGATACTGTAAATTTAATCGCCCGGGTACTGTATATATTAACGCCCGGGCACTGTACATATTAACACGCGGGTACTGTACATATTAACGCTCGGGTACTGTACATATTATCGCCCGGGTACTGTACATATTAACGCCCGGGTACTGTACATATTAACGCCCGGGTACTGTACATATTATCACCCGGGTACTGTACATATGTCACTTTTGGGGGAGATTATCATTCTGCAACAGAAACATGAAATAATGAAGAAAATAACGTATTTTATATATTTGTTTAATTATCGTTATAATCAGGTTTTAAAAATGTTAGCACACAAATAGAACTAAACACAAGGATAATTAAGAAAAAGGTAGTTTATACCAATCACACGGTCGGACTGCTTACGATGTTTAAATTATAAAATACAAACTTTGCTAGACACTCCTTTCATTCTGCTAGAGGAAAGTACTTGCCGATTATTGCATACTACTGCATACGACCAACATTCTGCTAGAGGAAAGTAGTTGCCGATTATTGCATACTACTGCATACGACCAACATTCTGCTAGAGGAAAGTAGTTGCCGATTATTGCATACTACAGCATACGACCAACATTCTGCTAGAGGAAAGTAGTTGCCGATTATTGCATACTACAGCATACGACCAACATTCTGCTAGAGAAAAGTACTTGCCGATTATTGCATACTACAGCATACGACCAACATTCTGCTAGAGGAAAGTAGTTGCCGATTATTGCATACTACAGCATACGACCAACATTCTGCTAGAGGAAAGTAGTTGCCGATTATTGCATACTACTGCATACGACCAACATTCTGCTAGAGGAAAGTAGTTGCCGATTATTGCATACTACAGCATACGACCAACATTCTGCTAGAGGAAAGTAGTTGCCGATTATTGCATACTACTGCATACGACCAACATTCTGCTAGAGGAAAGTAGTTGCCGATTATTGCATACTACTGCATACGACCAACATTCTGCTAGAGGAAAGTAGTTGCCGATTATTGCATACTACAGCATACGACCAACATTCTGCTAGAGGAAAGTAGTTGCCGATTATTGCATACTACAGCATACGACCAACATTCTGCTAGAGGAAAGTAGTTGCCGATTATTGCATACTACAGCATACGACCAACATTCTGCTAGAGAAAAGTACTTGCCGATTATTGCATACTACAGCATACGACCAACATTCTGCTAGAGGAAAGTAGTTGCCGATTATTGCATACTACTGCATACGACCAACATTCTGCTAGAGGAAAGTAGTTGCCGATTATTGCATACTACAGCATACGACCAACATTCTGCTAGAGGAAAGTACTTGCCGATTATTGCATACTACAGCATACGACCAACATTCTGCTAGAGGAAAGTAGTTGCCGATTATTGCATACTACTGCATACGACCAACATTCTGCTAGAGGAAAGTAGTTGCCGATTATTGCATACTACAGCATACGACCAACATTCTGCTAGAGGAAAGTAGTTGCCGATTATTGCATACTATAGCATACGACCAACATTCTGAAGCTTATTTTTTCTCGAGAACAATCAAGTATAAAAAAATCGAGTTTCAGTATGGTTTCAGTATTTTTAAAGTATATATTTACATAGGTTCGTTTACATACGCCATAGTTCATAAAAGTATAAACATAAATTATAATATAATCATTAACGTTGTATTTAAATTTCCATTTTATTTTGTAGTAATATTCTTTCTGTGAAGTTAAAAACGGCTTTAATTTGGGTTTTATTTCATGGGTCGTATTTTCTCCGGAGTTGAGCACTGGTAAACCTTTTCTCGACTTCCTAAAATACAGTCGCTTTAACTTTATATACCATTCCAGTAAAAGCGTGTTGCTTAAATTAAAAGCATTCATCAAAAATATAGTCCCATTTAAAAACAAAAGCATACCTTACTATATAATTTGTCTTTAGAATACAATTCTACCTAAAACCGAAAATATACTTTTACGAGTAGTACCTTGTTGACTTCGCCCTATCCCTACACATTGACACTAAGCAATTTCTGCACAACAACGTCGAGCAAAAGCAGCCAATCAAACATAGTCCTTCGATTCATACAACTGAAGTTAAATAACTGACTTCCACAAGAAAAATGTGATGAAAAGTGCTCCAGAAAACTTGTTCTACGTACAGAGATCTCGCAATATCTCATACATGTTTAACTCAGCAAGTTTAATACTTCTCTTCATCACACCCTCTGAATCTTTAATGCAGACGGATAATTTAATTCCTCGTTGTTGCGAATTATTCAAGGTAACGCCTAAAATGATTGTTGCGTTGCTTGCGTTGCGCGGATTATTGTCTAATCCGGATGTTGAGTCCGTGTACTTGGATAATGCTGTGTTTCGGGAGGCGGTTCTGTTTGGGAGTTCAAAAGGTAGGCATAGATATACATCGTGTATTCAAGTCGTTTGATGAAATGCTTCAGTACAATATTGGTACTTTGGACATAGGTATGGGGTTGGACAGTATTATGTAGGTACTATTTAGACATTATATATACTACTACGTACTAATTTACGATGTTGAACAATATAATTAAAAGACAATGTTCAAAATGGCCCTGTACAATGAAGAGTTTGAGAATATACGATAATTAATCGCCTATTTTATTATATAAGTTGCAAATACTTCTGTATCACGGACTAGCTGTATTCCAAAATGTATTTTTAATAGAATTTAATGCGACTAATAACATTACATCGCCATCTTCACCTATGTCGTGTCAAAAGTGAAATAGGGATGTCCGATCAATTATAATCGATCGATTGTGTTTTTTTTTCTAAAGTGTAGTTTTAAAAACCTAATAAAATACTTTATGAATGCAGTCATACTCCAATTTAAATAGGTAGTAAGAATAATATTATACAATAATCAAAACTTCTTTATTTCTATACAATCATTCAAACTAATTCATTATTTACGACAATTAATACAAAAATAACGCTCCTTTTGCGGTTCATTAAACGAAAAAAATACTTATTTTTACTAAACACATCACAATTACCTAATGTTTTATTTAAAAAACAATATTGCAAACTAGATACAGATGTTATTATATATTATTATTACCAGTATAGAAGAGTGTTGTTATATATAAAATAAACCATTGTCATACATACTTGTAATGTTTATATGACAAAGTATATGTAACAGACTGTAATAATTTAAGACCACAGTAAATCATAATCGAAAAATCGATTAATGGTGTCGTATTACATCCCTAGTTTTGCCGGTGAACGTGTCATTGTTACCAATGGCACAAAGGCCAAAAAGCCATGCCATAAAATTATTAAAAAAAAAAGTCATTGTTACCACAATTGAGAGTTACAGTTTCTGCGCTGTGCTTTTTCCTGTGTTCTTTTCTTGTGTTCGGTGTTTTGGTGACTTTCGGGACTTTTTTACGACTTGGCTATTTTAACGGACTTGGATTGGTTTAAAAAACGATTGACCTGGCTGTGATTTTCGGAACTGTGTACCTGTGTGTGCATTAAATTCTGAAACCGTATGGTTATTACGGGGGAAAATTCACAGCCGTCATATAAGTACTAAAGTGTATTTTGTATATATTTTAATTGACTCATCACAAATAGGTCGACAGGCAGTAGTCGAATATTGCTGTAATTTTATCGTTGGGCGCAGAACTATCGGTTGCTGCGCCCATGTTATGACCATTATTTGGTACCTAAGTTATGCGAGGTATCAAAATAATGTCAACCCCCCTGCATAGTTTTTAGACACTATTTTAGTTCGTAATTTAGACGAAGAACAATAAACGTGAAATTAAAATCTGTGTTTTATTTCTTATTCAAATATAAATATTGTAGGACTAGGTTTTAAAAAATCACTTATTACCATCTAATTGGTAAAGCTGGTATCCTATGCACACCGTTCAGGCATAGGGATGCTGTTTCTACTCATCTCATTCCAAAACGAATGCTACGAATTCAGTTACCTACCTATGTTGATTAGTTTAATGTATATTAATTTTGCACTTGCATCCATTTTTTAGAAAAATAACTGCATAGGTACCTAATTATCTAGGTAGGTATTATGATATTACTTTTCAGTTTCTTAAAAATTACTCAGAGCTATGAAAAATCATGGTAGGTACCTATATTTAATATTCGTTGTTATGGTTAGATTATAACCTCAAAATCTGATACTTTTTTTGAAATATAAGATATATTTCTGCAGCTAGTCCGCTATAAAAACAAGATCTTCTAGGAGTCTCCAAATGATAGAGAATACAATACATAATTATCCGATGCTCTTGGCTCCAGGGCCAACAATGTATGGACGCAGAGCAATGTCCTTTAAGTACGCAATCAGCGGGTAAGCAAATTTTGTTCATCAAATAAACAACAGAACATGTGCGAGTATTCAGAGTTATTGGTAAAACACCAACAACCTCTTAAGGGGTCACTGTACTCAGAATTATGAACAACTTTTACTATGGGACCAACCTGAAAACGCAAAAAAAAATCAGCTGTTCAGTACATTTATGTTAGCATAATTCGTCAAAAGGTACTGAACAGCTGATTTTTTTCGCGATTTCAGGTTTGGTGCCATAGTAAAAGTTGTTCATAATAATGAGTACAATGACCCCTTAAGAGGTTGTTGGTGTTTTACCAATAACCCTGTATAGTAAGGCATGCGGCTCCTACTTCTGGATTGTTAAAAATAAACCCCAAAGGGCATGGCGGAGTCGGAGATGGGGGGAACCTAACTTGTCCGAGTCGGGGTGGCCAAAGTTCCGAGCTCGCACTTGCAGTCTAAGTTTACATTGCCTTTTTACTAAGTCCAGATGTGTTCTTCGACTGTGAATAGATACGATGAGTGCCAACTGTCTAACGTTAGCAATGACCTTAAAGAGTACAAATTAAAGTTTTTTTTTTTTTAATTTTATAATATTTTTTTTTAAAACGCTGAGAGGGATGCCCTAGGAAGACATATAGTGACCTTATTGGTGATGTACCCGCAACTGGCGTGCGTGTGTGACCAGATCTATGAACGTAAACGAGGCAAATAGAGTAAGTAAATATCGTAGTAGGTGGCGTTCTGTAGTTTCTGCCTACCCACGTGGGAAGAAGGCGTGAATTTAATTATATTATTTGTTTCATAATTGAGTTAATTACGGTAGCAGCTATTTAAAAATGAATGAACGTTAATGTTTTCTCTACCGACCAATTGTGAAATCTAGCCGACCATGTAATTATTTAGCAGCTCGACTGTTTATTAAGCAGACACATGATAACACAAGCGACTGATAGTTGGTTCAATTGTTGACATTTGTAACATGTTTGCAGAACAAGCGTTGCAGCCCAATTTTTATTTATTGCAAGCAAAATCTTTGTATGCTGTCCAAATGTTTTGATGGCTTATTTTTGTTGCGAATCAATTTTAATAACGGCAAACCATTTAATTACTTTTCATTGAAAATCTTCTCTGTGACAGTTGTACCTCTGCGCGTGCGACGATGGCAGTGCAATGGAAATCGCAATGTTGTGTTTTAAATTATGTTCTCTTATTTATTTACTAGCTGACCCGACAGACGTCCTGTCCAAATTTGATGTATGAGAAAATTAATTTTTTTCATAATTTTTTTGTCGTGTAATTTCCCGATGTTTTAATAGTTATTCTGCTATTCGGGACGGAGACAAATACAACAAATTAAAAACCATGAAAATCGGTCCAGCCTTAAGCGTTCGAACAAACCTGACTTTGTTTTATATACAGATATAGGAACTTTATATGCTACACCGGTCAACGTCATCAACACCGGCGCTGTGGCTCTGTTCGCTCGTGAGTCGCAATATGCTAAGCGATAGCCGTTTTCCGCGGATGTGACGCATTTTCCACATATTTGTTTAGTTTTTTTTTTTGTGCTTTTTTTTAACTTTTATGCGTCACATTAGGCGCATCTAAATAGTAGTTTATGAAACTGTTACTTAGCAGGAGTTACTAAACTTTGTGTGAGATTATAAACCGAACCGCAAGCGTTGTTGCTAGTAAGACTGAAGGCCGCATTATGGGGCACCTGTGCGCAGTGCATGTACTGTTGCCAGGTGTAGCCGTGAGGTGGCGAAATTAAGTATTATTAGTTGTGTAGTTTAGTTGTGTGTTAAAGTCTTATACTAACATAGGTTAAGGAATACTAACAATTTTATGGGTTCTACCTGAATTAAAGATTAATAAATAAATAAATAATAGTATCACACATCACACGATTGTTTTAATACCTATTTATGTGTGCTGTATACACTAATTGATCTAACCTCATGCAATTTCATCAAAAACTCAATAAATAATATCGTAAATATGGCGCCCAAATACAACATTGCAACGCGAGGGTACGTGCCACAGCAGATTGCACCACAGATAATACTTTATTTATTGAAAACAAGTTATTTTAAAGCATTTCTTTTGTTAGGGAAAGGGTGTTTAAATAAAACTTTTCAATTTCACGTGGATTAAAACTGTACTATTTTTTATTTCAAAATAGTAACTTCACGATGTTAATGTAGATAATTTCCTTTTTCTTTTACAGATCGCGAACCTATTCACTGGCAGCTCCTCCACAGGTATTGCAGACGATACCTTTTGTTCAGTCCAGCATGTAATACACCTTTTTTTTTTCAGACGTTTGCAGTTTTATTTTCAGTAAGATCCGCTCTTTCTGTAAGATTCTTGGAAACTTTAACAGGCAGAAGGCGTGTTCGCCCAGTCAGGTGGCAACCGGTCATCATATTCGTTCTCAGAGCCTCCGTGCAAAAACCTTACCATTAAGATCAGAACAAAGGCAGGAACAACAATAGCAATTATAACTCTTAATCCATTTTACGAAGGTCTATTTTATTTTGCTCTGATAAACCTCCGTAAAGCAATCATCTTTTAATTTGTTCTGTAAGTTGTTTGAAACTGTACAATGGATGAATCGAATTTATTCGAAGAGTTTCAATTAAAAACGGATAAGGCTAAAGAAAACTTCTGAAGTTGAATAAGAGTAACTCCTTTCAAGTTGGCTGCGGACAATGTGTTGTAACGACAGCCATGATTTGTAATACCTACCTAAACAAATTCAGTCCTTCCGTGTGAATTTTTTCCTCTGTGCGAGATGTTGATCATTTTTATTTCACCTGTTTACCTAATCTTTTCGTTCCTTTGATACAACAAAACCTTTCCGGTTTCCTCTTCATATTTTCCTCAAACAATTTATTCAAGATCGAAGATTGCTCCTATCGGGTTTGTGATAGATATACGTACATACTCATTTCCTGATATAGAACCTTCCATACTAGCTACAATATTATTTAAATATTGCAATAGTGCACAAGTAAAAGCTTTCTGCCAGACTGTACGAGCACAGCGACCCACTTTCCTATTCCGCGGGAACAAACAGCTGACAAACTATTTTTTCCTTCCGAAAATCAACAAGAATACAAACAAATACGTGTAGGTAATGTTAGACCATAGTGTCTTTATTATTACAAGCACTTGATACTTTATACGTCAAGTTTGTAGGAAGTAATAAAAAGAAGTTGCTCCTTATAGCATAGTTTAGTGGCGTCTTCAATAATTCTCACAAATAAACAACTTGAGAACAAACTTTGCGGACCCAAAGTTTCTTCTGGAATATTTGATGTGTTGTGATTACGTGGGGCACAGCTAATGACCTGAGTTTTTCGTCTCGTTCGTAGTTGTTGCTGTAATTAATTCGTAAAGAGAGGAAACTTTGTGTGGGTTCGTACCTACGACTAATTTGTTTTCCTTAGAATTCCGACTTACCTGCCTCGTTTACTCGCAATTTATCAGATCCACCCTGTACATTATGTTGAAGTAATTACGACTTTCGCCTTAGAAAACATTTCGTAAAAAGACTTCACAGTAACTTTTATTAAATTCTGAGAATAAAACAACGCACAAATCTATATCAACATCGCTACTAGAACCAGTCAACAAGTTTGCAACAAAGGCTAAGCGTCACCAAGTTGCCGCGTCGCTGTGATAGAACAATCTTTAAATATCGCTATGCTATACAGGATAGATAAGTGCAGAACGTCGACTCAATACAACAATCAATCTGCCTAACCTTTTCCCAACGTTGGGGTCGGCTTCCAGTCTAACCGGATGCAGCTGAATACCAGTATTTTACATGGAGCGACTGCCTATCTGACCTCCATAACCCAGTTACTGGGTAATACGATACCCCTAGTTATCAGACTTTCGGGCTTCTGACGACCCGTAACGACTGTCAAAGATCCACGAATGAAAGCCGGGACCAACGGCTTAACGTGTTTTTCGAGGCACGGAGGAGTCTCGGTATGTAAAGATGGTCACCCATCCACAGACCAACCCCGGCAAGCGTAGCTTAACCTGATGGATTAACCCGTGCGGCTGCTATTACTTAGCCACGAGCTCCTCTGAACGTCGACTCCACACAACAAGTGAAAACGCACGCACACAATATATATGATACGCGTCTATTTTGAGATCGCCGTACGTAAGTGTCAGTGTGTGCGTGCGGTTGTTTTCACTCGTTGTATGGAGCTGAGCTTCTGTACATATTATTCTATGATACTGTATCGCTTAACGTCTGAGCTATTTCCGAGCTTCCTGCAAACAGTTCCAAGCGAACTAATTAATAAGGCAGACAATCACAACTTCTGAAATCATGTCACTGTTGTTTAGTATTGAAGTATCAAAATATAGCCATAGAGGTATGTAGGAAGACAGGAATTGTTATGAATCTATGCTAATAATAATGCTGAAGAGTTTGTTTGTTTGTTTGAACGCATTAATCTCTGGTAGTACCAGTCGGATTTAAACAATTCTTTTTGCATTTGATAGCACAACTTTCCTTCACACTTAAGAGCCGAGCAAACATAAAAAAGAAGTCTCATAGAACGCTAAACGAAAACGAGAAATTTCACGCGGACGAAGTCGCGGGCAGAAGCTAGTTATAGATATAATGAGTAACTGTCGATGAATTAATGATATAGGAGAATTTTTCAAGCGGGCGTGGATGGCCAAATCCGAAACTACGAGGAATAGCGAAAAGTACTCAGTGGAGTCTCGGGCTCGATTTTGATGAAAACTAAAATTGTATCATTGGATTTTTGAAAAATCAAAATCAAGGTTTAATAGGAAGGTAACAAGAAAAAAAATATTTAGTTAAAAATGAGCTTTTTTCTTTAGTTTGCCGTATGTATTTACTTCCTAGAATTCGATTCTTATTAGCGACACTATCGAATGGTGTAATAAAAGTGTTTTTTTTTTTTTCAAAATCAATGGATTCAATCGAATCCATCCTGGCTAGAAATATTGATTTTTCAAAAATTCATCGATGCTGTTTTAATTTTCATCAGAATCAAGCCTTTTTAAGTACTTTTCGCTATTCCTAATAGTTTTGAATGTGGCCATCCACGCTCACATGAAAAATTCATCCTGTTCAATTCATTATACAGAATGAATTTTTCAAATGGGTAAATGTCGATGGGTTATATAATGGGTAACTGTCGATGGGTTATATAATGGGTAAATGTCGATGGGTTATATAATGGGTAAATATCGATGGGTTGGTGGGTTATATAATGGGTAACTTTCGGTGGGTTATTGAATGGGTAACTGTCGATGGGCTATAAAATATAATATCCTGGGACATTTCACACACGGTCATCTAATCCCAAACTAAGCAGAGCTTGTACTATGGAAACCAGATAACTGATATACTATATACTACTTTTTTTTTGTAAATACATACTTATATAGATAATTACACCCAGACTCAGGACAAACAGACATGTTCATGCACACAAATGTTTGTCCTGGATAGGAATCGAACCCACGACCTGCGGCATAATAGGTGATATCATAACCAACTACGCCAACTGGCCTATCTGTTGATGGGCTATAATAATAATAATATATATATATATATTTTTATATCCATTACATTGACATTATCGTTAGTAAGAATTTAAAAACTATATTAGTAGCTAATAGCTAAGAGAGACTTAGTCCTCTGGGTGAGGCTCCACAACAGTAGACTTAGCAGTGAGGCTGTCTTTTTGCGCCAGGTGGCATCAAAGCCATCTGTGCGCGACTCAGCGAACATTGTTGACGCACTACA
Organism: Dicycla oo; assembly: GCA_948252095.1. NCBI lineage: Eukaryota > Metazoa > Arthropoda > Insecta > Lepidoptera > Noctuidae > Dicycla > Dicycla oo. Next base: position 33,610,419 of record OX411715.1, on the reverse strand, counting down.
GAAGCGCGGCAGACGCACCAGCGCCCTGTAAGCATTGTTAAACTGCACGCGCAGAGAATTGTAAGGCCTTTGGGTATATCTGAACCACAGGCTCGCTGAGTACAGAGATGTACAATAAATACGCTTTGAATAAAGTTACTTTCACCGCGTCTGTACATCGCGCGAACCTGCGGGCCAGCATGTTCGCCCGGACTGACAATACCCTGCGCACCCTCTCCATGTCTACATCGTCGTCTCCAAGATTTTCAGTAACCATATGCCCAAGATACTTTAAGTGGTATACTCGATTAAGAGGAATGTCGTTGAGTAACACTGGTGGAACAACAGTTTGGCTTTTTGCACCCGCCTGGAAGATCATGCACTCTGATTTTTTTTATATTATAACTCAGACCGTGTGTGGCCACATAATTTTCACATATGGCAAGCAACTTCCGCAATGAACAAATGGAGGGAGCCAGCAGCACTATATCATCGGCATAGGTTGTTGACATTGACACCACCTACGTAGCACCCTACGGGCAAATGCCCGAGCAAATGCTCAGTCAAATGACTGGGTTCCTCGATCAGCGCATTTATGCATAAGTTAAAAAGCAAGGGCAAGCTCAACCTTCCCTGCCTCACTCCGCTTTCCAGTCTGTATTCATTCGGCAATTCACGCGCCTACTTTACATTATTTTTCTTATTAAGGTACCAACACCTAAAAAGTGATGTCAACTCTGGCGGCAGGCCCGTTTTCTTTAGCTTCTGCCATAACATATCATAAAACACTAGGTCAAATGCTTTCGAGAGGTCTAGAAAGCAAGCATAAACAGGGGTTTGTCTGTCATTGTAATATTTCACAGTGTGCTTAAGGCTAAGAATAGCAGTCTCAGTCGACAAGCCAGGACGAAAGCCGAACTGAGCGACATGCAACTTAACATGCTTGTTCAAATATGAGTTAAGCACACTGTCAAATACTTTAGCTACAATCGTGGCTAGCGAAATCGGTCTGTAGTTCAATTATTTAGACACATCCCCCGTTTTACTCTTGGCATTCGGTACCACCAGAGTCTTCATCAGGGAAGGGGGTAGGTGTGAGTGATTTATGCACAAATTACATAACATTACAAGTACTTTAGGAAGGTGGAAACCAGCATGCTTGAGGTGATTTTCCTTCCTTCATACGCCTAACAGCACGATCAATATCCTTAGCAAGTATTAAAATATTCATCCCCCGAGTCTCAGCATCGAACCGTCCGCATGCTGGTCCTAAGGGTGACTTTACTACAAAGTGTTCCTTAAAACATTAGCAATATCTTCAGGGCTAGAAACACCGCCAACAAGGGATGCCAGGCCTAGTATTCAAATTATTTGTACATTCCAAAAAAAATTAAGTCCTTATTCGTGTAGTGTGTCGCCAACAAGTCCATTTTTATCTGGTCTTGATGGTTTTGACACCACAAAAAAAAAAAATACAAAATAAAAATTTAAAAATTTTACGCGGTTCATTCATGCCTCTGAACAATGGCCCGCTAGCTGGCCAGATAGCGGGCCATAGCTTACAAATGTATTAAATGTCCGCCTGGCACCCGAGTAAGACTCGCCCACGTGCTTATTCCACCCTGCACTTTCCTTGTTTGCCATTTTTCATCATAGTAGTCGCAGCCTTTCGTAACACATTAATTCCATCATCATATAATTTATTGATAATATCCTTATGGGAATCATTGTGACAGAATCTTCCACAACAACTCTGAAATTCACATGGGAAATCTATAGTTTTTAAATGTGTATTACATATTTTTGTGTACTGGTTTGTCTGTTCTGGGCTCCTATCATTCTCCATTTAACTTCATTACATGGTGTACTCTTCAATAAGGTTTTTTGTGTAAAAAAAAAATCTGTCGGTGGGTTATAATTACAATATTTTATCATCAGAAGGATTTCCGACCCCAACAAATAATAATAAATTCAGAAGTTTCTTTTAGTTGACTATGTTTAGAGAAAAGACCAGAACAACATTAAAAACAGACGCACAATAATATTTTTTTTATACAAAGCTTCCCGCTCTACTATTACAATAACTCACAAGCAAAATCTCATTCAGCAGTACATAGGCAGAAGTCAGGAGCAGCGCTCAAAGCCGTAGTAGTTGTACAACGATGCATTTATGCAAATGGCTGCCGCAAATCTGATGAGCCGCGCTTACACCGACGCGACGGGTAATCGCTTTCGACGCCACTGTACGGGGAATCTGCAATTTCATTAAATAAGCTGAAAAGTCTTTAAATGTTTGGCTTGTTCAAGAGTTCCGAGTTGGCGGGGAAGAGGATCATGATTGCTCGAAATAAGCTAGTGGCTTGCCGCTTTGTATCAAATTGGCAATTTTGCGTTAAAAGTACTTACAGAGGTACATAGCTCGATTGTTTTTGATAATCATATGCATCTGTAGTTTAGGACTTATGTAAATCCTCTACTTTCACATTTGACTAAAACAGTACTGCGTTTTACACGTAGGTAAGATTCGAATCTACTCTGTCATAAATATCAAGTGTTGGTTGTAAGAGTTGGCTTCAAAGCTGACTTCCATCACTGAAATAGTGATAGTTGATACTAAAGTTATTGCAACATCTGTTCATCTAGTAGACATCATTTGGCGTAGTTCACCTGAATCTGAGTTTGCAAAATCTTTTATCCGCTAGTTGAATACTGACCTATAAGCGGATGTATCGAAACGAATAAAATATGTTTAAGAAATGGTTTTCCAATACCTGTGTTATTTGAAAACTGGATTATTTAAACGGTGTATTTGACAAATTATGATCTGCTCTAAATGGCTTTCGGAACTAGATTTTATCCATTCTTGTATTTGCTGTTATGTTCATGATCTAATTATAAGTTTCCCACCTAAGAATACCTACATGTGGAATGTAATAAAAGTATTGAGTATTAAGTTTTGTTGTATGTATTCTTAGAGTTTGTAAATATTCAGTATTAAAAACACAACTATGTGCATAGGTAAAACATGTAACACATGGTTTAAGCTAAACAACACGTTTCTACAAAAAAAAAAAAAAAAAACACCAAAAAAAAAAAAACACTACAAAGTGAAAAATAACTTTAATTTCAGAAGTTGGTGTCTTTGGATCTGTATTTTAGTTTTTTGCCACCGACTCCTGAAATTAAAGTTTTTTTTAGTTTATAAAGTCATTAAATTCGTGTTTTTTTTTTCGGAAGTTTTTGGAAGTCAGTGGTTTTATTTTCTTTTTTTCTTTTGTAAAACAGGTTTTTTTTTTCACATCAGGTCAGTTTGTAATTTATCAAAGTTACAATTACATTACAAGGTGTGTCGATACTCTTGCGCATCCCATCTTCCTGGCTCAGCGTGCTGTGCTGGCGCTGCTGCTGCGGCTGCGGAAAACCTCAAGCGGCGGAAGTATAATCAGCTTATCGGTAACTATTATATATTTTCGAGCCGTTTGGGGATGAAACTCTCGGACCGTGGGTTTCGAGTACTCATGGTTTGTTCAACGAAATCTCCAAACGGCTGGTTGACATTTCCTGTGACCCAAGGACTGGCCTTTACCTTGGCCAGAGGCTAAGCATTGCCATACAATGCGGCAATGCCGTCAGTCTCTTGGATACATTACCGTTAGTCGACAGCGATGAGGAGGAATTTTTCATTGCCATATTTTAGTTTTTTAATAGTTTTACTTGGGTAAGCATATTATATTGTTAACTTAATTATTATTTTTTTTACTAAATAAATGATTACCAAATTACAACAGCCTAATGTCAACTGCTCATCACCTTTTACAAAATATTGCTTTTCCCGATGTAAGGTCCTTAACCGTTGAGGAGTTTTCCTAGTAAGAACCAGGAGAACTGGAGCTGATGGTGAAGTCACCATTAGCTCTACATCACCATATGCATTGTGACGAGCATAAATTGCTTAGCAAACATATTAAAGTACTTAATCGAATCGCCACCTGTGAAATAATTATTAATGTGTTGTACCGATGGCCATCTGTGGTCTTCATCAGTTCCAGTTCACCAAATGGTACTTTCCAAGAGTAAATACACAAGTTACTTTAAAAAATATTCAAATTGCTATAGGTGTGCCTATACAATTTGAGGGTTGCCCTTGATTTCCATGGGACCCCCATATCAGATTCTAACTGGGTGACAATGGGATCACCTCGAGAGCATACCCTTTAAAAAGAAAAAAGAAGTTTTGAAATCGGTCAAAATAGAGAATCTTTTGTATCCTTTTGTTTTGTAACAAATGTAGAGAACAAGGATTACAACAACAAAGTTTGTAGTCAACGTTTTGTTTGGTGACCCTTCGTGATATACGTACTCGTACAATGAAAAAATCCTTCTATTCATGTAAAGCAACACTTTTATCGAAACATTTAGATCGCTAGCTTTCCAAGTTGATAAAACATTTCACAGCCAGCTATTTGATTTCGTTTTCTGATATCTTATTTGAAATGGTTGATATAAATACAAAACGTAAAGAGCTCAACTTCGCCCTTAGAACAGGGAACAGAAAACGTAAAAGTGCAGGAAATCGGATTGCGGTCACTTGCGGTTGGTACCGGAAATAAACAGGGAGCGAAGCGGACTGGCGCGTTTCAAAATAAATTTTGTTTTACTTTGTATTTTTTTACAATGTTGTCATTGATTTCTGTATTTGGACAATAATGTTTGCGCAGTCTTGCGATTGTTTAGTCAATTGTCCGTACATTCAAACCCCTACTGGCAATTTCTAAACTACATAGTTATATCGTATGGCTATAAACTGCAGTTGACGTAGTGTGTCAATCTGCTGAGCAATATATTTCCCTGAGTGTACATACCTATATACATAATTATGCCGATAGCAAAATCAGGTGTGTGTATAAGTTTTACATTCGATAAATAGGTGCTAAGTTCAGTAATAAGGTGTTTAGTTCAGTGTTATCTCCGTCTTAAGCAAAAGTAAACAAACTCACACATTGATGACCACGGAAGTGACGTCTCGTTACAGTGTGACATAGCTTGTATCATATCTTAATAAGGTACTAACTCCTGTTCATAAACTGAGCCAGTAGTAAAGTTTTACGTCGAGCCGTAAGCAACAGTGTTGCTAGTACATTACTGTTACTATCAAAACGAACTGCAAGTCAGTTCACTGCCACTAACATTATATTTAATACGTGTCTGTGTGGTCCAGACTGCGGGCAGACCATGACGTCATTTCCCCTGGGTGGTGTAAAACAAGAAAATTTAATTTAGAAAGGACTAGTGACTGGAATAGACGTATGACGACAGGAAATGTCACTACTGTAACATAACATCACCTCTGTATTCCCAGCAAGGGGAGGCGGTCACCCACATTTCATCAATTATTTTTATGTCCTCTGAATTTGGGGGCGAGCTTATTGATTCTAATCCAGAATCTGGCTGCTTTAATGAGAATTGAGGTTATAAAATTAATCTCAATCGTCACATGAAAAACATTTTTAAAATGATTCAAAATTAGAATTTCGGGTCGAAGTACTCAAATAATCAAATCAAAGCACTCAATTAGTAAGTGATACTACAATTAGTAAGTGACACCACAATTAGTAAGTGACACCACAATTAGTAAGTGACACTACAATTAGTAAGTGACACCACAATTAGTAAGTGACATCACAATTAGTAAGTGACACTACATTTAGTAAGTGACACCACAATTAGTAAGTGACACTACAATTAGTAAGTGACACCACAATTAGTAAGTGACACTACAATTAGTAAGTGACACCACAATTAGTAAGTGACACTACAATTAGTAAGTGACACCACAATTAGTAAGTGACACTACAATTAGTAAGTGACACCACAATTAGGAAGTGACACCACAATTAGTAAGTGACACTACAATTAGTAACTGACACTATACAATTAGTAAGTGACACTGTAATTAGTAAGTGACACCACAATTAGTAAGTGACACTACAATTAGTAAGTGCTTTCCACAGTATACGCAGTCATACACCATTACGGTAGTGATGTGTCAAGCTGCCTGGAGCACACGGCTGGTGACGTAGAGCTTGTCAACTGTGAAATGACGCGCCCCACTACTTAAATTTGTATACATATACATATATACATAAATGTGGTAGTGGGGCACGTCATTTCAGAGAAGACAGTCAAGCTCTAATACGTACATAAGTTGTCGTACACGGAGTGACGCGAGTGACGTATGATGCTCAACAATAACAGAGGCAACATCCATCATCATCATTCTCCTGCCCTTAGCCCAATTTATTTGGGGTCGGCACAACATGACTTTTCTTTCATACTTCTCTATTAGGCATCATCTCGATAGTCACTCCCTTTCTAGTCATATTATCTTTGGTCTTTCAGTGCATCCATCACATCCTCATTGAGTAACAACATGATGGTAGCAGAAGTGCAACAAGGAACAAAGTACACGTAACATGTCCATATAACTCAATCAAGACTGCTGCTTTCAATATAAAGCAGCTTCTGTAACCACTAGGTAACAAAAATGTTTTATTCTACAAAAGTATATTAATTTACAAATTGCGCTGTTACTGTCATTTCAAAGTCGTGACACCTGACGTACGTCATAAGTTCGGAAGATGAATGTGAACATTGTTGCTGCTCTTACCTCCCCTGTTTGGGTGAATGTTGAGCAAATTATGTAGATTATTTCAAATAGGTGAGGCTCTTTTATCTTTATATTTTGTGTGTTTCTGAATTAAAGTAAATATGATGAAGCGCTAATATACTATCAAGATCTAGTCTATTGGTGGTATTAAACCTGGTCCTTTTTAAACTGCTGATACAAGGATATATTGAGAGAATTTACCTCAGTCTTTTATTTTCTCGGAAAATAAAGCGTCCTTAAGAAATATGAAAGACGCCAGCTACGTAAAATCACCCCATTTCCGTTAAATTAAAAATATTTTGCGGCATCATTAGGGTATCGAACACGAAACCATTGTCAGGACCCCAAGCGAGAAATAAAGGGAACTCAACCTAAAAAAAAAAAGTAAAAATATATTTTCCGCTTAGTCACAGTTGAGAGGGGTTGCTAGTAGAAATTCTATTAAAGAACTTAGAATAATTCCATTAAAAGAGCTCTCACAATAGAAATATTAGGGTTGTTAGGTGCTACCTAAAAAAACAATTGTGCCACCGTTTATTGAGTACCAAACCGAATCATGTCAGAGAATAGAAGAAGGAGAAGAGAGCAAAGAAAGCCAAAAGCTATTAATACAGGAAAATGTTAGAATGTCTGGGCAATTGTGTAGATGAATTGTGGGAGTGCAGGGGTGGGCGGCGACGCATGCCTTGGAGCCAATTAAAAATTAATTCTAAGTCACACAAATCTCCGAGACCTTTCAGACTCTCTCGAATAAATTGCTATAACATTGAAGAGGCTTATTTGCATTTTTAATGGTGTTTTTCTACCCACAAAAATGGCGCGGGTACAGTGCGTTCCCGTGATCTCGGTCGTGGTTATGAAGTAAGGTGACTGACAGAGAATGTCGGTGACGTGTGTCTAAATATTGCGGGCAGCCGACATTACAACACACCGCTGAAGATGCGATATCTATTACTTTCAAGTTTAGCATTTCGTTTTCTTTTTAGCATTCATAATTGTTGCGACTCTAAGGACCAGTTCATTCTCCCTTGCTGAACTTTACAGAAGCCCGTCCCCAAGGACCGTCACTATTAATAGCAATTGTTATCGTCACAGATTCAATAAAACCTTAAATTCTTGCTGGGCCATGGACTCATACAGTTCAAGGCAAGAATGGAACACGTGGACCTTCACACACGCTCGCACCCTTCTGATGCTATCACACTAACTGTGATAGATCGAGCCTCACAAGTCTTCGTCATCCATTCAATCTGAATACTGATAAGGCACATAATATACGCCGATTGATCAATGGTAATGCAATTTCATATCAGTAGCAAGTTTGAATAAATTCCTTTGAGAGACGAAGAGTTGAAATGATGACATCGAGCAACATGAATCCATATTCGATTATAAATACTTCCATACTAATATTATAACTACAAAAGTGGCTCTGTTTGTCTGACTGCCTGTTACTATTTCCCGCCTTATCGACTGGACGGATTTGTTTAAAATGTTGCAGCCCGGATGTACCATGATCTGAGTTAGGACATAGGATACTTTTATCCCGGTAGTACGTTCCCTTGGGATAATTTCAGATCTCTACGCGGGATAAACCGAGCTTGTGTATTTACGTAACTGACAGCAAATAAACACATTGATATGGGCTTCTTATGCTACCTTTAAGCTTTAACCTTTTTGAATAATTTAAAAGTCGCAAGGTAAGACTTTAATTTTGGTAACGCAAGATACCAAAACTAAAGTCTTAAATTATATTTCAGTACAGCCCTGAGCGGATTAAACACAATTTTTATAAAATCTACCAACCTATAATTTATTTTTTCGCAACTCCGAAAGATCGTCATCGGACGGATTCTGGTTAATATTTAATGTACACAGCGCTCTTGGAACGTATTAATATTTCCCGATTCAGAATTAACGGAGGCTTTTGTACAATTATGTCCGAAATTTGCATGTTCGTGTTGTTGAATTAAATGAAATAAAACCTCGTACTCACAGACCGGGGATGTTTTGAATTTCATCGTGAGTTGTGTTCGTGTAATATAAATTAAATTATCTTAAATCGAAAATTAAATTACTTTTTTCCTACCAATTATTTCGCGTTTCATTCCGTCCGTGAAGTGCTGAAAAGTGCTTAAAACGAGGGAAAATGCTAAAGGTTAAATACAACGTGTTTTAATTTGGATTCACAGCTCTCTAGCGTTGTCGCAAATTAAAAAAAAATCTTGTTTAATTTATTGTCCTTTATTTATTTATATTATATTTTCATTTTATATTTCATTTTATTTGATAGCTAGATTGGTCCAATGGTTAGTACGAACAAAAAAAAAACTTATCAACTAAAGGTTAGTATGTATTAATTACACATCATTATTATTCATCCATGCACGTGCAACCGCACGTAGTGTCTCAATATTAGTGCATCATGTTGTTCTGCTAGGGTTTTCCAAATACTGTTGCTGACAGCCCTCATTCTGCTTATTAAGGATGACGTCTTTTTCCTCATAATGGCATAAAAGTCTTCAGTACGTGCTACATCAAACATGCTAGACGTGTTAAAAGAGAACTTTTACTTTATATATAAAAAAATTATTACGTTCTGGTCTTTATCCCATAATAGAATGTGACGTTGTTATCATTATATTCGTATGTTCAATCGTATCAGTTCTGTGCAGGACAACATTAATTCATACTCAGCTCGTGTGCGTACGGCTTTCAAATCATCGGTTAGAAACTTCGAGTTCATTCTACAGGCCTTCAATAAAAGCTTCGTTAAATCGTAGCAAAAATCCTGCGAGTCAGCCGAAGCATTAAATTGGGATTTACAGCTCTCTAGCTTTGTGTCAAATTCAATCGTACATTTTTGTTAAATGTCTACGAGGATTTCCCTACACTTAGCACTGGTACTATGAATGTTAACTGTGGAAGACAATTTATTACTAACGTAGTTTTCATAAAATATTTTTATGGATAATTTTCATCCGATCGTTTTATCATTTTAATATTATTTGGATCACTATTTTCTTATTCAATTCTTTTGAATAAGAAATAAGAAAGACTTTTGAACATTTATATTTTCACTAACCATTAACTTGGCACTTGATCTTATAAAGCTCAATTTCGATTGACCCAATTCACATCAATTTCACAGTTTTTTTCTTTTATATTTTTGATTATATATGTAATACTGTTACGTACATTTACATTAAAGACCGCTTATACTCGGGATTCTCCTAAAATGGATCCTGAAACTCCCACGCAGTCTGCTTTTTGTAGGTTATTTGAAGTACGTGACTTCAGTAATCTACCATTATGGAAATAGTTTTGGGTTTCCAAGAAAATATGAAATATCAAAGTGAAATGAGATGGAGAAAGCACACATAAAGAGGTTTAGACAAAAATAAATTATAGCTTATAGAAGTCTATTCTGCTTAGTTATCATAACAGTAGCTTATATTGCTTATACTATAAGCTTCCCTTTGTACTTCGTAGACCTTTATTTTGATTGAATTGAGATTTTGGAAAGATAAAAAATCAAAAATCAAAATCTAAACATTTTATTTCATATAAACCCACACGGGCAGTTTTGAAACGTCAGAAGCTAGGTGCTCGGTTCCAATTGTTCGTTTCTTATAGAGAAGATCCAGCAAGAAACTCAACGGTTACTCTTTTAAAAATAATTGACCTGTTAATAAGCTATTATTTATTTTACTTACTTAATAGGTATGGGGTGACAGTATAGACCAGGTGTACCAGGTACTTAACAAAATAGAAAATGGTGAAATCTACAGTCTACTAAGCCTACAACGTTCTCACATTTAATAAATATAAAGTAATATATGTATAAGATAAATAAAATAATAAAATTAATAACCTATTCAAACAAAAATAAATAGTTGAAATTAGAATAGTAGGTGTACAGTATGGAGGCCACATACTTGTTATCTTTTCTGCCGATATACAAAAAAACCGGCCAAATGAGTGTCAGGCTACGCACAAAGAAGGGTCCCGTAGTTGGGATGAATTTATTTCAAGAACAAACTTAACATTGTAGTTGAAAAACATGTTCTCCCATACATTCCGACTGAAAATGTAATTTTGTACGCACAATATTGAGAGATTTACCATGTTATTTTAAGACCATAGACTTATTATAGGTTTTTCTGTAATTTATAGGTTTAGAACTATTTCCTGTATTTTTTATTTTAGGCTCAGTAGTTTCGGAGATAAAGGGGGAAAGCTCAATTTTCATATATTTTCTTAAATAACTTTAAACAATTTATTTGAAATATATAAAAAAAAAAATATATTTGAGACCCTCACAGTAAGCCCTTTCATTTGTTATGTCACAATGTACAGTTTGCAACACTTTTTTTTAAATTTTCTTATTTGCCCCCAAAATTGACCCCCATATTCAAAATTAATTTATTTACGTTACACATTCGTGTTTGGGTCACAGAAACACATACGTGTACCAAATTTCAACTTAATCGGTTCATTAGAATCGGAGCAAATTGGCTGTGACAGACGGACAGACACACGAGTGATCCTATAAGGGTTCCGTTTTTTCTTTTGAGGTACGCAACCCTATTGAACGAAATCGGTCCAGTAATTAGGTCGAAAAGTACCTAGAGTTTTCATTTTGAGCAAATTTGAACACTCTGTAAAATTGGATAATTGTCAATGATTAATTCAACTTGAAACCTTGAACATTGAAAAGCGACGTTGCCACGCTATGCGAACTATCACGACAGCGACACTGCCTTTCAAAGGGACGGTCATTGAGAGAACGAATTTTGCGGGTGGCGGCGGTCATATTATATAGAGGACCAGTAAAGTTACAATTGTAGCCATCCGCTAATATTACAATAGTAACAGAACATCTCAGACTTACCTTTTAAATATTTAATCAACACTCTTTATCTCCGAAGATGACCTACAAAAAAGTCCACCCAGCTTTTATTCCAAAACCACCATACGTTACCGACAAACGAGTAACATTCCCCAAAATACCTCAAGACAATTCACCGAGCAATAAAACATTGTCTAATGTAGGATAAGCACATGAGGAAAACGCTGAAGCACAAAATTTTGGCACAAACGTATGTGAAAAACTCCATACTTAAAATACTTTTATTCTTTCTCCTTTTTGGAACTCGTCAATTACCTTCATGTGGAAAATTACAGCGCAATGAACGAGTTCGGAAAGTTGTGTTGTTGCAGTGTAAGTACTTGTCATGTATCTTTGTTACCTGCCTGAATAATGTTGTTGATCCTGTAATGTGCAGGTTCGGGGAAGCCATTTGTTTTATGTGAAAGAGAGCGGAGTTATTGTTTAGTTTCGTTTCAATATGGTAATTACCTATGTCGCCTTTGATTTCGTTTGACTTAAATATTATGTTGAATGGAAGGCTTTATTAATTTCGTGAGAACACATAAATAATGTATCTAAAAGTGAATACTTAAAATATTTACTGCTTCCATGTCATAAAGAAGAAAATTGAATTATTTATTGTGATTTTGACCAAGAATTTGAAATATATTTTAGCGAATCATCTTGTTAGTTAATTTGATTTGATTGAATTTGGGTGAAATTGTATGTAGCGGCAGTCCTGACAGCGCACGTATTTACGATGTAAGGAAATCGAAATGGAAAAGATTTGAGGAATTTCCGGTTACGAGCATTAAAGATAATTAGTTAAGTAGAAATTCCTCATTTCACGGTTGATTAAAAGAGAACTGAGAAAGTAGATCACAGATTTAAGTTTGAAATTGAAAAACAATATTATGTAGTATGACTTTGCTTTACTACAAATACTCAAATCAAATCAATGCTTGACAGCTGATGATCGTCCAATCGCCATTATGCTCAAACAGTACATGGTCATATTCCACAAAAGAACTGCATCACCAAAAACATAAAGAAATCCTTTCTCTTCCCAAACCAATAGAGAAGTGGGTCACTGCACACCGCGAATGAAAATGGCAAATATTGTCTTTACCCCACCGTATCCACAAGTGACCCCACCGTAGTCTCTATTGTATCGTCTTTGACCTGATATGACGTCACGCGGATGTAATACCGAATGCTAAATATTTGAGTGATATCTTCGATAGATCGATATATATAATATTATTTATGTAAACTTACATAATTTCCGTAATATGTGGAATATTCGACATCTGTTCTTGTGAAATAATATTTAATTGTGGATAAACTATCAATAAAGTTTTCAAAGATTACCAAGTAGCTGGAACATAATGTTGCCCAGGAAAACATTACATCCAGTAAATAAAAATATACAAAAACGGACACAGAGGTAGATAGCTGTAGTTTAACAGTCCAAAAATAAACAGAAGGAAAAAGTTATTTCTTAAAAAAATCGTTCGTGTTTGCATAATCACAAAAAGAAAGGTCTGTTGAGACGAAAAAAAAAATTAAAAAAAAAACAAAAACCCGACTGCAAAAACACTTACTGAAAAGTGAAAAACAAGCATTTTAATCTATAGAATTTTGGTACTGCAGGCGGGAACAAACCAGTAAGGCCGGGTTCCCACTACGCCGGACCGGCAGATTTGCCGGAAACCGGACACCAGACAGAGGTATTCACATTACACCGGATCCCACAAGAAAATCAGAAAGTCAAGTACTAACATCAGTTGAATTTGGACCTGTGTGCACAATGGACGACGAAATTATTGTGTTGTGGTGGGGTCTTAATAGAAGGAATGACGTGAGGGGAGCACGGGGGGGGGCGAGCGGGGGACACATACCGGCGCAAACTCGTTCACATTACTCCGGTCCGGTGGTTTTACCGGCACATCGCAGTGACAAAACGCCTTGGTATTTTTGCCGGAATCGGGATAGTGTGAAAAGCTTCATATAAATTGTACAGCCACTACTAGCCCTTCCGGCAGTTTTACCTGCCCGGCAAATCTGCCGGTCCGGTGTAGTGGGAACCCGGCCTAACCTGAAATATGGTGTAACTTTTGTTTGTTCCCGCCTGCAGTACCAAAATTCTATAGAATGCTTGTTTTTCTCTTTTCAGTTACTTATGCGTTTTTTCAGTCGGGTTTTTTTGTTTTTTTTAATATTTTTTTTTTATTTCAATCTTTTTAGTTTTATTAATATATATTTGGAATTGACTCATTACTAGTATTCATTTGATACCAATCATGTTAGCAATTTGTTTATAAAAAAAAACATTCCCCTCCCTTTTTTATATTTTCAGATGTAATACATAAATATTATATAGCTTATGTCACTCCCAGAATTAAGACAAATCTAATGACACCTCATATGTTAAAATCCATCAAGCCGTTTAGGCTGCAGAGCGTGCCAAAGAAATATACATACATACATACTCTCGAAAAACATTACCCTCCTTCTGGGACAGTCGGGTAAAAACAATGTCTGCTTCCCTTACTAAATAACCCTATCGTGTGACTCATTATTTTAAAACCTGACATAAACACGTTATAAAAGGCTCACTTTACAAGACCCAAAGTAGGCTGCAAAAGTAAGTGGCCATGTTGTGCCGTAACGAGAATAATAAATAGCATATTTGACAATACACACTTAGAGCGAAATTGCCAAGGCCTCATTTTTGGCCGTGATTTATGTCCAGGCCGGGACGGCCTCCCGACCAGATTTATCGCCGCTCTACAAACACTTTATTTCTTCGCATTATAACCACCAGTCTGTTTCGTACAGATTATCATACATTACACAATCTCTTGTGACTTCTGGCATAACTGTAAATTTATTTTTTCTTGGGACCTGCTGCTAGAATTATCAGGTAAATACAATAGTTCAAAAATTCTTCCGAAATACAGTTCGGAGTGTTATAAACTAGGAAGTAACACTTTATCTAGTGCGTCATTCAAGTTATAAACAGAACCCATCTTATCTACACGCTACAACACTAGTAATTGTACCCATAATACTAGTCATTTTACAGTCGAGTTCTTTAATATAAAACTTAAATTTAAAAAAAAATAATTGGAAATAATAAAGTTATTTAATAATAAACTAAAAGAGTAATTTAAATAAAAAAGTAATTAGTAGAAATGTTTGAATAAATAACTAACGGCTTAAGAAAAAATGTAGTTGGTATAAATGGAAAGGATGCCATTTAAAAAAAATGTAATCAATTAGCGAACTAGTAAATAATGTTAATTTAAAATAAAATAAATAAAGTTTAATGGGAAATTAATAAAAACGCATTTCTATTGTGTTATCTAATGAAATCAGCTCAAAAGTATTATAATCTGTTTTTAATGTTTTTGAAATAAATGATACGATAAAAATGCGTTTTTAATAATTACCTATTAAATTAACATTATTTGCTTGATCGCTAATGGATATAATAATAATAATACATCTTTACATTTAACATACATACAATTTGGTCACGTGTGAGCGCGAGAGGTAACAAAACGAAACAGCCCTCTTTAGAAAAGTTCCTTTCGCTGTATATTATGTATTAATACAGTGCCATCTAGTATGGTCTCAAGTTCAGGTGTCAAATACTTTTGTTTTTTTAAAACAGAGCTATCTAATCTCGGAAATGAAGATCTAAAAAGTAAACAAAGGTGTTGGCATATAAAATAATAACCTCAATTTTGTAGTTTGTCGAAAAGTACTATAAATAGTGTTAAAATATAGACGTAAACAGATAAAATATTATATTGCACACAGTTGTCAGCTTTAAACTGATGTAAACTACGATCCAAGAATAAATTAAAACTGATATAAAATCGTGCATATTATTTTTAAAATAGTGGCAATAAGACAGAAGGTGTAAACATTTGGACTTTCCTTTATCAATTTCTATTTATAAAATGTGCAGATATAGAAATACCATGTTTTCCTTCTAAACAAGAGAATCGTCAAAAAAATGGTAAATAATATTTATTTATTAATAACCAACTTATATTTACAGTTTACACCACACATACAAGTTATAGGTCCTTATTAGTAATACATAATAATAAAATTATATATATATATATATATATATATATATATATATAATTTAAAATTATAATTAATTAATTAATAAATAAATAAATTATTAATTAATTAATTACTGGAAAATTTTCAAATCCCTTCCTTTCCCTTCAAATCCCAATCCCGTAAATTTGTGTACCAATTTCAACATTTCCGTCTTGGTTCGTATATAATTTCATTGTACTAAAGGGTTATAGTCGTAGAAAATCTGTCATGGAGGTCACCATATTTTTTTACCAATATCATCTATGTAAAAAGCATGGTGGTCCCCGTGACTGATGTTCTCCTACCGTTCCTCTTAATCCTCTTAAATTGTATACTACAATGTAATATAACAATAACTTTAGCCACAGCAACGCGTGGCCGGGTCTGCTAGTATATATATATAATTTAAAATTATAATTATAAATAATTAATGGGCGACCCAACTTGTTTTGTTCATTCAGCATAGAGGAAAGTATCATTCGGTTTCTGACGTTTGTCATGATTGTATGTCTCGCTCTGGGTTTTTATTTGTTGTAACTTAGTTTTTCTTTGTTGTATTTTACGTTTTCATAATTTTGACATGTTTGTTTTGATGTGTATTTGAAATGTTGACTACCCGTGAAACATCACCTTTGACAAGGGCATTTTTTTGTTTACATTTTTGATCTCGAATTACATTTCCGAGAATAGTATAATTTATAACAAGCCAAAAACAACTTTTAAAGTATGACCGCGCGTGACGTTTCTACCAGTCAACTCCTTCCGCAAGCCGCGTTAAAGAACTTCTTTCAAAAAATATAAACATCAAATAAAAAAACAATAAAAAAATTATTGAATATTACTGTACTTCTCTTATGCTCTACTCTACTCTACTCTATATTCTTGAATATTGTAGAGAAAAATGCGTTGAGACGTAAGATTTGAACGTTCCCGATATGACACCCCTTAGGTTCACTTGCTGACATTGACATGTTACACTTTACACTTTAATATTCTCTTAGGTAGCCGGTAAAAGTTTATTTACTTTCAAATATCCCGATGACTGTCTGTAATCGAATCTTGCAAGCAAGCAAGCAAAGCAAGTTAAATTAGACACTCCTTGGTTTCCGATTGAGCTGAAATTTTACGTGCACATGTAAATCGGATGACAATGCAATATTATTATGACATGGTGCTGATCTGATGATGGAGCTGGAAGCCGGCCATGGGAACTCAGTATTAAAACGAGGTAACCCTATCGAGTTTGGGCTCGTTTGATTTGCCTTGACAAGGACTCTGTCCTAGATGATACCCAGATTAATAAAAGCTTGATAAAAAAAAATCACTTGTTTCAAAATGCACGTATAGAAAAATGCAAATTTTGAGGAAATTTTACGACTTTTTTGTATCAAACCAAATTGTGTCGAGCGTGTTTTGGCCTTTATAATTTACTAAACAAAATCTCTTTTTTTATAATCATAAAAAAACGGCCAAAAAAACCTCCACGACATTAGAAATCTTATTACGAACTTAATTCCTCGTGAGCTCCCTCTCAATTTCTTCTACAGTCTTGCGCTTAGTTTCAGGCAGTACTAGCAGGGTCACAGCTGCTCCAATTACGTTGATAATGACAAACACGAAGTAGCCCACGTGTGCACCAAAGTTGCGAGTGAGAGCACTGAAG
The DNA here is from genome assembly GCA_948252095.1 of Dicycla oo. Taxonomy (NCBI): domain Eukaryota; kingdom Metazoa; phylum Arthropoda; class Insecta; order Lepidoptera; family Noctuidae; genus Dicycla; species Dicycla oo. The sequence continues at coordinate 33,593,112 of OX411715.1, read as the reverse complement.
GAGATGATTTGTACGAAATTCATGAACCACGCCAACATCACCAAATATCCCGACAATTTTGCTCGAATCTGGAAGAAAAACCATTGGGTGGTGATGTGTCGGGGTACATGCCCATCGGTAAAACATCTATGTATTGTCAGCGAGTCGCTTTTAGTGTTCATGAAAACAAGATTGACACCGTTCTAAATATTTTATGACCTGAATATAATAGGTCGTACATAAACACTTATTTCGATTAATATTAGAAAGTGATTTTGTTTAAAATTGGTCTGTGATTTGAGGAATAAGAGACATAAGGGATAATGTCAATATTAATATCTCTGGTGAACGTACAATCTATAATGGCCCAGTGTTGTGTACACCTAGTTGAAGAATTCTAGAGTCAACGAGATAGCTGTTGTGTCGTGGATCATGAGACCGATTGGAGTCTCTATGTCTGTTGATAGTCCGGTACCAATTTTGTCAAGTTCGCTGAATATGACAGGAGTTATTGCCAAAGACATAATCCTAATAATAAATCATTTATTTGCCTGAAATATAGTGGATATACAAGATGTTAAATTAAATTATAGCACAGGACATATTTCACCCTCATTACGGCAAAATTATATTTAATTTACAACAATTATTTGAATAAAATTATAACTCTTAGAACTATTTGAATTGTTACTATTTTAAGAAAATTTGAATTACAATTATTAGAATTACAGTGATTTCCATTACTTAATAAATAGCTTAACAAAGCTTGACATTTTTGGCCGACGTCTTGTGATGTATACAGAGTGTTCGGCGCATGGACCAACACAATTTTTTAGGGGATTGGGATATCATTTGGTAGGTTTCACCCAAAGACCCCATGTCCTAAGTGTGAGATATTATTTTTTGGTTTTTTCTTTGAATTAACCGAAATCTCGCATTAAATCTTTATATATATATATATATACATTTTTTTTGTTAATCGTTGTAATATAACAAAATAACTTTTATTGTAGTTTGCAATGTTATTTTATTTTAAATAAATTATTATTTGATATACTTAATTGATTTGTAGAAAATGACCTATGTGCTTCCAGTCTTAATAATGTTTAAAAGTATGTAAAATTACAATGTCTAAATTAATTATAAAAAAACTAAAATACGTTTTGAACTTAGTTTTATTTAAAAACGTTATTTAGCTTATAGCCTTTCTAACGGTATGCTACATGCTATAGAAATGAATTCATTATGTAGGTAGTCAAAATACTAGTTAGAAGAGTCAGTTAGGGAGTGTTTAAGAAAAGACTTATTACGGTAATTATGTTTTCATTGAATTTTTAATTGATTTAGAATGAATACATTGCAGACTATAATAAAAGTTATTTTGTTCTATTTCAACCATAAAAAAAAACGATTCAAAGGCGAGATTTGGTTATTTTAAAGAAAAAAACAAAAAAAAACTATATCTCGATTATCGTCACACTTACGACATGGGGTTCTTTGGGTGAAACCTAGCAAATGTATCGGTCCATGTACCGAACATCCTGTATACGGCACCGAGAACAAACAGCCTACGATCTTCTACTTGCACGTTCACCAGGCATATTATGTCGCTGACATTAATGTGTTCCGAAGAGGGAATTTCCGAATGACATTGACGATGATTTCGCTGCATCCAAGAAAAAGAAAAGTATTTATTGAGACTCACACAGGAAGATCACAAATTAAGCTACACTTAAAAAAAAAAAGTAAAAAAATAATAATCAAAACAGTCCCATACGAGGTCATCTCAACATGATGCTGCAACATTAAAAAGTAAGTGTCGCAGCGCTGGTATTCTGATAGGACCCGCTGTGATGTCACGGACAATTACAGAAATGTGTGAAATAACATATAAAATAAAATATTTATTAAAAGATTATATCCGTAGATTCTGTAGATAGCAGAACCTCTGGCCGCAGAAACTCGCGCCAGCGGCGGTTCTGATGAGGTAGACGGACGATCTCTACGATATTCATGTGCGGTGTTATCTGTTTGCTTTTGAGCTTTACAGTGCTTGCGTAATTCATTCTAGTTCATACTATTGGCAATGAGATATATGGCATCTCGGGGACGGACATAGGCAATTTTTTTTACTAAAGATGACAGATTGGTCTATTCCCCGATTTGCAGGAATAGACGTAGGTAGCTAACTAAGCATTGTTTACTTAATAAAAAAAAAAAAACACTTTATAAAGTTTTTAAGTGCAGATGTGTGCGTTTAGCGGGTATCGAGGTCACAGCGAGTGAGAGAGCTATGGCAATACTATCGGTGTACATGCCTACTGATAAACGTGAAAATCTAGGCGAGTTGTCTTTATGTCTGGGTGAAATGTATGCGATTATCGAAAATGAAGATTTGGACTTGGTTTACTTGTTGGGTGATCTTAATTCGCATCCTGGCATGCCCTTTTATAATGAGCTTAAGGAATATTGTAGTGGAAAACAACTGTGTATAGTGGACACTGAACTCTTGCCTGCAGCGTCGTATACTTATGTTAGCGATAGTCACGGATGTAGGAGGTGGCTTCATCATTGTGTGACCTCAGTAGCGGCTAGAAAAACTGTTGTAAGTGCGAGAATTCATTACAAAAAAAATAGGTGGGAATCAAACGGGTGGAGGCTACAGTGTTTTGGTCTGACCATCTGCCGATAGAAATTGTAATTACCCAAGGTAACAGCACACCCAAGACGCTAGTAGATAGTTGTGTGAATAATAGCAATACGATAATAGAAGGTGTTATATGGGGGGATAGGGATCAGTTACGAACAGAAAATTATCATAAAATATGTCACAGTAAATTAAAATCCATTGATTTTCCTGAAGATTTAAATTGTTGTGCGGTTAAGTTGTGAAATAATATTGAGCATAGAGATGAGATTAATAGATTGTATCGAGCTATTCTAACAGTGCTTATAGAAGTGTCTGTATCCAGCCATAAAAGCAAACCTGTGAGGGGGAACCACATCACGGGTTGGAATAAACATGTTCGAGATGCACATCAAAAGGCTAGGTTCCATAGTTTAGTGGAGTTCATATGGTAAGCCTAAGTCGGGTAGGATCTATGAGGCCATGCTTAACTCTAGAAAAAAATTTAAAGCTAAACTGAAGTATTGCCTTCATCATAAAGATCAAAATATAAAGATGTATATAATTGCCGAACATAATAAGTCTAGAAATTTGAGTCAGTTTTGGAAGTCTACAAAAAAACTTAAGCCAAAGTTGAGTCTCCAACAAACTTAAGCCAAAGTTGAGTCTCCCAGCCAGTGTGGAGGGGATTATTGCTCCCCGTGATGTGGCTAAACTATTTAGGAACCACTTTAGAGTGGAACCTCTTTTGAAACTGGATGAGGGCGAAATGATGCTTGATGCTAGGAAACGCGGTCCGATGACCGTCCAGTTAAAATAACTTATGCGGAGGTTGCTAATATTATTAAGCAAATGACCAGAGGGAAGTCGCCGGGGCACGATGGTCTCAGCATCGAGCATCTGCATTATACGGGTGTTCACCCGCCTAGGGTTCATGTTGTTCACTTTCTGTCTTCGTCATAGCTACCTACCAGACGATCTCATGAAGACCATAGTAGTACCTATAATTAAAAATAAGAGTGGTGACGCATCGGAAAAGGGAAATTATATACCTATATCTCGGGCCACGACCCTGGGTAAGGTGCTGGAAGGTGTGCTTAACAGACACTTAAGCCAACATGTCTCTCTGCATGACGCTCAGTTCGGATTCCGACCTGGGCTGTCCACGGAATCTGCAGTACTGTGTCTTAAGCATACTGTCTAGTACTATACTGATAGAAGAACACCAGTTTATGCCTGTTTTCTGGACCTGTCAAAAGCATTTGACATGGTGTCATCAAAGAAATTTTGTCAGGTGGATGTGCGAATGTTCAGATGAATATAGGCTGGAATGAGGAGTGAGGCAAGGGGGATTAACTTCACCTAGGTACTCTATTTAATTTATTTGTAAATGGACTGATTGAGGAGCTCAGCAGTGCTGGTGCCGGTTATTTAGTGGATGGTATTTTTACGAATAATATTAGCTATGCTGATGCCCTCAATCTGTTCCGTGAAGTCGCTATTGACCATATGTGAATGGTATGCAATGGCCCATGGGCTCAAGTACAATCTTCAGAAGAGCGAGCTGCTAGTTTTTAAGGCTGGAGCTAAAATCTACCCTGTTCCTCCGATCACACTGAATGAACCGTCCTACAGCAAGTACTTGGGTCACTGGGTCAATGAGAAACTAAATGATAATATGGTACATGGATAGGGAGCGCAGGGCATTATCTGTGAGGTGTAATATGCTTTCTCGCAGGTTTGTGCAATGCTCACGTGACGTTAAAGTCACGCTATTCAAAAGCTATTGCCAAACGTTGTACACGTGCAACCTGTAGAACAATTACACTAAAAAAGCCTACAATACTCTGCGTGTCCAGTATAACAATGCGTTCAGGGTTTTGTTGGGGATCCCATGGCGGTGCAGTGTCTCCGGTATGTTCGCCGCTCACAGCACGGACGGCTTCCAGGCAGTGCTTCGCAAAACAAAGGCCTCCCTGTGGTCTCGAGTAAAAGGTAGCATCAACACGCTTCTGAGCGTGGTGACGGATAGAGTGGACAGCCAAATCCTGAGGCAGTGGTCGCTAATGCATGTCCAAAATAATAATAATTTTAAATTTTACTAACACTAAGTATCTACCTACTAACATAATACGGACCTGTATTTATTTACTGTGAGCTTGGTCTGAAATAAATACTTTCATTCATTCATAAATAATGTTATAAAACATGTCCGATTGTGCGACAGTGGGTCGTAGCAGGTGGTCGCGTCTGCCGAGCAGCGACCGCTAGAATCCGAAAACTACCTTAGTAATTTAATCATCGAAATATATCCACATATAAAAGTAACCAAGTTGTGGTGTCAAACTGTCAATTACGTTTCATGACTTCTTTTCAGCGACAAATATTTGTTCAGCAAAATACAGTAAAATCTTGTATCATCTCGCCACGCATTCCTAAGGCGCGGTACAGCGGTCTTGGTCAAACTATAATACATTTTATGAGTGGTGATAGACCAGTTTTTCTGTCTGTTTGTTACCTTTTCACGCCTAAACTACAGAACCGATCATCCTGAAATTTTGCTTAAACGTTGTCACGTGTACAGAAACGGACATAGACATACCGTTCATCCCAAAATAAAGTACTATTCCTGAGGAAAACAACAATAACGTTCTTATGATAATAGATGGCGCCACGTGTCTTTCGAATCATGATGGAATTATATTGATAAAGAAACCGCTGATCGGATTTGGATGAAATTTGCCACATGTGTAGACTATGACACAGGATAGTTTTGACCCCGCTCGTGGAATAATATCCGACAACCACGCGAGCGTAGCCGCGGGTACAATCTAATAAATTATATAAACTCACGAAAGAATCACCGTGCTTTAATATCACGTGTGAGTCGTGAGTGAAAGCGCTGATTTCGGTCATTATGCGCAGTGCCCCGTGCCCCCTCGCCCCCCCCCCCCACCTCGAAATTACTTTTGTAGCACAAACTAAAGGTTAAATATTACACGACTCATTCTGCCTGCTTTTTCCGAACCATGTTGGGGTCGGCTTCCAGTCTAACCGGATACAGCTGAATACCAATAATTTACATGGAGCCTATCTGACTATACATAACCCAGTAACTGGGTAATACGATACCCCTTGGTAAGGCTGGTTGTCAGGCTTTTGACGACCCATAACGACTGTCAAAGATCCACGAATGACAGCCGGGACCAACGGCTTAAATTGCTTTACGAGGCACGGAGGATTCTCGGTATGTAAAAATGGTCACTAATCCACGGACCAACCCCGGCAAGCGTAGCTGAACCTGATGGATCGACCCGTGCGGCTGTTATTAATAAATACAACACGTTTATAATACGAAAACTGCGGGATCGTAATAAAGGTACTTACCTGGAAATTGAATATTTCAGGCATCAAAAGTAATGGTATGGGGTGCACGCCTCCACCATAGCTGAATATTGCTAATACCATCATGCTGACGTTGATCCAGCCAGGAGTGGCCCATCCGTACTGCTTCAGCAGAGTTGAGGTCGCCAGGCAAGAGAAAGCAATGGCTATGGCGCCATAGGCTGTTGCCAGTATCGGCTGTTGGATGACAAGAGAACGTTTAGTTTTTAAATTGGGTTTGAAGCGTTATGAATACCTTTCGCTAAGACTAAATAGCAGATATGACTAGTTCACTATAGGACTTAATCTCAATATGACTAGATCGCTGTAAAACTAATTAGCTGTTTAACTATATACGTATGTATACGTCCTGTTATCAAAATGACTTATTATCGATATGACGTACAATCGTATCTAAAATTGGCATTAGTATAGGAACTTCATGGAGTACCTACTAAGCTTTACTGAAGTGTGAATACACTATGAAGTTCCACTATTAAAAATAAATTGAAACAATAGTTGTCATTGTCACTTGGAACTTTTATCTTGTATATTTTATTGTTATTTAAAATGCAGAGTAATGAAACAATTCATTTTATTAAAAATAAAATTAATAAGGAAGCACTTCTTCATGATGGCTACTGATACAATTTTGTGTCCAACAATTCAAGCGGAACATCGTTCTGGCGTTGCTACAAGAGACAAGAGTGTAGTGCTTCTCTCACACTCCATCAAGAAAATACCATTATAGTCAGAAAGAGTCTGCACAAGTGTGAGCAAGACCATGACAAAATGCAAGAAGACCTTTTACTGGATACGGCAAAACAGAACGTATGCGATGATATGTCTTCAGTAAAAAGGGGTTTACGAAAAAGTCCTCCAACAACAGCCCTCTTTTTCAACCTTTAATGTTATAATTTAATGAAGGATGTCCTGTACAGATACCGTAAAAAGTTTCTTCAAGTCAAAAAACAGAGATTTTTTAAATCCAGTGAAGTGACAGTACCAAATATGATTAAGAAACACTTTAAGATTACCGAGTTTGAAAGACGATAAAATGATTCTCATCACGATTATCCAAAAGGAATATGAAAATTTATGCAGATCAAGAAAAGGTTTTTTTTTTTGGTGGCGGAACCATTAAAAGTGCACCCAGGCCTTAATATCAATTATTCTCCATTCACGTAGATTGATAGCACGGAAGAGACGACAAATATATTTCCCGTCTTGTTGCTCTCTTACCAAAGAAACGCGAAACAACTTATTTCGCTTTATTTACAGTAATACGCGATGTGCTTAAAGTACATATTAAACATTTTAAATGTGATTGCAAATTGGGACTCATCAATGCATATAGAACTGTGTATCCGAATGCTAAAGTTACAGGATGTTTTTACCATTACAATAAATCTGTGTGGAAAAAGGCGAAAGATATCGGTTTCACGAAATCTCAAGAAGGACGATACATCACTAGCATTACTGCTAATTTGCCGTTCTCTTCTTATACACAAGACGGATGGTCTGCTATTGTGGAATGTCCAACGCAATCACCTGAAATGAATGCATTTGCAAGCAACTTTTGCAGGCAATGGCTAAAGAATACTTTGCTTATTTCCTGTGCAAAACAAAAGAACAGAACCAATAATGAGAGGCATGGCATCGTCGCCTGCAGCACAAACCAACGTTGTTACAATTTTTATTTTATTTAAAAAATCAAAATTCTCTGTTTGAACAACAAAAGAAGAAACACCATATTAATCAATCGCAAGTATCAAAGAGAAATAAACTTGAGATATCTTATCTTTTTTAAAAAACGTTATCGGTTTAAAGCGTAAGTTTAAATAAATAAATAATTATGTTACAATGAAATGCTTTCATTTTATTTATTATAGGTACCTAGGAAAACAACTTAATGCTTTGTCTTGTTAACTGTACTTCAAAAAAACCGCTCAAGTGCGTGTCGGACTACACACTATGAAGGGTTCCGTAGTTTGGATGAATCCCAAGAACAAACTTAACATTGTAGTTGAAAAACATCTCCCATACATTCCAACTGCAAATGTAAGTTTGTACGCACAATATTGAGAGATTTACCATGTTGTTTTAAGACCATCGACTTCTTTTAGGTTTCCCTGTAATATGTATTGAACTATATTCTGTATTTTTTTTTCAAAATTTTAGGCTCAGTACTTTTTGAGATAAGGGGGGAATGGTAAACTTTCGTCTATTTTCTTAAATACTTTAAAATGGTTTATTTTAAAATTATTAAAAAAAAAATACATTTGAGACCCTCACATTAAGCCCTTTTCATTTGATATAACACACGGTACAGTTTGCAAAACTTATTTCTCTTTTAATTTGTGATGGGTTTGCTCTTGACTTTAGTCTAGGTCAGAGGTGACAGAGACAAAGTCTACGATGGAGTGAGCTTACCCAGAAGAAGCCTGTTCACTCTAACTTTCAACAGATTCGGGTTGTATGCGTTCGGGAACACAGACGCAGGTAGTGAGTTCCACTCTTTTGCGGTGCGCATTATGAAGGATGTTTAGAAGTGCTTAGTGCGAATTGGTGGAATGGCAACTAGGTATGGATGGTAATTTGCAGTGCGTTTCGATGTTCGATGGTAGAAGGGGGCCGGTGGAATGAGGTTGTGGGTGTGTTGAGCTTGTGGTGAATTTTCTTATTTGCCCCCAATGTTGACCCCCATATTCAAAATTCATTTATTTAAGTTACACGTCCGTGTTTGGGTCAAAGAAATACATATTATATGTGTACCAAATTTTAACTTAATCAGTCCATTAGATTCGGAGCAAATCGGCTGTGACAAACGGACAGACAGACAGACACACGAGTGATCCTATAAGGGTTCCGTTTTATCCTTTTGAGGTACGGAACCCTAAAAACAAACGGAAATATAGTTGTTACGCTATTTGGCCTTATTGCGATCTAGTCCAAACACGATATAGTCCAAACAAGATCTAGTCATATCGAGATTAAGTCCTATATGACTAGATTCATATCTGCTATTTAGTCTTCTCGAGAGGTAGTCATAACGCTTCTAACACTTTAAATTGAGGGTCATAGAGAGTACTACATATTTTATGACTGGTTTTGCCACCCCTGGATAAGATCCGGCTCAATTTATCTGGCTGATTATATCACACAAGTTCTGTTCCATTTTTAGAACGAAGTTCCTTAACGCGGCTTGCGGTAGGAGATGACTGGTAGAAATCGTCACGTAAGAAAGAAGCGTTATGCCCTCCTCATTTGACTTTCTTTCTCTCTATCTCTCTGTCTCTTTCTATTATAACCATATTGTGTGCGTGCGTACGTTTTTAACTTACTGATCTCTCCGGAGACTGAGAAATAAGCACAAAGATCCCTTTCAAGACTGTTTCTAGTTTCTGTTCAACAAGACTGTTTTTGTTCAACACATATCCTAGGCAAGACAACGTTTAAAAAAACATTGACTACATGGCTACTTTCCTTAGATTACGCAAAAACTGAAGATCTTTTCACTACCATGTCCTAATTTTACTGTTTCCCAAAATAACGCACACAACCTCATACACAAACACCCCATTTCCACATACTCATACACACACTCTCACTAACACATACATACACGTTACACTCTCATACATCCTTTGCATGTTTCTTAGATAAAATATAAATAACAATAATGAAAAATAAAAAATGAAAATTGTGATTTCAAGCAAAACGTCTTCAGTACAATACTTGTAATATATGAATTGTTAGGGGGCCTGGTGACCTGACTTACAGGTTTTGTATAAACTTAGTTTAGGCACCAGTCTTCCACAAATTAGGTACACAATTGTATCTGTAGACTATTAACTTTAAGCTGTAATTTGTGGTAAGAAAAATAAATCTATTCTAAATCTAGTATTTACCCTTGCACGTTTTGATTTTGACATTTTGCTCACCTTTCTCCCCACCTTGTCAACACAAGCCATTGTGATCAGCGATCCCACCGCCATGCAAATAGGAATGCCGAGGGCCTGCAGGTCCGGACTGATCTTCACTCCCGAGTCGGACAGCATAGTCGTCGCATAGTTCAGTATAGAGAAGCAACCGTTTGTAGCGTGACTAAAGACCACCACGGTCATAATGAGGAACGCCTTCCGCCAAGCTTTTGTTTTGACTGTGAAGTTTAAAGACTTTTTTTAGGTTCGTGGTTGAAATTATTTTTGTAAGTACCAATAATTTGTAAAATGTATTTCAATATTTCTATGAAAAAAATAAGGTGTTTAATACTCACAAACAGTTACGGTGGAAATTTTGGGAACGGATTTAAAATAGTCATCATCTTTCTTGATCGCAGCAACTTCCTGTTGAATTTCTTTGCTATCGACATTCAATCCTCTCAATGATGCCAGAGTTGCTGCCGCTTCCTACAATTAAGTAAATACAATATGCACAGCATAATTAACCTGTAAACAATAATAGACGAAAACTAGTTTTTAGAATGTGAAATTAGATTTTTAGAAATAATAATATATCTAAAAATATAATAAAATAAATAATGCTAATAACTTACATTTATCTTTCCCATCTTTACTAAGAAAGATGGCGACTTAGGAGCTTTAAAGAAGATTCCAAAAGTCAAGATTGGGATTCCAACAACGACCCACAGCACCGTGTAATAATCTAAGAATCCTCCCAACGCGTACATAAGAAAGATTCCAGTACTTTCAGAAAACCCAATAATGGCTGATAAGGTTCCCCTGATATCATCCTGGGCGATCTCTTTGATATACATTGTAACAACGTGGTAGCAGCCCCCGCCGGCAATCCCACAAATGACTCTGGCTACGATGAGGCTCATTGTACTAGCAGCTAACATTGTAACTATCCAAGCCATCTGAAAATTGAAACATTTACAATTAATAAACGAAGTTTTGGGATGAAAGAATTATTGTTTGCTTCGCCCGCGTGGATGCTGGAAATTATCCCACGCAAACCGTACATTTTTCCGGGATAAAAACTATCCTATGTGTCATTCCAGATTATAATCTATCTCTGTGTTTCATCCAGATCCGTTCAGCCGTTCTGGCGTGACTGAGTAACATACATCCAAACATTCACATTTATAATATTAGTAGGATTTCATAACGCAGAATTAAAAAGGTTTGATATGAATGAAACAGAATAAACAGGCTGACAAGGCGGAATGCGAGACAGAATCATTACTGTACCGACCCAAAGTAACAAGAGACAAGCAGAAGAAAAGACAAGCACGCAGGAAAAAGACTTACCGCTTGGAGGATACTCATCACCATGATGCAACTTTTCCTCCCATAACTATCTACGAATTGTAGGAACATGAGAACTCCAAATACACCCGCCAGTGATGGTACACTGGCTATCCAGGATATTTCACTGTCAGTCAGTGGTCTCCCAGTGGGAGATTTATCTGACTGCAGTATTTTTGTTATGGGTGAAATCCATCCGCATTGGAGACCGAACGTGAGAATCAGCATGTTGCCTGAAGAAAAAACGAAATCTTGAATTTTTATTTTAAACGAGCCTGTATGGTCTTCATCGAATCAAGACCCTAACCAGTAGAAATAAATTAACAACCAATAATATACAAAACACATAAATCTATGCCTTTGCTGAATGGTTTTGACATCCATAATGCCTTTAAATATTCACTATAAACACTAAACTTACATAAAATTGTGACCGCCCATTGTAATTTTGTGTGTCCTTTAAACTCTGAGATTCCACGAAAAGTCATTATGACTATTTTAATTTCAAACTATGGTCTATTATTGTATGTCAGACAGGGTAAACAATTGTTCTGTCATAAAAAAAAATATTAAACTGGCATTTGTCTGCGGCTTCACCCGCGTGGTGGCTGAAAATTACCCCACGTGAACGTACTATCGGGATAAATAGTATCCTATATCCTATAATCCAACGGGGTAATTGCGTATCACATTATCACTCGGAATCTGTTTCATTTTGACAGTTCAACTACATTCGTTGAGTTATTTACGTTTTTTAGCACAAATTTTTCGAACATATGAAGCAATGGATTAGTAATTTGCTTCAAAATGATTCAGATTCCGATTAATAGTGTGTTACGCAATTAAGGTGCAGGTCATGGTCTACCCATGTGCCCAATAACATCCAAAACCTTTGTTATACCGCGTAAAACAAACATTTAGGTTAAATCGGGCTGGTACTGCACCTCCACGTTAATGCGCGTATTTCACTTTCGCATTTATAATTTTTTTTTTATTTGTGATGGGCTTGCTTTTGACTCTAGTCTAGGTCAGAGTCGGCGATAGAGTGAGCTTACCCAGAAGAAGCCTGTTCACTCTCACTTTGAAGAGATTAGGGTTGTATGCGTTCGGAAACACAGACGCAGGTAGTGAGTTTCACTCTTTTAGTTAGAATAATGATTAAAATCATCAATACATCTCTCTAAGTTCATATTTGGCAGCGGCTTCGCCCGCATGGAAGTCGGAAATTAACCCACGGAAACGTACTACCGAGTTAAAAAGTATTATCTATCAGTGAGCCAAATTTCATCTAAATCCTATTAGAAGCATAATAATAATGATTCAAATATTATAGTTAATTCATGCAAGCCTAGTACTTTTTATTAGGTTTACTGCTCAGAAATTTTGCACGTGTCGTGTCTGAATGAATGATCTTGAATTCACGCGATCCTGCGCACAAAAATATGTTTGTTACATCTACAAATCTCTGAATTTCTCGGCTTTTTTCTACTATAAACATACATATTATAAATATAAAAGCGAATCACTCTATCTATTGCTGAAAACTACATTAAAATCCGTTGCTCAGTTTAAAAGATCTAAGCGTACAGACAGCGGGAGCGAATTTATTTTATTTATTGGCCTATCTATAATTGTCACACCGTTTATTCTACTAATATAAGCAACATGGCACAAGCATAGTGTACAATATGATGCGATAGACACAGCATGCAAAAATTATCTAAGCATACAGACAGCGGGTGCGACCTTGTTTTATATTTACACGATGTAAAGATCTGTATTTAGTAGAAAGTAAAGAGGAACGTTAGTTCGACATATTGTCTATGGCATTCTACGTCAATATTGCGTACACAGAGAATACTCTGTCTTCGCAATATTTACACTTTTAAAAAAATAACCGTGTATAATCTATAAAAAAAAAACATTTTTCATAAAGGCGCAGACCCACCGCGGCGCACGGAGAGGCCACGCACGTGTTTTAAGCTTCGCTTTGCAAGAAAATGTATGTGATTGTGTCCACTGCAACCCACGGATACGCTACGCATCAACTGTCGTCATTAGTACATGCATTGCTTGCTTGAATATGGCGCTCACATAGCTTAACGCTGTCAACGCCATGCACGCTGTGCATGCGGTACACACTATACACGAATATTAACCCATTCTTGGTAAAAACACGTGTGTATCCCCTCTACTGCAGTGGAAACGTAGACCCACGTTGTCAAACCAATGAATCCACGCAGCTAACATGCGCCGCGTGCCCGTGCACAGCATGCGCCGCGGTGGGTTTGCGCCTTAACAAGCAAGTAGATATCTTTAACCAAAATGAACCAAATATTGTTTGTACTAACCATTGGACCAAAGTTGTCAAATTAAATAAATATAAATAAATAAAATAAATTGATTCAACGTAGCTGACACAGTCTTTAAATAAATGGAACAAAGTCATAATGGTTGTTGTTATCATTTGCATAATAGAAGATGTTATCACCTTGGCCGCAGAAACAAGATATTGTTTGTGCGGCTGATACTTGTCCAACTGAATGAGTGAACTGTTACCATTTCACCTTCTGGAATATGCACTATGTCCTACAACGCCATGTTAAATGTTCACAGTCTTTACCAAACTATAAGGCTACTTCGGAAACGTCATAATTCAGTGTAATCGACCGAATTCGTTGTACAGCAAGTATCTATGTATACATGGCCTACTAATGTGTTTCTTTCAATGAGTCTATTTTTGTTGAAGCGTTTAGTTTAAAATATAAATTATCGTAATTACTAAAAAATCGATCGAATATTATAATATATGTTATATAAAGTATCGTGGGTGATTTTGATTACGGCAAAAGCATACTAAACGTACGAGTAGATTAATGAATAGTGCATCGTTAGATAGTAAATAAATGATCGGAGAACAGGCGAGGATTCGATCCAACTGCTAGAAATTAAAAGTTCGCTAAGTGCTCCTGCCGGGAGCTTTCTTTTTTGTGGAGGAGGGGATTAGAATTGATCGTCACTTTACATCCGTTTGACTTGCTACAGATTTCATTTATTGTTCCAGAGAATCTCCAAATGTTTACAATCAATTACTTGCAAATACTAGTATATGCTAGCAAAGTAGTGGTTTTAAGAAATTGTTTTGTTATAAAACGAACAAACTCATAGAACGATGTGAACATGAAAATAGTAAAATAAAAAATGATGTAAACACTGTAAATTAATTGAAATAAAAAGAAAAAAAAGTGCTGCAGAAAGTGATTGTGTTGTTGTATTGATGTTAGCATACCTAATAAATCCTGATTCTCATTGCACAAAATAATGCAGCTAACAGTGTGTTTAAATCCAATTAAATGAATTGCAATTGTTTGTTTTGTTAAATATTAGGATATCGGAATTATATTTACACGTTATATAAAAAAAAAATAAGCTACATGGAGTCATTTCCTACCTTACTCTCGAGAAAAAAAGGTGAAATAAACTCAGGGGCCAAAGCCTCCCCCCCGGGGGGTTCCCCCATTGTCGAGGCGGGGGGGCTCAGTAGCCGTGGCTTGGTCACCTACGGTGAAGCGAAGAGGAACCCGAGGAGGGGCCGCTCGTCAGGGCTTTTTCCAGGAAGTCGACGACGTAGCGGCCAACAGGTAGGTTGCGGTGTTGCTTGGGCGACATCGCAACTGAGGCGGGCCGCGATGTCGTATGGGAGGCATGAGGGTTGGAGGCCGCGGCGGGAGAGGAGTGCCGGTATTGCGGTGCGCCGTTCTCCCTACCTTCCGCGGCCTTGACGGGGACGCCACCGTCTGATGGCGGACGCTGTGGGGCCGCAGGGGAGGAGGAGTGTCGGTATTTCTTTGGCCGCTCTCCCTATCCTCTGCGACCGAAAAGTAGTAGACGGCCGGGCTACTGACCTGACCGGTCGCAGAGGGACCAAGGGTGCCTAGACACGGGGTCGTCTGGCGCCCATGTGCTGGTTTGGTCCATGGGGTGGTCACGGTGCGAAAGGTGTTCTTGTGCGCCGGTGATGGGGGTGCTCCCCATAGGAGGGTCCGGTGACGGACAGCCGCGGCGGGTTCGCGGTGAGTGCTAACGCGTGCCTGTGTTCCCGCCACAAGCGACAGAGGAGGACACCGTGGAGTTTTAGTGGGTAGGAGTCCCACATAACTGCACTATCTCCCCGTGGTAGTGCAGTATGCATGAGCATTTCTCCACGAAAACCTACCCTACTACTGGGCAAACTGCTTTAGCTTTAAATTGTAATACCTTAAGTCAGCGGTACTTTTCTGCCAGCATAGAGCAACTCCTTGAGAAGCATGTGTGGATAGGCTGAGGAATGATGTGGTAAGGCAAAGTTGCGTTTTTAAAGTATTGTAGTGACATATTATTTAAAGAGTATGCTTAGAAGGTTTGCTTATGTTGAGAGGATGAGCGAATGGTGACTGAGAAAAGGTACACGGCAGATGTGAATGGAAGCGCTGGGAGGCACCCTACGACATATAAGTGACCTTATTAGTGATGTTCTTCAGAAAGGTCAGGTGTGTATAGTACCTACTCGCAACCGGCGTGCGCGTACAGATGTATGAATGTAAACGAAGCAAAAGGAATACCTATGTAAAGATCGTAGCAGGTGGCGTTCTATAGTTTCGGCCTACCCGCATAGGAAGAAGGCTGAGTTTGTGTATCTGTATGTACAGTAAATGCTCAAAAGTCCATAAGCGTGCTAAGGATTACATTGCTATGAACTGTGCGAGCACTCAACATTCCGCAGATGACACACACTAATGAATTGTCGCATGTCGTCGTACTACGCGAAATAACATTATATTTCTGTTGCATTTAGAATACTCGTCATAGTGGCGACCTGTTCTTACCATTGCATTGCTAAAATTCGCATAAACATGTTTGGGCTAAGCAATGGTTTCACGATCAATAATAATAATAATAATAAGCATAAGCTGGCAACACCAACGTCAACACGTCAAAATTTATTTTCATATATTTTCAGTTTTATATTATTTTCAGTTTAATATTAGTCCCAGTTTTTTTTTTTTTTATTTTCTGAGAAAAACCCACACGCCACTGCAAGAAAAAATAATCAAGATAATTTAAATACAGCAATTACCAAAACGTACAAAATACATAAAAAACTGCCAAATCAGAGGTGACATTTGTCATGTCACCTCCGATAAAACAATACAAACCCAAATGAAAATAAAAAAATGTTGACGAGAGCAGCTGCAAAACGAGCACGCCTACCACCTCCGGACTCTTCGCTCGGCTCCGCCTCGCTGCCGCCGGTACCCAGCCCCACCGTGAGCGCTGTGACGACACCGGCCGCGGTAGTTGCGTCGAGCTCGAGCGACGAGTATTTTTTCCCGCCGACGTCGCCAACACCTGTACGTCGGCAGGGGAGTGGCCGGCCACCGAGAAGCTTGGGACTTAGGGGCCATCCAGCCCCGAGCCGGGTCCCCGCTGCCGGTGGTTGTGTGCAGCGCATGAAATGGACTCAACAAATGAATGAGAACGTCATGCGCGCATATTACGGGGCTACAGAGGGGGGAACTAACCTCACTGCGTACCGCGATAGGATGCTGTCTCTGTTCCAGGCGCTTCAACCAGCCATCAACGTCTCGGCCCAACGACTTTCGGATCAGGTGCGGGTTATCCAACGGAATCACAGATTGGACGACGCCGCGCTTGATAGGCTGCGCTCAGAGGTACTGAGCAATCGTATCGTCCCTGTCCCGTCACAGACCGCGGTGCAACCTCTAGTCAGGGACATAACCCAACCGCGGTCTTATGTTAATGATGAGGAGGGGGGCGTTGAGATTGTTACGGTAAGTAGCCAGTGTAACGAACGATTGAGGAGCGCACTGGAGGATGCGATTCGGGAGTTTAGAACTGCCCCCGTCCAACTTAGACCACATTTACCTCGCTTGCCTATGCACAGAACGAATAGGGCGATGGTGTGTGCCTTGGATTCGCTGCTTGGTTTTTATTTTGAAAGCAGCGAAGATCTCGTAGATACGCACTCGATCTTGTATTGCGCGGCTATTGTGGCGTGTCGTGTAGCCAATGTCAAATTTCCAAATTGTGACATAGCTACACGACCAAAACGCAGCCCGCCCGATACCGAACTGGAAATCTCCGGGACCGGACGGACTGCACAATTTTTGGCTTAAATGGCTGCAAAGTTCACACGCGTGCTTAGCATCGCAATTCCAGTCGGCCTTAGAGTCTGGGTCGCTGCCACAGCTCTTTACAACAAGGAGTTACCCACCTGCTCCATAAGTCAGGTGATGCCACGGAACCCAAAAATTATAGGCCGATCACTTGTTTGCCGACGGTCTATAAACTTCCTACATCCATTTTGAGAGAGAAAATTAATTCTCATTTAGAAAAGAATTCTATTATGTCTGTCTCTCAAAATGGATGTAGGAATGGGTCCCGCGGCACCAAGGAGCTACTCCTCATTGACATGGCCATAAGCCAACAGGTCCGTCGATCCCGAAAGGATTTGTCGACATGTTGGATAGACTATAAGAAGGCCTTTGATTCGCGTGTTAGAGTTGTACAAAATTGATACAACTCTGAGCACCTTCCTAACGACGTGTATGGGGCAGTGGAGGACGGTTCTTCGCTATCCAGGATGCCGACAAATTCAGGGGAGCAACGAACCTATTAGGATTAAGCGGGGAATATTCCAGGGCGACAGTCTGAGTCCACTGTGGTTTTGTTTAGCCTTGAACCCTCTTAGCACTCTGCTGGAGGGTACAGGGCTGGGCTGTCCTTTGCGGAGAGGGGGTCAGGTAATATCCCACCTGCTTTATATGGATGATTTGAAACTGTTTGCCACCAACAAATTGCAACTGCTGGAGTCACTAAAAGTAACTAAAACTTTTAGTGATTCCATCAGGATGGAATTTGGTGTAGATAAATGTGCAGTCATGCATGTAAAGCGGGGCGGGATTGTGGAATCTGAGGGACTACAACTCTCAGATTCTATAAACCTGAGATCACTCTCCGCAACTGATACCTACAAATACCTGGGTATGTCAGAGGGGTTAGGCATTAACGGACCTGACGTGAAACAATCGTTGCGGGAGCGCTTCTTCGGTCGCCTGAAAAAGGTACTTAATAGTTCTTTGTCAGGCGGCAACAAGGTGCGCGCCTTTAACGGTTGGGTCATGCCGGTCCTAATGTACTCCTTTGGCATACTAAAGTGGACCCAGACGGAACTAGACGCCCTGGATAGGAGAGTCCGGTCACTGTTGACCGCAAACCGGATGCATCACCCACGTTCGTCTGTCATGAGGCTGTACATTCCGCGGAAGTGCGGGGGTCGAGGCTTTTTAAATGCTAAGACCCTCCACAACCGCGAGGTGTGCAGTCTCAGAGAATATTTACTCAAGGCTGACGTGGGTATGCACCGAGATGTGGTTGCAGTGGACAAGGGACTCACCCCGTTGTCCTTGGCTAAAGAGAACTGGCGCAAACCTGTGGTGCTTAGTACCAATGACCGCAAGGAAGTATGGCAAAGCAAGGAGCTTCACGGACGCTTTTTCCGGGCCCTTCATGGGCCCGACGTAGATTTCTTAGCGTCCGTGACCTGGCTACGCTTCGGTAACCTCTTTGGGGAAACCGAAGGTTCAGTCTGTGCAATTATGGATGAAGTTATGCTAACGAATAACTACCGGAAGTATATA
This sequence comes from Dicycla oo, assembly GCA_948252095.1. Taxonomy (NCBI): domain Eukaryota; kingdom Metazoa; phylum Arthropoda; class Insecta; order Lepidoptera; family Noctuidae; genus Dicycla; species Dicycla oo. The sequence continues at coordinate 33,574,150 of OX411715.1, read as the reverse complement.
ATGAAAGACGGGACGATCGACATATGTCGGGCATGCCATTGTCCCGGTGAGTCTATCAGACATATTACTTCTGGGTGTTCTCGTTTAGCTAACGGCGAGTATTTGCACAGGCATAATCAAGTAGCCAGGATTATCCATCAGCAACTTGCTCTGAAATACGGCCTTGTGGACTCTGAGGTACCGTATTACAGGTATGTGCCCGACCCAGTTCTCGAGAATGACCATGTCACGTTATACTGGGATCGATCTATTATCACTGACAGGACTATTGTAGCCAATAAGCCTGATATAGTGGTAATAGATCGATCAGTGCGCCGCACAATGATAATCGATGTCACTATCCCGCATGACGAGAACCTCGTGAAGGCTGAGAAGGAGAAACAATTGAAGTATCTCGACTTAGCTTAGTTGTCGCTATGTGGAATGTGGACTCGGCAATCATTGTGCCGATAGTCGTTACGGTCAATGGCCTTATCGCTAAGAGCCTCGACCAACATCTCAAGAGGCTCTCGTTGGGTGGCTGGGTGAAGGGCCTGATTCAGAAGGCAGTCCTCCTTGATACGGCGCGTATTGTGAGGAGGTTCCTGTCTCTGGGGCCCTAACCACCGGTAGCTTGGACCCTGCACCCGCTACCGGCGGATCACTATTTTTTATATTTTTAAATGTTTTTTTTTTTTAAATGTTTTTATAAAAATATTTAAAAATGTAATAAAATAAGTTTAAAAAATAAATAAAGGAGATAATAATAATAATAATATCCCGGGACATTTCACACAAGGTCATCTGATCCCAAACTAAGCAGAGCTTGTACTATGGAAACCAGATAACTGATATACTTCATACACTACTTTTTTTTTTTGTAAATACATACTTATATAGATAATTACAATCAATGAAGTCTGAGTTCGAATCTTAATCACAATGTGGGACTGTTTTTTGTTTCTTCGGAACCATAATATTTGCTATTTTAAGCAAAAACTTGTTAGATGTTTATGTTCATTTATTATTTATTTTTATAAGAAGTTAAATATGTATTATTATTTAAATATTTTTGTGATTTTTAATTTATCTTTTCGGTGTTGGAAGATTGAAATAAAATAGTCGTGCTGAATGGTAACAAAAATGTATATCTGTTTTATTTACTTATTTATAAAATTAACAAACTTAAGAGAATTGTGACGTTACATTCCTCCTAGATAAAAGAAGTTTTTTTATAACCGTTCATAGGATTTTTGTTGTATACCCACTTAGTCAATTCATAATAACATAATAAAGACAGGATATTCTAATAACACATATATAATTGTCAATACCCAGATATATATCTGCGAACAAGATAAAGAATATATTTCTGTTCCATTACTTCCAATCAAGTAAAAACTTACAAAAAGTCAAGTACTGCGTGAGATTTGAACTCACGGCTCACTGATTCACGCATCTATCTGCACGCGCTTAACCGCTAGGTCATCTTTACATATGTTATAACTTTGAAATTATGAACTACAATCAGTTGTTGACGACAATAATTATGCATGTTTATGTTCTTGGAAATATAATAGAAGGTCTTAAGTCAAACTAAACGCCAAGCTATTGCTTTGTGAGTTTGCTTATCGACTTTTGGTCGCGACTGTATGTATGTATTGTTCATAACAAAGATTATATTAGCTTGTCTGGTATGCCATACCATCTATTAACTTATCTGGAATGTCCTACAATCTACTAGCTGGTCTGGTATGCCCTTTTTTGGGCGGTAAATTATCAAATAACTTCTCCAGCTCTGGGCGGAGCGGGGGGGCGTGTCAGACTTCTACTGACTAAAACCTACCCGTGTTCCTTCAGTTGCCTGTGCCAGGGCCACGATAACTCTTTCAAACAACCCGCAACCCTGGCAAGCATCGGCCCTAGCGGACCCCATCAGTTAGTGCTGACATCTCTTTGAGGCGCGCGGAACACAACGCGCCGTCGACCCTGGCCTGTTCTTTACCAGACGCCGAGCTACCCATTGCTCGCCATCCGCCAGCCCACGCCTACGGTGGTCGGGAATCGGCTCCCGATTTCCGACGCCCAGGGCGTCTCCTATGGCGACAAGGGGCGTGAGGGCGCAAAGATTGCCTCTCCCTCACACGTTCCGCCACCTCCTTCGCGAGCGTTTCTGCTTCGCAGAAGGAGATGACAGCTTCTCATGCACTCTTGCTCCGTACCATAGCTTGGACCAGGGCCGGACGCGAGAGATCGCTGCCGCTGATCACCTCCGCTAGGAGGCGGCGGTGCTCTGCTCAAGCCGAGCAGACCAGGTGGAGCAAAGAGCTCCACTGTGTCCTCCAGGCGATTGGTATGCCCTACAAACTGCTGATCTTATGAACTTTCTTGACAAATATTACGTCAAAGATGATGATGATGATAACCGTAGAAAGAGATAATTTCAATTACATATTTGCCTTCTGTCCTTAGTGATTTTTTTCCACTTTTCAACATTTCAATATTTGTAGAAAAACTATTCTGCTCTGCGGTCTTGTAGTGACGCACATCTGCGTTATTTATAAATTGCCCACGTGATATAGCAACTGCTTTGTCAATATACCAACCATCATTGCGTGATTATTTCTGAAGATACATAATGTACCTATTTGCTGTAAGTAAATATTGAGGTAATTCTGAGGATTGTAATATGTCTTAGTAAATATTTACTGCCAGTGGAGTGATGAATATTTTGGAAACTGAGACATAGCTAGGGTAGGAGGAGGCAATGGTTGGAGAAATTAGATAAGATAAGATAAGATAAGATAAGATAAGTCTTTATTTGCCTTAAACATGGTATAAAGTTGTTACAGTCAGATATTAATCTAAAGTCCACATGTTTAGCTATACAGGATATGTATCAATTGCATGCAAAATAATAATTATTAGTCAATTTTAAAGTTCAATGTCACAGATGCAAAGTCAATACAATAATAATAATACAATGACAGTAGTTTTCTCTCAGCATTATCCGCAATAACAAAAGTCCAGAAATTCATAGTTTATTGTTGAGAAAATCTTTAATGTCATAAAACATGTGTTCTTTCAACCAATTCTGTAATCTGTTTTTAAATGAGTTTATATTAAATAACAATTTTATTTCTTTGGGAATTTTGTTATAAATGCGTACACACATGACTAGGAAACTTTTCGCATACTTGGCTGATTTAGGAGTATCCTGAAATGCAAGTCTGCATGGATCTCTGTTTCGAGAGTTCAATTGATAGGCTTTTTTGAACAATCCCTTATTATTATATACATAACTACAAATTTCCAAAATGTAAAGTGACGGAAGTGGTAATATACCTAGCTTTTTAAAGAACGGCTTACATGACTCATCAGGACGGATACCACAAATGGCTCTGATGCATTTCTTTTGCGCAATAAATGCTCTGTGTCTATCTGTGCTGTTTCCCCAAAGGATAAGCCCGTATCTTAAGACGGATTCTACATAGGCGTGATATGCTGTAATTGCTGTTTTTTTGTTGGTTATGTTCTTTATTTGTCTGAGAGCATAAACAAACTTATTAATCCTACTGCACAAACTATCCAGATGTACTTTCCAATTCAGATCTTGATCTATGAGTACTCCCAAGAATTTAGTTTGTGGAACTTCTTTTAACCTGTCAATATGAAGTTTGAAATTGTATTTAGTATGTTTTGATTTATTAAACTGTATATAATTAGATTTATCTAAATTAATTTTCAATTTATTTGCCTGTAACCATTTTATAATGTCGTCAATAGTATTATTAATGTCCATCTCATGATCAGATTTCGTTTTACACTTTTTGTCAGAAGTCACAATAATAGAAATGTCATCTGCAAATAATACACATTTATGATTAGTCACTAGCGGTAAGTCGTTTATGTAAATTAGAAACAATAAGGGTCCTAATACACTCCCTTGGGGGACGCCGCAATTATTAACCCTACAGTCAGATGAATACGAGGTTAATAAATTGTCATTATCTTTATCAATAACAACGTATTGCTTTCGGTTGCTTAAATAAGACGCGATCCACTGCAGTGCTAAGCCTCTTATTCCATTTTTTTCTAATTTTTTCAACAAGATGTCATGTGCCACAAAGTCGAAGGCTTGTGACAGGTCGAAGAATAGTCCTGTCGTTAAATAATTTTTATTTAGGAAATTATGAATATGCCCCAAAAGATTAGCAATTGCAAGTGTTGTTGACTTGTGTTGCTGAAATCCGTACTGTTCTTTTGTTATTATATTGTATTTGCTACAGTAGTCGGAGAGTCTCTTTTTCATACATTTTTCAAATAATTTAGATACTATGGGTATAAGGGTTATCGGACGATAGTTTCTAACATCATTTTTATCGTTTTTTTTGTGCAGAGGTTTAACGACTGATAATTTTAGCGCATCAGGAAAAGTACCAGATGAAAATGAAAGATTAATTAGATACGTCAAAATAGGAATTAATTCTGTACTACAAGTTTTAATTACTTTTGTACTAATTCCATCGTAACCTTCTGAGTTAGTGTTATTTAAAGCTATTATTTCTTTCTTAATTTCGTCTTCAGTCATAGGGCTAAGAAACATGGAATTAGGTATTGTCATGGTTTTATTAGACTCGTCATTATCATGAAAATTATTAAATGTCACATTGCTAGTCGAATCAATAAAATAATCATTAAAAGCATTTGCTATGTCAGTGGGATTAGTCAGTATTCTCCTATCTAATTCTATTTGAGAAATATTATTGTCACACTTTGTATTTCCAATTTCACGGTTAATGACTGACCACGTAGCTCTGCATTTGTTTTGACTGTTATTTATGTATTTGATGTTTGAATTTATTTTGGATTTAAAGATACATTTTTCCAGTATTGATGAATATTTTTTATATCTAAGTTTGTACGTTAGTGTTTTATTTTTATAATAGAGATACCGTAAACGTCGTTTAGTTTTGCAACTATTTCTGAGACCCTTGCTTATCCATTTTTGTTTATATGCATTAGAATTGTTTATTTTAATCTTAATCGTTGGGAAGCATAAATTATACAATAAACATAAAAGCTCGTGAAATTTATTGAATGCATGATTTATATCAGTTTCGAGGTGTACCTCTGACCATGTTAAACTTGCAAGGCATTTTTTGAATCTACTTATATTTTCAGTACAATAGTCTTTTTTATACATAAAATATGATTTGGACTTTAAACTTTGCTCTTGTACTGGGAAATCTAAGAGTTGCGCAGTGTCGTGGTCTGATAAGTATAGGGATAAAACCTCAGTAGAAGATTTTTTTATGTTACTTAGTATGTGGTCTATGCACGAGTCTTTACGTGTGGCCACTTTAACGTGAATCTGCAAGTTATAGTTGTTGCATAGATCCGTTAAGTAGTTGGTGACTTTCCCTTTAAAAAGAGGTATTTAAAGTTACTCTCAAGAATTCCAAGATGTAAAGGAATCTATCTACTAATCTACCTAAAAAGGATTGTACTGTTTAACGGAAATAGCAAAAAAAAAAAGTATGACAGAAAAGGATCAGGAATAGGAAACAAAAGAGGGACCTATTTATCTGAGTCCGCTATTAAATGGTAACGTTTAGACATTTAAAACCATAGCTTTTCGTTCATGTTCATATATAGTCATGTATTGTACCTATGGACGCATTTAACCTTTGGACATTGTTTATAATAAAAAAAAACTGGCAGTACTAAAAATATAATATTGCAACACTGGTGGCATTTTTATTTTCTAGCAACACCAGTGAGTGGCGTGACGCTATCGGTGTTGTGTGCAGTGTGAGGCCATTTTGGAGATAGTCTGAAATGTCCATAGGTACAATACATGACAATACCTACTGATTTTCTAATAATTTTTCATATGTTTGCAACAAAACAAATCCCCTGAGAATAATCATAACTTCGAAAAACCATCGCCGTACGCGCATGCTCTGCGCGCATAATGTGTCGTAGCGCCGCCACCAATATCCCGCTTTCCACCGATTTCCCTCGTAATTTCCGTAGCTCCGAAGTCACATATTGCAGACGTGGGCCGGATATCATGAGCACATCACGTCACGTTGGCAGGAGCCACTTTTCATGTAAACTATTTGGAGTTTCTCTTGAAAGGTCAAGGGTGAAGTCCTCGAGTGTTGGTTATAAAGGTTGGTGGTCAATTAAGAAGAGATGTTTTAGTTACTGTGTGAATGGCCTGTTGAGAAACAAACAAACAATTAAAAGAAATTTATATTATTTTTCCGATGGTGAAAAGTTACCAAAAATGTTTTTATCGGGTTTCACAGAGTGATTTTCATGTAACATTTTTCACTATAACAAATTACAAAGAACGTGGCAAAATATTGAATGATTTTAAAATAGCAGTCGTGCTTTCCCTGCAGTATAACAATATCGAGTTCCCCGAAGCAGGAAGTTTCGAAATTGACTAAATTAATAAGGATTAAGTTGCCCGCGCCTGCTGTAACTGCATTGCGACAATATTCCGAGACATCGGAAGGACAATGCCTAATTTATTAAAAAGTTTTAATTAATTTATATCTGAATTCACAAAGGTTTTGGGGTTATTTATAGCGGAGACTCCTAACACAAGCATTTCCTTGCTTAAAAGGAGTCTCCAAACCATATAATGTAAGCTATATTATGTTAACTGAAATAAACATTTTTTTTTTTTTGAAAAATATGATTAGTAACTTGAGACAAAGTTATTTGTTAGCTCCGCTTGCACCAGTATTCATTAAATACGTTTAGCGCTTTCAGTTTCTGTCAAAATAATTATCTATGGTTAGGTGATTGTTAACGAGAAATACACCGTGTTGTGTTCACAATCTACTGTTATATTATTTTAGTGACAGTTGTTCGTCAGGGTCAGGAATAATTTGTAAGAATGCTTCAGTCAGTGTATCAGTGTGGTGCCAATAGGTAATTTTTGCAGGAACGCAGGCATTCAGTTATTCACTAAAAACGACAAACTTCGCAAGCAATGGGAAATTGCTACTGAAGGCTGTAGGTGTCAACCTCAGGAAGAGCTGTGTCTCGCACGGACGGCTATATGTCGCTTGCTCCCGCGTCACCTCCTGACTGTCTGTATATTTTGGCTGTTGAGACCAAAACTACAAACGTAGTTTGCAGGAAAATTTTATAAAATGTGGCTGCTATTTTAGTTCCTATATTGTGGTGTGTTATTACTTCCACGCAAACGAGGTCGCGGGCAGAAGCTGGTTTACGAATACATGTGAATCTACCTCAATCTGCCTGCCTGCCCTCAAATATGTTGAGGTTGGTGTCCAGTCTAACCGGATGCAGCTGAATACTAATATTTTATATGGAGCGACTGCCTATCTGACCTCCACAACCCAGTTACTGGGTAACACGTTACCCCTTGGTAAAACGTGGTTGTCAGACTTTTGAGCTTCTGACTACCAGTAACGATCGTCAAAGACAACCGGAACCATCGGCTTAACGTACTTTCCGAGACACAGAGGGGTCTCTACATGTAATGGATGGTCACCCATCTACAAACCGACCGTAGCAAGCGTAGCTTAACCTTCGATCGACTCGTGCGGCTGATATTATTTTGCCAAGAGCCTTGTCACTAATGAATCTACCTATACACCTTAACTACACTTCATATAATAATTATTTCAGTGAAGAGTTTTTAAGTGCAATTTCAGCACTTCTAAATAAATTGGCTACTTTAGAAGTGTTTGTTTTGAGACGTTGAAGAAATATCAATTAAAACTTTATACATTTAGCGAGCTAATTAATAGTATTCACTTTGAAGTTGTATTTTTAAGGTATCATTTTTATGAAAACTTATTCAATATTGATTTTGAGGACAAGGTATAAATTGAATTCATAGAAGTATACTAACAAAAATAATCAAACATCGAATCAGTTACAAAGCCAGATTGTATTTTGCGTTTTCATAGGCAAAGGTTCAACCCTGTTTGGACACAGACATAGAACAAAACGTCCTCCTACGTGTTTCGCCATATTGTTGTATGCAGTGCGTTTCCCAATTCGTTGATAGAAGCACATGTAGGCAAATGTTCCCAATACCGTACCAGAACTCCGGTATTGCGCGTACAATCGCGGCCAGTCCGCATTGTTATCAAATATTATACATACTAACAATCTGATTGATTTTATTAATGCTTTGCACGGAACTGTACACGTATCGCGCTAATCAGTGCTTTATTTTAAAACAATTTTGGACACGACATTAATTTAAATTTTAGTGTGGGTGGAATTGTGGGCTTTGGGAATTATTGTAATATTATTTCTGTAAATCTGAAGGTAAGTGCTGAACTGTTTTGAGCGAGGACATTTACCAACAACCATCAACCATCATTTATGAACCAACATCCAACATCATCTTTATTCCTGCTCTGACAGTCTGCTGATAAGATAACTATCGGTGTGGCCTATCAGTAATCTTCATGAAGAGCTGAAGAAGACCTGTAGAATCTCTATGCACATAGCCAAGTTTCCAGAAGCATGCCTTATTTTCAAAGGAAAACATTCCCCTTAGAAAGATATCTATTCTGTAAACAATACTGCTAGAAAACCCGGGACCCCATGTGATGGGCATCCAGGAATTCTAGCATCCTGCATGCGTCATTAATACGCCAATCAAACAATTGCAGATGATTAAGTCCATACACCAGTGAGATTATCAGTTTATTCGATACGAGTATAGGTATATAATATATTTATGCATTTAGTGAATAGAAGCAGATGTCAAGAGAGTAACGGTATTGGTTATATTCGAGACCATGTAAAGGAAAACGTGATCCTGCTCAGGTGAGTAACAGTAGGTACTATGTTGAAGTTGCTATCTTTTTCTTAAGCTGATTGTTACAACTTCAATAATTACTGATGATATTCACTTTCATTCATTTTCAAACATCTTTATTTAATCATATGAACACAACAAAATACTCATAACATATGCTACATTAACACAATAATCGAGGGACATCATTTCAAAGCTTCTGAAATATGGCCTTAAGGCGGTGCTATATGTAAATTAGGCTGGAACTGAAGAAGTTTAAAACCTTTTTTCTCCATAACCCGTACCATAATGATCTTTAAAAAAAAATATGTTAAACTACACAATAAAACACATGTCCCCTTCACTTAGAAAAAAATAAAAAATAATTTTAAATATCATTAACATACATGAAAAGTAACCCCTGTTTTAGAAATATAAAACCTTTTTTCTTCGAAACTATTAGTCGCTAGGTTTTTTTATAGTCATCATGATATTACACAATACAATACCTAGGGAATCCTCGGCTTATTTTTTTAAATAACTTTTCTAATTACTTATAGTCATTATTTTTTACATAAATCGACACTCAATCGCGTGAGCAACCCCTCTGTCGCCTTTTAATTTAGTGCGGGACGAGACGCAGCCGCAGTGCTGAACGGACCTGTACCACTTTTTCCCGCATTTTTTCGTTGGTGACACTACCATTAGAAAGTATTGTAAACAAATACCTACCTACTTATTTTGTTGATTTTAATAGTTTTTGTGTGTGTAAATATTAGAGTAGTTTTTAGTATATAGTTAGTAATACTACATAGGAAATATTTGTGTTAATATAAGTTTATTTATAAAATCAATATGGGTGACAAAAAAAGACGCACTAAGCGTAATTTAAAAATAAAATACAAGAGGAGAATAAAAAGAATGAAACGGTAAGTAATTTGAGTACCTATCTAACATTTTACTAGTAACCATCAATCAAGCGTTTTGATAAAAAGATATAGGTAGGTACGTATAAGTAATATGCGTACCTAAGCAGGTACCTACCTTTCAGCTGCTTATACTTACCTAGGTACCTTTCGTCGCCAGAACGAGAAACTGTTTTCGTTTCGAATTTGCCAACGGAAATTCGTACGTGTTTAATGGCAACAAGGTATAGATTCCAAACGACCGGGCGGCATTATGACATAACGAGCTATAGATTCGCATGCAGTGTATCTATAGCTTGTTACTATTAGACACGTACGAATTTACGTTGGCCGGAGTTTCGCTAGCTAATTTAATTTGACCCTGAATATGTGTCGCAGCTAACTAGTTTATCGTGTTTAGATATCTATACCCATCACGTCTGCGGAGTTTCGTTAGCTAATTTAATTTGACCCTGTATATGTGTCGCAGCTAACTAGTTTATCATATTTAGATATCGATATCCATCACGTCTGCGGAGTTTCGCTAGCTAATTTATTTTGAACCTGTATATGTGTCGCAGCCACAGAACAGATAAAAGCAGCTAACTAGTTCATCATGTTTAGATATCGATACCCATCACGTCTGTGGAGTTTCACTAGCTAATTTAATTTGACCCTGCATTATTACTCATTGCAATCAGATTGCTAATACAGGGTAATAATTAGGCCAGCCACATACAGTTGGAATTCCGTCCCGGAATTCCGTTTCGAAATACCGTTTCGGAATTTCGAAAGCAGCAAACCCATACAAAGTCACGCACAGACTACCATGCGTAATTTTGAATCGTAGCAAATTTCGAACGGAGGACTACTTGTACGTGTGTGATAGATCCTTGATCTTGCATGGATTTGCTGCATTCGAAAATTCCGAATCGATGTTTTGAAACGGAATTCCGACAGTATGTGGACTTTTTTTGTCCATCCTCTCATGGATGTAACCTGCAGATTGCGACTCTCGGACTACAAGGCGTCGAAAAGTAACGAGGTTGGCGAGTTTCACAGGACCCTAAAGTTATAAGCAAATCAAATGACATATTTTAAAATTGGATTAACGTTACCCTTTTATAAGTAAACGTGGATGAACGTATACAATATAAGCTACAATATTTTTTAAAGCCATCAGTATTTCAACTGAATTTTATATTTTACTTTGTTTTAGGGGAACTGAAGAATTATCGATTGGTAGACGTATTGTAAACATCAGTCATTTTTTTTAAATCACTCCAAGAAATATCAAGCCACGGACCATTGGACTGCGGTTTAAAGTCAATAGAAATCGTATCTGAACGTTTGACAGATTTAATGAATAAATTAAAACTGAAATGTCTTTTATGTAACATGAGTTTTATAATAGAGGGAGACAACACCCCAGAAGAAATGAATTTAAACACATGTGCCGTAGCTGGGGCAATAGCAGCAGGATGTGGACATACGCAACTTCGGGAAATTACGTCAACTCTAGGACTTCCTGAGATCTCACAAAAAATATTCACCTTTCATATGGATATAGTAAACAAAACGTGGGAATCTGAAGCGTTAAGATCTTTTAATGAAGCTGCTGAAGAGGAAAGATGTGCTGCCGTTGAAGAGGGTAAAGTAAATGCAAAGGGAATACCGATAATTGATGTCATTGCTGATGGATGTTGGGGAAAAAGATCATACAAGAAAAACTACTCCTCACTGTCAGGAGCAGCAGCCATACTTGGTAAACGTAGCAATAAAATATTGTTCATGGCTGTCAAAAATAAGTTCTGCTACATTTGCGCTAGAGCAGAAAATAAAGGAATCTCGACAAACAAATCATATTTGTTATAAAAACTATACAGGTAAATATTTTATGTGTTTTACATAAAAATCCTAGTAATATTATAAGTGGAAACGTATTGCTGTTTGTTTGTTTTATAAATTAACTAAACGTAAATGGTTCGCCTTATTATTTTGAAATCAAACTAAATATCTATTATATAAAAATGGTAGAGGTAACCCATTAGAGAACTAAAGCCGTAATATAGGTTTTGTATACTGAAAGCTACATTATTATACTTTTTGTCTTCATTTACAGGACCATCTACCGGCATGGAGTCAACGATTATTGTCGAGGGATTTAAGAAAAGCATAGAAATGCACAATTTGATATATGGCAGAATTATATCAGATGGTGACGCCAACACATATTCAAAGCTTTTGCAAGAAAGGCCGTACGAAAATTTAACAATAGAAACAATTGAATGCCGAAACCACTTGCTGAGGAATTTTTGCGACAAACTGCAGAGTTTTACAACAGACACGAAATTTCTAATACGGTTCATAAAACTCCTAACAAAGAAAAGAATATTAACCATGCGAAAAGTAGTAGTAACTGCAATTGCAAAATACAAGCATACTGATAATGCAATGCAACTCCATGCTGATATAATGCTTGCGGCAGAACATGCTTTTAGCCAACATACCACGTGCAAAGGATACTTTTGTGGCAAACTAGGCGAAATAGAAGATATTGACAAAGACTTTCATACAAACACTCTGTGCCAAAAAATAAAATTAAGATTATCACAGCTAGCGGCACACTCTCGCATTTTTTTGCACGATGTCGACAGCAACTCTGTAGAGAGATATCATAGCGTTGTTGCTAAATTCATAGGTGGCAAAAGGATAATTTTTGCTCAAAAATATCAATATCAGATGAGATGTAATACTGCGGCTCTATCATTTAACACAAGAAAACCTTTGAGCATCTTGCATAAATGTATTGTAGGTCCAAAGGTTATTTGTCCAAAAGGACAAATACATAAATTTGAAATGAACAGAATAAAGCGACAGATAAGACCTAAAAAATATACAAAGAAGAAAAGAAGAACATTGGAAAATCAAAACGCCTCTTTCATCAATTATGGACAGGATTGCGCGAAACCCGATATGTCAAAGGAAATGCTAGAGGAATCGAAAAGAATATTTTTGAAAAATTTAGCGAAGAATGAAGATGAAATAATAAGAATTGAAACAGGTACAATACTTCAAAGTGAGTCAAGTGAATGGCTCGAACTAAGAAGAAATTAACTGACGGCTTCAAATTTCGGTAACGTAATTAAAAAACGCAATGACATCAGTTGTGCTAATATGGTGAAGAATTTAATTTATAAAAACCCAATAGATCACGTCAAATCAGTCAAACATGGGCTAGAAAATGAAAGTATTGCTAAAACTCAATTAGAAAAAGAAAAATCGATAAAAATTAATCCCTGCGGCCTATTCATAGATAAAGAGATCCCATTTCTAGGTGCATCACCGGATGGTATAATAGACGAAAGTACAATATGAGAAATAAAATGGCCATAAGTGCATATAAATTAGGACTGGAAAGGGCAATAGTAGAAAAAAAATAACATTCTATAAAAAAAATAAAGACAATAATAAATTTAGAATAAATAAGGATCACAGTTGGTATTACCAAGTTCAAGGCCAACTCCACATAACAAAAAAAGAAAAATGTTTATTTGGTTTATGGTCGGGAGAAAATAAGGCAATACAAACTGATATTATATATAGGGACGACGGCTTTTGGGAAGAAACAATGAAAAAAAAACTAATAACATTTTACACAGAATGTATTTTACCTGAATTAGTTGACCCTCGACACCCACGAAAAATGCCAATTAGAGATCCCGAATATATATGTCGTGCTATTGAAATAAAAAGCAAACGAAGGGAAAACAAAGAAAATCTAGCCAACATGCGTGAACAAAATAATATGGAAGAAATAAATGATGCAACACATGATGCAGAAGTGTAAGTAGAAATTATTCCCATATCTTTCATATCAAAGAAACAAAAGAAATGAAAGTGACGACGATCAAGTAACATTGATGATTATAATGTAGAAAAAGCAAATGCAAAAAAAAATGTGTTGTAGACAATTAAACTTCTCAGAATTTTGAAACCAAATTGTGTCAGAAAGCTTTTTTTATACCGTTAAAGATTATATTGAGGACATAAAGGCTTGGGATTGAGCTGCTCCAAATTTTCTTTTTAGTAATTTTTATATTTGCATACTGAATGTTGACATGAATATTTACTTTGTAAAGTATTATATTATTTTAATAATTGCATTGCTGTTTTGTTTGTTTTATTTTTTCTCTCAGTTATTTTTAATCATGGTCTGGCAGTTTGAGTAATTTATGCGGCCTACCCAAATGCCCTTTCTTTGGTATTTTCGTCGAATCGTTGAGCTCCTTAAGTTCTGAGGTGAGCTGCGCGATTACTGACAAATGCGTGCACTGGCTGGACAGGTCCCTCAATCTGTGTGGTTCTTTCCTCAAAAGACCATTTCAGACACCAATCTACATGGTCTTCACATGAACTGACCAAGATTATGTCCGGTCTTTATAAGAGCCTATGACCTCTGAGTTTGTTTCGGCCTTTCTTCTCAGAGTAGTCAGATAGGAAACGCCGACCAGAACTAGTTTCAAAAAAAAAAAAACATGATTGACTTGTGAAAGTGTTTGTACAAACCTACTTACAAAAATAAAATCATTTATCATTTATAATTTTGAATGTGTTTTTATTTTGCTTTTGTCAATGTATAACCTGAACAAATTTAATCCCAACATCAGTCAGTGACTGCAATAAAAATGGATAAAAAAAAACCATCAAAACCAAAAAAAATGGACGACTCTGTATATTATAATTATATATTAATTGATTTGGCCTGCCACATACAGTCGGAATTCCGTTTCGAAATATCATTTCGGAATTTCGAAAGCAGCAAAGCCATACAAAATAAACGAAGAACTACTGTACGTGTGTGATACATCCTTGATTTTGTATGGATTTACTGCCTTCGAAAATTCCGAATCGATAATTCGGAACGGAATTCCGAAACGGAATTCAGTCTGTGTATGTGGCCGGCCTTATTGAACTAATAAGTTCCGGGCCCACGACCGCTTGTGACTTATAATAAATTGAACTGAGGTCACGGGTCGTATGGGGCCCACAAACCATATGGGACGCATTGTGGTTCATGGACCCCATGAACCTAATATGGCATTTGAACTTCGTGCAAGCATATGGCCGACAGATTTGTATATTGCTCAGATTTTCCACTTGATTTATATTGCGTTTTTTTTAAATATTTGAAGTACTTAAAACAACTACTAGTAGTACTTTTAGGTACAAACTTATTCACTTTTATTTATAAGCGAAGTCGCGGGGAAAGCTAATAATAATAACTGTCTATATTCTGCCGCCCATTTTCTGTTTTAGTAATATTACAATGAGTTCTTAGTCATTAAAAAATATATTTTCTAAAAATATAATAATTTACACAAGTGTTGTATTTGTTTTTCTACAACATACAAGTTTTTACCTAAAAATGTTCTGCACCACTGCTCTGAAATATGCAACAGGCTACCTATGCGTGCGTCGCGCGTCATGGCTCTGTGGCAGTCAGCGGTGCAAAATAGAATATTAGTGATCGCTTCGCGCGTAATTATAATGAGGGGGTGCGCGGGGCATTCTCGGCGGTAACGCCCATTTGAGCGAGGTCAACGGCGTAATGCCAAGCCTTAACTGTTTCCAACATAAACTCAACACACAATCATTATGGGTGCATGATGTTAATAACGCAAATTATTTAGTCATATATAATTTTACTAATTGCATGTATTGCGTATAAGTAAATTATTTAAGTAATTCACGGTGCGAACAGTCAATGATCAGCGTTTATTCGTGATGCCTTTCCAATTATAATGTTAAAGAATTAATTTCTTTTAGGATTCTTAAGGCAGAAAGGTTATTACATTTGAAAATTATTAAAACGGGATAATATTTTTTTTTAGAAACAGTAAATAAATAAAAATTCATAGACGAAAATAATCGAAGTTTGTACTAAAGCTAATAGATACATTATCCAATAATGATTTTGTCATTCACAAACCAATGAAAATCATTTAATTCGTTTAGAATTTTTAAATCACTCAAAGCAAAATAAAAAATAAGCTTGTAATGAAAAACATAAAACAACATGCTATAGAAATTGTTTCAAAACAAAAACCCAATAAAACTGTGAACAAATAATTTGGTCGGAATAACGTAACGAGCGGTATATGTAGAAGTCGGCAATTACAACAACAGCGGTCGGAAGGGTCAACCACTCGCGATGTAGCCGCACAGCCCTCAGTTGCTGCCCTCGCTGTAGGGGCCGTATTCCAGTTCAGTTTATACTTAACTTTGTGAGTATTCTTTTAACCACTGTTGGAAATAGATACAGATCAATGCAAAAATAACATCCAAGTAAAATTGCTTTACATCTTAGTCATCTTAGTTTTTTTTTTTTTAAGTCATAAGAAACATAACATCACGCCATTTCCTCGAAGGGGTCTGCAGACGTGTACCTATAGTACACCCACATATCGCCAGCTATGTTTAAGTCCCATGTAATAGCGAGCGAGCCTGTTGCCATGAACCAGGCACGAATACAGACTACGGGCTGCTACTGAGAAAAAAATATAATTAGGTCAGATGAGCCAAGCTTCACAGATTGTACTTCGGAGAGTGTGCCCGAGAACTCCACGACCTCATTCCACCGGCCCCCTTCTACCATCGGACATCTAGACGCACTGCCAGTTACCATCCCTACCTGGTTGCTATTCCACCAATTCGCACTAAGCGCTTCCAAATGTCTTTTATAATGCGCACAGCAAAGGAGTGGAACTCACTACCTGATTCTGTGTTTCCGAACGTATACAACCCTAATCTTTTCAAAGTAAGAGTGAACAGGCTTCTTCTGGGTAAGCTCACTCCATCGTCGACTTTGCCTCTGACCTAGACTAGAAGCAAGAGCAAACCCATCACAAATAAAAAAAAAGAACAATGCCGGAAAAGTCGACAACAACCACCAAAAACAAACAACATTATACATAACAAAAATTATCTAACAACATTATTTAATTTAACATTATCTAGAACTCTTTCTTGACCTTCTAAATACAATTTAAGTTTAAGCAACAAGTTGCTGCCCCAAGTTCTGCACTACAAGTATTACGTATAGTAGGTTTCCTATTTCACTTGAATATTGACACTTGCTCGACGCAAGCCACTGACAGGTTTTCGTAGCGGCTTGCTCACAAACTTTGAAGAGAAAAATTGAGATTATAACAATCCATATTTACGATTTATGTCTTGAACATTGTTGAAATAAATGATGTTTGATTTATTTACAAGCTTTTTGCTGCCCATAGAGTGTGGCCACTGGATTGTAATACTTTCCGTTCATGCATGTGTAATGAAAGTGACATTATTCCAACTACATGGAATATTTTCACTTTCATTCGAAGCTTAAAATTGTTACTTTTTGTCATAAAAACATTAATAATATATAATGTTTCATGAAATGTTTCGAAAATCAATGATAGGAGAATAAAGTTCAATACGTTTCTGAAGATCTTATTATATAAGCACCGTTGATCCCTAAATGTATATAAAGAAAGGGCATTGGAATACCCATCCGTATATCCTGTTACGTGGCATATTTGGCAATATTTGTTCACCCAGTGGCTTCATTGGCTGTGAAAATCCATGACGTAGTAATCGTGTTTTTAAAAAATGTATTTTTTTAGAAATATACGTGTTTTGTCTTAACTAATTATTATGATATAATCTTATCTGATATGGAGAAGAATTTCAGGAACCATTTAGTAGTTAGTGTGTGTTCATATTACGTTTGAATGAATGCAGTGCAAGATGAATGGGAACTGAAATAGGTACTTTATGTTTTTAACACACATAATTTGTAATATAATTTCTATTGTATAAACTGATCATAAATAATAAGCTCCTAGCGAAAAGAAATAATTTTCAACACACTTGCTCGAAAACTGGCTCTTATTACACCACATTTAGACATTCATATTTCGGTATTTTTTAAATCATGTGTACAATTGCCGATTTTGGTTTTAGGAATCTTACAAGGTTTACTTGTTTTGTGGACCCAGTAACTGGGTTGTGGAGGTAAGATAGGCAGTTATTCCATGTTAAGTATTGGTATTCAGCTGCATTCCATTAGACTGGAAGCTGACCCCGACATACTTGGGAAAAGGCTAGGCAGATGACTTTCACTACTATATTTCTGCCCTCGCTTCCACTACTCCACTGCCTCAACAACGCAGTATCAAAACAATACGAGTAGGTCAGTAATGTCGGCGGCAATCCCGACTAGAATCCTTCGCGGTTACGACCCTTGCTGGGATGGACACTTCAGCGGCCTATAAACGTTAGGCAGGCTATTGAAACTCTTATAGCATAGTTTTCTTCAGCAAATATTTAGAAATATTTCCCAAATTGAGTGAGAAAATTTAAAGCATCATAAAAATAAAGTGCTAGATATTCAAGTCTATAAAGATCACAAGACCGTAAAGCTCCAGACGGAGGCGTAAAGTAAAAATAGTCGTAGGAAAGCTCTGTTGACAGCTCGATGCACTTAAATAAAAATAACGTAAATGAGAAGGGACGAGTAACCCGTTCAAGTCTATTTTCATCCTGAAATCCCAATAAGATTCTGGAAACTCGCAATAGAAGTGATGAAGCTTAATGTTTTGTGAATTGAGAAAAATGAAAAAGGCACGAATCGGATAGATACTCGTAATTCTCCAAATGTGGCGAATGTAAACAGTAGCGCCGATACATTTTATTTTTAATTATATTAGCAACAGAACGAACCGCGATACCAAAATAAATCGTGTGGGGATTATTTACCAAATTACATTACACACACCGGAATTAATTCCACGTTTATTCCATCGAATTCAGCGTACAAAAAAGTGAGATTAAACAAATTATCATAGAAATCGGGTTAATGGGAAAAGCAGGAATAATTGAAGTAAACACAAACGGAGGCAAGAGGGATTGCGACACTTAATCCTTTTACATCTCCAGAATAGGATTTCCCCTTATAAACGTCTTTAAAGAATAAAACAGCTTTTCTTTTGATTGAATTTTAGAGGAGGGAGTTGTTTTCGAGGCACTATATCAATCTTGGAGTATGAATTAGACAAGCTTAGTTTAAAGCGCTATGTAATTAAAGCAAAATTGACTTGAACAAATTCAAGAAGCTCCCTTTAAATATGGATAACAATAATAGATATTCAAAATTCACTATCTACAAATATTTTGACTCAAGAGCGACTTCGTGCAGAGCTAAGGGAGTAAGTTTTATCTGTTCGTCGGCGTTCGTCCAGAAGACGTTACTACATCTTTCATTTCAATAATAGTTAGAATCTGTTTTGTAACCGTGTTTTGTGTTAATGTAGACTGACAGGGAATTTCATGAATTGCCCAATTTGTTTGTGGCTCACCTGTCATGACTCACCCGTATTTATAAACAAGTAAAAGTGATTACTCAACTAACGATTTTTATTCTATAGTTTAGTAATTGCTTGAAGTTAAAACTGTCAAAGGTTAGAATTCTTAGCCAACTAATAGTCACCACTTTCTTTACCTAAGAATTGAGAACTTGACCATTTTGCGTTTGATTTTGCAATGGCATATTGATTTTTACTCAAGCATTTACTCAAGTAAGAAACGCACATTACTCAACTACAATGAAGAATTCTATCCTCAAATAATGACTTCACTAAGAAATTACTGAGCAAGTATTGCTTGTTTATAAATACGGGTGTTAGTCTTTCACACGTCTCTATAAGCCGCTTCTCAGTATCGACTCCCCGTACAGCCGTATCGTCTCTCACACAACCTGTCCACCTTTTCTTTCGTCTGCCTCTACTTTAGCCATGCACATTCATACTCCGTCTATCTACAGGGAGACAATGGATTCATGGGCATCCTTTGGGGTCATTGTACTCATCATCATGAACAACTTTCCCTATGGGACCAAACCTGATATCATGAAAAAATGACATTTTAAACAGTTATGCGAACATAAATGTAGGAAACAGCAGATTTTTGTAAACTTCACCCTGTAGGGTGACATTGAATTCATGTGTATCCTGTCAGCACTTATACATTAAAGTTGAAACATAATTCTTCTAACACATGTTACCACACACCACTTACTTCCTATCACATGTAACGGAAGCCAGAAACCTCACAAGTTCACCACAAAAGGAGCAATCTAAATCACTCCCACCTGATTCTTCACGAACTCATATAAAAACCGGTTTTACCGTCGGACGTGATAAAACGTTAATTGCGTCTATTGTAGGAGATAGCTCGTAAAAATTTGTGGAGCCCTTTGTACGGGCTCCGGTCAGAACCGTTTGATGTGGAACCCTGTTGATACAGTGTCGGGTTATGTGCGAGTTCCTGTTTGGGTGTAAGGATTGGGAGAACAGATGGTGGGATGTTGTTATATAGTTTGTTTGTTTTGATGGCCTGAACTTTGTATTTGATCTATGAGTGAATATTGTTAATTTTTGTCTACTAAGGCATATTTGGCCGTTTTGCGTGAATGTGACGCATATTTTTCCCAAACTTGTTCCTTTATTATTTTATTTTGTTGTTTTATTTCTTTGCGTCATGTTTATCGCAAATAAACGTATTTTGTTTCTTTCTTTCTATATTTCCTGGGCGTCAATTCTGTATGATTCTCCGCTTATATCGTACCACATGCAAACCACGTTAATATCGTGTCTTGTAAAATTCCATCACAGAGTAGTTTTTACCCGACTGGCAAGTAAGGGTTATGTTTTCCGCGCGTATCTTGCATATTTGTAAATTTCTTTATTACCTCGTACCTTCCAAACGGGTCTTAAAAACCTAAGTGTCCTTAGATAGGTGCTTGAAAAAAAATGGCAGATTTTAGGCGCGAAATAGTGATACGTTAATAAAAAATAAATAACGAAACCTATCGAGTAGGGTATCAAAGTAAAGGAAATTAAAACGAAATCACAAAAATATAATATATAAGTTATATGTTTAAATTTAATTAGGAATAATAAATTGGTTAATTAAATTATTGATAAATATCCGTAACCCAATCATTTTTAAATTGTGTATGTATTATATATAATAAGTATATATATACAGTATGTTAACCAACAGAGGGCGTTCCCGTTAACCCGCAATAGTATAGCATCCATACATGCTAAAAAAAATATTACCATTCGAAAACAAAATGGTTTTTATTTTTTTTAATATTAAAATATTCACTAAAAATGTTAAATTGATACGTAAAAGAAACACTCTGTACACGCGTACTTGAAGGACGGAAACATCGCAATTTAGTTTTTATTTTTAGTGAATTTTTGAATATTTTAGTGAATATTTTTAGCATTTTTAGTGAATATTTTAATATTAAAAAAAAATAAAAACCATTTTGTTTTCGAATGGTAATATTTTTTTTAGCATGTATGGATGCTATACTATTGCGGGTTAACGGGAACGCCCTCTGTTGGTTAACATACTGTATAATATGTATATATTAATAAAACTAAAATGATTGAAATAAAAAAAAATAAAAAAACAAAAAACCCGCCTGCACAAACGCATAACTGAAAAGAGAAAAACAAGCATTATAATCTATTGAATTTTGGTACTGCAGGCGGGGACAAACCAGTAACCTGAAATATGGTGTAATTTTTGTTTGTCCCCGCCTGCAGTACCAAAATTCAATAGATTATTTATAAGGTTGTACTTGTTTTTCTCTTTTCAGTAATGCGTTTTTGCAGGCGAGTTTTTTGTTTTTTTAAAAATATATTATTATTATTTATAGGCGATTTCGTTCATTGTGTCATAGAGAATACTATATTAGCAGATGTTGTTATTAGCTCAAGGAATTGACGTGGTTTCGCAGTAAGGACGTGTTACGTGGTCACCGTGACTGAGGGCCCAGCAGTAACCAGCGGACATCTTTCGACTGAAATGATGATGATTATGATTAAATCCTTTGTGTCTTGATGTTTCAGTACTTTATTCACTTCTTGTTTTACTGAAACTTTAACATAAAAAGGTTCATAAAAATAAAAAAATTCTATTTTTTGTTCTATGAATGTAGAAATTACTTACCATAGGAGCAGATGTTATAATTCATTCATAATTTTCTTTTCAACGAGAACTTTATTCAGAAAACCTTTAATAATAATTAAAAGCATCTAACGAGCCTTTGCCAGTTGGCTACGGCCCCTCGTACACCTTCCAAAGGTCCGGGACTCCGGGTCTCGAAGACTATCCTGCAGTATTTTTAATTGGACGTTTAATGTTGTATGTTTGGAACTGTATCGTTTTGATTTTGCTAATATTAATGTGGAGATTACTTAGTTTGAACTTTGAGAACATTTTATTTAGTGTCTCGTTAATATCGATCTGGCACCTACTCACCGACGTCATAATTATCGTTTACTATGCTGAGGGTCGTATTGTCAGCCTATAGTTTGCAGTTGTGGGAGGTTATGCTAGCTAAGTCATTAGCATACAACAAAAAAATAAAGTGGTTCCAATATGATTCATTGGTTCCTTAAGGCTGGGACTTACATCAAACGAGATGATGACTGAGTTTATTCCAAACAAAATCATGACTAAGTTTTTCTAACAGATTTTGCACAGTTACCCTACACCATCATACCTCAAGCCCACAACCAAACTGGCCAATTCCAACACTCACACAATCGAATTCCACGAAACAGATACTCGCGCCGCTCACGTCCGCTCACTCCCCACCCTCCTCACCAGGCAACTCGACATTGAATTATTTAGACAGATACCTCCACAAAGACCCTCAAAATACATACAAAAGGTCAGAGCAACAAAGAGGCGATTGTGCCCTGATTACGTCACGACATGGCCCAACAATGGCCGTCAAAAGAGTGCTCGATAAGGGACAAGATAGAAGTGAAATGAATTGAAGGGAGGTCCGGGAAATGGTTCGGTGAAGTGGATTGTCATAATTAACACCTACTTTTTATTGGGGATACTATAAACCTTGTTTTTTTATCTCTATTGTAGGTTTTGGGGTTTATTGTATTGTAACAGCGATGATGGCTGTCCAAGTCAGGTCGTGTCTTTCTGGTGTCGTAAAAGGCGACCTAGTCGAGATGGGTAGTGACATCAAAGCTGTTATCAACTCACTGTTGTGGCTGTGAATCCTTTTGTCAGAGCTGTTGAATGTGTTAATAATGCTTATTTGATCGTATAAATAACGTTTTTAGAAATTATTAGCATAGAAAAGTATCAAGTTGTATATATTTTTGCTATATACAAGGCCTGGCTAACGCCTTGATTCTTATAAATTTTCTTCAGATTAAAGGATATGTTTCATGTTTAATAAACAGGAGAATTATTGTCGATTCAATATAACCTGCCAGACGTTATAAACATTTTGGTTTTGTTGAAAACGTTACAAAGGAAACTAATTTAATGGACCCTCCGTATGTTTTCCGTGTTCATAGTTCATCATAATTACGTCGGGAGTCGCGACCGCACGAAAAGTCACGAAACCAAAAGTAAGCTAATGAATTGATTTGAAGATTGCTTTAATTGAATACGGCTTTCGTGATTTATGAAAATATAGCCCGTAACAGTTTTTTAACAAAAAAAAAAAAATTGAGTAATTTAAACTTTTTTTTCTCTCTCCGTGGTTAACACAAGTACTTGCTAGGTACCTCATAAACTTGTAGAGAATGATTGAGTTTATGGTTTTATCAGTAACTCACAATATAATATCACAAACATAATATCATAACAGCACGCTTGTAACCCTCGAAAGGTACGGCCTTTTTTTGACCGTGTTTACATGTTTTTGTTAACGACTTCAAAAAAGGAGTTATCAATTCGATACGTATGTATGTAGTATTATTGGATCTGCGAGATATTCACATATGATAATCTATTAGCTTCCAAACAATTATACAAAATTTTATAGATTTATAATATGTGGCACAGTGAAAGTTTCATCAAAATCGGTTTAGTAGTTTTCAATATAATGGACTAATACGTGTAAGTGTGACGGCCTGGCTTATTGATACGAGCAACGGGTGTGTGTTTCTGAAGGTCTGATGATGACCAGGTAAGTGCTTATTGGTCCTCAGTAATGGAAATATTTAAGATGACCTAGCTTTCATCATTTATCTAATTGAGCACGAGTGCTACTACATGATACTTTCTGAAGGTCTGATGATGACCAGGTAAGTGCTTATCGGTTCTCAGTAAAGGGAATAGTTAGGATGACCTAGCTTTCAACGTGTAAGTGTGACGGCCTGGCTTATTGACAACGGGTGTGGTGTCAAAGGGAAAACATCTCTAAACCTTGGTCAAATTCTAGTGCAATATTTATAACAAAACTATTAACTACTTATTACAATCAAATATTCCAGCTTTTACTAAAAATTACGAAATAAAAAATAATTTAAAAAATTAAATCGACTTCAAAAAGAAATAAACTCAAAATTCTTAAATAATTTTAATTTCGGAAGTCGGTGACAAACAATTAAAATACAGAAATTAAACTTATTTCATAATTTTGAGTTAATTTCTTTTTGAAGTCGATTTAATTTTTTAAATTATTTTTTTTTGCCGACCGTACCAATACGTAGTACACCCAAATTTCGCCAGTTATGTATATGTCCCATGTTATAGAAGGCGAGCCTATTGCTATCAACACAAACTCGGACTCAGAGCTTCTGCTTTTACTGAGAAGTTCCTGATCAAAAATCTCAAAAAAACCTCGCTTGACTTGGCAATCTAACCCAGGGCCACATGACTAATAATATTGTATCAGTGACTTTGAAACTCTTTACCAACTCAGTTGCAAGTACTTGAATCCTTTAAAAACCATTAAAGTAAATAACGAGGTGATTACGAAACCACGTCAAGTGTATTACGTGGGAACTACATGACGGATTTATTCAATAAGCAGTCTTATCACACTCGGGGGACATGGCCCGAGTAAAGTTCAAGCAAACTGTCTCTTACGGAGCTGTTGTAACTAAGTTTATAAGTTTGTGTTGTGTTACTTCAGTAAACAATTTAACTTACTAGGAATACCTACTGTTCTACTTTAAGGGCTAATTTTTAATCGTCAGATTTTTTTCTGAGGAATAAATATTACGGTTGGACAGCTATTGTACAAAAAATAAATGTCAAACTTTCTTATTTATTCTTCAGATAAAATTTATCTGATTACTCATAAATCAGCCTAAATAAATTTAATAGCAAGTGGTACAAGATCTCACTCGTTCTTTTTCAAATAAATTGGACTGCGATGAATTAACAGAACAAATTGAACTAAAAGTTACCTATAACACAAATATAGGA
The DNA here is from genome assembly GCA_948252095.1 of Dicycla oo. Classification (NCBI taxonomy): domain Eukaryota; kingdom Metazoa; phylum Arthropoda; class Insecta; order Lepidoptera; family Noctuidae; genus Dicycla; species Dicycla oo. The sequence continues at coordinate 33,549,142 of OX411715.1, read as the reverse complement.
GTAAACTCACCTCACAATAGACTCAGCCAACAGATGAACTCTTATATCAAATCTACTCCAGATGTTGACATATATCATGACTCCATATATATCTTTAAAACCCAAATTTTAAGGTCCCAAAGCACGCAACCCACACAATGTAAAGACTCATTGTGTTAGTATGTAGGTATTTCTTGCAACACTGTAACTTATATATTTCTGTTGAAATATTTTGTTACCACTTAATTTTTATACATTCCGCATTTTCGCTTGTGTTTTTTAATTATTTGAGAATGTTGGTTCACCTGTTATTGGCAACTGTATGAGCCCAAAACTGTTATAATACCCACTGTTATTTGATAATCTGTATACAGAAGCTGTTGGTGTACCTTTATAAACAAATAAAATAAATATAAAGTGGTGTACATGATTATTGTAAGTATGTAGGTAGTAGTTTATTTTGCCTGCCTTAATAAACTTTGCCAGAAAAAAAAAAATGATGCCAACGATGCATGAGTGGATAGGTGAAACGGGCGGTGAAAGGTAGGCATCAATAAAGTGGCAAGACCAATGGTAACTCATATATTTCAACGGGGAATCAATGGGATCGGAGCTGACCTGTGGCTACTCTCAAAATGTATTCTTTTTCTAAATTGAATATCCATGTTACCACGGCATTTGATCATTTGTCTTCTTAGAAGAGGAAAAGTGTGTTAAATAATGTCACGGTTCTGTATGATTTGTGAAACGCAGAATAAGTGCTTTGTTTATATCTAGGACTATTTTTAGGATTCCGTACCTCAAAATGAAAAACGGAACCCTTATAGGATCACTCGTGTGTCTGTCTGTCCGTCGGTCACAGCCAATTTGCTCCGAAACTAATTAACCGATTAAGTTGAAATTTGTTACACGTATGAATTTATGAGACCAAAACACGGACGTTTAACGTAAATAAATGAATTTTGAATATGGTGGTCAATTTTGGGGATCAAATAAGAAATAAAAAAATAAAATAAAATTGCAAACTGTACCGTTTGACATATGGAATGAAGAGGCTGTCTGTGATGGTTTAAACTATATATTTTTTTTTATAATTTTTAAGTAAACTATATAAAAGTTATTTAAGAAAATAGACGAAAGTTGACCATTCCCTCCTTAGCTCCAAAACTAATGAACCTAAAATTAAAAAAAAATACAGAAAATAGTTCCATACCTATAGATTACAGGAAACCCTTAACAAAGTCTATGGTCTTAAAATAACAAGGTAACTCTCTAAATATTGTGCGTACAAACTTACATTTTCTGTTGGAATGTATGGAAGAACATGTTTCTCAACTACAATGTTAACCTTGTTCTTGGGATAAATTCATCCTAACTCTTCATTGTGCGTGGACCAACACGCACTTATCCGGTTTTTGTTAAACGTACAAGAATACAAATGATATAAATATATGTCGTGGGATAATTTGATAATTCGAATTTTCGCAAAAACCCTAGGGATGACAATGGTGAATACATTTCTCAATCTTACTAAAAAAGATAGGGTTTTTGCAAAAACACAATTCGCTTTAGTAATATTGCGAAACGGATCGTTAGGTATTAGGAAATAAGAACGCTGATTCTGGTCGGGGCGCCCAAAACGAGACCTCATTTGATTGGTTAACGTTTTAAATACAAGCATTCATGCACGTTGACAATGTTAATAAGTAACAGGAGTTTTGTTAACAATAAGTTGAGCACCAATGTGATAATTATGTTACCTCTATTTATCTACCTATAAAAGAACTCTGATAAATTAGTGATTTATCTTAAGACACTAGTCAAGTCTGTGTTTGTAATCTTACTATAAAATAGATATTTACCTAGGTACTAAAGGGTCCCATGTTTGTAGATTAGGTAAATCAAAAGTAAAGTTCCTATGATTCAATATTGTTATTTCTAACCCTTCATAATTCTATGATATAATTCTACAAAGCTCACAGGATAAAAGTAGGAACCAAGCAGAATAAGATTTTTCATAAATCATTTATTTGTTCATTACATTTTGGGTAGTTAAATAAGGTCTTAAATAAAATGTGTTTCACCAAAGTGGTCAGTAAGCAAAAATCTAGTCAATCAAAGTTAAGGATATTAAATGTTACTAGAGCGATTTGAGTTTTTGCAAAAACCCTATCTTTTTCCAGTAAGGTTGAGAAATGTTTTCACCATGGTATAATTATCCGTGTTTTCGCAATATCCCTAGGGTTTTTGCGAAAATTCGAATTATCAAATCATCTACCTAGAATGTACTACTATCGGATAGTCATCTACTATGAGTATTTATTTTATTTTTTATTATTTTATCCATAATAATACATCGTTTTTCTTTAACTAAACATCTGCCAAACTGCAAAGCAATTTGTCGGCAGTATGATCAGCCTCGAACGTTCCCACAGCTGGGACACAGGTCTCCATCTGGAGAGGCAGTAGGCCGTATCCCACCACGCAGGCCCAGTGCGGGTCGGTAGATGTCACATGTCTTCGAATTTTTGGTTCCAGGACATGCTGAATTCCTCACGATGATTTCCTTCACCGTGTTTAGAGCTGCGGTAATGAAATAAATTACACAAAGTAATGCACCAGCCTGGGTTCGAACACACGACCTACAACTCGTAAGTCGGGGCCGTTACCACCACCACTGCTCCCTAGTATGAGTGTTCGGACTTGTTTATAGCATTTATTCTTTTGTCATTCAGTGTAACATAGCGAACCCGCACTGAAGTACCTACAGAGCAACTGTTTAGTTCTATTACAAGAACAATGTAAATAATCGTAAGTGACATCCCATCAGACACATCACACATTCACACGGCACTCTGTCACAAATGCCTACTTTTACACTTCGCGACCGTTACAGAGCAATAATGATAGCCTTGCAGACTGCAGCCCTACATGAAAAATATCCCATAAAGCCTTTGAGAGAGCCTTTCCGCTTGTATTTACACTGTCTCCCCAGTCTAGACAACTCACGAGGCTCTTCACTTTACCAAGAACCTGATATTAATTTCTCGCTAGAGCTGCAAAAGGGAAATTATTTTCCCCTCTTATGAAAGTTGAGAGTTTATAGTAAAATGTTGGCTGAATATGTTTCTGAGACGTGTTAGTGGTTGTACAGAAGAAAGTTTTGTTTGATAGGTATGAGGTGGGAAGATATCAACATTGTTGTTGGGATATGCATACATTATCGTATGAAAAAGTTACTGGAGACTCTGAAGTTTAACATTTATAAACTCTCCTGTTTCGTATCGTTGTATATTTCCTAGAAAGTCTTGTTTTATAGTAAAATAAATAATCAATACCATTATTTATTTAGTCACGCAAGACCACTGGGCCACTACTTCTCTACACTACAGTTTTGGGAGGAAAATAAGATTTTTTTTTTAATTTGCGGCTTTTACTGTGTGGTATCAAATGAAAGGGTTTACTGGGAGGGTGTCAAATGTATTTTTTTTAATATTTTTTGAATAATTAGTTTTAAAGCTATTTAAGAAAAAGGCGACTATTGACAATCCCGCCCCCCATTATTTCCAAAAATACTGAATCTAAAATTTTGAAAAAATATACTCAAAATACCTTTTATTATTCGTAGTTGTATACTTATAAATTACAAAAACCTATAAGAAAGAAGTTTTTTTTTTTTAATATGGACATAAAATGACTTGGTAAATAGTTCAATGTTGTGCGTACAAACTTACATTATTTCAGTTGGAATGTATGAGAGAATGATAATAATATGTTTTTCACCTGCAATGTTAAGTTTGTTTGTGGGATAAATTCATACCAACTACGGAACCCTACATTGTGCGTGGTTCGACATGCACTTGGCCAGTTTTTTCCATATCAAGTTATGGATATCAGTTTTCAAAGTCGTCCATTTTAACGGTTTGAACGATCCATAACATTCACTCGTACATTTTTAACGACTTCAAAAAAAGGAGTTATTTAACAACTTTCGTTCGTATATCTCGATGTCGAGATTGAATCGAAACTTAAATAACTTTTTATTTGTGGCTGAGTAGTTGGAGAGGTCCCACAAAGGTCCAAGTCTGGCAAAGGTCTGAATACTTGAAATCTTTTCTTTGTGGAAACATAATATTGAGTCGGTTGAGATGCTTTTTGATTTAGATTGGATGGCTTTTGATCTATGAATTTGCTATGGTTTTATATCAAACATAGCCAGTAAAAAAGAAGGGTTGAAAGCAATTTGGATTTTGTTGCAAAAATAAGAAATGGAAAAATATTTCATACCTACTCATACTTGACTACGCAAAGCTCGAAGCAACATACGTGATTCTTATTTGTAGGAACATTAAAAATTGTGACTTTCCTATTTAAAAACAAAATCAGTTTTATTTTTCGAGGACTGGACCAACAATATATCTAAAATTCAAACCAAATGGAATTATTTTCCGAGATCCAAATACCTACGCTTGCTAATCCAAACACGCTTTAGCACTAAAATTTCCGAAAAATAAATCTCTCCGATATTCCTGGGATTCAGGATCCTGCTTCAACGTAAAGCAACGATCGGCTGTCCAAACACGGCTCACATAAGGATACCAAACTCAAACAGGTCGGAATATGTACCGAAGTTAGCCGAAGCTGAGAGTAAACCTCGTAGAGCACCTTGCTGCTAAACGGGATTTCGGGAACTATAAACTCGTTTGTGTTGCAGGTGTAGCAAGCTGGGAATGTATTTGGAGTTTGTTTGTGTATTTTACTTAATTCGTGACCAGAGGGCCCACCTGTTTTTTGGCCAAAAAATTAGCATTGTCATACAACGTGGCAATGTTACCAGCGTTTTGGGCACTTTTCCTGTTGACAGCGATGCGAACTTTTTTGATGCCCTATGATTATTTCTCTTCCTTTTTTATATACTTGGACATATTTTAAGACTGTTAGCTTTTGAATTCCTGCCTCAGCCAATAAAAACTTTGAATATATGACCGCTACATTGAACGATCAAAGGAGGAATTGCTTTTCATAACGATTCTTAGACTAAGTGCTGATTTCGCCATTCTTTCTGGCTATTCAAATTCGAATGAAAAAAGAAAAGAATTCCGTTCAATTCTCTATGAAAATCCATTCGAAAGATGCAATTGAATACATCTATATATAAAACATGTATGTACAGTCTTTATTACTCTCACATAAACATGGTTTAAACCAACTACTTTACTAAAGGTCGTTCGACTACAGATGCGGGTGTTGCTCTGCTGAAACATATATTTAACGCATGGGAGAACTCGCAAAATGCTATTGGAATTTTCTGTGATCTCTCCAAAGCCTTTGATTGCGTGCACCATGACACGCTTTTGCGTAAACTACATCATTACGGTGTACAAAACGAAGCTCTTAAAGTAATTAATTCATATTTACATAATAGGTTTCAATGTGTAGATGTAAATGGTGTGAAATCTTCCGGGCTACCAGTTCTGTTAGGTGTACCTCAAGGCTCAATATTGGGTCCATTCTTGTTTTTAGTGTATATCAATGACTTACCATTCTATTTAAAGGGTATCTGTGACGTTGTTCTGTTTGCAGATGACACCTCTCTTATTTTTAAAGTAGACAGGAATAGACAAAATTTTGATGACGTAAACAGTGCACTCTCAATGGTTACAGATTGGTTTACGATAAATAACTTAGTTCTCAATGCTAAGAAAACGAAATGTATAAAGTTTGCCTTACCGAATGTTAGAAATCTAGGACCCAACATCGTTTTAGATAAAGAAGTGCTTAAAACTGTAGACTCGGCAGTTTTTCTGGGTATAACAGTAGATGCCAAACTTCAGTGGGGCCCACATATATCAAGCCTAGCGGGAAGGCTCAGTTCAGCCGCCTACGCCGTCAGGAAAGTAAGACAATACACTGACGTTGATACAGCTCGGTTAGTCTATTTTAGTTATTTTCATAGCGTTATGTCATACGGTATTCTGCTTTGGGGCAAAGCCGCTGATATTCAAAATATATTTGTTCTTCAGAAACGAGCTGTTCGTGCTATTTACCAGCTCGGTGCCAGAATTTCTCTGAGAGATTTTTTTAAACATATTGGTATTCTCACGGTGGCATCACAATTCATCTTCGCCAACATCTTATATATTAGACAAAATATACATTTATACACTAAAAACAGTGATATTCACAATGTTAACACCAGAAATAAGGACAAATTGCGTGCTCCATTTCACCGGCTTCATAAGGTTCATAACTCATTTGTTGGGCTTGGTATATCCTTTTATAACAAGCTACCCTCTTCTTTGCTAGATTTGCCTTACAATGCGTTTAAAGCCAAAGTAAAATCTAACCTTTGTTCAAAGGCATACTATTCTATCAACGATTACTTAAACGATAAGAATAGTTGGTCGCTGTGTTTAACTTAAGACAATGTTTATGTTCTTTCTCCAGAATTAGCTTACCTACTGACAGGTTATATGGGTTCATATAATTATTTGTTTTCTTTGACTGTAAAGGTCAATTTATTTTTATTTTATTTTTATTTATCATTGACATAATCTACTCATTACAATGTTTTTTTTATGAGTGGTATTGCAATATGTGGTTAGCTAGTGACCTCGACAATTGATCATAATTATTCTTGTCTGAGCAACCGGCAGCAGGTTCGTCATGCTCCCTTAGATGTCACTGCTTGCGGTAGCGTCGGGGGTCGGGTTGCCTCCTTCCCTCAAATATGGCGAGGGGGGTAATGGCTGATCTTTGCGTTATGCTCGTGAACGGGTGCTGCTTGTGGTGACTGGTCGTCTTGCTGACCTTGGTTTTGTTTTGTTATTAGTAATTTAACTCGTTTTTTTTACTTCGATGGTCCTAGTTTATCATCTGTGACTTCGAGTTACGGCTATATGTAAGTGGGCACGCCCTTTATTACTGGAGGCTTTTAATATAGGTATAAAGTTCTACTTACGTTTTTAGTTTTGTATTTTGATTCTGCTTGAGTATAGTTTTCGATTTTTCGATTTTTTTCTTCTTTTTTAAGTATATTGGCGTGTGCTAGCTGACTTATAGCAAATAATTAAATTTAATTTAATGTTTGTGTTGCGTAATGTACTTGCATGTAATTTGCACAGTGTTGTATAGAATATATATATTTTTTTTATTTAACTGAACAGACAGCTGTGCTGCTGAGGAGTTTGTTGCGCCACTTCTTCTCCTCAGCTAAAGCACTAGGAAGTGGTGAAGGGCGGGCGTTTTGGGGGACTGTCTTATGTAATTTTGACGTTCGAAAAGTGCTGATTCTCAGCCTAGTTTGAATAAATGACTTTTGATTTTGATTTGATTTTGATTTTGACTACAATCTACTACTCTAAACATTAGTTACCAAAGCTTGGAAGCAATTAAAACCTAGGTCTTAGTACTCATCGTATAGTTCTACACTCGTACTACCTCAGGTACGTAAGCCTCTGAGCGTTACTCAGCTAAATAGCTAAAGCGATTACTAAACCGCGTAGTAAGCCATTTTGATTGTTGAAGAAAAAAATAGTTTTGTATTAAAGATCATATAAATCTCTTGGGAAATAATAGTTGGTAAGCTGGGTTGAAAGTTATAGCAGATTTAGGCCTATCGTTTGCAGAATTATACTCAACAGTGGGTCGATTCTGAATGAAGATGAGGACGAATGATTGCAAAAGCGATACGGACTCGCGCACCGAGGGTTCCGTACCATTATATATATTTATATAAAACTGTGCTACGTAGACACATCGTTTTACTTTTCCTGTAATCTTTACATAAACTTCTATCACACAGAATAATTTCAGATTTTTCTCTATGCAAACTTCGGAGATAGGGGGGATAACTTCGAAGTGGGGGGGGGGGGGGGAACGATATATTTTTACATTTTTCATCAAAAGTGGAAAACTATGCAACCTAAAAAAAAAGTAAAATATTTGAGAATGTGCAAACAGCGCTCTTTCATATTACCCCACATGCCCTAATAGCCCCACTTCGAATTTTTAAGACGCCCTTTCAGTCCCTGTTGCAAAAAATATATTTTTACTTCTTTCTTATTCGCAAAATAGTTGGCCAAACTTCATCTAAAACTATTCCAAATTACAAGTTGATAGCATTCGTGGTTCTTGATATATCCAGCTGTGACAGACAGACAGACTGAGTCGCACCATAAGGGTTCCTTTTTACCATTTTGGTACGGAACCCTAAAAACCGGCCAAGTGTGTGTCGGACCACGCACAATGAAATGTTCCATTGTTGGGATGAAATTTATCCCAAGAAGAAAACTTTGTAGTTGAAAGTTAACACGAAATCAAAAAAAAAAAAAATTAATAAATGTGCTCCCATACATTCCAACCGCAAATGTAAGTTTGTACACACAATATTGAGAGATTTACCATGTTACTCGTATTTTAAGACTATAGACGTCTTATAAGTTTTCCTGTAATCTATAGGTACAAAACTATTTTCTGTATATTTTTCAAAATTTTAGGATCAGTAGTTTCGGAGATAAGGGGGGAGGGGGAATGGTAAACTTTCGTATATTTTCTTAAATAACTTTAAAACAATTTATTTTAAAATTATAAAAAAATATGTATTTGAGACGCTCACAGTAAGCACTTCTTTTGATGTGTCACACGGTACTGTTTGCAAAACTTTTTTCTTTAGTTTTCTTATTTGCCCCAGCCCCCCCACCCCCAATTCAAAATTTGTTTATTTACATTACACGTCCGTGTTTGGGTCACAGAAATTCATACGTGTATCAAATACTAAATAACTTAAAAAAAAAACTATTTAAGAGTCCTAAAGATTTGATATGTCACACGGTACAGTTTGCAAAACTTTTTATTTTAATTTTCTTATTTGCCCCTAAAAAAGACCCCATATTCAATTTACGTCACACGTCCGTGTTTGGGTCACAGAAATTCATAAGTGTACCAAATATTAACTTAATCGGTCTATTAGATTCGGAGCTAATTGGCTGTGACAGACGGACAGACAGACAGATAGATAAAATAGACAGACAGACACACGAGTGATCTTATAAGGGTTCCGTTTTCCTTTTAAGGTACGGAACGCTATAAATGTGTTTCTTATGTCACTATCATGTACTTAGGTACATTTTAGACCACATATTCAGAAACAATATTGATCCAATACTTTATCGTAACAAGTCCCCAGACATCTACTGCTGATCAATATCATTCCTATGGCAGGTCTAAAGTTTAGACTTTAGACCTGACATATTAGCGCGACGTTTAATAGCTACTTTAATATTCATCCTACTTGAGTTCAATGAAGTTTAATTCCACGTGCCATCTCAAATTCTTCACTTCATTCAAGTTTATACGGAAATATAATACGACTCAACTCAAGCATTCAATTTTAAAGTTCAAAACATCTATTTCAAAGTATACTTAATTTTAACTTACAAAAGAGCGCTTCCAAAAATAGCTGGTGCCTAATAATATTGTGAGAAAATATAATCAATCAAATAAATTGCTTGGTGCCGTCACCCTGTTAATGGGTTCCATTAAAAAGCTTCAGATTATGACGGCGGCACCTGCGAGTAATGCGGGTAATGACACCCATGGTTTGGGGTAAATTAGTGAGTAAACTGGTACTTGAATTAATATTTAGCCATATGGGCAATATTTTACAAATCAATAGCACAGCCCTCTCAAATACCGCCTATGTTTTAGTAGAAAAAATTGTCACCAGATGATGATGAGACGGATGATTGCAACTAGGGTTGTAACGGAACTTAAGTCGTTACACAATAAGTCTTAACTCTGCATCCACATCCACCTCTGCCAGTTTTTAACGAAGGTCTAATAAAGAAAATCAGCTTCAAAACCAAGCTAATTTCCTTTAATGTGGTGGAGATATAACTCGATGTTTCAAGTTTTTGCTCTCCTGTCACCCTCACCTCCAGATTCAGTACCAAACAAGAGAGCAATAAACCGAAAAACTTTCCGGTCAAACGTAGTTTGCCCCTACAAAATTTTGATTACCAAACGGTCGACTGTTTTCTCTAAATAATCTTTTTGCTTAAATTTCCACTTTTGCCTCCACCTCTGTTCTGCACCTCTGCCTCCGTTAAGGTGGCCTCCATTACATCCCTAATTGCAAAGCCCCCACTAACTAACTAACTAAAATCTACCACACAATACATGGATCTGGAATGAAACGGTATTTCATTGACCGAATGAGTTTCCTGATGGAAACCTGTGGGTTAGCAGTACTATCGACGCCGGAGCTAGATATCTTCCTTGTATCCGCCTTTTCAGCTCGTCCCTCATATGTTCAAACGGATTCTAGTCAGTACTGAGGGCTGGCTAGTCTAGTGTGAGAATTCCGACTTCTTCCAGAGACTCTCTAGTTACTGCAGCAGTGTGGCAGCGGGCATTATCGTGCATTAGCAGGAAATCTTTGCTAATAAAAGGGGAGCACATGGCCTAGCAGAATGTTGTTGACATATCTTTCTGCGGTTAGCCCTCCTCTCCGACTGCCACCAGGTACAAATATCAGCTCTGTTTTTGCTTGAATAGAAATCCCCGCCCACATCATACAGGTCCCATCCCCGTATGCCACTGTTTCCGCAAAACAGCATTGTGCGAATCGCTCCCCCGGCCTCCTTTAGACTCTCCGTCGACGGTCGCTACCATGCAGGCACAACCTGGTTTCCTCCGAGAACAGGACTCAGCTCCATTGCTCCATATCCCAATTTAAGTGATCGCGGGCTAACTGAAGCCGGGCTTGTCGGTTAACTAGAGACGATTTGGGTCCCGTGGCTGGCCTTTTTGGGGTCAAGACCACTTCTTTGAGTTTTCGCGTCACTGTCACTTGCTGTCAGCCCTCACTCGAACTTCTTTGAGCTGCTGCTGTCAGGTGTCCATTTCGGAGAGAAGAGGTGGCAATAAATCGGTCATCTCTCACCGACGTGCACCGCTGTCGTCCAGATCCTGGTCTCCGGACTAAGTATCTAGTCTCCCTGAAACTAGTATCCCTGACACAAGACTGGCTCAGATGAAGCTGTCGAGCGATAGTACGCTGAGACAACCCTTGCTGGATTAGGATGACGACTTGAGCGGCTTCTACAAGTGTGGTTTCCATTATTTTTTACCCCCGACGCAAAAAGAGGGGTTTATAAGTTTGACCGCTATGTACGGTGCCAGAGACAGATACACAGACACGCACACAGCGTGTCTGTGGCACCGTAGCTCTTAAACGGGTAAACCCATTAGAATGCGGTTTTTTATTTGAAACCAAGTTTTCTAGCGGTGGTTCTTAGATGTGAAAATCGTTTCAAGGTCATCTGCTCTTTTTTTAGCAGTGGTAAGGATCTTAGAGACGTATAATGGGTTTTTACTTTACTTTGAAACATATGTGTGACCTAAAATTTTAAACATATATGTATGATATATAACTATGCAAGATTATGGAATTCTTGGTCTGATGCTGCAGCCAGGATATTTATCACACTAGTTTACTCTTGAAAAAAAAAAACAGCAGATATGTAGTGTTTATATGCGCTAGGCGTACGTGCGAGGTGTCAAAAGACGCGTATCCGCGCGAGCTAGCGACCTATGCAGTTAGTGGATTTTATGGCGAAAACATTTTGTGTTTTAGTAAAAAAATGTGCTTTTTGACCGAAAAGTATGTAAAAACCAGGAATCACGACTACCAAACAGGACTCGAGCTCGCTGAAATTGCACCAGAATGCAGGTAAGGCAGATAAATAACTATTGCAACTAAGATCAAAGATGATTTAGAAGAAAAAATATGCTTATCATAACTTCTTTTGTAAATAAGTTTAAAACTTATAAATTAAAAATTTAATTAAATATTAAAAATACCCCAAAGCAAAAATGAAAAACGCCCATTAAAAAGTCAAAATAATATCTACCTATCGTTGAGTCAACAAATTTGATTAAGTAATACCTACTTATGTTTTAATTATAGAAATTGACGGATGCCACGACAACGTTTGCTCATTGAAATGGCACAGCGGGGTACTATTTTTGACTTTTTAAATGTTTGCTTTTCTTTTTGCAAAAAAAAATTAAATACCTGGGGTAACAAATATTATTCACATGTCATGAAACGTAAAAACAAAAGCCATCAATATTTAAAACATAACACCATATTGTTTGGTAGTCCTGAAAACCTATAAAAAGTGGGCTTTTATGAAAATTGGTCATCAGTGTAATGTTTCACGTTACTGGAAACACTGAAGCTAAAAACATAAATTAAAAATTTAAATACCTGGGGTATTTAAATTTTTTAAATTTAAGATTATAAAAAAATTACCTTTCAAATGATAAACAATCTTCATTTCATAGAAATTGTAAAAAATTGTTTTGAGCAACGCGCCATTAAGTGATTCCAGTTTATTGCTCGCGAGTGTAGTTTTAAAATATTATTGACTTGTAAAATAGTTTGTAAGTATAAGCTACATAAAGAAATAAAATAATTTATCATTAATTAGTTAAGGAAGTTGCTACCATTCCTGATGACATAATCTCTTAGTGAAAACGTAAGCCTACCTATCATTATGAAGGACTTCAAGGCACACCAAACCAACCAGTAACCATCTACCAGCAACCAACCAACCAACGTGCAACTTGCTGGTTGTTGCAACCAGTTTAGTACCCCATGGGGATATTAGTATTCTGTAAAGGCGTATAGATACTTTATCGGGCGGAGTGCCAATTCTTCACGTAAGCGTTGCTTTTATTACTCATATTTATGTTTGTCGTAAAACAAATAAGATATATTTCAGACTACGCTTCGGAACATAAATGGGTATTTACAAAACACTTCTAAGCCTCTCGCATTGCCATGGGAATTCTGTGAGGAATTGTTTATCAGGATGAATGCCTGATTGAATTGGGAAATGCCGCTATTCGTTTTCGGAACAATACCTGTGGACTCATCGACGCAGCTTTGAAAATTTCAGTTCCCTCCGCTGAACATAGTTATTCATAGATTTTTTTTGAAGTAGGAACCTGTGTGCACGTTGTGACTTGTGATCCAACAACGATTTAAAATGGAGGTATTTTAAAGAATTTTTGAAAAAAGCTTAGCCTATTAAAATCAAAAAAGCGCTATAACAGTATTATTTATTTCAACATTAGTTTCCCATTTTTCATCCAGTTTGTCAACCAATCTCCCACTAACATACCTACCTAATCTTTTTCAATATCAATCAAAATAAATAAATACAACGAAAATAACCACATCACATCACATCCCGAAAATCCATTTTGATCCAGAAAACACGACACAAATACATTGGGTTACTCATACTTAATACCCATCCACACGATCCATCGGGATTACAATTTTGTCCCCGTTCCTTCACGATAAAAATAAATAAGGCCAATGTATAGAACGAGCGAGAATTTCATAATGGGGTTATCATTCCATTTTTATTGTATCTGTAATGGAATTGCTTAATCTTAATTGAAATCTGAAGCAAGGAATGGGATGTTGACGGCTGGACAAAAGTAGTGGTGTGTGAGGCCGTTTGTCTTTAAATTATTAAGCTCTCAAGAACATTTGTATAAGTGGTAGAAATTATGTGAGGTCTTAGTTTTCTCTGAAGGTTTTTCTGAGACGTTCGGCCCAATAACGCAAAACGAAATATCTAAATAAAACTAATAAAAATTTAAAATATCTACTAAGCCAGTTGATTGAGTCATTGAGAACGATTTATTTTATAAAATGTCACCTCTGACACCTAGAGTCAAGAGCAAACCCATCTCAAATAATATATATATATATATATATATATATATATATATATATACATATATATATATATATATATATAAACAACTGACTTCCAAAAAAGCACTACAAAGTGAAAAATAAATTTACAAATTATTATATCTTTATACAGATTTCCAAAATTCGGTAGTCGGTGTTTTTGAATCTGTATTTTACTTTTCTGCCACCGCCTTCCAAAATTAAAGTTATTATTTCACTTTGTAGTGTATTTTTGGAAGTCAGTTTTTTTTTTGTAATAAAGTTTTTTGTTTGTTTTTGGAGTTTTTTTTTTTTTTTTTTGTAAAAAACTTTTAAACACGCCACATAGTGCCAGTCAACCGTAAGCGGCCTATTATCGAACACATTAAGCCGTTAACGCAGTTGACACGTAACGTTGTTACAGCAATAGGCATTCATTGAGGAAAATTACTCGTTATCTGCGACGCTGGCTACCTGTCGGTATGGGGGCCTAATTACTGACATTACTTCCTGTGTTAGTATCACGCACGGCTTCAAAATACGTTGACGTAAATATCCTTTATTGGATTATTTGGTTGCTTAGTACTTAGAATAATATACGTAGAATAATAACTAGAGCATAGAAGGAGAGCTAGAAACAGAATTCTGTAACTGCCTTTATTCCCGTTCTATCTTATGGCACGAAAAAGGATATGGGAAAGAGATAAATGATCCACTTTTTGCTTCAATGTCTGTCAGTTCGTTCATTCAACTACTTGACTTGTTCGCATGTTCATTGTTTATGAGTTTGTCGTAATATTCCATGGTTTTGCGATGTCTTAACAATATTTCTACTGTTAGCTTGCACGAATTTTTTGTTTAACTACCAATAGTAATTGCGTGGATGTGTCTTCTGTGGTTAGGAGCTGCAAGTCCCCATTCATCACGAAAATAAAATAAACGAGAAACATGGTCAATGTTTCTCGTTTATTTTATTCCATCGCTATGTTTTTGTTCAATTTTTTCTTGAATGTGAGCTGATAATCGAATATAAATACTTAACAAATGTTGCTGAATCACTTTGTAACGGAAACCAGACGTAATATCTATTCCAATAGAAGTTATTAGCGAATATTCGGAAACTGTTTTGAGGTTATCTTGAGCTGCCATATTGACGTAAATAATGTTGTCGATACTTTTCTTATAAGTACAGATTTTCTTTAGAAAACTATGTGAAAAAAATAAATGGGATGTATTGGTAGACGAAATTGAACTTCAAAAAAGCAGTCACTTAAGCTCTAAGCATTTTACATTGAATGAATTTGTGTGTAAAGAAACTATGAAATGGAGACGACTTAGAGAAGATGCTGTTCCTACATTATTTATTACGGATAGAATAGATGAAATGGTCTGGTATATGATGTGATTAAGGTACTTTATTTGCAATAAATAGTATCGCGATCAAATTAAAACTCGATTTATTACATTACAGGAAGTACTTACAGAAGTCTGCGAAGAAGAACATAGCGCAGTTCTGTAGATTCAAGGAACCGCTCACCGTCAATAGCAATGTAACACGTATCTTGCAGGAAGACAGGTATAACAAGTCATAAGAAATAAATGTGGCATGTTCCTCTAACTATCCCAGTTGATAATAATTATTGTCGTATGCAATTTGATTTGTTTATTTTTAATACAAAATACGTAATTTTACAATCCCGTAGCAAAGGAAGTTGAAACAGGGCCTAGTACATCGGCCCAGATTAATGAATCGCCACTAACCAATATAGCCAAGATTTCATGTTCATGCAAGATAATGCACGTGCACACACATTCAGGCTGGTGATGACTGTGCTCTACGAGAACAATACGCCCTATATTAGAGTGACCTGCTCAGTTCGCTGATCTCAATTCTATAGAGGATGCGTGGGATTGAAAAGAGTGTTTAGTGACCTTCCAGAGTATGGAGTGAAATTCTAAAGATGACAATAGACAACCTGATTCTCAGCATACCATGCCGATGTAGAGCTATGGCTAATACTTTGGCAGGTCTTACAGATAATTAAAAAGTTGCTAGACATTTTTTTTTATGTAATTTTATCTGGTCGTTATTTTTTTTCATCATCATCATCTTCATCTGCCTAGCCTTTTCCCAACTATGTTGGGGTTGGCTTCGAGTCAAACCGGATGCAGCTGAATACAAAATATTTTATATGGAGCGACTGCCTATCTGACCCACCCAATCACTGGGTAAGAATTTTTTATCTAAATGAAAAAAAAGTTTTTCTCGGTTAGGTACCATTTTGGATTTTCATGATAAATTGTTATATTTGCACTAACAACCTTTTTATTTAACCAATTAATGAAAATCTTTATAAAATTACACTACTGTTGATGTAAAATAATATATTAATTAATTAAAAAGTGTTCAAAAAAAATAAGTTCTATGAATTATTCCGTTGTTCCCTAGACTTTGTTGAGTAGTGTATCAAAAATCCAAATAAATATGAGAAAGTAATTTGAAGCAAGAGTTAGTTTAAAAATTTCGCAAAACTGAATGTCTCCTTTTTTTTCAGTAAAGTCAGTAAACTAACTCATCAGTGACTCACAGCAATTAAATATATTCGGGGTTAGCTAGGTCAGGTTTAATACTTGGATACATAGAGAGCTGTAGGGAACCCAGGAGGACTTTGGTGATGATGATGATGATGATGACGAACATTAAATTAGTTCGTACTTATATTAAAGTGTCGTTTCATTTTGAACAAACTTAAAAAAACATTATGTATAAGTATTATGTATAGATATTAAGTATTCTCTCATAACTAGGCTTAATAATTTATAAATTTTAGGTATGGTTAATTTTGGTAGCACTTATGAGAATGCATGCTATTGTAAATTCTATCGACGTTGAAATTTAGTGGGTCACATCACCAGTCAGAATAAAATGAATGAGAACCTACGAAATTTCAAAACGTCTTCTGCATACGTGTCCTTCTCTAATATCATAGCGGCTCCATAAGTCAAAATAAAACAAATGTATTGCGTTCAGTTGCTATTTTAGCCCTCCTCCTATGCTTTAGTTATTATTCTAAGCTTAATTAATACCCATTCCCCACCCGTCGTTTGCTTTGTAAAAATGTCAAGAGTGGAGTGTCATGAGTAGCATTGTCTTCTTGTCTGCCAACATGACCAAATTAAAATAACTAATTAATCAAGAACATAAAAAAAAATAATTTCCTGAAGACCTAAAATTTCTATTTTTAACAATATTGTACTTCCGTAAATTTTTATAAAATTCAATTACCTACTTCTGACAGTTCATGATTCAAATGATAATTTTATGATTTATTATGTTACAAAGTAAACATAAACTTGATACCTACTGTATAGCTTGTTAACTGTCTACGTACTAGGATTATGTCCGTATTCAAGTCACGAACAAGTAATCAGTAACAAGCATGCGACCGCCGTCATATCCGTACGATTAGACGCGGAACCGGACGGCCGACACCGGACGGGGAGCGGTATATTTTAGTGGCTCCGGAATCACCGCGCACAATTGAGTACCCTTGCAGTTTTGATTGCACGAAATATTAATGAGCTATGAACGAAATGGGGATTATGCACGAAACAGTGAATTAACTGACTGCGATTATTTATACGATGTAGAATAATAATACGGTTTGTTTATGCATTTTCTACTTTAGAAGGAAAACTTGCTGATTTCAACTTTTTGTTCTAGTAAATTGAGTTTACCAACTTGCCTTTTTATACGGTAAAAATTGGCATTATTAAACAGGTTAACCTCCTTTCCGCCCTCGATCGGAAAAAGACTAATAAGTTCCCTCCACCATACTGGTGGAGGGAACTTATTATTATATTTTGTTGAGAGTGGCACACGAAAGGTTGAGGAGGGTAAACACCACTTAATAAAGAGCTGACCTTTTTACCTGGTTACTCTGTTAGCTCATTATTTTAGGGATGCGAGGGCAAGTTAAAGGATAAATAAAGAAACATTCTTTTAAAAATTTCACTTTGTTATCGAATGGGTTCGGAATTTGTTTTGCGCAGGAATGATTTGTTATTACGAAGGGACTACGAAGGGAAAACACTTTTGTAAATAATGTTCTAAATTATCATTTATTCATCTTAAAGATGACTTAGATATGGAGAAAGAGCGCAGGGCGCTGGCTGTGCGGGGAAACATGTTGGCACGCAGGTTTGCTGGTTGTTCAGCACCGGTTAAAATAACACTGTTTATGGAGTTTTGTCAAATATTTTACACCAGCAGTCTGTGGGCTAATTATACCCAAAAAGCAGACAGCGCACTGCGCATTCAATACAATAACGCCTTCAGGGCGCTGTTGGGGCTTCCACCGTACTGTAGTGCGTCAGGGATGTTCGCGGATGCTCACACTGACGATTATTTCGCGACCATGCGCAAAAAGTGGCATCAGTGATACGCAGAGTGAGGGGAAGCAGCAATAGCATTCTGAAGGTGTTTGCAGAAAGGATAGCAGGGCCTACAATGGATAGATTTAATTTATCAAGCTGCATGTTAGACATGGGACTTGATAAATCTTCCTCTAATCGTGGCTGTATTTTTTTATTGTGTATTTGTGTTTTTATTTTTGTTTTCATTTGTGCCTAAATGTTACATACTAACATAGTTTTTAAGATTGTACATTATTACTAACACGCTATGGGCCGTCAACGCCTGAAAATAAACGATTTTTAATTTTATTTTATTTATTTATTTATAATCAATACATTTGTCTGCGTTAATTTAAGCAATAATAGTCTTAGACATAAGTTAAGCACGTTAAGCCGTTGGTCCTGGCTGTCATTCGTGTATCTTTGACAGTCGTTACATATCCTCAGAAGCCCGAAAGTCTGACAACTAGTCTTACCAAGAAATATCGTATTACCCAGTAACTGGGCTGTAGAGGTCAGATAGGCAGGTGTTCCATGTAAGATTTTACATTCAGCATTCAGCTGTTTCCGGTTAGACTGGAAGCCGACCCCAACATCGTTGGGAAAAGGTTAAGCAGATGATGAGTCTTAGAGAAAAGTCCACTCACTTATGTATTGTATGGTTCTTTCCAGAAAAATACTATAATCTCAGACATTAATCTGGATGGTCATCATATGATCTGACCAAGATAATGTTTCGACTTTAAAAGAGACGTTGACCTCGGAGTTAGGTTTGTTGTTCTTCTCAGAGTAGTCGGACAGGAAAAACCTATCTCAATCTGCCTAGCCTTTTCCCAACTATGTTGGGATCGGCTTCCAGTCTAACCGGATGCAGCTGAATACCAGTGTTTTACATGGAGCGACTGCCTATCTGACCTCCACAACCCAGTTATTGGGTAATACGATACTCCTTGGTAAGACTGGTTGTAAGACTCGGGCTTCTGACGACCCGTAACGACTGTCAAAGATCCACGAATGACAGCCAGGACCAACGGCTTAACGTGCTATCCGAGGCACGGAGAAGTCTCAGTATGTACAGATGGTCACCCATCTACGACCAACCCCGGCAAGCGTAGCTTACCCTGATGGATCGACCCTTGCGGCTGTTATTATTTAGCCATGAGCTCCTCGAGGAAACACCGACCTCATTATAAATCAACTAACACAAATTAATATTATTTATTATTTAAAGGTTTTATTTTACAGTTCTCTTTTCCAGGGCATGACCGTTGAAACATGAGACCCAGAGTATTATAACCGGCGTTGACTTCCAAAGAACCGCTACAACTTTTGAGAAAGCTGCCAGGCAACAAGGAAACAAGTCCTTATTTCGAAGCAAGCCCTGTAATGTAACCAGGAGTTCTTTACACACAGCGCAGTAGTAAAAGTTCGGGTTCATTTGCGTCACTCGCGTGATGCGCAGACCTGCAGGAGGCTGCTGACGGGACCCGGCGCGCGTTTTCATTAGGACGCGACTTTCGGAGGATTACCGAACAGTGCATTGTTCGCCGCACAAAGACGCTCCAAGATGGCCACAGTGAATATCTAAGGAGTAAGACAGGTTGGCTTTGTAAGTTTGGAGAGATTTTTTTGGAAAGTATTACGTCATTGACAGCGTTAATTATGTAAGTTTCGATAGAATAAGGTTTGGATGTTAAATTTAATACGACAAGACCACGCTAGTCTTAATTTGTACTTACATTCTAGCAAATAAATTAATTTGAATTTGAAGGCACATGTAAGTCATTCTGCTGTTTTTTTTTTTTTGACCTAAAAGATACCAAACATAACTTCGTAGAAAAACAATTAGAACACAACAGCCAGAGATTTAATGTTGATCTTTTTTTGAATATTATTTAAATAATTAATTAAAGCTCAATTAGAATTATTTAATGTGCACACTCCTGCTGTAACTCTTATAAGCCGGGATTCACAGTAACGTGTATTTTGTAATAAAGTACCTATGTATGTGTTATTTGTATAAGTCAAAGTAAACATGTAACATGTAACAACCTGTAAAATGGCGAAACACACACCAGTTTTTTTTTTTTTTTTGTTTCTAAAATACCTTGTTTGAAATTTAGTCTTATCAATAAATCTGCATAGTCTTTCCCAACTATTTTGGGATCGACTTCCAGTCTAACCCGTTGCGGCAGAATACCAGTATTTTTTTTTTTTTTTTGGTTGAGACGGGTTTGCTCTTGACTTTAGGTCAGAGGTGACAGAGACAGAATCGACGATGGAGTGAGCTTACCCAGAAGAAGCCTGTTCACTCTCACTTTGAAGAGATTAGTGTTGTATGCGCTCGGAAACACAGACGCAGGTAGTGAGTTCCACTCTTTTGCATTTGGAAACGCTTAGTGCGAATTGGTGGAATAGCAACTAGGTAGGGATGGTAACTAGCAGTGCGTCTAGATGTCCGGTGGTAGAAGGGGGCCGGTGGTTCTGGGGCACACTCACCGAAGTACATATTCTGTTACAAAGTAAACATAAACTTGATACCTACTGTATAGCTTGTTAACTGTCTACGTACTGCGACTATGTCCGTATTCAAGTCACGAACAAGTAATCAGTAGCAAGCTCGTAAACGAGCTTTAACGTGGCGTCGATTGTAAAAAATAAACTTTACTATGGAGTGTAATGTAGGGTATTCCTAAGTTAAAATAAGTATAAATGTCCTGTAGGCCGACCGCGTACGCCAGAAAATAAAATATTCTTGTGCGAACAACATGTTGTTTAATTCTACAATGGCGACGAGGATAGGATGGTTGGAGTAACGGGTATATACAGGGTTATTGGTAAAACACCAACAACCTCTTAAGGGGTCGTTGTACTCATCATTATCAACAACTTTTACTATGGGACCAAACCTGAAATCACGAAAAAAAAAATCAGCTGTTCAGTACATTTTGACGAATTATGCGAACATCAATGTACTGAACAGCTGATTTTTTTTCGCGATTTCAGGTTTGGTTCCATTGTAAAAGTTGTTCATAATGATGAGTACAATGACCCCTTAAGAGGTTGTTGGTGTTTTACCAATAACCCTGTATATATAGGATAGGCTAGCTAATTATGTTAGCTAATGTAGCTAGAAAATCACGTTCAAGTCTGTTTTAAAACATAAGAACTGACAAAAGAACAAACGCTCCACTAAGCAATTTTCAACCTGTCTTATAAATCTGCATTCATAAAAAACCGGCCAAGTGCGACTCAGACTCGTACACAAAGGGTTCCGTACCACCGTACAATATTTTACACTACGTATTTTTTACTTAAATACTTTAGTAAAAAAAAACACGTTTCTTGTATGGGGGGCGCCTTCTTGTTTTTAACTTTATTTTTATTATTTGTTTTTATGGCGGTGTGGCCGTCGTAGAATACACTGTGAAAGTTTCATATGTGTACCTATTACGGTTCAAAAGATACAGCCCTGTGACAGACGGACGGACGGACATCAGATCCTTAGTAAAAGGTCCCGTTAGCACACTTTGAGCACGGAACCATAAAAGACCAAGACCATAATTATTAAAATTTCAAAGACGACATGCAGTAAACTTACTCCGTAGCAGTTGACTGTGGTGTGCGCTTACAGCTCGTTGCAATTACATCTTGTCTCGGTTGACTGCCCCTCTGAATCAGCTCTAGTTAAAACTTTAATTTTATGACTCGGTCGTTAAGAAGGTTCGAGTTCACGTGTTACGAACTTCGCCACTAATTGAAATTACTTTGTTTGTCTGCAGTTAGTTACCTCGATGTAGAAGGGAACGTACCAGATTGGCTTGAGGTGTTTTAGTTTGTGTTTTGAAGTGTTCTGCATGTATAACTGAATTAAAAAAAAAAAATCTTGAAAGCTAGGACTGCAAATATACAAACCCATTGTAATCTAGACAAAGTGACATGCTATCAGCGATTACATCAGCCACCGACAAACTTATGTCCATCCTGTTGAGAGAAGAAATCCGAAACGGTTTGAAAGCATTTGTTTAGCCCTCTGAGCACAGTTTGTTTAGGCCCTCTGAGCACAGTTTGTTTAGGCCCTCTGAGCACAGTTTGTTTAGGCCCTCTGAGCACAGTTTGTTTAGGCCTCTGAGCACAGTTTGTTTAGGCCCTCTGAGCACGGTTTGTTTAGGCCTTCTGACCACGCTTTGTTTAGGCCCTCTGAGCACGGTTTGTTTAGGCCCTCTGAGCACGGTTTGTTTAGGCCATCTTAGCACGGTATATTTAGGCCCTCTGAGCACGGTTTGTTTAGGCCCTCTGAGCACGGTTTGTTTAAGCCCTCTGAGCACGGTTTGTTTAGGCCCTCTGAGCAAGGTTTGAGCGAGCGAGTTCATGACTACTACGAATCTACAAAGGATGACTCTTGGCTAAATGCAGCAACACCTTGGACTCTGGCAGCCTTTTTTTTTCCGTGGTGAAATGCTCATGCATACTACGCAGCAGTTATGTGGGACTCCAACCCACTAAAACTCCACGGTGTCCTCTTCTGCCGCTTGTGGCGGGAACACGGGCATGCGTTAGCACTCACCGCGAACCCGCCGCGGCTGTCCGTCACCGGACCCTCCTCTGGGGAGCACCCCCGGCGCGCAGTGACCACCCCATGGACCAAACCAGCACATGGGCGCTAGACGACCCCGTGTCTAAGCACCCTTGGGTCCCCTGCGACCGGTCAGGTCAGTGGCTCAGCCGTCTACCACTTTTCGGCCGCAGAAGATAGGGAAAGTGGCCAACGAAATACCGACACTCCTCCCCTGCGGCCCCACCGCGTCCGCCATCAGACGGTGGCAACCTCGTCAAGGCCGCGGAAGGTAGGGAGAGTGGCACACCGCAATACCGGCACTCTTCTCCCGCCGCGGCCTCCAACCCTCAGCCGCGATGCCTCCCATACGACATCGCGGCCCGCCTCAGTTGCGATGTCGCCCAAGCGGCACCGCAATCTACCTGTTGGCCGCTACGTCGTCGACTTCCTGGGAAAAGCCCTGACGAGCAGCCCCTCCTCGGGTTCCTCTTCGCTTCACCGTGTTAAATAATTTTATTTCCGTAAGTAGGTTCGTACAAACACTTTTACACGTCAAATCATGTTTTTAAAACTAGATGAGATCGGCCTCTCCTATCGGACTACTCTGAGAAGAAATGCTGAAAGAAACTCAGAGGTTACAGTATCTTTTAAAGTACAGACATAATCTTGGTCAGATCATGTGAAGACCATGTATATTGGTGTCTGAAATGGTCGTATAACGAAGACGTGATGTGCTACAGCGTTCAAGAGACCTATCATATATCGGGCAGTGGACTGCGATAAGACTGAGTTGAATATATACGTGATATATATACTAACAGACCCATGTTTACATTTAAATGTAGCAAAATCTAATTGAAATTTTTGGAATTCTGGCTGAAGTTTGTATAGGTTTGTTATTTGATAAAATTGAATTATTATCAGCCTCAAGGAAGAGCTATAGATTATTGCCATAGCCTCAAGGAAGAGCTATAATTTTCAGAAACAACCTCCATTTTCTTACTATTTGTATCCACCCACTTAAATCTCCTTGGTAATATAAAACGGTGTATACTCTATAGCACTTTTCCGATCGCTGAACTGATGAGCGCGTATTATTCACGTCCATTGTGGTCCGAGGCGGCAATTAGGACATTATCGACGTTCGCTCGGCTACGTGTAATGGAAATCAACGATTTTATTCCATGCTAATATTTTAGTATCGAACGTGAACGATGGGGATGGAATTTTGTTTGTTTAAGATCAATTAGTAGAAGATTTCGTAAATATGTAGAAGAGTAATGTTTGTTTTACATCGAGTGTGCGAATTATAGGACAAACCATAATCAATAATAGATTGCCTCAAGCGTTGTGCGGATAGTAACCGGGAATTAACAATGTATAAAAGTGAAAACTGGTAATCATATCATTCATCTAGTCGGCTGCAATACCAAGGATGGCCTTATGTAGGAATGTACTATTCGTTACTTATACCAGTAATTGTTTTGTAGTTTTACCTTTTGTTTCAAAAAGTTACACAGAAAGGAAAGTAAAATAAAAACCTTGTGGTAACTGTGTCTAGCGGCGTGTACTTTGGGTTTGTCCTAATGTTGTTCTTACAACTTTGTTTCTTACTCAAACTTTATTCTGTGGCTGTAAAATTTTGGTCAAAGGAACAAATATTTTATTTTAGCTTTAGTTAAATTTCTTTTGCAGAACTTTGTCGACTCATTTCTTAAGCGTTAGGTTAAGAATTTAAACCTTAAACAATAATATATTGCTACGTAATGGGTGTATATTCTATTTCACGTACAATGGTCCACTTGATGGACTAAGTGCGGAAACCAAACCCAATAACATAGAACATATATTGCTATGAAGACAGCAAGCATAGTGATCAATACTCGTTCTTTCCCTGTATGCTATGTGTCCCTTCAGTCGCACAGTAAGATAGTTGCTGCTGATAATATCATTACCATAAGTACCAATGCTACATTAAAGTGATTACAAGGGCAACCACTAGACCGTTCTCTAAATTACGTATTAAATATTATAAATTAATATCATATTTAATATTATAAATATTAAGAGTCTACATCGTTGTACTTAGTACGAACGAAGTAGTAGGTATGTACGAAGAACGTAAATATCTTTTCATAAAAAAAAGCTGCATAAAAAAAATCCAGCTCAACGAACATTTCTATACACTAAAAAATTAATATAAATTTTATTACTCCCAAAATTCGTTAGAAACGTAAAGTAATTCGTTTACTTTTTGTGCTTAATTAAGGAGCATTGAGATCAGTTTCATATCGCCCTAATATTTGTGAGCACGACGCCTAGAAGTTTCTGAAATCTTAGAATTTTGTTCCAAACCAAAAGATTAATGAGTGAATATTACATAATTAATAGAAGGAGTAACAGTTATAGCTTTGTTAAACCAATATTGTTACTTTATTACCTGATGAATCTTCATCTTCAAACTATATAAAGCCTATTAGTATTGGGATTGGGTGAAAATTGTTTAACAAACTTGAGGTTAATTAACCCTACGTAATATTATTATAAGTAACTTAGGTATGGTTATACCGCATAGTTAGTAGGAAATCTTTAGTATTATTTGGTCTGATTTTACAAAGTGTGTCTGTTGAAAATGCCACACAACGAGCTCCTAAACTCACGACATTATTAATAATTATGTAATATTGATTAAGGCTCGGCTACGGAGCGGCCGCGAGAGAAAATTATGTATTGAAACGCTACTCATACAGCGATAGACGCGCTCTCGCACACATCAATATTTACTTAGTGGTTCAAGCGGCAGTAAACGTAAAGACATTTAAACTAAAAGCGGGTACTATGTTGTTATTTTTATTGCATTTGTATTTAGTAAGGAGGATGGTAGAGGGGCTGGTTTATTGCACAGCTTTATATGACGTGTCAGTCAATTGTTATATTATTGTGAGTTTCAGAAACAAAGCCAATAATAGGTCTACCTCAATGTTTGTATCTAGAGCACTCTAGAGTGTCCCAGGTGTTACTGAAACTTTTTTTATCTCAAATCATAGTAATTTTTTAGCAAAAGTTATCTGCTTATTATTATTTTTAAATTGAGGGTATTCGCCATACTTTTTAAACTATATATTGATCTTTATAACGATCGGTCGTTGTAATTGGGGTGTACGCGCCCCTGTTCTGTTTTTTATTTATTTTCAACATGGGTGTCATTATCATGATTTTCGAGGTCCCTGATAAGAAAACTGAGGTCAAAATTAAAATTCAAGATGGCGCCACCAAAATTTTGCAAGTTTATCGTGATGGGTATCGTTTTTATGGTTTTCAAGGTTGCTGATAGCGAAAAAGGGGTAAAAATTTAAATTCAAGATGGCGTAACTGAAAATTTGCAAATTTTTCGTCATGGGTGTCGTTTTCATGGTTTTAAAGATAGCTGGCAACGGTAATGGGCTCAAAATAAAAATTCAAGATGAGGCAAATTGACATTTTTGCAGCCATGGGTGTCGTTTTCATGGTTTTCGAGGTTGCTGATAACGAAAAGTTGAAGAAGTCGCATTCTACAGTGGTAGTGTACTTGGCGCGTTTTTTTATTTTTACCCGGTCATTCCGACCGAATCTCAGTTCTGATTTATTCAATAAAAATAGTCCTATTGTAATTATTAAACTAGAACGAATTATAGTTAATTTCGGGTAAATTTTAATCTGACTAATAATATCTAGGAGGTTGCTTGACATTCGATCGAATAGAAGGGCTAATATGTTTAGTCTTTGTTCCTGTGCATTGATATATATCAATGCGGGGGTATTCTAATGGCTTTCGGAGTTAACTCAAAACTCAATGCAGTTGAGACAGACGAGACGGGAAACCAGAAAAGAAGGGCACCAAAGGCCAAAGGCGCTCCTTCATGCCTGGCGCCCTCGGGCTGTCGCTCAAACGCGCCCTGCCCTAACGCCGCTACTGCTTTACCTAACAAACTACTCATTCTTTACTGTACTCGGTCTCAGTTCTTTCGAAGCGCTTTGCATTATTGCTTTCCTCTCTTTCATTGTTTTCATCATATACGGCGGATCTCGAATTGGCATACACCGAGAATGCCGAAGGTCGACCAATTCTGGGAGCAAACAGTCATTATAAAATCTGACCAACAGTCCCTCAATTTTTGTCTTCCAAAATTCGTCATTACGCTGAATCACATAAATGTTCTTCACCAAACCAAATACCAAGCATGCAGAAGTCTTCTTTCGTTATATGTAACTGGTCTTGAATTTGGAAACACCGATAATGCTGTGTATTTATTACTTAAGTATTTAAATTGCAATCAAATTTACAGAACAAATGTTTCGTCATGGCCACTTCTATAGTGGAATTTTATGAAGAAGACGTACATGTAATATCAACTAAGTCTTCTGCATATTTGCCATCAGGTGGGTGTGGTTCCTAAGAATTCATGCTCATGATGAACAAACAAACCGAAACCTTGAATCTGAATGTTCTCTTGTTTTTCTAACTATGTTATTGCGGTTTCTTCATTGTCAATACCATACTGAACAGCAGAAACGGTAGAGAGATTACCACAGCCCCTGTGATATCCACAATCCCTTAGGTTACAGCCACTCGTCTTAACTAGACGGACATAGACAGGACATAGAACGGGAACGGAGGGCGTTGTCGGTCCGATGCAATATGTTGGCCCGTAGGTTTGCAAGATGTACGAGACCGGTCAGAATCACCCTTTTCAAGGCTTATTGTCAGTCATTTTACACATGCAGCCTGTGGGTCAAGCATACGCAGAGGGCCTACAACGCTCTTCGTGTCCAGTACAACAACGCCTTCCGGGTGCTGTTGGGGCTGCCGCGATTCTGTAGCGCGTCAACCATGTTTGCTGAATCTACCACTGATAGTTTTTCAGCAATCATGAGGAAAAGAACGGCATCATTGTTGCGCAGGATTCGTGGGAGTGCCAATGGCATCCTGAAGGTGATTGGGGATAGGCTGGATGGCGTTTTCCTGGAGTATTGGACCCGTATGCATAGCTATGGGTCTGATACTGCAGGAAAATACATGAATTGAAAAATTGTAGGTTGTATTTTGTTATTTGGTTTTTATTTTAAATGTAAGGTACTAACATAGTTACGTAAGTTGTATCACTAACAAACTATGGAGCAAGTTTCCGAAATAAACGTTTTATTATTATTATTATTATTATTATTAACTCGTAGTATCATGAAAACGTCGCATACCCAGCTTGTGATGTTTCCACAGCTGGGTCACAGGCCTCCTCTCTGTGCGAGGCAGTTGGCTATAATCCAGTAGACAGGCCCAGTTTTGGTTTTTGGACATGCCGGTTTCCTCACGATGTTTTCCTTCAGCGTTTTTGAGAGCAATGGCGCTTCAAATTATTTACACAAAGTAAATCTCTTACATGGGTTCGAACCCACACGTCCTACAACTCGTAAATCAGGGCCACTGTATAAACGTCAACTAATATTTAACTTAGCTGTGACATAAAACTCGAAATATCTAGAGGCATATTCTTGTTCCTAAGTATCACAGCTAAAATTCGTCAAGTACATACATATAAACACTTTTGCAAAAAAAAACGGACTCTTTAGATTTTATTCTCTACTTCAACGAAGAAGAACAAGAAAGAGGTTTTATTAATTTGACGATGTATTGGCATGTTATTTGAAGCATGATTCTTTACGTTCCAATTTTAAATTTTGAAATTAACAAAAGAAATTATAATGATTATTGTGGATTATTGTAAAATTGCTTTACTAATAGCGCGATTAGCTGCAACGATTTTTTTACTGATTACTAAAATTATAAAACTTTTTGGATATTTTCTACAAATTAAACAATTTAATCTTTCTGTTTACATTAATACCACATTTTGATATGAGTGATGAAGCGATAAGGGCCGGTAAAACTATAGCCCTACTTGAAGAAGGTTGTTCGCAAACTTACGTGTCTCAGCGGTTAAATGTGAGTCATTCAACTGTCCAGAGGACTTGGCAACAATTTATCAAGAGACCGGTTCGGTCAAAGGAAGACCCGGTTCGTGAAGAAACTGATGCACAGAACCAAGAGATCAGGCGTTGCGGAATCGTAAGGCGTCAAGTGTAGACCTGAAAAAGAGCCTTGAAGAAGTAAGAGGAGTAGAAGTTAGCTTGTGGAAGGTGAGAAGGAGGCTGTTGGCTGCCAATATCAGGAGTTACCGCCCGGCTCGG
The DNA here is from genome assembly GCA_948252095.1 of Dicycla oo. Taxonomy (NCBI): domain Eukaryota; kingdom Metazoa; phylum Arthropoda; class Insecta; order Lepidoptera; family Noctuidae; genus Dicycla; species Dicycla oo. Next base: position 33,520,205 of record OX411715.1, on the reverse strand, counting down.
GGCCCTAAATTACTCCGTGAGCACCGTTTTGCTCGACTTCAGTTTACTCGAAACTGTGCTTCATGGACTCTGGAGGACTGGAATAAAGTATTGTTTTCTGATGAAGCTAGAATCTCTTTGTGTGAAGAGGACCGACGCCGGCGGGTGCTGCGAAGACCAGGGAACGCTATGCGGAAGTGTGTTTCGAAGAAATCACTCCTTATGGCGGAGGCTCCGTTCTGTTTTGGGCAGCAATTAATTTGACGGAGCGTACGGAGTTAGTTTTCATAGAAGATGGAAAATTAAAAGTACACCGGTACATAATGAAAGTCCTAATTCCATATGCACAACCCGCATTGACTGCACTTGGGGAAGATATCATTTTTATGGACGACAATGCTCGCCCGTACCGTTCTGGCGACGTGGCAGCGAACAAGTTGGGATCCGTCGTTAGATTGGCCAGCTTGAAGTCCTGACCTCATTCCAATTGATCATGTCTGGAATGTTCTAAGTAAGTAAGTAAGTTCAGTGAAAGAAAGAAAGAAAGAAAAACAGTTTATTCGCGTGAAAATGACGCACACAAACTATACAAGAAAAGCGAAACACAAAATAATAAAACATAATAAACCACACAAAACAAAAAACATAAGTACACACAATAAAGTTTTTGGAAATGTGCGTCACTACCCCGCGAAACGGCTACACGCTCAGCATAATAATAATAATAATAATAGGAGGAGGAGGATAGGAGAGTCCGGTCACTGCTGACTGCAAACCGGATGCATCACCCACGTTCGTCTGTCATGAGGCTGTACATCCCGCGGAAGTGTGGGGGTCGAGGCTTTTTAAATGCTAAGACCCTCCACAACCGCGAGGTGTGCAGTCTCAGAGAATACTTTCTCAAGGCTAACGTGGGTATGCACCGAGATGTGGTTGCAGTGGACAAGGGACTCACCCCGTTATCCTTGGCTAAAGAGAACTGGCGCAAACCTGTGGTGCTTAGTACCAACGACCGCAAGGAAGTATGGCAAAGCAAGGAGCTTCACGGACGCTTTTTCCGGGCCCTTCATGGGCCCGACGTAGATTTCTTAGCGTCCGTGGCCTGGCTACGCTTCGGTGACCTCTTTGGGGAAACCGAAGGTTCAGTCTGTGCGATTATGGATGAAGTTATGCTAACGAATAACAGACATATTACTTCTGGGTGTTCTCGTTTAGCTAACGGCGAGTATTTGCACAGGCATAACCAAGTGGCCAGGATTATCCATCAGCAACTTGCTCTGAAATACGGCCTTGTGGACTCTGAGGTACCGTATTACAGGTATGTGCCCGACCCAGTTCTCGAGAATGACCATGTCACGTTATACTGGGATCGATCTATTATCACTGACAGGACTATTGTAGCCAATAAGCCTGATATAGTGGTAATAGATCGATCAGTGCGCCGCACAATGATAATCGATGTCACTATCCCACATGACGAGAACCTCGTGAAGGCTGAGAAGGAGAAACAATTGAAGTATCTCGACTTAGCCCACGAGGTTGTCGCTATGTGGAATGTGGACTCGGCAATCATTGTGCCGATAGTCGTTACGGTCAATGGCCTTATCGCTAAGAGCCTCGACCAACATCTCAAGAGGCTCTCGTTGGGTGGCTGGGTGAAGGGCCTGATTCAGAAGGCAGTCCTCCTTGATACGGCGCGTATTGTGAGGAGGTTCCTGTCTCTGGGGCCCTAACCACCGGTAGCTTGGACCCTGCACCCGCTACCGGCGGATCACTATTTTTTATATTTTTAAATGTTTTTTTTAATGTTTTTATAAAAATATTTAAAAATGTAATAAAATAAGTTTAAAAAATAAATAAAGGAGATAATAATAATAATAATAATAAATTTATTTCAGACCATAAGTCCATAAACAAACACACATTATAATTTTATACACAAAATACATACATACATGAAAACACATACTACACAAAAAATACACTAGAACAACTTATTTTACATAACAGAATGACGCACGATGACTGGTCATCCATTGCCACATCATTGGACTGTCCATCCTGTCGGCTACTATAGCCACCAAGCTGTTGGAGCTGTCACGCACTCGCCGCATCAGGGATGCTATTCGTGTCCGCATCAGTGCGTAAAAATCTGGCACGCCATTCTCCGCGAACATCCCCGATGCACTACAAAAGCGCGGCAGCCCCAACATAACTCTGAAAGCGTTATTGTATTGGACTCGCAGAGCATTGTATGAGCTCTTTGTATAGCTGACCCATAGGGCACACGTGTACATAGATTGGCAATACGCTCTAAAGAGTGTAATTTTCACCTCCCTAGTACAACGTGCAAACCTACGAGCCAGCATGTTACAACGAACTGCCAATGCTCTGCGTTCCCTCTCCACATCCACATCGTCGGACAGACTATCGGTGACCCAATGCCCCAGGTACTTGAACTTCGTGACCCTGGACAGCTGAGCGCCCCCCAAGGTGACCGGTGGGACAGTATCATAACATTTGTTACCCGCTTTGAAAACCAGTAGCTCGCTCTTGGTCGCATTGTACCTAAGGCCGTGAGCCACCGCATAGTCCTCACAGATGCGAAGAAGCCTCCTAAGTGCACTGATCGATGGGCTCAGCAATACCATATCATCCGCGTAGCTGATGATATGGTAATGCCGCGGCCCGTGCACGAAGGCACGAATCCACGGCGCTGGTTTTCAGCGTAAGCCGGCGGTGTGTATCGCTGTCAGAGACCATTAAAATAAGTAACTAAAAAAACAATAAAAATATATAATATGTACAGACATAAATAATAAAATATGTGGCAACATTTCAACGTGTCTCAAACCAGAGACAATAAAGTTTGTCTGTCATCGTTCGTGTCTTGAGAGAGGTTTTATTTTCTGTGCTTGCGTTGCGCAACAGTTTGACAAATGAGCCATGCGTCCGACCAACCACATCGCACGAGAATTGGACTTATGTAAGCCTGAACATCAATGGCGTCAGGAAAATGATGATGTAATGAGTGCCACTGTGCTACAGCAATGATTGTGTCAATGTTTATAGTGTTTATGAGTGAACCTACCTACTCCACAAAACCTACTCCACAAAACATCAGGGAGCTAAGAGCTAAAAAGAGTCATTGCAGAAGAGTAGGAAATTATTTCTCAAAACGTTATTAAAAACATTGTGGAAAGCATGCCCAGAAGGATTCAAGCTGTGATTTTGGCAAGAGGAGGTCACACTCGTTATTAAGTTTTTAAATTTGTAACTTTATTTAATTAAAGAAAGTAAAAAAATCTTCTTGTATTTATTGCCGACCACTTCTTATTGTTTGGCCGTGTACGTCGGCCTTAAAGAATTCATCGATTTTTTTTTTATTGCCAGAATTCGCTTCACGCGTATTAATGTACACGATTATAAGTATGCAGACTACGTCAAACAATTAAATTTAATTTAATTAACTCAAATCAACCTTAGAACGTAAATTTCCTTAAGTGTCCGTTTTTTTGCAAAAGAGTACAATATTCTATGAAGCCGATAGCCATGCCAACTTCATGCTGCCTGTACATTATTATGAGAATAACACCAAATAGCTGTTCGTGAATAGATACGTACATACTGCCCTGCTGCTACTGTTCAATAAACACACCTTATACAAGGTCTTATTTAAATAGCTGACAACCTCTTAAGGGGTCATTGTACTCATCATTATAAACAACTTTTACTTTGGGACTAAATCTGAAATCACGAAAGAAAATCTGCTGTTCCCTACATTTACGTTCGCACATCTCGTCAAAATGTGGGGAACAGCTGATTTTTTGCGCGACCTCTTAAGAGCATGTTAGTTATTTAAATTAAACCTTGTATTTTACTTCCATTTTGCGAATACTGCGTGTCATCTCGGTTTTATGAATAAAATACGTGCACAGACAGCGGATGTTTACACGAAGTATGTACAACGTAGGTACACTCTTCGTTGACGTGCTTTATGTAGCCAACATGACATCATCACGCCTGTAATCTCCGGCGGGATAGGCAGACTTGTACTTATTATATTTCTTAACAGTCTGTGATGTCGCACTGCAGCGCAAAGGCCTCACTACTCTCTTTCCACTTCTCTCTGTCAAAAGCCACTAAGGACTAGTTCTTGTCGAAGGAGTCCAGCTCGTCCCATCATCTCCGTCTGGGCCTGCCGCGATGTCGCTTGCCATTAAGAGGGACCCATTGGGTCGCAAGTTTGGCCCAATTCCATTTTAGCGTGGCAGCTTTCCGAGTAACATAAGTTATCTTTACCTGGTACCTATTGTCCCATGTAACAGGGGGCGAGCCTGTCACCATCAACCGGGCACAAATCCAGACTCCGGACTGGTACTGAGAAATTCCTAATATAAAAACCCAAAAACACTTTGCCCGACCTGGGAATCGAACCCAGCACCTCACGCTCAGCAGTAGCGCTTGCGGCCACCAGACTAACGAGGCAGCCTGTTATATAATAGCTCCTACCTGTTATATAACAGGCTGCCTCTACCGATACATAATATTATTATTATTTATGCATTCCACAATGTTCATAAAATATTAGAATAAAATGACTTAAAGCTAGACACAAATATAATACTTTCCTCGATTGGTGAGTAAACTCCAAATCAGGTGAAATTGGTGAGACCTTGGTAAGACTGGTATTCAAACTTTCGGGCTTCTGACTAACCGTAACGACTGTCAATGATCTACAAATGACAACAGGGACCAACGGTCACGGAGGGGTCTCGATATTATTATTTAGTGGATGTGAGTGGCAAGCAGACCTTTACCTTCGATGGACCCGGGCGGCGGCGGTTGAGCCCCTCTGGTTTCTTTCATTCTGAAAAAACCTGACAAGTTTCGGCGGCCCATAAAAATCACATTTTTCGAAATACATGTACATAGTTGCCTCTGTTTTAATTTATTGTCGTATTCACATTGTGTAATCCCGTGAATATGTTTCTTTCATTCTGCTTGTACATGGAGTGTTCGCTCCGGGAGTGGGAGGATTATGAATCAAACTTGTGTGACATCGTAACAGCGGACGTTTAATTAAACAAACTGTGTGGCGTCTGGTGGCACAAGATTTACTCTTGTGTGCAAGTGTTTCTGTTTATTACTTGCAGTGGAGTAGGAATGTTACTTGCAGTTATACGTCTTAGTTTTATTAAGATACAGCATAACTGTATAAATATCTATGGCAAGATCTAATTAGAAAAATAATAATAAACTTTAAATATAAATTGTGTAATAGTATCTTTGCCACGAACACAGTTTCTCTTAACCATTTCGTAAAAATCGATCTATTTCCAAAAAAAATCTGTCGATTAATCATTAAAACCCCAACATCTTAAAAAGAAAACACTTAAATATATTACACAATAACTCAGCAGTAGGATTTATATGTTATCTCTCTTCTGTAGTCCTTATCGACTAAATTTATCGTGGTTTAGGCCATCAGCCAGCTTTCCGCGTAAACTTTCATTTTGGGGCATCAATTAAATGCTTGGGCGAGATAAATCTGGAAAAAGCTACTTTATTAATTATTGTTTTATTTTTTAGGACCGTGAAAAATTGCATAAAACGTTCTCTTATCACACTAGCAACATCTCTTCCAGATAAAAAATAGACACAAGCGAATATTATAAAAACAGACAAAGGAATTATATAATTGTCAACATTGTTAAGCCAATGTCTGTCAAAATGTAATACAAAATAATTCACTATCACACAAAGTAACGTTTACTACAGGTATTCATTACATGTTGTTTACTCAGCTTCAGTTCGCTACAGGTATTCATTACATGTTGTTTACTCAGCTTCAGTTCGCTACAGGTATTCATTACATGTGGTTTACTTAGCTTCAGTTCGCTACAGGTATTCATTACATGTTGTTTACTCAGCTTCAGTTCGCTACAGGTATCCATTACATGTTGTTTACTCAGCTTCAGTTCGCTACAGGTATTCATTACATATTGTTTACTCAGCTTCAGTTCACTACAGGTATTCATTACATGTTGTTTACTCAGCTTCAGTTCACTACAGGTATTCATTACATATTGTTTACTCAGCTTCAGTTCACTGCAGGTATTCATTACATGTGTTTACTCAGCTTCTGTATAATGTGTTAGTCGTAGCGTAAAGCTACGACTAACACATTAATTCAATCAATAAATCACACTTGGGCTATCACAAAGTGAAAGCAAATAATGTTTAAAATAAAAATATGTACATAAACATCACAGGCAGATACCGTGTGATGCTTATTTACATTTCGTTTAATTGAATTATGATATAATATACCTTACTAGCTTTTTCCCTAGGCTTCACCCGCGTGGTGGTCGTGAATTACCCATCGGGAGCGTGCTACCGGGATCAATAAGTATCCTATATCCTAACCTAGGTCCGGGCCTATTCATATGCCTTTCATCCAAATCTGATGATGATGATGATGATGATGAAAGGTTGATTATTGCTAATGCCTAAATGTCTAATAAAAATAATGTATTTTTGTATTGTGTGTTTTTGTTTGTTTTGTGTATGTATTTTTTAATTATTCATTTGTGTGTGTGTGTGTGTGTGTGTGTGTGTGTGTGGACATTGAGCACGACCTTATTTTAAACGTTTGCTACTATGAACTATGAAAAACTCTTCTAATACGTGCAATATTTGTGAGGTATATAAGGTTAATGGAAATTATTACGCGAAACTTTAAAGAAAATAAGAACTTCGCGGGCTACTTTTCAAATCAAATCATCAAATAACTTCTCCCGCTCTGCGTGGCGCGGGAGGGCGTGTCAGACTTCTACTGACTAAAACCCACCCGTGTTCCTTCAGTTGCCTATGCCAGGGCCACGGTAACTCTTTCGAACAACCCGCAACCCTGGCGGGCATCGGCCCTAACGGACCCCTTCAGCTAGTGCTGACATCTCTTTGAGGCACGCGTGGAACACAACGCACCGTCGACCCGGGCCTGGTCCTTGCCGGACGGCGAGCTACCCATTGCTCGTCATTCGCAAGCTATCGATTCCCGACGCCCAGGGCGTCTCCTGCGGCGACTAGGGGAGTTAGGGCGCAAAAAATGCCTCTCCCTCACGCGTTCAGCCTCCTCCTTCGCGAGCATTACTGCTTCGCAGAAGGAGGTGACGGCTTCCCATGCACTTTCGCTCCGTACCATGGCCTGTACCATCGCCGCCGCCGATGGCCTCCGCGAGGACGCGGCGGTGCTCTGCCCAAGCCGGGCAGACCTCCACCGTATGCTCCACCGTGTGCTCCGGGCGATCCACACAATGGTAATACCCGGGCGTTTCCTCCCGCCTTATCCGGAACAGGAACCTCCCGAAGCAACCGTGTCCGGCGAGGACCTGCGTCAGGCGGAAGGTGAGGGTGCCATGACGCCTCTCCAACCACTGCTCAAAGAGGGGACTTATCGCCGCAATTGTGATGTGCCCTTGCGGATCCACCTTAAGGGTCAATGTACGGGTAGGTGAATTTTTATTTTATTCCTCGACCTATCAAACCTCGACCTTGAGAAAGTTGTGCAGTATCATTGACACTGTCAAAGTTTCGCGTTATTTATCTATTATTTATGTGAGGTGTCAGGATCGGGATTATTTATTGCTCGTGCAAATTTTCGAGTTAATTAATCAAAGGAATAAGATTTTTCACAATTACAAACTGTATCCATTCTTTTCACCCCCACATGTGTGGAATTTTTAAAACTCATTTGGGAAGTTTCCATAACTTTACTCAAAGATTATTTATACCATTGTTTGAGTTAGTAAGGACACGCAGTAACATCCTCCCCTTAAAAAATTAATTACCCCTTTTTGCCCCTTCAGAGATTGACTTTCCTTCGGGATCAACATTCGAAAAACCCAAAAACTTATTAATGTTTATTTTCTGTCAAAAGTATAGATAATGAGTTTCGAACTATTCGGTACCGCGCTTGCTTTAAAATTCTTCCATACAAACTTTAGCATCCCTAAACCCCCTTTGAGGTGTAGTTTTGAAAAACTAATAATGACAAACTTTATTACTTAGGGAAGTGTTTGTGCCAAGTTTTAAGTTAATTAACAAAATAGATTTTTCATATAAACTTATTTCCGGTTTTCCAAATCCAAACGATTTTTTAAAATACCACCCCTGTGGAATCACACCCACCAAACCCTCCCAATCCCCCTTAGGGGGTAGTTTAGGAAAACTAAAAATGTCAAACTTTATAATCTACTTAGGTAAGTATTCGTGTCAAGTCTAGTAACTCAAGGAATAAGATTTTCATGCTAAGTTTCTTCCCCTGTTTTACCCCCTTAAGGGTGGAATTTCTAAAAACCCTTTCTTAATGGATTTCTACTCTTCATAAAGAACACGACCTCCAAATTTCATGTCTCTAAGATCAGCTGTTTAGGCTGTGGGTGTGTGTGCGGTGTGTGTGTGTGTGACGGGCGGCAGAAGAGGCTTAGTTAGAGTATTATTTTTGCTTGAATACAAAATTTTGTGAATGAACAATTTAATACAAAATTTCGTCCTCCTTTTCACCCCCTAAAGGGTTGAAATTCCAACAACACCGATATATATAATACGTTGCGTTAGTTTCCAATAATAAGCCTAAATAATAAATTCTGTGATTTTTACTTTGTAAATGAAGGACGTTTCATGCACAAATTCATACCCCTTCCCTTCCTTCAATTCCTTCGGGGGTGGAATTATCAAAAACGCTGAGACACGTATAAATTAATTTTCAATTGTCAGCCTAAACACAAAATTTGAAGATTCTAACTTCAAAACTGACGGACTTTCATACAAACTTACATCCCTTTTTTACCTCGTTAGGCGTGAAATTTCCAAAAACCCTTCCTTAGTGGATGCCTACACTGTATAAGGTACCTATGTACAAAATTTCAAGTCTCTAGGTCCAGCGGTTTTGGCTGTGCACGTATATATCACCCAATCAGTCAGTCAGTCAGTCAGTCATTCATTCAGTCAGTTTACCATTTTATATAATATAAGTATATTTATTATAATATAGATTATGAGTTTCACGCATGACACATGTTCGCGTGAACTTTCAGTGATGAAAATGATTAAATAAGCTCTGGGACTAAATGTGGCTTCTTTATGAAACAAATATTTATATTTGAAGGGGTATAAAGATCCTTTTAATGCTAACACAGGATCACAAAGAGTATATTTTAATATTGTGAAATCAGCAGGAAGTCTTAAGTTAAACTAACTATGTAAAAACACACGTGAGGATTGCAATTTCTAGACAAAATGTTAATCATTTAACAATATCGATGTATTAGATTGCAACATAAAAACAGATGGAAATACTCATACAATACATGCTCGTTTATAATAATGCCCCTTATGATTGAGGTAGTATTTGCTAGTTCAAACCAGACGTTATTGAGGTATTAATGGAGTTGTGTGTAAATACAGGAATTGTTATCCAATTATGAAATAATATCTTGGCGTTTTGATAAGAACCGAACCTGAGTTTCTAATAATTCTTAAAATCACAGAATTCTTATTTCATTCAACGTCCCATAAAATATCGTTTCCTTATGTTTAAAATTAATAAATGGAATATTCATCATGTCTTGCAATGGTCACACAAAGCCACAGAGTACGGAAGACGAATAACACCCCTCTGCCATTTGATTGTGACCCTAATGACGTAGCGGCGCTACACGGTGCTACGCCGCTACGCTGCTACGACGCCTACAACGCTACGGTCACACCTGACCACACAAATTAGAATCATGACTTTATTTACATAGCAATAAAGTATACTTCTTATTTTCCTCCTACGTAAAAGAGGGTTTCTGCAAAGGTAGACCCTTGTAACGACGATTGAATGATTCCATTTATCTTTCTTGTGTCATTATTTTAACATGATACTAGCGATTATGGCGCTTATGTGTTATACTTTAGAGACTAAATTTAATGTGTAACCTGATTTACTTGTATAATGGTGTCACAGGATGTGGGTTGCAGAAAATTAAGCAAATAATTGCGTTAAATCGTGGAGTTTCCACGACATGGTATCCGTTTTCTTTGTTTGTTGTTTATTTAGGAATTAATTATTATCGTCATTACTTTTTTTTTTTACGTGAAAACGACTTTTTGCTCGGTATGCTGGTGGTAAGTTCAATATTTCTGACCGACAACCATATGTAAGATTTCAACCGCTAATAACTACGAGACTTTTAACGCTAGAGTAATGGTTGAACTTTCAAAAGATAGGTTATATTTATAACAATATTAAGGCAGGATATAATTTGCCTCTGACGTCACAATGCGAGTGCACGCGCATGCGCGCGACCCTCTACTTTTCACCATGTGTCGAAATATCAATTCGTATAGCGCAAAAACATGTTTACCTAGGTCAGTTATTCTGGTGTCTTTGTCAAGAATTGACAAAGCACTACCAGGACCTAGAGACAACAGAAATATTGGACAAAATATGGTTAAAAATTCATATGAAGTTGACAATAGCAAGATAATATCAGATGTCGTCTCATATCGGCTGTAAATCTACTCAGAAATAAAAAATATTATAATTGGTGTAAGCTTAATTTATAAGAAATGCAATGAGTCTACTAAGTCTAGTGTCGAGCAGACACAATGGCTGCGGCAGTATCGGAAGCCGTAGTAAAATTCCAATAATATGTTTTCATGAAAACAAACGGCGCGGACTCGAACTGCGGCTAGTATTTTTTTTTTTGTTATCTGCGTAAATCAAGAACTTTTGAATAGGTATTTTTACCATAGTCATAGTTTAGTTTACGTCTCTAACCTTAAAATTTATCATTTTACTTTGATTCAGAGAAAAAAGAAGGCGTTTTTAACCGACTTCCAAAAGGAGGAGGTTCTCAATTCGTCTGTATGTTTTTTTATTTTATTTGTATGTTTGTTACGCGATTACTCAAAGACCGATGGACCGATTTAGAAAATTCTTTTTTTGTTTGATAGGGTATACTTCCGAGGTGGTCCCATATAAATTTTATTAACTTTGCTTGGGGAGTTTTTGAGTTAGCTTCAATAATGCGTATATTTCCCACTTATTTTATGTGGATGATGTGATGGTGTTTTAATAACTTCCTATCACTGTTATTTACATGGCTATATCTACAATTATTGTGCTCAATTATATATTCGAATTAGTGTGGGGTATGTGTGTAGTAGGTTCCACAACTAAAAAGTGAAAAATAAATACTCTTTAGCAAAAAATAAAACCGACTTCCAAAACAAAACACTATAAAGTGAAAAATAACTTTAATTTCGGTAGTCGGTGTCTTGGGTTTTGTATTGTCGGTTTTTGCCAAGTCGGTTTTATTTTTTGCTAAAAAGTTTTGTAAGTCATGGTGAGAAGCGTCTGCCCAGCAGTAGGACTATGCAGTCTGATGGGAACCAGTAAATATGGGAGTCCTACAAGTCTTTATAAAATACAGTAAACATATGTTCTGCCACACTTAAATGAAGCATGTGTGGCGTGGCAACGGTGTGGTAACATAAGGAAATGGTGTGGTTTAAAAGAAGATGTTGTGCCAAAAATTTTAAAAGTATGCTTAGTTGGTTTGGTCATGTTGAGAGGATGAATGACAGTCGGCTAACAAGGCAGATATAAGTGGAGACGCCGGGAGGGGACGTCCTAGGGAGACAGAGTGACAGTAACTAGAGATGTTCTTCAGAAGGGTCAGGTGCATACTACTCAAACATAAACGAGGCAAAAGGAGTGTGTAAGTTAAAGCAGGTGGCGTTCTGTAGTTTCTGCGTACCTCCATAGGAAGAAGGCGTGAGTTTATGTATGTATGTTATATGAAAAGAAATGATGATTATTTCTGTAATTACGTCATTTATTTACACATCAATTTTGTGGTCAATATTTTAATACTAGATACTATAGAACTAGATAGCGCCGACGTTTCCTCGCTGACAAAGAGATTTTGAAACAAATTCAGAGGTCATGGTCTCTTTTTAAAGTCCAAACATTATATTATTAAGATAATAATTACGTGTTACTAAAAGTGCTTGCTGTGTCTGGAAAGGCCTTTTGAAGAAAGAGCCATTATATTATTACATCTTCGAGTTGAGCTGTCTTGATAGACGGTATACTATATCCTAGCGCGTCTTGTTTGCTATACATTGAACATGCGTGCCGGGCGCGTCTACTGTTACTGGCCGATAATTTCCTGTTGATTCAATTAATTGCTGGCTTACAAACGTGTTCAGCTCAACGGGTATTATTACCACGGTAGGTATTTACAAAGTACGTCCTGTTATGCGTAGCAATTAACAAATGTTTGCAGTAATTGGAAGATAATAGACGTTATCTACCAATTATGGTGTCTGTTTTAATTATAGAGAAGACAAATGACTAGCTCCTTTTTAATAAACGTATATATGGCGTGTACTTAAAATGTCGTTCTGCTGCCAAACATCAAACAAGCATATTCGGCTAATGGGTAACAAATTGGCCATATCCTTGGTGTTGCTAAATTTTCACTTTGTATTGAAGTTGCGAGTTGTATGAGTCAGCTGTTATATAATATTATGTAGTTACCATATCAGGCGCGTGGTATCCATTGGGAGGGTTAAGGATTAAAAAAAAAATAGTTTTCATTTTGAATAATTCAGAGTCGTTTTTGATGAAATAAGAGTGGCAAATAACGTAATAGGGGCGCGCTATCGAACGGAATCAATAACAGAGTAAAATAATCAAAAAGTTATTTTTATAAAAACATAATAATCGATTTTGATAGAAGTAAGGGTGCCTAATGACTAAATAAGGATATGTTATTAGCAAAAAGATTCAAATCTTTAGTTATTACTTTATTAGGTACGTAATTAGGTCAGTAAGAGGACAATACTGTAAAGTACTGTCGCAGCATTTTCTTCTAAATTAGTTACTGCAAATATTCCCATTGCACGATGCTCTAACTAAAACATGAAAAATAACCCACCCTTTAGAGATGAGTTTATGTGGACGCTGCAGAATTCTTATTTGTCTGCGTTTCCCGCGAACTCCGTGTCAATATTTTGAAAGCTGGTTGAGGTTTCACTTGTGGAGTAATCCTTTTTGGAGAGACTTTTTCAGGTTTTTGCGTTAATGTGGCTCCGGCTTCGCTTTCAGTTTTGTTTACTTTGTTAGGGAAAAGTGCTTGATGCTGCTTTTTGCGTCTCGGCCTTTGGTGGATGGTCATTTCTCGGGTAGCATATGTTTCTATTCGACCCACAGTTTTTACTTTCGGCTATTTACCTGGTCAGGGGTAGGAAAGGGCCATAGGGCCATGGGCTAGCCATGACATACTTCTAGTTTGTCTGACGTCAGAAGTTTAGTCATGACATACTTCTAGTTTGTCTGACGTCAGAAGTTTAGCCATGACATACTTCTAGTTTGTCTAACGTAAGCAGTTTAGCCATGACATACTTCTAGTTTGTCTGACGTCAGAAGTTTAGCCATGACATAGTTCTAGTTTGTCTGACGTCAGCAGTTTAGCCATGACATACTTCTAGTTTGTCTGACGTCAGCAGTTTAGCCATGACATAGTTTTAGTTTGTCTGACGTCAGCAGTTTAGCCATGACATAGTTCTAGTTTGTCTGACGTCAGCAGTTTAGCCATGACATACTTCTAGTTTGTCTGACGTCAGCAGTTTAGCCATGACATAGTTCTAGTTTGTCTGACGTCAGCAGTTTAGCCATGACATACTTCTAGTTTGTCTGACGTCAGCAGTTTAGCCATGGCATTCATATAAATAGTTTGTCTGACGTCAGCAGTTTCATTTACGCTCTTTTTAAATTCAACTATTTCCGTTACAATTATTATCATACCGTGTTATGTAAAGTTCTGTGTGTCACCAGTTCCAAAAAACAACGTTAAAAAAGAACTTCCGCAGTTTGAATTCGCATAGCGCACACTAATTGATTAGCTACTACTGTGCGTGGGATTCGCCCCAAGTCCGAGTGGCATTCTCGAACGAAACCATTTTTTTTTATTGCTTACAAAGTATATTTCGCGTTGATCGGTAAGTTTGATTGCCGAAAGCCGAATAAAATGAAGCAGTCGCCGAGCAACTGGCAGGACTCGGATCAATGGCCGGTTGGTACATTTAGTTGGGTACCGTCGGCCATTCAGCTTTGTTTATAGGGGTGGTACGTAATATAAATTAATTATCTACGACGGCACTTTGCCGACAACCCTCCCGAAAATATCGCGCCGTGAATAAAGAGCCGGGTATTCATTTGGGATATCGTTAAAAGCAGAATAAAACGTTAATTGCATATACGTTTTGTGGTTTTTGTTGATGTTCTTGAAGGCGAGGATGAGAATTTGTATAGGTTTGTTTACTTCTTTATATTATTTTAAACGATGAATAGAATTAGTGGAGCGTTTGGCGGTTGGGGTCGTCGTGGATATTTGTAATGATTTTCTTCTCATGCATATGTTAGGAAACTGTCCCAAGAATGATCTATATAATATAATATGCCAATTTAGAATATATTAATTGAAAATGTTAGGTAATTAAATAAAATCATAATCGGAAGCACTTAAAATTATTTTGATACAACCAAGAACTAAGTTTAATTCCACTAACGAGTTTCCCCAAGTCATAACAAGTCCCAGAAAGCGATGCAACAATATTGTTTCAAACAAACAAAAACTCCCAATTTCCAGGATGTTTTTCTTTTGTTTTGAAACTCGCTGTAAAGTTTTATTATTTCATCATTAAGTTCGCGTTTGAGTTGTGTTCGTTAATCATTTATTTACGGACCCTGTTGATGTGGAGTCCTCCTTTGTTTTTGTTATAAGAAGTGTTACAAAAACTTATATTTCAATGATCATCAATGTTGAATAAGTTTATTAGGTTACACGTGTTTTGAGTGGCGTGTTATTATAATTTCCCTAAACTTTAGCTTTAAACTTTGTGAACTAGAGCCTAAACAGCATCTGTTAACCGTCAACTTTCCTATAGTGATCGCTACAGTAAATGATCACAGAAGTCATCGCCATAATCACTCCCGCTTGGTACAGACAGACAGTTATCAATCGCAGACGCTGTTGCCCGTTTTCACAGAATCCCTTAGTAGTATTTTACGACACCCAGTTGGAAAAAGTATGGACTATTTTCCACATAAACCCGACATTTGTCATTTCATTTGTTCTAGACGAATTGGGTGAGAATTTGTTGCATATTCTACTTTTCTTTGTAAATGATTCAGCTTTTTCCCCGAACGAACTGCTTCACAGACTATTCTACTGATCATGTTTTACTCTAACGTTAACCATTCACTCTCTCTTTCGTTTGTAGGTACTATTTTGACATACTTGTTCAATCATGAGCACAAATATGTATATATACACATTACAAATTTCAAAATCGTTTTTCTCGTGTAATAACGATTGCAACTTTGAGATAATATTTCATAATAGTATGGGTTCCAAAATGTTATGTACAGTAGGACAAAATCAATTTTAATAGTTGCTCAGTGTATATATTAACGGAAAAGTATGTAATCCTTCATTGTGTAAAATGCCTAAATTAAAAAGGAAATCTATGGTATATTTTGTAATAAGCACTTTGTATAAGAAACCTATACATTTCTTAAATAGCAATCGGAAATGCAAAAACCATTCTGTTTTAACCCTCGACGGAAACAGAGGGGTGTTATAAGTGTAACGTGTCTATCTGTGTGTCTGTCTTTGGCATCGTAGGTCCCAACCGGATGAACCAATTTAGACGCGCTTTAGAAAGCTGATTTTAGGGAGAAAGTTTTTAGCGATTACATTGAAGATCGAATGAGCATTTTTCCACTATGATGAAAGGAATTTTTGACACATAAGTCGTCATTTTGGCTGAATTATTGAACTTATTACTTTATTTATTTAATTCAAAGACCTATGTAACTTCGGCGGTATATCTAAGACTTTGTGCTGATCCTGCAGCATCAGGTAGTCTGCGGGATACCCAACCCGTGAGCAACTTACAGCAGATATAGCGTAGTTTTTAGATATTTCATCGTAGGTATCACCTCAGAATTGCATACAATTCCTAGGAAATAAACTCAAACTCAAAACTCTTTATTGCATTCATGTGTACATTAAGTTGTTACAATATAAGTAAGTTCCAACATGAAACCCGGTGAGGACACGGCAACATACCAATAACCTTATATTAAAAGTATGTCTGTGTGTATTCTTTTTGTGTATTTTTACGTAACTATAATATAATATGTAATTATTTATCTAGGTATCATATTTACTAAATACTTTGTTCTAGGTATTCTGCGACCGAGTAAAAACATTTTTGTGTTAGATATTCTTAGAATTTTCTGTTAAATTTATTGAATTTGGTTTCTTTTTTTATTTGTTCCGGTAATTTGTTGAAAATTTTAACTGCCATGTAGTATGGGCTATGGTAAAGCATTTTGATCCGTGAGGGTGGAAGATGTAATCTATTTTTATGGCGTGTGTTATGAATGTCTTTTGTTTTTGGAAAAATGTTGCTACATTACATTACATGCTATATATTCATTTCACAGGAAATGTGTGTATTAAAGAATCTTTGAAACATTATTTTACACATTTCCTAAGTAGGCTCAGAATTGCATATATTTCCTAGGAATGATGTACATACAGTTCCTAGGATTCATACATTTCCGGTAACATATACATAATTAGTGCTCATTCAACGGCGAACAATCACAAAAAGGTTTCTGTAATCGAATGACAATGAGCGTTGTTCCTCTTAGTAGTCTGCAAACATGGGAGCCAACACTGTCTGTTTTCCTTTGTAGTGTTTGTGACAAACATTTGGGGCAAATACCACCCTTTGTGGTTGGTGTTACTACCACTAACGCTTTTGTGGGAGTTGATTGATGCGATGTGAGATAGAAACTTGAATGTTTTAGTATTCAAGATCGTATTTGTAATGTGGGAATGAACAACCTGTTGTTTTCCCACTTCAAAGTTTAATTCAGCGAAAATACGAAATTGATGACAACGTTTCATTGCCTTTCAAGAGCAAGTTTCGTCATTATACTTTCTACATGGTTAAAATCCATAACCTTGTGTTTGTAAAGTTGTAAAACCTTCGTACCCAGACTTTCTTGAATGATTTGATATTAATGAAAACAAATGGTTTTTGTTTTATCAAAATATCTGCGATTCATTCATTTGTTTCTGTGAGAGAAAGGCATCGGCCTTTAATATTGCTCGTCGTGGTGGATT
Source organism: Dicycla oo (assembly GCA_948252095.1). Taxonomy (NCBI): domain Eukaryota; kingdom Metazoa; phylum Arthropoda; class Insecta; order Lepidoptera; family Noctuidae; genus Dicycla; species Dicycla oo. The sequence goes on along the minus strand of OX411715.1, from coordinate 33,502,962 downwards.
AAATCCGGCGGAAAGCTAAGTTTTACCAAAATTCTATTCTGGGAAAGGTTTGAAAGGAAACAAGTTAATCCTAAGCTCTTCAAGTTTATTAAATGTCTTGAAACGTATATCAAGTAATCTCTCAGGTGTAAAATATGGGATTTGGTTAAGGTTTTGTCATCTACAAATATTTGTAAATCTATGTTAAATCAGGGAAGTTGATTGTTGAGTTGTGATTTGAATATACGGACAATTTAATTTGGTGCTCAATTTCAATATACAGTAATTAAGTAATTTATTTCCTTTTAGATACAACGTAATACAGCCGTGGACCCAGCACTGCAGTAGAGTGAGTTGATTGACTGACCCCATTTATGTCACAGTCACCATAACAGCGGTAGTAGTGTGTGTCTGTAGTAGTAGTGAGTGAGTTTTAAATAAAACATGAAAAAGCTCTTAAAAATATAAAAGTTATTTCATTTTTATAGTATTTTTAAATCAATCCCGAAAAGCCAGTATACATACATAATCATACATAAAATCACGCCTTCTTCCCACAGGGATAGGCAGAAACTACAGAACGCCACCTGCTACAATCCTTACATACTCCTTTTGCATCGTTTACGTTCATACCCTAATTGCGTAACACACTATCGTTCGGAATCTGAATAATTTTGAAAGAAATTGTTAATCCATTGCTTCATAAGTTCGAAAAATTTGTCATCTTAACACCGTAAATAACGCAATGAACGTTGTTGAACTGTCAAAATGAAGCCGATTCCGAATGATAGTGTGTTACGCAATTAATTGAGGAGCTCGTGGCTAAGTAATAACAGCCGCACGGGTCGATCCATCAGGTTAAGCATACCGAGACTCCTCCGTGCCTCGGAAAGCACGTTAAGCCGTTGGTCCCAGCTGTCATTCGTGGATCTTTGACAGTCGTTACGGGTCGTTAGAAGCCCAAAAGTCTGACAACCAGTCTTACCAAGGGGTATCGTATTACCCAGTAAGTGGATTGTGGAGGTCAGATAGGCAGTCGCTCCATGTAAATTACTGGTATTCAGCTGCATCCGGTTAGACTGGAAGCCGACCCCAGCATAGTTGGGAAAAGGCTAGGCAGATTGAGTGTGTTACGCAATTAGGGTGCTGGTCATACACGCACGCCGGTTGCGAGTACTACGCACCTGACCTTTCTGAAGAACATCACCAATAAGGTCACTATGATGTCCTCCTATGGCGTCCCCTCCCAGCGTTTCTACTCGCATACCTTTTGTTAGCCGCCTGTCATTCATCCTCTGAACATGACCATAGCATATCCTTTTAAATTGTTGTCACGACATCTTCTTTTAAACCGCACCGTTACCTTACCACATCAGTCCTCAGCCCATCATTATAGTCACACCACACTTTGCAAGGAACGCAAGTAGAACAAAGAAATCAGTATCTACTATAAAATTAGGAACTTTTCTGATTTTATTCGGAATAAAAGCCGAAACGGTTACCACTTGGTAAGTATAGTTTCTCAAAGAGATATCAAAACTCGTGACCAGTTGATACAGTTTTCCTATGAAAGTTGACTAAATTATGACGTCACATGGAAGTTCCAAGTCGTGGGTAACGACTTCGGAAGTTTTCTCGTCTTGGTAATGAACGCGCATGCTGCCACTGACTTCCAGCGGCTCCGACTTGAGGGTCTGTGGGTTTGTTTATTAACTGAACTACTTATAAAATTTGCTTAAATGCAATGTTTGCAAGAATTGTCTCATTGTAGGAGTTATAATTATCTTCTTAGTTAAATTGTAAGGAAAGTGTGTCGAGGGTTATGAAATTGTAAAAACTCATGACTTTCTTCCATGCCAGTGCAGGTGCGAGCCAAATACTAACTAATTAAGAATTTATTAAGTACAGCAAGCAATTTTATTATTTCTTGATAAATTTCTTGTGTTAAATGTGTAGGGATCTCAAAACTACTTTAATAATTTTCTCGTAAAAATATATCCCCATAAAGCGCGATGAGCCAGACAAACGACTCGCAATAACCACACAATGTTAGAGATTAGCGACCATAACAAGTTTGTCGCCGCTTGTCTCGTAACCGCTCAGTACGCTCAGCGTCACCCGCTACTTGTTGACTCAGGGAATTACTGCGTACTATTGTTTTGACCTCATTCTGTCAGTACACTAGTTCTTTTAGTTTTATTAAGACTAGTAAATACCTAGCTGCTCGCCTGGCGCCATCCATAATGCTAATTGATTAACTTTTGGGCAATTACCATACACAGGCAGACACAACATAGCATTGTGGCGGCATCTATATCGCCACATGTGAACTACGCATCACACTGACGTCACGCACAATCCTGCATCGCGCACCACGCGACTAGCATATATACAACGTCCCGGCATCAATCTTCGGGCAGTAGCCCATCAGATACAACACCCATCGGGTCGGAGGATCCTTCCTTTCCTATAGGGAATGAGTGAACTTTACACCCTGTTCCTCATGCCTTTATAGCATCATCATCATTCAAGCTCAATTGTTTAAGGTCATTGCTCCCTTTCACAACATTGTATTAACGAAGTGTAAGCACGTCGAAAAACGCTTGTTTTCAAACTTCACGCATTTAGGAAATGATATAAAAAAAATATAAACAGTAGTATTATACCTACTTTTGTTCATAAGGTACAGACCCATTTATACTGGGCTCGCTTTCTAGACTTACCAGATGCAGCTGAATACGAGTATTGTACATGAAGTAACTAATAGCAAAGAAAAATTAACGAAACATTGCACAGACAAAAATCAAAGCTGTCAAAATCTTGACTATAAAATCCAACAAAACATTTTTCATTAGGGGGAAAATCTAACAAAAACTGATTAATTTCACGATTAATTGGAAAAGAAATCACCTAAAGCAAATTTCTACGTGGCCTTAGCCGACGAGTTTTCCCAGCAATTATCTTTCTCTACCTACCGATACTTTGCTAAAACAAAACAAAATACTTTGAGAGAATACTAGGAGAGCTCGTACCGTAAGTGACTAAGCTTGTAAGCCCTTACAAGGCTGCTCAGGCCCAGGGGCTAACAAAACTACGCTGGGTCAAAATCTTCCTTACGCCGCCGCCGCCCGCAGGGATATTATATTCTTTTTCTATTTCTTACATTAGTATCGGATTCTGAAGGTATCATTTGCCAGATACTAGGGTAGGCAATAGATGGTTGTGTTTGGTTTTAGGGTATGATATGTGCACAAGAGCGAAAAATAAGGTGGAAAAGTAGTTGGTTTTCTGGGCTGACAGATGGAATCAGGCATTACATTACATACATAACGTACGTTACATACATATACATACATAATCAGCCTATAAAGTTCCCACTTGACTGCTGGGACACAGACCTCCTCTCTTTGAGACGCAGTTGGCCGTAATCTAGCACGCGGCCCTGGTGCAAGTTGGTACACGTCACAAGTCTGCGAATTTTTAGTTAATGCCGGTTTCCTCAAGATGCTTTCCTTTACAGTTTTGAGAGAAATGGCATTTATGGCATTACTCTGAATTATCTATGAGGATCATGCTAAAATATATCATAAGATTGTATTAGATTATATACATAGTTTGATAAATGTTCTTGTTATGCTCTAAATTTTGTCAAAAGAAGGAATAAATAATTGAAGAATTACGCATTTTACAAGAGTGTTCAGGGATTAAAATGATTTTTATATGGTATTTAAATTTCTGTTTTCACAACATTTTTTTCTCAATCCTAACAAATAATTCCCTCCTCATATTGTTATTCATAATCGCACTTTCTGAAGGAAAATCAAAGAAAAAAACCCTAGCAAAAAGAAACATTATTTTCAAACAGTGATTCCCACAGTTGTTTGTATGCGACACTCGTTGGCAACTCAAACAAACGTGAAGTTCCGCTGAGAATCCTAAGGAGCTCGTGTTTGGGATGTGAGTCTAATTATCTGCTGACCTTGTTATCTTTGACGGGTGCTATGAGATTTGATATTTATGAGAAAAAGGGAGCAAAAGTGATTGAATTTAGATGTCGATATTCTTTTGTTTATTTCTTGGCGCTTTGAAAGTGGAATCAATAATTTTTGGGCTGATTAATCTATCTAGCATTTATTTGCTGACACAGACAACGCACATCGGCTGTCATTCGTGGACCTTTGACAGTCGTTACGGGTCGTCAGAAGCCCGAAAGTCTGACAACCAGTCTTACCAAGGGGTATCGTATTACCCAGTAACTGAGTTGTGGAGGTCAGATAGGCACTATAGGCAGTCGCTCCATGTAAAATACTGGTATTCAACTGCATCCGCTTCAACTGGAAGCCGACCCCAACATAGTTGGGAAAAGGCTAGGCAGACAGACAGACAACGCACATCCTAAACCACTGGGTCTAAAAGCATGAAATTTTGCAAAATATTTTCTTATATTATATAACGAAGGAAGGTTATTAAAAAATCATCCTTAGGGGTTAAGTAGAGGATGCCAGTTTGTATGGAAGTTCGTCATTTTTGCCGATCGATCCCATCAGGCGCACGGCTTGTTGTTTTATAGAAAAAGATATCAATAGCAACCTATCGATGGATGTCTATGGTTACAATTATCCTACAGATGTGTAGGTAACATATTATAAGTAAGTATAATCTGGATAGATATCCAAGATATCGTCTAAACTTATGCTTATGATATCTTATACGTACAGTTTGTGACACACCTAGTAAGAATAATTGACAGGAAAGTAGCTCATCAATCAATCAGTATACAAAAGAGGGGGCTGTCAATGGCTTTATAAGTAAAATATTACCGGTACATTCTGTTATTCAAACTAAAATAAGCAGTCTCTGTTATTAACACAACAATATGTTACATACTGTTACGACAAGCCAGTTCGTATTACAATATAATGCCTTTTAAGTTATTATTTTTAAAAGAAAACAAAAACAAACCACAATTTACTTTCTTTAGTAATACATCAAAAGCCTTTGACATTGTGCAACTTTTGTGCTTTTAATTGTACATTTATTTTCAGACATTTTTATCAAAATCACTAATACAAATACTTCTTTAACACTCTTTTTAAAAGATCTTGGTATTGAATACATCTAAGTTAACGTTTATTTTAGAATGCCCTTTTAAACAAATGATCTGACGTTTGATTGAACCAATAACCTTACAAGTAAAAACAGAAAGTTTAACATTTAAAATAAATCGTAAAAGGTGACCATCTGTAGTTCCTGCCTACCCCTACGGGGGAAATAGCGTGAGTGAGTGAGGTACATTTATAAGTATGTACAGTAAACGCTCAAAAGTCCATAAGCATGCTAAGGATTATATTGCTATGAACTGTGCGAGCACGAACCAATACGTGTGCGTGGATGAGCCAACATTCCGCAGATAACACACACTAATGAATTGTCGCATGTCGTCGTACTACGCGAAATAACATTATATTTCTGTTGCATTTAGAATAACTCGTCATAGTGGCGACCTGTTCTTACCATTGCATTGCTAAAATTCGCACAAACATAACATGTGCTGGTAGCTGTTTGGGCTAAGCAATGGTTTCACGATCAATGAAGTCTGAGTTCGAATCTTAATCACAACGTTGGACTGTTTTTTGTTTCTTTGGAACCATAATAATATATTCCTATTTTAAGCAAAAACTTGTAAGATGTTTATTTATTATTTATTTTTATAAGAAGTTAAATATTAGTTATTGTATTATATATTTAACTATTTTTGTGATTTTTAATTTATCTTTTCGGTGTTGGAAGGTTTAAATAAAAAAGTCGTGCTGAATGGTAACAAAAATGTTTATTTGTTTTATTTAGTTATTTATAAAATTAACAAACTTAAGAGAATTGTGACGTTACATTTCTACTAGATAAAAGAACTTTTTTTTAACCGTTCATAGGATTTTTTGTTGTATACCCACTTAGTCAATTCATAATAACATAACAAAGAAATGATATTCTAATAACACAAATATAATTGTCAATACCTATTTAGTTTTCTATGATCTACCTTTCTAACTTTACGAAATGAGTGACCAAGCGAACAAGATAAAGAATATTATATTTCTGTCCCATTACTTCCAATCAAGTAAAAACTTACAAAAAGTCAAGTACTGCGTGAGATTTGAACTCACGGCTCACTGATTCACGCATCTATCTGCACGCGCTTAACCGCTAGGTCATCTTTACACATGTTATAACTTTGAAATTATGAACTACAATCAGTTGTTGACGACAATAATTATGCATGTTTATATTCTTGGAAATAGAAGGTCTTAAGTCAAACTAAACGCCAAGCTATTGCTTTGTGAGTTTGCTTATCGACTTTTGGTCGCGACTGTACATTAATGTTTACATGATGATTCTTACACAATATGCTATGAGTGCGGTCATAACAAACTCAGCCACAGATCGAACGACAAATACTACTTTCATTAAAACCTCAATCCCGAAAAGAAAACAGTTCACGCTTGACCAGTTTATCTACAAATGCGTCTCACGACATTGTTACGGACAAAATGTATTTGCACTCTGTAATATTTTATCAGACGAAAGGGAATTCAGTGAAAGCTTAAAAGATTGGGCAGTATTTCACTATAACATCAATCTTTTCAGCTAAATTGAGTAAAGAAATGGTTTAAAAAAATCATGAGGCCTTGGATTTAGAGGAAATCTGTGGAAACTGCCGAAGACATTTTATTTTTATTTCCTCAGAGGGAAAACCGGTAGAAACAAAGGTGCTGTCGTAAAGTTGTAATAATTATGATAATTATAATGTTATCATTGGAGTTCTTCTTGACCGTTTGGCTAAGGTCCACACAGTTTCTTACAATACTTATTAAAGTATCTCTTGTACACTCATTCAGATTCTGGCGCAATAAAAAGTTCAATTCACTGTAATTTGCGAACTTTTATGTAAAACGACTAAGACGAGGCTTTAACATTTCATTAAAAGTTATTTTCTAGTCTAATTCAAAGGAATAAAATTAAAATAAAATATAGCCAATTCGTCAAAATTAAAGTTTTCGTCGACTTGACTCATTTGACACAAAAAATCAAGCGCAGTTTTTGGCAAAAATAAATGTTACTGTAGAAAGTTCTCTCGTTAACCGAATTGTTCTTGAAAGGAGAAATTATAACTTAATGTTTGTGCCGACGTCTTCATGAGTTTTCGTAAAAAAAAAAGGTTGAATTGAAGAAACTTTGTAGGAAAATTCAATTATTCATTGAAATACTTTGAGCGATGTTGTAATTTGCTTTAGAATTGTTAGTAATAAAATAAACAAATATAATACTAGTTACAAGATATTTTATCATCTAAAGCAGTTTCTGTTTGAATTCTTAAAAACTTTTTTGTTTATTTATTTTAAATAGAACGTCCGAACCCAATTGCACTATTTAAACATATAATTTATTTAACAGAGTCATGCATTCTTCTTACAAAAATTCAAACATTCTGATAGTATCATCTTCCATTCATTCGCAAACATATCAAAGTCTGTGTTTGAGTCTAGGACAGCGTTAATAGCGGCTAATATCTGTGGAATAGGTGACTTGGAGTGAACAAAACTACGGCAAGTTGGAACAGCCAGTAAGCGGTTTTATGCTACGACAGTAATTGTCTGGGACTAATAACTTGCAGATTTCATTATGCAGATCAGGAACATCAATAATGTATCAACTTGTAATAAAATCTCTTTGGCTATACTATTTGTATCTGGCTGGTTTTGGTATCATTGAAAGTTTAAATTTTAAAGAACATAATTCCAAATTCAACTTAGGAAAATGTGTGATTTTTATTTGTTTTTCGTACCGTCAAGATGAGTGAATCTAATGAAGAAATTCGATACATTTTAAAATTTTACTACAAAAAAGGAAAAAATGCAACGCAAGCCGCGAAAAAAATTTGCGATGTTTATGGACCTGGTTTAAGCGTTTTCAATCCGGAAATTTTGATGTCAAAGATGCACGTCGCTCTGGTCGCCCTATTACGGATAAAATGGATGCCATTTTTGAAGAAGTGGAGCAAGATCGGCATATCAGTAGTTACGACGTAGCTGAAGAACTGGAAATTGACCACAAAACAGTTTTGGCGCATTTGAAAAAAACTGGGTACACAAAAAAGCTCGACATTTGGGTACCTCACGAGCTCACTGAAAGAAACCTAATGAACCGTGTACTCATTTGTGATTCTTTATTACGACGTAATGAAACCGAACCATTTTTGAAGAAGCTGATAACTGGTGATGAAAAGTGGATCACGTATGACAAGAACGTGTGAAAAAGGTCGTGGTCAAAGGCCGGTCAGGCTTCACAGACTGTGGCGAAACCCGGGTTAACTCGCAACAAGGTGATGCTGTGTGTGCTGTGGGATTGGAAGGGCATTATTCATTATGAGCTGATACCACCAGGCAGGACCATCGTTTCTGAACTCTACTGCGAACAACTGATGAGATTAAAGCAAGAAGTTGAGAGAAAGCGGCCGGAATTAATCAACAGAAGGGGTGTGGTTTTTCATCATGATAACGCTAGACCTCACACATCTTTAGCCACTCAGCAAAAATTAAGAGAGTTTGGCTGGGAGGTGTTAATGCATCCGCCGTATAGTCCTGACCTTGCACCTTCAGATTTCCACCTGTTTCGGTCTCTTCAGAATTGTTTAGGCAGTGTCAGGTTAACATCACGAGAGGACTGCCAAAACCACTTGTCGCGGTATTTTGACCAGAAGTCCCAAAATTTCTATAGAAATGGGATCATGTCCCTACCTACAAGATGGCAAAAAGTTATCGAACAAAATGTTACCTACATACTTTAGTTAAAAGTAAATAAACTATATTAAAAAATGTTTTGAATTTTCTTAAAAAATGCGAAGAAACTTTTTCCCCAACCTATTATTACAGTCATCTGATCGCGCGACCGTCTTACTTCTAGAGAATTGAAACTTAAGCAACCCAACAAGAATTTAGTGGGATACAAGAGAGGGTAAAACCCGTACAAGTGCTTGTAAAGGTATCTAAGGAATACTTTTTGAACTTTTAATAAAGCTAACGCAAACTACTTTTCAAAAGGATTCCATACGCACGCATTAGACTAAAGTTTGCTACGGACTAATGCCTCAAAAACAAGCTTGATAACCTGGGGGATGTGGAAATCACGATAGTTCCTTAAAACAAAGCCAAGGCGCCTGAAGGACTCCTTGGCAGTGGATGTGATGCGGTCGTGGAAAGTGAGCTTACGGTCGAACATGACTCCCAGGTCTTTCATGGAATCAGTTCTTGTAATTGTATCTCCATTCAGTTTATATGGAAAGTTGACTGGGCGCCGCATTCGACCAAAATACATCACGTATTTTGGTTTATTAAAGTCCATTTTATTTTCTAAACTCCACTTATACACTGAATCAATGTCTGATCGCAGAGCATGCTCAGATTTTTTCTTTTTTTATGCGTAACATCTTTCTCTCGCTTTCCTGCAATATGTGGGGGTGATTTCGTGAAAAAGGACGGAAGTGTGTAACAGGAAGCCGGAGAAGTGCGCGCTATTTGATTTGACCAATGAGCGCGCGCGATGCTAGCGTTAACCGTCAGATGGTACCAACCCAAACAGATGTCAGATGTTACACATCATATGCGACTACAGTAAGGCTCGCTCGGTTTTTTGCTCTATTACTGCTTTTGATTTTATCTGGAACTAAACTAGATTATAATTTCGAATGAAAAGTAAATCTTACAACTACATAATTGTACTACATACAGGGTTATTGGTAATATGTCAGCAATCCATTATGGGGATGTCATTGTAGGGTAGGTCATTTGCAACCAAATCATCCATTTTGTATTTTTTTGAAGATACCTGCAGTACAACAAATACACCTTTGCAAATTCGTGAAAAAAAAAAAAAAAAACATTGCATGATATATTTTTTTTTATTATTATTATCTGCTTTCTAACACTTCAGTACATAATAATCAACCATAAAATGACAATTACTTATAATTTTGAGCAGGTTTTTTAGGCTAAAATGCTGGATTTCTGCAAAAAAAAAAATGGTTGACATTTGTATAGGAGTCATAAGGGATCGTTTGGTTACAAAGGACATCTCCTACATCCCGTTAATGGATTGCCGACATAATATTACCTGTATATTGCTGGTTTTGAAAAACTCCTTTGTAATGTCAAATAATAGCTATTGACGTCACAGCGCCATTCATCACAAGCTTTACATACTCCGCGCATGCTATCATTTTTCATCGTCATTCTTCTTTATGCCCATCTCTTTCTACCGTCATACGTTAGAAAGAGATGTCTTCAATATACAGTTGATGGGTACAACACGTGTATGGACTTAACAAGCTCGACGATATAAACCTTCCTGATATATTATCCGGTAAAAGGATCATTTTCGAATCTCTTTGGCCAGTACAAAGATGACACACGATTTGATTGAAAAATTGCTCATAAAAAATAAAATAATATGTTTTTGGTGCGAAAAATGTTGAAATCTACCATAATCATGAGAACAATAATAAAATATGATGAAAATAATCATTTGACAACACTTTTTAGGGTTCCGTACCTCAAAAGGAAAAAACGGAATCCTTATAGGATCACTTTGTTGTCTATCTGTCCGTCTGTCTGTCAAGACCCTTTATCTCGGCAACGCGTGGAGGTATCGGGTTGAAATTAAAACCCTAGAAGCTGTGAAAACAATCAATCAATCAAATTTTGTAAATACGTTGTCAGGTGTACAGACACGGACATAGGGTACTTTTCATCCCGAAATAAAGTACTGTTTCCGAGGAAAACAACAATAACTTTCTTATGATGGCGCCACGTATCTTTCGAATCATGATTGCATTATTACGCTTTCATGCTAAAACTGCTGAACGGATTTGGATGTTTGGCACATTGGTAGACCTGGATTAGGAAATAGGATACTTTTGATCCCGGTAGTACGATCCCATGGGATAATTTTCGACAAGCACGCGGGCGAGGCCGCGGGAAAAAGCTAGTTGGTAATAAATTGTTTGGAAGCTCATCTACATAACGCTATTCTTCTGATGTTATTAAGATACGCCTCATAGCAAGCGGAGCGAGGAAAGTGAACTGTTGGTTTAATAAACGATATTAATTTATTTATTTAGGCTCGTGAACGACTACAAATTGGTTCCATTAGAAAAAAAAAGTGAGCGTACATTTTGTATTCTTTTACTTTTTCTAGTTCATTTCATGATTATGTGGATAACATTTTTGGATCGTTTTTGTTTGATGTAATAAAGTAAATCGATGTAGCAACGAAAACATTTGTACGAAAATAAATGTGAAAACGATAATATTACAGAAGCCTCTTGAAATATAATGTAATTTATCTCTGAATAGTGTGTATTTTACATAACATAATATCAGGCCTTGTTTCCCCGATGGGTTGGCAGAGCTAGACCTATAGTACCTTCTGCATTTTATCCCTAAATTACAGTGATTTATAAAGGGTGGCAGGGGACATCGGCCGCCACCTGTTGCCATGGATTCCTGATACCTGTTACATGATTCTGAAACCCTGTGCGTCAGTTATAAAAAAAAAATTGCTGTTCCATACATTTTGACCGCGTAGGTATTAAGTGCACTCTATGAAACAGCTGATATATATTTTTTTGATAACTGACGAAAAATTTTTACACGAGTAAGTCTTGATGTGTTGAATACACGGTTAGACTTTGCGTTTCGATGTCCCGCCATCCTGTATATCTCGGCTGACAGTGCGACCTGGCCACCGCGGCGTCTGATGTATCCAACCGTAATGCTCACGAGTGACAAATGACTGTATTTCTTACAAATATCAGCCTTTATACGATTCGCTTCAAATTGCTTCCAATACTTTTCCTTATTTTCATTCCTTTGATCGGGATATTTCTTTGTACTCGAGCTTTGTGTTTGGAATTTAGGGCATATTTTACTGTTTTTAAGAAAATCATTTTCATATTCTTGCAGTGAAAGCTTATTTATTGAAAAACTGGCTTTTGTTGTGAATGTCTTACTACATACCACCACGCCTGTAATCTCCGAAGGGTTAGGCAGAAGTGTAGCTATAGTAACACCCACATTTCACTAGTCATGTTTAACTCCCATGTAACAGGGGGCGAGCCTGTTGCCATGAATCGGACATAAATCCAGACTCCGGCCTGTTACTGAGACATTCCAGATGGAAAATCCCAGAAACATTTTTCCCGACCTGGGAGTCAAACCCAGGACCTCAACCTCAACAATAGTGCCTGCGACCACGACACCAACGTCTTATTACTATATATATATAAAAAAAAAAAAACATAAAATAATGATAATGAATTACAACTATAATTAATTACGTATTTAGCTTTGATAATTTTTATTTCCAATAGGAAAATGTTTTGAGTTTTATTCAAAGCTTAGATTTTTATTATATCTTTTTCTTTTATATTTCTTAGATAATGTTTAATCTTATAAAATAACTGCGCACCCCTTGCCTAAATTGATATGAGCTAGGATTAGTTAGCCTAAAGACTTGTGATTACCGAAGTTAGCCTAAACAAACTCGACTAGGTACCAACATTCAGCCAGTATTTATAAATTGCAAAGCTGCGCTTGCCACAGAACATGAATGCCAACGATACTATAATGACGTGCATAACCAGAACGGCAACCAGCTATTAACGTAAATAAAACTCATTAAGTACTAAAGCCAATTTGAATTCTAATAAAATTTACTTTGTGTGATTTCCTTGCTCAATTTGGCTTTAGCAATATTGTAATTGGTCTAGTTATGGCTCCTATAACAGAGTATTTTTATTGGTGGGCTGCAGTCACTTACTTCTTTGGAATTATTTACCTTGTGTTGCAATGCGGTACCTATTATAATGGTTTTTTTTTATTTGTGATGGGTTTGCTCTTGACTCTAGTCTAGGTCAGAGGCAAAGTCGACGATGGAGTGAGCTTACACAGAAGAAGCCTGTTCACTCTCACTTTGAAAAGATTAGGGTTGTATGCGTTCGGAAACACAGATGCAGGTAGTGAGTTCCACTCCTTTGCTGTGCGCATTATAAAAGACATTTGGAAGCGCTTAGTGCGAATTGGTGGAATAGCAACCAGGTAGGGATGGTAACTGGCAGTGCATCTAGATGTCCAATGGTAGAAGGGGGCCGGTGGAATGAGGTCGTGGAGTTCTCGGGCACACTCTCCGAAGCGAATTGAAATGTTCGTGATAGAAATTGTAAGGAAGCTGATTTTCATAAAGGTTGATTTATAAAACCATTTGGGTCTGATTTCTCCACTATTAATTACTTTATCGTAAGTCAGTCATAAATCAAGGAGTGGTGTCCACTTCTTATCAAAACCATTTAAAATCTTTTTCTTTCTCCTAAGAATTACGTACAACTTTCAACATTCAAGTCTAATATTTCCTATGATACTTTTCACCGTTTCAAACATTCCAGCTTCTGTTGAGTACCTAACCCTCACGACGGAAAAATAAATTATGCGATGTCCGGGGACATATAACTCGTCTCAACAAGATTTAACTACAAAACACCTAGCATTTCCAACTCATTCATATTTTATTTCGTTAGAAAGTGTTATATTCTGGAAAGTAAAAGTTTCAAGGTATGATTTTTGAAGCAGTTGGCCTAAGTTTGTTAAAGTTAGTCTGTTTAGCGAAGCTAGAAGTTAGGTTGTGGCTCATTAGGGGATAAAAAGAAAAGGTAGATTAATTATTAATATAATTTATTATCTGCCCGTACTACCGGGATCAAATTATCCTATGTCCTAATCCAGGTCATAGTCTACCCATGTGCTAAATTTCATCCAAATCATGATTCGAAAGACACGTGGCGCCATATATTATCATAAGGAAGTTATTGTTGTTTTCCTCGGGAACAGTACTTTTTTTCGGGATGAAAGGTACCCTATGTCCGTTTCTATACACCTGACCACGTATATGCAAAATTTTAGGATGATCGGTTCAGTGGTTTAGGCGTGAAAAGGTAACAAACAAATAAACAAACTTACTTTCGCATTTATAACATTAAAATGTTAGACTTAAGTTAAAATTTGGTACACATATGAATTTATGTGACCCAAACACGAACGTGTCACGTAAATAAATGAAATTTTAATATCAGGGTCAATTTTGGGGGTGAATAAGAAAAGTAAAAAAAAAAGTTTTCAAACTGTACTGTGTGACATATCAAAAAAAGGGCCTCAAAGTAAGGGTCTTAAATATATATTTTTTTTAATATTCAAATAAACTGTTTTAAAGTTATTTGAGAAAATAGACAAAAAATTACCATTCCCCACCTTATTTTCGAAACTACTAGGCTGAGCTTAAAGTTAAAAAAAAAAAATACATAAAATAGTTCTATATCTATAGATTACAGGAAAACTTATAAGAAGTCTATGGTATTAAAATAACATACTCGTAGCAAATCTCTCAATATTGTGCATACAAACTTACATATGCAGTTGGAATGTATGGGAGAAGATGTTTTTCAACTACAATGTTAAGTTTGTTCGTGGGATAAATTCATCCCAACTACGAAACCCTTCATTGTGCGTGGTCCAACACGCACTTGGCCAGTTTTTAGGATTCCGTACCTGAAAAGAAAAACGGAACCCTTATAGGATCACTCGTGTGTCTGTCTGTGTGTCTGTCTGTCCGTCTGTCACAGCCGATTTGCTCCGAATCTAATCAACTGATTAAGTTGAAATTTGGTAGACATATGTATTTTTGTGACCCAAACACGGACGTGTGACGTAAATAAATGAATTTTGAATATGGGAGTCAATTTTAAGGGGGTAAGAAAATTAAAAAAATAAATTTAAACTGAGCCGTGTGACATATCAAATGAAAGGGCTTACTGTGAGGGTTTCAAATATATATATTTTTTAAATATTAAATAATATATATATTTTAAATAATTTTAAAGTTATTTAAGAAAAGAGACGAACATTTACCATTCCCCCCATATCTCCGAAAGTACTGAGCCTAAAATTTTGAAAACAAATATAGAAAATAGTTCAATATCTATAGATTACAAGAAAACCTACAAGAAGTCTATGGTCTTAAAACAAAATGGTAAATATCTCAATATTGTGCGTACTAACTTATTGCAGTTGGAATGTATGGGAGAACATGTTTTTCAACTGCAATGTTATGTTTGTTCTTGGGATTCATCCCAACCACGGAACCCTTCATTGTGCGTAGTCCAACACACACTTGGCCAGTTTTTGTAAATTACGCATTAATCTACAAACAAAACATTTTATGACACCGGTATTCGGTCCGAAAAAGTTTTTCATCCCTAAATCGGGCCGATAATATACTTCCGTAATTTATCAACTTTTTCTCCCAATTTTTCTTCGTTGTTCAGATTAGGAATTTTCCAAGTCGTTAATATTTTATTTCATCAGAGCCGGTTGGCATAAATTTCAGTAATGAATCATCTGCGGATACGGCTCTTAGCCGACGATAGATCAATTCGAAAGGATTTATTGTACTTGTTTCAGATTGTGTTGTTTATACCAATAATTTGGATATAAAAGAAAGTTTTGGAGTTGTATTTTGGGTCAAGATTACTTTTGTTTTGTCGTGGTATTTTTAACTTTAATTAGAGCTATAACTCTTAATACAAATACCAAAAACAAAATCAAATATAAGTGTTTAAGTAATAATATTCACAAATAAGTATTAGCTCCGCTTGCACCACCAATCACTAAATATTCACAAATACGTGTTAGCCCCGCTAGCACCATCAATCACTAAATATGTGTATTCACAAATACGTGTTAGCCCCGCTAGCACCGCCAATCGCTAAATATTCACAAATATGTTTTAGCCCCGCTAGCACCACCAATTACTAAATATTCACAAATACGTGTTAGCCCCGCTAGCACCACCAATCACTAAATATTCACAAATACGTGTTAGCCCCGCTAGCACCACAAATCGCTAAGTATTCATAAATATGTTTTAGCCCCGCTAGCACCACCAATCACTAAATATTCACAAATACGTGTTAGTCCCGCTAGCACCACCAATCACTAAATATTCACAAATACGTGTTAGTCCCGCTAGCACCACCAATCACTAAATATTCACAATTACGTGTTAGTCCCGCTAGCACCACCAATCACTAAATATTCACAAATACGTGTTAGCCCCGCTAGCACCACCAATCGCTAAATATTCACAAATATGTTTTAGCCCCGCTAGTACCACCAATCACTAAATATTCACAAATACGTGTTAGTCCCGCTAGCACTACCAATTACTAAATATTCACAAATACGTGTTAGCCCCGCTAACACCACCAATCACTCAATACATTTAGTCCTAAGCGTAATAAAAATTCTGTATCCTCTGTCTTTTGTCAGTGGGCCTTGGTATTAATTAGGTCTTATTTATTACATGCTCTTATTTTATTCAGCTACAACTGTTTTTAATTAATTAAAGCACGTAACAAAGAATTTTTGATCGAATTTTAAGTAAATTAGTTTGTAAAAACTAGTCGCATGTCGTAAAGTATTGATTGCGACCCTTAGATATGAAATGAATACAAGTTTCTCCTATATCTAAGAAAAATAAAACTGATCTAGCTAAACACGTTTCTGCGCTATACGAATTGATATTTTGACACAAAGTGTAAGGAGTCCTGCGCAAGCCCGTGCTCACGTAATGTGACGTCATAGAAAAATTACGTCCTGCCTTAAAAGTACTATAAATATGAACTATCTTTTCAATGCTAAACCATTACTCTAGTATTTTAAATCTCGTAGTTATTAGCGGTTGATATATTACATGGTTTTGTCAGTCAGAAATATTGAACTTACTACCTACACCGAAGGAATAGACGTTTTCACGTCAAAAATAGACGTTTTCACGTCAAAAATGTTCATATGTCCATTCCACCCATTTTAAAAGACTTTAATAAAATTGCTAAATTTATTTAATAAAGCCACTGCGACCTCAATCTATTCAACGATACAAAGTGAAACACTTCTGAAATACTGAATAAATGTCCAAACCATTTATTCAAAAGTAGATTTTACTGAAAAATAAAGTTTCTGTATGCCGCATAATTTTACTTGAGCTAGAATAAATACGACTTAGTAGTAATGTGGGCTAATTAGCATACAGAGTATACAGTTATTTATACAACGATAAAGAAATTTAGAGCTCGGAATAACTAAGTTATGGAGGCTTAAACCGCCATTGTTTATTTATTACGACACTTAATTTGAATTAATTACGTTTGTTTTCATTTCCTTGCTAGAAGGAATATTTAATATTATTTATCATAGTGCTACGGTTGTCGACACGCTATTGCTTATCATAGTTACTGTTATAACCTATTTGTAATTCTTGGTCGATTCCTTTACTTATTATTCCTTTACTTTATTTGGTTGAACTAGAAACTCTTGGTAACATAATAAGAGACGCACGAGGATCTTGCTAGAACTTGATTTTAATGTTCTCGGTAGTAAAGGTGTAAGGAATTTCCTAGTAGCCTGCACATTTAAGGAGCCTGTTCATTATAATTATTAAGTAGGTAGGCATAGGCTTGCGGCTTGCGCCGATGAAATACTGACATACATCCCGCATGTATTACATAGGTAGGCACAGGCACGCGGCTTGCGCCGATGAAATACTGACATACATCCCGCATGTATTACATAGGTAGGCACAGGCACGCGGCTTGCGCCGATGAAATACTGACATACATCCCGCATGTATTACATAGGTAGGCACAGGCACGCGGTTTGCGCCGATGAAATACTGACATACATCCCGCATGTATTACATAGGTAGGCACAGGCACGCGGCTTGCGCCGATGAAATACTGACATACATCCCGCATGTATTACATAGGTAGGCACAGGCACGCGGCTTGCGCCGATGAAATACTGACATACATCCCGCATGTATTACATAGGTAGGCACAGGCACGCGGCTTGCGCCGATGAAATACTGACATACATCCCGCATGTATTACATAAGTAGGCACAGGCACGCGGCTTGCGCCGATGAAATACTGACATACATCCCACATGTATTACATAGGTAGGCACAGGCACGCGGCTTGCGCCGATGAAATACTGACATACATCCCGCATGTATTACATAGGTAGGCACAGGCAAGCGGCTTGCGTCGATGAAATACTGACATACATGCCGCATGTATTACGTAGGTAGGCACAGGCTCGCGGCTTGTGCCGACGAAATACTGACATATATATTTTGCATGTATTTCCTGTTGAGGTACTCAGAGATGTTCAGCTATGCATTTCTTTAACTAATGTTGGCTTTGGCCGGGGAACTACTATTGTCGGTCGTTAGAAGCCCGAAAGTCTGACAACCAGTCTTACCAAAGGGGTAGTTACTGGGTTGTGGAGGTCAGTAATTATCCGCTGTACTGAACCGCATTGTACACCCGCGCGCTGGGAAAAGAGCTAACCGCCCCACCCGATTATGTAATACAGCCCCGCGGTAATCTTGTAAACAAAACCGATTTGCATCATAGCTTCTTGGAATTTTGTGACCGTTGAATGTTTCTTAGAATGCTAGTGAGTAGGACTTTAGTTATGTACGTTTCGTTTGAAAGTATGACTTGTTTTCATTTTCAAAATTGGTTTTTAAAAATAACAAAACAATTTTTAGTTACACTTTCAAAGAAATGGCTCTAGTAAAAAAAAACAAGCGATGACCTATATGTTTTATGGTTTAAAATGCATGGTGTGTTTATTCTTAGCACGAAACGTAAATAAAACCACTTACCTTAATATTAGGTTGGGGAAAAAGCCTTTTCGCATTATAGTATGTATGAACTTGTAATAAAATCTCTTTGGCTATACTATTTGTATCTGGCTGGTTTTGGTATCATTGAAAGTTAAAATTTTAAAGAACATAATTCCAAATTCAAATTAGGAAAATGTGTGATTTTAATTGGTTTTTCGTACCGTCAAGATGGGTGAATCTAATGAAGAAATTCGATACATTTTAAAATTTTACTACAAAAAAGGTAAAAATGCAACGCAAGCCGCGAAAAACATTTGCAATGTTTATGGACCTAGTGTAGTGTCTGTGAGAGTAGCACAAATTTGGTTTAAGCGTTTTCAATCCGGAAATTTTGTTGTCAAAGATGCACGTCGCTCTGGTCGCCCTATTACGGATAAAATGGATGCCATTTTTGAAAAAGTGGAGCAAGATCGGCATATCAGTAGTTACGACGTAGCTGAAGAACTGGAAATTGACCACAAAACAGTTTTGGCGCATTTGAAAAAAACTGGGTACACAAAAAAGCTCGACATTTGGGTACCTCACGAGCTCACTGAAAGAAACCTAATGAACCGTGTACTCATTTGTGATTCTTTATTACGACGTAATGAAACCGAACCATTTTTGAAGAAGCTGATAACTGGTGATGAAAAGTGGATCACGTATGACAAGAACGTGCGAAAAAGGTCGTGGTCAAAGGCCGGTCAGGCTTCACAGACTGTGGCGAAACCCGGGTTAACTCGTAACAAGGTGATGCCGTGTGTGTGGTGGGATTGGAAGGGTATTATTCATTATGGGCTGTTACCACCAAGCAGGACCATCGATTCTGAGCTCTACTGCGAACAACTGATGAGATTAAAGCAAGAAGTTGAGAGAAAGCGGCCGGAATTAATCAACAGAGGGGGGTGTGGTTTTTCATCATGATAACGCTAGCCACATCTTTAGCCACTCAGCAAAAATTAAGAGAGTTTGGCTGGGAGGTGTTAATGCATCCGCCGTATAGTCCTGACCTTGCACCTTCAGATTTCCACCTGTTTCGGTCTCATCAGAATTCTTTAGGCAGTGTCAGGTTAACATCACGAGAGGACTGCCAAAACCACTTGTCGCGGTATTTTGACCAGAAGTCCCAAAATTTCTATAGCAATGGGATCATGTCCCTACCTACAAGATGGCAAACAGTTATCGAACAAAATGGTACCTACATACTTTAGTTAAATGTAAATAAACTACATTAAAAAATGTTTTGAATTTTCTTAAAAAATGCGAAGAAACTTTTTCGCCAACCTATTACAATTTTCATTAATTACAAGCATTCCAGTTTGAACAAAAACCTTTTGTTTACAAAAAGATTTGCAACTACAGACTAAAAATAATCTTTCCATAGACGATTGACTAGTCGCATAGAGGGTTGGCGTACCTCAAATTTCTCGGAAATAGATAGTGCATCAAACTAAATGTATGGAATCAGAAAGGACTCCTTAATAGTGTTGAAACAAGGTTCAAACCAAAAGCAGATTTGCGTGGGATGACTTTACTCCCACTAACCACTACTTAATAAAAAAAGTGGGATGAATTTCCTCCCATGTGCAATTAGCGGATAGGCAGTCGCTCCATGTATACTGGTATTCGCCTGCATCCGGTTAAACTGGAAGCCGACCTTAACATAGTTGGGAAATGGCTAAGCCGATTGATTGATTTTGATATTGCCACAGAAAACTACATTCCTTCCGGTCCAAGTTCCAACGGAGATACTCCGGGCTGTGAATTTCTCACACAAAACATACATTTCATCCAATCAATCATGTTATAAGTCCTTTAATCGGGCGCAAGCAGTCATCCCCGACAAAAATAATTTGTTTGAACCGTTCTATTGAGGGACGTATAAAGGACGGAGCATCATGACCATGACCTTTAAAGTACTTGTTGCTTGTCCGTGTGCTCCACTAACCGCCTGATCCCTCATAAAATCGATAACATTGCGTAATGTACTCCTCTTGCTTAGTCCTGTAGAGGTGCTCATTAGGTTGTGATGTGGTATACCTGTTTATTATTAATTCTTTACTTGTAGATGAGAAGAATGATTGATTATGTTAACAAATTTATGTTTTTTATTTGATACTGTGTAGGGGCAAAAACTTCTAAAAATTACTGAAAATAGCCTGTAATTTTGATATGAGGAAAAAAAAATAAAATCAAGACAATACAATAAATACTATCCAAGGTTCCCAGAATGAATCTGTTGTATCTGTATATAGGTAAATTATGAATATTTATAACATTTTAACAAAATACCAACCGTTGAAAAATTAATTTTCTTAAAAATTGAATTTTTCAGCGACTGGTATTTTATCACGGACAATCATAGATTTTACGAGTAATTCAGATTGTGATTTTAAAAGTGAACATAAAAAGTCTAAAGAATTGCGAGACGATTAATGTTTTAGTAAAAAATCTTTTTAACATCAATAAAAGCTTTTTATTAAAAAAGTAATTTTACATTTTGATTGGTAGTTGAACACTGATCGAATTCACGATTCTAAATAGATTACTGAAGGTACTTATTTATAGGCAAAATAGCCATTCAAAAGAGTCGCTTATTCTTATATTTTATTCGAAGCCCTTTATTCATGTAATCGTTATTTTACTAAATCACAATTTGACGTTTTTTAGTGAAATAAATTAATTTTATTCTCTATACATTATATAATGATTTATTTCACATGCATACTATAAAATACATACGGTATAACCTTATACGCTTACAGAATCAATAATGAAATAAGTTAGTATTCTCTGTCTACGGAAATAGACTTTCGACTGACATAATGCCACAGATTAAAAAAATATAAAACAGTATTCCATCTTTCGCGAGCCCGCGCGTCCTTCTTTCAGTTTTGACGGAACTTATCCAGTTCGTCACACCATCTCCTCCGTGGTCTGCCAAGACTCCGTCTTACTGGCTCTGGGTACCAGTTCTGTGCTATTTGTCCCCATAGGTTGACGGCATGTGGCAGATATTCCGGCCCAGTCCCATTTGATTTGGGCAGTCTTTTGAGCCACGTAAGCTATATTCGTTTCGGAAAGAGTGGAGGAAGTCTTTTAACCAAGAGTGGGACAGAGCAAGCTAGGAAAAAAAAGAGTCTTAGAAGGGTCATTCAAAACAAACTATACTTGTAGATTTTCCAAACCCTTTATAAAATACGGCCTCCTTTCCTTCGAGCTCAAGCTCGAACCCCGACACAATACCACGGTGCGTCACGTCCGTCCATGGCGACTCTCAACTAATCTCATTTTATGAAGAAGTTCCTCACATTCTTCAGGAAATTAGGTCATAGAGTCGCGTGACGGCATCCCTCGCACGTTGGCACGCTGTGGACTGTACACATTAAATGACGGGCTTGGTTATGTCTTATTTACGAATAAATGGGTTATATAATACTGAAATGGCTCATGGCTAAGTGGGGCTTGTGGCTAAACAATAACAACCCCAGGTCCCAGCTGTCATTCGTGGATGTTCGACTGTCGTTACGGGTCATCAGAAGCCTGAAAATCTGACAACCAAAGGGTTATCTTATTACCCAGTAACTGAGTTGTGGAGGTCAGATAGACAGTCGCTCCATGTATGTAAAATACTGGTATATAGCATATTTTTTTTAGTATTAAATAACCCACCATCATCTGCTTAGCCTTTTCCCAGCTATGTATGTTGGGGTGGGCTTTCAGTCCCACCGGACGCAGCCAAACACCAGTAGGTATATAATATGGAGCGACTGCCTATTTGGCCTTCACAACTCAGTTACTGGGTAATACGATACCCCCTGGTAAGACTGGTTGTCAGACTTTCGGGATTCTGACGAAGTATTGTCTGTTATTAGTATAATGCATCAAATTCTTGAAAGTAAAACATGAACGCCTAAGACACCTTTGACCTCAGGAGTTAAATATCAAGTAGCAATAGCATAAACATGAACAGTTTACCTACTGTTTGTTATTTATTAAACTAAATAACGTAATACTTTTATGCACAAAACGTTACAGTTTTTATTATATTATTACTTAAACATGCATACTGCAGTCCCACGTGTCAGTTTATCACTATGTTATAAAAAACATTGGTGTGAACTCAAATATTATGAGCTATTACATTAGTTATTGTTTGACGTTAGTCAAATAGTGACCCGTGGCCCGTGGCTAACTTGTAACCATGACATGTTAGTTAATTTGTTCTTAGATTTGTTCTTAATTCGGCCATGTTTATTACGTAAATAGTCGGCTTTACTTTTAATATTGTGTGATAAAAAACTAGTCCTAACTATTATGGAACTTTCAAATAATTACTTGGAAAACCATCATTTATTTCAATTAAATCACAAGAATTAGACTAACGCCATCTTATTCTTCAGATTCTTTCATAAAGAATACACTATTGTTTTACACATCCCACCGCTTTGAAAAGAACACATTCTTTATCAAATACACAAAAGCAAATAACTGAGCCAGTTGGCTATACAAATCTGAGCCGGAATCTGGTCTCGTTGGGCCAATGTTTGCTATACAAACGCAGACCGACTATAACGAGTGGTTTTATCAATTTACATTCAACAATATTTACTCTAATGTTTGGATCAAGACCACTGGCCTACTGCGTCTTTGATTTTTGTAAACAAGGTGTGTTTTATAAGCAGTGTGAAACTTTGGAAATGGTTGAGAAAGGAGCGACAAGAATTATGCTACAAGGATTCCAGGTCCTGTTAGTACCTACGTATCTTGCATGCAGTAGCTACAAAGTACCATGCATCGGAGTTTTACTTTATTTATTTACGAAGTACAAAAAATTGAGCATACCTACAAATTATATAAAAAAGCACCATTCAGAATAACTACCTCCATGCCGTACATTCTAGCCCCAGATCATTGGAATTCGAGCAACGTGCAAGATGTTATCGCGCCGTTTGAATCTCCTTGCTACCTTCCTGAGCTGCAAGCAAGCAAACCTGCTTAGAGCTACGACTGGAATTTATGTAGGAATTGTGCAAGCATTTCCTTCCGAGCTAATTCGCAAACAAAAGTCAAGTGTTTGAGATAAAAAGCTGCTGCAATCTACTTGCTAAGTTGTAAATGTTGTTTAAGAATTTCTAAGTAAAAATTTTCAAGGTACACACAATGCTGTGGTCAATGTGGTTTTAATTAATAGATTTTTCTTGTGATAGGTTCTGTATATTCTGTACTGTAACCTGTATCAGAGTGCGGTCTGCGCTTCTCAACATCATTATTATAATCTTCCTGCTATCGTTATCCCAATTGACTAAAGGACGGCGCAGCAATAGCATTTCTTCTTCCTACAGATTTATTATCCGACATCCCAGTAGGCTCGCTTCTAGCCATATCATCCTTTATACAATCCATACATCAATTTTTATGGTCTTTCTCTACTCGTACAACCATCCACATTCATACTAGAAACCGCACAATAAACGTAGGATCCAACAAAAAGAACAGATCTAAACAATAACCGCGGAACCCGCGCGCGAAGTTGGTTTCATTTGAAAGTTTTCCGTTTTTCAAGCATACAGCATACAGCCCCAAGTGGGGTGACCTACTCTCTTGAATTCGCGATACGGAACTTTTTTCATCAATAGGTTCGCGACGAGAACGAATATAGTTGAAATGACGCACTAGGTACTATATTTTCACTTGATTGGTTGTGTTCTTTGGTTACTTCGCGTGACTTTGTAGATCAGCATGTTTTTGTTATGATTTTTGCTTAACTTGTTTTGTAATTTTATTTTATTTAGATGAAGATCAGGTTAAACTTATTCTAGTGGACTTATCTTTTTTTTAGTTTTTTAGGTTTCCTTCAGGTATCTTAAAACAAACATATAGAACATACCTATATTTGTTGCAATCGAAAATGAACATGAAATTCATATACCTACCTATACCAATCCATACGTATTCCAAACGAGATTTTGATATTCTTTTACAGTCAAAAAATTCATTGTTTATCAAATTGACACACTACGTCTATTGATTATTTTTTTGTTTCTGTTTTGTACTCGTACTTAAAGGTTCCATACCTCAGAAGGAAAAAACGGAACCCTTATAGGATCACTCGTGTGTCTGTCTGTCTGTATGTCCGTCTGTCACACCCAATTTGGATCCAGATGGACAAATGGTTTGCGTAATATGAATTTCTGTGAAACAAACACGGACGTGTAACTTAAATAAAGGAATTTTGAATATGGGGGTAACTTTTGGGGGGCAAATAAGAAATTAAAATCAATTTGCAAACTGTACCGCGTGACATATCAAAATGAAAGGGCTTACTGTGAGGGTCTCAAATAGATTTTTTTTATAATTATAAAATAGTAGGTCTTTACCGATGAAGTTGCCGTTTTACAATACTGGCCATTTGAAACGTAATTTATGTATGGCTGACATTAAATTCAAAATTCAAATGAATTTTATTAAAAAAATATGGAACCTTATTTTTAAATTCAGTCATTTGTTTATTTATTAGTGTTTTGTTTTTACTACGTTTGAATCTTTTTCATCATTATAGACACGATAAAAATACGAGTAATTATGGAATACGAGTTCCGTCGCGATAGCAATGCCGCACAAACGTCTCGCAACATTAATTACGTGTACAGAGTGAACACTACAAACAAACGCACGACTTGTTGGTTTGAACGCTTCCGATATGGAAATTTTGATCTAAAAAATGAACCCCGTGGTCACCCGAAAACTAAAGTCACCAACGACGAATTAAAGGCGATAGTGGAAGCTGACGATACTCAATCTACGGCTCAGTTAGCAGCAGCTTTCAACGTTAGCATCAAAACAATATTTGTCCATTTGCGTCAAATTGGCAAGGTAAAAACCATGATAAGTTGGTGCCGCACGAACTGAACGATCGCCAACGCAACGAACCCATTGAGGTAACCTTGCGTTGCTTTACAGACACAGAAACGAAGGGATTTTGAACCGCATTATCACTTGCGATGAAAAGGGATTCTTTTTGATAATAGTAAGCGGTCATCATGTTGGTTAGACCCTAGGCAATGCCCCAAAAGAAAACTTGTCCCTTAAAAAGTCATGGTCATGGTTTGGTAGTCTAGTGCTGGTATAATTCATCACATCTTCTTACCAGATGGCACCAGCATTACTGCGGATGTGTACTGTGAGGAACTGGACACAATGATGGAGAAGCTCGCAAATCTCCGGCCAGCCTTGGTTAATCGCTCGTCCCCGCTGCTCCTACACGACAACGCTCGACCTCATATGGCACAACACGTCTGTTGTGCCATATGACCCTAGCTCTTGTAGCTTATAGACCGTCGTCTCTATGCTACAAGAGGGTTGAAAATTTTACGTCACCCACCATGCTCACCAGACCTTGCGCCGACAGACTTCTACTTTTTTCAAAAATTTGGACAACTCTTTGGCAGGGAAAGAATTCAATACTCGAGAGGCAGTAAAAAATGCCTTTGAAGAGTTTGTTGCCTCCCGTACACCTGACTTCTTCAAAAAGGGCATTGAAAATAAATATACCACAGCGCTGGCAGAGTAGCATCAATAGCATGGGTGCATATTTTGATTGATAGAAATAAAAAATATTCATATAAAAATTACTTTAACTTTCTACATACTAAACGGCAATTTCATCGGTAAAGACCTAATATTGTTTTAAAGTTATTTAAGAAAATAAACGCAAATTACCTATTCCCGACTGAAACTACTGACCTAAAAATTAAAAAAATATTAGGCTCAGTAGTTACAGAAAATAGATCTATACCTATAGATTACAGGAAATCTTTTATAAGAAGTATAAGAATATGATAATTTAACTTAGATGTAAGTACTTTGTATCTCATTTTAAGTGAACTGTTATGTAAGTTCTTATGAGAAATAAAATTCTTTAAATCTAAGTCTATGGTCTTAAAATAGCATGGTAAATCTCCCAATATTGTGCGTACAAACTTATGTTAATTGCAGTTTGAACGTATGGACGAACATATGTTTCAACTACAATGTTGAGTTGGTTCTTAGGATAAATTCATCCCAACTATGGAACCCTTCATTATGCGTGGTCCAACACGCACTTGGCCGGTTTTTTTTTTATTCGAGTTACCTTATCTTTTTTGTATGCACTGTGACATTTTTCTTTCTTTCTTTCTTTCTATTTGCCGGGTTATAGCCATTTCACACAACTCAAGAATGATAGTTGTGATTTGAATATACGGATAATTAAAGTTGGTAGTCAATTTGCTGAACAATTAATTTCCCTGATTTTACATAAAAAAAGTGTTTTGGTGCCCCTTACGGAAGTTTATAAAAGAAACCAGTGCTGTACTTACAAAGAGTGATGTTTTGGCGCCCCTTACAACAGTTTATAATGCAACCAAGTGCTGTACTAACAGAGGGTGATGTTTTGGTGCCCCTTACGCAAGTTTATAATGCAACCCAGTGCTGTACTTACAAAGTGTGATATTTTGGTGCTCCTTACGCAAGTTTATAATTCAATCAAGTACTGTACTAACAGATGTTGATGTGATGTTTTGGTGCCCCTTACGCAAGTTTATAATGCAACCCAGTGCTGTACTTACAAAGTGTGATATTTTGGTGCTCCTTACGCAAGTTTATAATTCAATCAAGTACTGTACTAACAGATGTTGATGTGATGTTTTGGTGCCCCTTACGCAAGTTTATAATGCAACCCAGTGCTGTACTTACAAAGTGTGATATTTTGGTGCTCCTTACGCAAGTTTATAATGCAACCAAGTGCTGTACTAACAGATGTTGATGTGATGTTTTGGTGCCCCTTACGCAAGTTTATAATGCAACCCAGTTCTGTACTTACAAAGTGTGATATTTTGGTGCTCCTTACGCAAGTTTATAATTCAATCAAGTACTGTACTAACAGATGTTGATGTGATGTTTTGGTGCCCCTTACGCAAGTTTATAATGCAACCCAGTGCTGTACTTACAAAGTGTGATATTTTGGTGCTCCTTACGCAAGTTTATAATTCAATCAAGTACTGTACTTAGAAAGGGTGATGTAATCATTTCCATGAAGAGTCTTTGAAATAGGTCCACCTTACGTAATATTTAGTCAAATATTGTTGATACGGCCACGAACAGGAAAAATGTAAAAGAAAAAAATACTCTTTCTACCTTTCTGAGGTTATAAGTGCCCTTAGCCAAAGTAAAAAGTGTGATCCTTACCTTTTGAAGTTTTCTCTTGGTCGTTATGTTTTCGAGAGATAAGTCGGGGATATTAATAATGGCTTTGGTAGAAGATGGAAAGGAATATCCGGATAAGTCTGATGCTCGTTATCGACTGAAAAATAAGGTATTCAAATATTTTTCTCCAAAACAAAACGAAAACTTGTAGGGTTTTACAGGTGTCCACAGGTGACAAGAATTTTCTTCCTTGAAAGAGGTAAATCACCGTCGGTTTGTTTGCCAACCTTTGACCTAGGAAACAATACAGATCCAAGCTTCGGAAACTCGTAGTAGAATGATGACTTTGTTCTAAATAGACTGTTAATTTGTTAGTTGTTTAACTTGCCTACTATAAACACTGGATTCGTAGTGAACATCTAAACTTGATAAATGGTGTGTAAACAATAGATTTCCGTTCACGGATATTTAGGTACTAGGTAGCTTCAGAATCTAGTCACGTAATCCATTTAAACAGTCAAAGAAACTCTCAGCATTCAATCATTAAACGATAACTAATTAATTATCATCATTTTGACTCAATGTGTAGGGGTTCCATTTAACTACCTACAAAACAAGTCGATCAATTCCAAAACATACTTTGAGATTTAATTTTGCACAAAACTATGAACGACTACGAAATACGCTATTTTATCTAACGAAGCGACGCGCGGTTTACATGTGGTTATCATGGTGTTAATGTGTGTGTCAGCGCAGGAGCTCTCGGTACTGTCAGAGACAGTGGCGAAGTCGGAAGTGTGTGTGTGTGTTATGTGCTGACGCTACTCATCTTTATGCACACATTCACAATGCGCTTGTTCACTAACTTGATTACCACAGTTAAAGCGCGTGTCGCTTCGTGATATAAAAATACTACCTACATAAAACATAAAAATGATCCCCAACCTCCCCAACTTTAAACTACTAAAAAATTTTTAAAATAACCCCCTAGGGTCGAACATGAAAATAAAATAATTGTATCATACCCGCATAATAGAGGAGACGCGGCGTAAATTAATGGGGCTTGTAATATAAATTGATATAAATTGTGTCTCGACGGACTCTGGCCAGGGGCTACTACGATACGAATACGAAATTATGTTGGTTTAAAGTGAAAGCTGATCGAGATAGCAGGAGGTGAAGCGTTTTATTGTTTCAGTAAATTATAGCCGATGCAGGATGGAATTAAATGTTCATTTATCTGTTTCGCATACCTTTTTGAGGCTTTGTGATATTTAAGTGACGTTGGTGTGTCGAATGAATTTTAATAAAGTATTTATTGCGCTTGATTTTCTTATCTTTCCACAGTTAAACGCGGTGTCCTACACAGCTGATCTGAAAAAAGCCAAGTGCGAGTTGGATTGACACACGAAGGGTTCGGTACCACAGTCAAATATTTAATAACACATCTTAAACAACAAAAAACTTTAGGAAAACACTTGTTTTATATTGTGTGAGCCCTTTAATTTTAATTTTACTTTTATTATTTGTTGTTATGGCGGCTATTCTCTGTGAAAACTTCAAGTGTACCTATATGGTTCAAAAGATAACAACCCTGAGACATACAGACGGACGTACGTCGCCACCTTCGGATTCGGAAACCTAAAAATAATAAGCCAAAGTCAACCATTTATTTCGAAAAGCCTAGCAAACTAGATAAATGTTTGGTCCGTCGTAAATATTTAGAAGTAATAGTTTTACAAGACAGTCTACAAGATAATACAACTTGACCACTTGTTACAGCGAACATGAGTGACACAAGAACACACAATTTATTCAAACTTTCTGCACACTACAAACATTCTGGACAAAGGCAGATTTAATGCCTTATGCCTTAGGCATTTTCTGCCAATCTACCTTAGAGTGATGCGACACCAAACATGGCAAGTGTTGTGTAATAGAAAGACAAAATTAAATAAAAAAAACAATACAAGAATAAAGACACGTGTAGATACATACCTACACACAAATAAACAATACATATCTACATACAAATAAACAAGATATGCTTTGTCATGACTGCTTCGTTGGTCTTGTGGTCGCGCTGCTGCTAAGCTTGAGGTCCTGGGTTCGATTCCCGGGTCGGGCAAAGTGTACTTGGGTTTATCCATCTGGAATCAGTTGGAGCCCGGAGTCTCGATTTGTGCATATTACAAGGTACATAAGTAGAAAAGAAAGAAAGAAAAATATGTTTACTTGTCACAGAAACACGTGCATACAAAAATATAACTAACTCGACTTTTACAGTAACAAAAATAAAACACAAATCACGAGCACAAAACAAAAGTCGGCAGCTGCTGGCACGCCATGACTGTGACAAGAAGGCTTCCACTGAGCATGATGCTGTGCTATGGGGGGCCCACAGCACAGCGCTGTTTTTCAGTGGTCACCCGAAAAAGACGTAGGTACGGAAACCAAGTCAGGTTAAATGATCTGTACATGAATTAGTAAAGTAGCGAAATGTGGGTGTACTATGGCTGCATCTCTGCCGAACCCTTCGGGGACTACAGGCGTGATGTTGTACTTTGTCCTGGGAAACTATTGATTGAAATTATTGCAACCATTTAATTTCATGGCGTCATTGTTAAAATCTATTTCGAAAACCGATAGTGACACATACCTCACGATAATTGCTAAGCAACAATTAATATTTATTAAGACACGCCAGAGCTTCGGACTATTAATTCTAAAGCCTCGTTCGATCTAGTTCGAAGGTCTTTGTTTCTATAGCAACTCTATTAAGGTTTAAAGGAGGTTCCACTAGAACAGTGTTTAATAGATAGAGGAAGAATGCTAGTGGAATGATTTATTAATGGTGGAAGAACAGGTTGTAAGTAATTATGGTTTTGTCAGCAGTCTCTGCAGGTTAACGTTGAGTTTTGTCAGCAGTCTCTGCAGGTTTACGTTGAGTATTGTCAGCAGTCTCTGCAGGTTTACGTTGAGTTTTGTCAGCAGTCTCTGCAGGTTTACGTTGAGTTTTGTCAGCAGTCTCTGCAGGTTTACGTTGAGTTTTGTCAGAGTCTCTGCAGGTTTACGTTGAGTTTTGTTAGCAGTCTCTGCAGGTTTACGTTGAGTTTTGTCAGCAGTCTCTGCAGGTTTACGTTGAGTATTGTCAGCAGTCTCTGCAGGTTTACGTTGAGTTTTGTCAGCAGTCTCTGCAGGTTTACGTTGAGTATTGTCAGCAGTCTCTGCAGGTTTACGTTGAGTATTGTCAGCAGTCTCTGCAGGTTTACGTTGAGTTTTGTCAGCAGTCTCTGCAGGTTTACGTTGAGTTTTGTCAGCAGTCTCTGCAGGTTTACGTTGAGTTTTGTCAGCAGTCTCTGCAGGTTTACGTTGAGTATTGTCAGCAGTCTCTGCAGGTTTACGTTGAGTTTTGTCAGCAGTCTCTGCAGGTTTACGTTGAGTTTTGTCAGCAGTCTCTGCAGGTTTACGTTGAGTATTGTCAGCAGTCTCTGCAGGTTTACGTTGAGTTTTGTCAGCAGTCTCTGCAGGTTTACGTTGAGTATTGTCAGTAGTCTCTGCAGGTTTACGTTGAGTTTTGTCAGCAGTCTCTGCAGGTTTACGTTGAGTTTTGTCAGCAGTCTCTGCAGGTTTACGTTGAGTTTTGTCAGCAGTCTCTGCAGGTTTACGTTGAGTTTTGTCAGCAGTCTCTGCAGGTTTACGTTGAGTTGTTTACACCATGGAATACTACTTTAATAATTACAGTGGTATAAGTAAGAAGCAAATATGTATAATAAATAGAATAGTAATATTATAAATGCGAAAATGAGTTTTTATCCCGGTAGTAAGTTCCCGTGGGATAATTTCCTATATCCACACGGATGAAGCCGCGGCAAAGTCTAGTATTCTATCCACTATGTTTTTAATTATGATCTGACTTTATTAAAATTTAATTATATTATTATTTAGTGTACCTAACAGAAATAATTAGCCTGTGGTCGTGTTCTGTTTGTGGGTAACAAATAGAACACGACCGGAGGCTAATAACACAATATTTGACATTAATTTGATTAATTAATTTGAGTATTTGTGAGTCACCTGTGAGTCAATTGGCATTATTTATGGATGAGGCTTAGTGTAACTTTGTAGATAAATAACTTGGAGCTGCTTATATATTATTTTTTAACCAAAATGGGCCTGGACTTTCACCTAAAGCAGACGGTCCAATACTATTAGGATATAAGTACTCCGGTGTATGCCTGCTTCCTTAATCTCTCAAGGTCATATGAACTTGTGTCATATAATGTCCTTTGGGAGAAGCTGAGTTGACGGGTTTGTTCCAGTACTGGTACTCTAACCAGTTAAACCGAGTTACTGGTTGAAGATATTGATAGAAGATACTGGTTGGAGTGTGGGGTGAGGGAGGAGAGTTAACTTCACCTAAGCTCTTCATACATACATATTATGTAAATGAGTTGATGGTTGAACTCAGCAGGAGACCAGGTGGGTGCAAAATAGATGGCGCTAGCGTCAATAATTTAAGCAACGCTGACGACATGGTGCTGCTGGATCCAACGGGTGGCTCAATAAGGGAGATGCTGAACGTCTCTGAAAGGTATGCGGCAACTCACGGCCTGTTATACAATATAATTAAAAGTGAATACTCGTACCTGATAGAAGCTGTTCGCGGGAAACATCTAATGCAAGCCCTCAATTTCCCTCAACAGACGAACACTTAAAAGGGTCACCCAGTTTAAATACTTGGGATATTACCATGTCACTGAGGACCTCAAAGATCAGGAAGATATTGACCGTGAGCGCAGGGCACTAGCAGCCAGATGCAACATGTTGGCTCACAGATTCGCACGTTGTAGTAACGAGGTCAAAATAACTCTGTTTAAAGATTGTCAAGCGTTCTACACGAGCAGTTTGTGGGTCAACTGTACGCGGAGGGTTCTAGAATTAGATGCTCTGCGTGTGCAATACGAGTATAATAATGGCTTCCGTGTGCTGTTAGGGTTGCCCCGGTTCTGCAGCGCGTCTAGCATCTTTGCTGTAGCACGAACTGACGACTTTTATGCCGTTATGAGGAAAAATACCTCATACTTAATAAGCAGAATGAGGGCTGGCAGCAACAGTATTTAAAAAAACCCTAGCAGAACAACATGATGCACTAATATTGAGACACTACGTGCGGTTGCTCGTGCAGGGAGGAATAATAATGATGAGTAATTAAGACATACTAACCTTTAGTTAATAAGTTTTCTTGTGTGTGACCAGTGTTGTCAAATAAAATTAATATAAAATAAATTAAAAAAATGTCAGATATTCAGTATCTCTTACTTTTACTGATATAAGCGTGAAACTTTTTCATAATATAAAGGTACAAAAAAAGCCGGCCAAGCGCGAGTCAGACTCGTGCTCGAAGGGTTCCGTATCATTATCTATAAAAACGGCAAAAAAATCAGGTCTGTTGCATGGGAGCCCCCTTAAATATTCATTTTATTCTGTTTTAGTATTTGTTGGTATAGTGGCAACAGAAATACATCATCTGTGACAATTTCAACTGTCTAACTATCACGGTTCATGAGATACAGCTTGGTGACAGACGGACAGACAGACGGACAGCGGAGTCTTAGTAATAGGGTCCCGTTTTACCCTTTGGGAACGAAACCCTAAAAAGTTTAAATATAAAAAAGTTTCCTGGTTAAATCAGAACCCTAAATGTACATAAATTAGTAGTAGTAATCTACTATGTGAGCTACTAGTACCTACTCGTACTACTCATCAAAAGGTAACGAGTGAACATAAGCCTTAACTTGTAGGCTCCAGCATCCATCTCAGTTACGTAACTATGGCACTAAACAAAGTGGGCCACGTGACGTCATAGTGGCATGTTAATAATTCAGACAAACGTCGGAGGACTCATCAGGTCTTAGATTACCTGTGCGAAGGAATAGTTGGAGCTTTTTGGCAAGGGACTGAGAAATTCATTTAGCTACGTTGATTTAGGAAATGAGTAAAACGTATGGTACGGTCGGTGACAGAAACTGAAGAATGACAAACCTCAAAGGTTTGCAGTGGCGGCCTAAGATTTGCAGTGGGTGCCTAAGAGTTGCAGTGGGAGCCTAAGATTTGCAGTGGGTGCCTAAGATTTGCAGTGGGAGCCTAAGATTTGCAGTGGGAGCCTAAGATTTGCAGTGGGTGCCTAAGATTTGCAGTGGTGGCCTAAGATTTGCAGTGGGTGCCTAAGATTTGCAGTGGGAGCCTAAGATTTGCAGTGGGTACCTAAGATTTGCAGTGGGTGCCTAAGATTTGCAGTGGGTGCCTAAGATTTGCAGTGGTGGCCTAAGATTTGCAGTGGGTGCCTAAGATTTGCAGTGGGAGCCTAAGATTTGCAGTGGGTACCTAAGATTTGCAGTGGGTGCCTAAGATTTGCAGTGGGTGCCTAAGATTTGCAGTGGGAGCCTATGATTCGCAGTGGGTGCCTAAGGTTCCGACAATCTAACTGATTCTCTGTTCTCAAATGTCGGTAGTTCGGATCTTACCTTACTTGCAGTCCAGTGCAAAGTTGGTTATACTCATTTATTCATTAGAATTTGAATGCTTAGAATTTTTAGACCGTGGCAATTACCTATCTTATTACTTTATTACAATCTGATCACCGACAAGTAACTTGTCATAAGTTATGTTACTGCAAGCGACTTTTGCTGCCCACTGTACCAAGTTTATTTCCCAAAGAATGGTCTAAAATTGGAGCACTGAGTTGTTACAGCTTATTACTCGGGATTTGGCACTGGTGCGCCAAATGTTACGCCAAATACAGTTTAAAGGACGCATAACGTTCACGTTTGTCATGTTATCAGTTGAATGTCCACTGGACGGGTGTTGCTATGCAGAGCTACGTTCAACGATAATTGGGGACATTGTCGTAATCATCAGGGTATTTTATAATGGTGAACTTATGTTCTTTGATTTGGTTTTATTATTTTTGGGGTCGCTAGTTCAGGCAACTTTATATCGGCAGAGAATCATTGCACAATATTCACAGTAGAGTACGCAGCTTTAATAACTATTTTTGAAGTCTTGTACATATGTACTAATGCGCAACATTTTAAAGCCTAGACAAAATTACCGGCCATCTATTTTCCGAAAAAAATTCCACAATACAACGTACAAAAAGCGGTGTTCGAAAATTCCCCGCATTTTCCAAGACATTTCTCGAACATAAAGGTAGACAAAACGTCAATAGATCCATTATCAGAACGTCTGTTCACTGAGGAAATATTCATAAAACTTCCTCTAAATTCCGCCCAATTGTCCGTCCGTGACCTTATTCTGGGACACAATACATAGACTCAGTACCCGCCTCCTGTCAGCGATATTTTCTTCCAAATCTGCACTGTTTTGTGAACAATCCTCGACGCGTGATTTTTACACTTAGGGAATAAATGTAGCGTCAAATACTCGTGCATCGGCATCGCCCGAAAACGATGCACTGTGTTACGGAATAAATCGAGCTAGAAACACTCTTGCGTTAGTGAAATATAGAAGAGTGCGATTAAACAGAACTTGGGAACCAGTGTTCAAGCGATCTACTGTATTTTTAATGTATTCTAATAAGCATTACTAATCAAGAAATCTTTGGCTAGATAGACTCTGTTTGGTTTTAATCAATTATCCATTTTACCAAAAAAACAATCAATTAGTTTTCGTACCCACTTTATTTCAACACACAAAACTAATTATAATATTACAGTTACGTAGGTCACAGATTATTAATTTAAAAAGTATACCAAATCAATAAAACTACGTTGGCGAGCAACTTTAAGTCGACATTTATCCAATTGTTACCCTCAATTCAATCCTAACAATTCACATTTATTTACTTATCACATCCATATACTTACTTATTACAATAAGGCTGCTTACCTTCTACTTCCTTGTTTCCCAGTCGACGATATTTCCTCAATATGGCCGACCACTGCTGTGCTAGCATAGACTATTTATTGCAGTTACGTTACGTACACAAAATTACGTGGTGGATTGTGTCAGAGGGAAGCGCATTCTGATAACAAAATATGTTTGGATATTGAGACAGAACGGAATTACTGAATTCATTGCATTGCCAGTTCGGTTCTAGTAATTTGTTGTAAATATTCGTGAAGACTTGCAGATAGTTTCCAGAAGTTTTGTGAGATTTATAACTAAAATAAATGCACTCACGATGCTATAGTAATTCCTAGTGTCAGACTATGGAATATATTCACGATAAAATAGTGGTTCCTAGTGTCAAACTATGGAATACATTCACGACGCAATAGTAATTACTAGTGTCAGACTATGGAATACATTCACGATGCAATAGTAATTCCTAGTGTCAGACGATGGAATAGATTCACGATGCCATAGTAATTCCTAGTGTCAGATTATGGAGTACATTCACGATGCAATGGTGATTCCTAGTGTCAGACTATGGAATACATTAATGATACCATAATAATTTCTAGTGTTAGACTATGGAATACATTCACGATGCAGTAGTGATTCCTAGTGTCAAATTATGGAGTACATTCACGATGCAATAGTAATTCCTAGTGTCAGATTATGAAATACATTTTCAGACTAAACCATTAAGGCTTGTTCCCAATATTTGTTTAAAATATTACAGTTCAATGAAATGTATTCCTTTTACAGATATTACTGCTACATTTCATCAGTTTTATTTACATTTCCTCCGGCCGAACATCTCAATACAGTCCGCGTTTTAGTTTCCACAAAGTTTCATTTGATTTGCGACCGCCAAGCCTCGCGCCTCGCGCCTCGTGCCTCGTGCCAAGCCAGAGATCTGTTTTGGCAGTTACCAACGAAACTTGCTATATTTCAAAGTTTTCAAACATACAACTTTGTTATATTTGGAATACGAACAACTCTCGGCCAGGAAAAACTTGGAGAACTTTGCAGGTGGATTTTTTGCCCCCGAGAGCCCAGATCCGAAGCTTTTGCGCTAGTCGAAATGTAGCTAACGCTTGTTTTACGAATTCCCAACTTTGGGAACAAATCCAACCTTCTGTTGAACGTGTTATAAATAGAAGAGTAATTTAGAATCGTTTTGATGAACACATTTTGGGTCAAGTAGGTAAAATATCAAATATTTTGAGTCCCCGGTAAAGGAAATACATTTGGTACAATATGGTTTCAAAACCAAAATTAACTGCAGAAAAAAATACCAAAAGTCAACCTCTAAAAACTTAGCCAAGATTCTGCTCTTAGAATAAGAGGAACATTGTAAAACAGGACATTTCAGTGAGGCGTTACTTATTCACACCGTTTGTCGGCGACGTAGTGCTGCTCAAATATTCACTGCCGCCATCTTGTTCTTGTGTTAAGCTTGGCTTAACTACAGCCGCAAATGACGTGAGCAGAATAGAAAATGGTAAGAAAGTGTGTCTATATGGGGAACATGAGGCTCGCTTTACTTATAATATTCTTAGATAGATCGCTCACACAAAATAGGTAAGTAAGTCATAAATGTTTAAGAGGTAAGTCTTACCTGTGTGTTTTATTGCCATATTTTGTGAATATGTACACAATCTGGAGCTATGAAATGAGACTAAAAATATTAAGGAATGAAAAGAATTCTTCAGATTACACCGGTGACCAACTGACATAATGAAATCTTCAGATTACACCGGTGACCAACTGACATAATGAAATCTTCAGATTACACCGGTGACCAACTGACATAATGAAATCTTCAGATTACACCGGTGACCAACTGACATAATGAAATCTTCAGATTACACCGGTGACCAACAGACATAATGAAATCTTCAGATTACACCGGTGACCAACTGACATAATGAAATCTTCAGATTACACCGGTGACCAACAGACATAATGAAATCTTCAGATTACACCGGTGACCAACTGACATAATGAAATCTTCAGATTACACCGGTGACCAACTGACATAATGAAATCTTCAGATTACACCGGTGACCAACTGACATAATGAAATCTTCAGATTACACCGGTGACCAACAGACATAATGAAATCTTCAGATTACACCGGTGACCAACAGACATAACGAAATCTTCAGATTACACCGGTGACCAACTGACATAATGAAATCTTCAGATTACACCGGTGACCAACTGACATAATGAAATCTTCAGATTACACCGGTGACCAACAGGCATAATGAAATCTTCAGATTACACCGGTGACCAACTGACATAATGAAATCTTCAGATTACACCGGTGACCAACAGGCATAATGAAATCTTCAGATTACACCGGTGACCAACATACGTAATGAAATCTTCAGATTACACCGGTGACCAACTGACATAATGAAATCTTCAGATTACACCGGTGACCAACTGACATAATGAAATCTTCAGATTACACCGGTGACCAACTGACATAATGAAATCTTCAGATTACACCGGCGACCAACAGACATAATGAAATCTTCAGATTACACCGGTGACCAACAGACATAACGAAATCTTCAGATTACACCGGTGACCAACTGACATAATGAAATCTTCAGATTACACCGGTGACCAACTGACATAATGAAATCTTCAGATTACACCGGTGACCAACAGGCATAATGAAATCTTCAGATTACACCGGTGACCAACTGACATAATGAAATCTTCAGATTACACCGGTGACCAACAGGCATAATGAAATCTTCAGATTACACCGGTGACCAACATACGTAATGAAATCTTCAGATTACACCGGTGACCTACAGGCATAATGAAATCTTCAGATTACACCGGTGACCAACTGACATAATGAAATCTTCAGATTACACTGGTGACCAACAGGCATAATGAAATCTTCAGATTACACCGGTGACCAACAGGCATAATGAAATCTTCAGATTACACCGGTGACCAACTGACATAATGAAATCTTCAGATTACACCGGTGACCAACAGGCATAATGAAATCTTCAGATTACACCGGTGACCAACATACGTAATGAAATCTTCAGATTACACCGGTGACCTACAGGCATAATGAAATCTTCAGATTACACCGGTGACCAACTGACATAATGAAATCTTCAGATTACACCGGTGACCAGCTGACATAATGAAATCTTCAGAATACACCGGTGACCAGCTGACATAATGAAACCTTCAGATTACACCGGTGACCAACTGACATAATGAAATCTTCAGATTACACCGGTGACCAACAGACATAATGAAATCTTCAGATTACACCGGTGACCAACTGACATAATGAAATCTTCAGATTACACCGGTGACCAACCGACATAATGAAATCTTCAGATTACACCGGTGACCAACTGACATAATGAAATCTTCAGATTACACCGGTGACCAACTAACACTGTACTGTTTTATCTTTGATAAGTAACAACGTAGAATCAATTTTATTTTACAAC
The DNA here is from genome assembly GCA_948252095.1 of Dicycla oo. Classification (NCBI taxonomy): domain Eukaryota; kingdom Metazoa; phylum Arthropoda; class Insecta; order Lepidoptera; family Noctuidae; genus Dicycla; species Dicycla oo. Next base: position 33,463,552 of record OX411715.1, on the reverse strand, counting down.
TCAATTCCCATATTTTATTTCGATACACATTCAAAAGAAAAGTAAATGAAAGATTTTACGACAAATATAAAACGGAGCGAAGTTTAGATAAGAAAGACGAATGTCGTATTTTGATCGTTAAACCTCGCCGGTAATGTATTCGATACTGCTCGATATGTTCGACGTATCGAGTCGACACTCGAGTAGCAAATTTCCGCAAACTTCCACGACTTTGTATCTGCACACTCGACTGAATCCTGTAATGCAGTTTTATTCACACCTGTTTCTGTTTCGTAGATTGTTTACTGGAATTTTGCAAAAGAGAAGAATAGTAGGAATAAAATAATTGCCCGTTCATTCCACCTCGTCAAGTTTGAACAGGGTTGTCCGAAGCTGTAGAGATGAAGTAATGAAGTTTTAAAATTAAAATATCAGGGTTTATTATAACTCTCATGGCGTTAATTAATTTTACTAGGCGTTCTTTTCCTTGAAATTAATACATACTAATATTTTATTGTTACCTGTAAGTAAATGGTATTTTTCTTTTTTGTTATTAACCTTCTCCCAAATTGTTCTTGAAGAAATATACAAATGAAATCAGGATTTGTTTCTACTATCAACTAGGCAAATCCGCAAAGCATCTGAAAAACTCGTGAAACTACATCAAAAAGGAAATTAACAGTGTCACAATTTTGCTATAAGCATTCTTCATCTTGTTTATTTCTAGATAGGTCATATTTTTACAAAAATGGTGGCATGATGATTGACATAATAAGAAATTACTTACAGCTTCCTGAAGGCTTTGTAATTGAATTAAATTATTTTCTTTTTACGTTCAATAACGCTGAACTGTCTTAAATAAGAATCATGTTGGATATTTTGATTGGTCTTGTTATAGTCTGTATTATAATCTGTTGTTTTGTCCCTGTCTTCAACTTTATCCAATCTGTTTTAAATTTTAAATTTGGATCATCTATGTTACTCAGTTTAATATTTTCCTCATCAAACCAGAACAAAATCTATGTAGTGCCAACGTTATGTTTATCCATTGAACTTATATATTGGCGCAGCCATAAAACATTGACGTGGCATTGCGCCGCATAATCGCCGGGCTTTCGATATAAAACGGCGCTTTGTGAGAATTCCCTGCCTCCCTGGCATTCGCTCGTCGCTCCAAGCTGCGATATCAATATTATTACATTCTTCTGTCCTGTATTTATTATATTATTGTGAATTTGTCAATAGTTTGCGTTGTTTCTAGGTTAGTGTGGTGTTCTTCAGACTTTAAAAATGGAGGTTCTCTATTCGACCCGTATATATGCATGTATGTATGTCTGTATATAGGTAAGTGTGTATGCCCGCGATTTTCTCAAAAACTAATGAACCAATTTTGATGATTCTTTCTCTATCGTGATGTACTTTCAGCGAGGTTTTAGTATATAATACATTAGGTAATTAAACTTATGTACGAAATTATATATAAATGTACTGTATCTCCGGCATGTCTAAGCGGATTTTGATGATTCTTCTTTTCGTTCGTCTTTGGCTTATGTGATTGTATATTCAACTAAAAATGGAAAAATAAATTTATTTTTAAAAAGTAAAAACCGACTTCAAAAACCTAAAACGAATAAAATAACTTTCATAAAAAACTTAACAGCTTCTGCAGTCGGTGTCTTCAATTCTTCAAAGTCAATGCACCTTATCTTGGCAACTACTTCAGAATCTGTTAAGTTTTTTATGAAAGTTATTTTATTCGTTTTACGTTTTTGAAGTCGGTTTTTACTTTTTTAAAGTATTTTTTATTTAGAATTGTGTTATCAGTCATGCGATGACTTTTATTACTGCTGAAACCTCTGAGCTGCTGAAACCTCTGAGCCTACAGCGTTATTCTGTTTTATTTTATGTTACAATAAATTTTGTATTTGTCATTATCTATTTTATTATGAAAAAATCATATAAACATCATTTCATGTCTTTGACAAAACTACTACTTACTCATTACTCTCAATAAAACAAAACTAAGAGTACCTACTTACTCACTACTCTCAATGAAACAAAACTAAGAGATACCTATATACTTACTCACTACTCTCAATGAAACAAAACTAAGAGATTTACTCACTACTCTCAATAATAATAATAATAACTTTATTTTTCTCATCACAATATACATCAGATTCGACAACGATACATAATTCATGGAAGTGGAGACTGGTGCCTAAGCTAGGCTCGTGGCCTGTGTTTCAGGAAACCAGGATCCCACCCCTTTACATTTTCATTTTATAAATTATGTACTAAGCGCGCTGACAGAATGTAGTAAGGTATCTTATGACATTTTAAAGGTTTACTTATTTTGACTAATATCTAGGATCTAGGTTAATGTTAGTAGATGTGTGGTATGGGCGATTGTGTTGGTGTATGTGTGGATGTGTGAGAGTGTGTGATTGTGTGTTTAGGTTTTTATAAGGATGCTTTCAGTATCATTATAGTTTAATTTTAGTAGCCAGTCAGTTAGCCTCTTTGTGCATTTATTCTTTGTGAGACTAAAGATATGTAACACCTTGTGAGTTTTATTTTATAAGTAGCCACCTAATTAGCATCAATGAAACAAAAAACACCATAAAATTAATAGTACATTACTAACACCAAAACTATCGTTCATGATCTTTTGGTATGTTAATAACATTAGCTGCTAGTAAATTATTTCATAACTCATAGCTTTTGCCATCCAATCAGAACCACTGACAGCACAAAATACTAAACTAATCTGGTACATTACCACCAATCCTCGCAACATCAGTGAGCTCTTTACCATACACCAGTCCATTGTTCTCGTAATCACCAGCGCGTCTGTGATAAACGCAGGCATCTCTGATTTACGTCCGAAGCCACGCCATTAACGGCATTACTCTAACACCGGGGACTGAACTCAGGAGTTACGGCTGATTTGCACTTGTGCTTGTCTTGAGATACGCTTGGTTTGTGATAATTGTGTGCAGGCTTAAGTCAAATTGAAGATATGAGAAAAAGTGCTCATATTTTTTTTCTTTATTGTAAAAGTATCGTCCAATAAGAGCTTTCTGTTTATTCAATATGGGGTGGTAAAAAATTACGTTAAGTTTGTACGCACAATATTGAGAGATTTACCATGTTATTTTAAGACCATAGACTTCTTATAGATTTTCCTGTAATCTATAGCTATAGAATTATTTTCTGAAATTTTTTCAAAATGTTAAGGTCAGTAGTTTCGGAGATAAAGGGGGGAATGGTAAATTTTCCTGTATTTTCTTAAATAACTTTAAAAGAGTTTATTTTAAAATTATAAAAAAAATATATATTTGCAACCATCACAGTAAGTCCTTTCATTTAATATATCGCACGGTACAGTTTGCAAATATGTTTTTTTTTAATTTTCTTATTTGGCCCCCAAAATTGACCCCCATATTCAAAATTCATTAATTTACGTTACACTTCCGTGTTTGGATCACAGAAATACGTACCTGTACTAAATTTCAACTTAATCGGCCCATTACATTCGGAGCAAATTGGCTGTGACAGAAGGACAGACAGACAGACACATGAGTGATCCTATAAGGGTTGCGTTTTTCCTTTTGAGGTACGGAACCCTAAAAATGTATAAATGATTAAATATCATGCCAAACATTTGTAAGCATTTGCCAAATAAATGTTCGTAAAGCGAGTGTTTCTGAAATAAAATATTTGTAAAATAAGTTGTTTAAGAAATAAATAGTATGTGTATAAAACGTGGGTTGTAAACTAAAAATTTATCAACGTTGTTATGGTGAAACATTAGTGAACCTAACCGTTATGGTGAAACATTAGGGAGACAACCGATACATTCAATTGTACGTAGTTACCAGACAACAATTTGATGAAAAGAAAAAATGTGAGCTAATAAAAAGCTTACTAATCCAGAGCATACTCTCATAAATGTCGTCAAAATCAAATAAGCAAGCAAACACAACAACAAGTAATCTCATAAATTGAATTCCAACAATACACACCACTTATAAGTCTTCAAAAAATAATCCGTGTACTCTCAAAGGCGGAGTACTAATAAATAATACATGGCCAAAGTTCCCGGCTGGGTTCATACAGAAGATTGATCCGCGCATTCCGAATACATTTACATGTGGGAATAAATCATAACACAAGGGCTCATGGCTCGTGTCGATAGGTACGAGAGTACAACATGAGGTGTAATTTATGTTGTTTGGAGGTTCGAATGCCGGTGGAAGTCAGGTTACGAAATTTGATATTGAACGTGAAGTCTTGATTGATGTTTTTGTCATAACTCAAATCGAATTAACGTTGTAATTAATTAACACATTTATTACTAGAAAGAACTGGATTGAAATGGAATCAAAGACAGTATGACCAATTTTCTTTTCACTATTTTTGAAGAACCTAGACCATTCTGATTTCAACCACGTGGGTAACTTACCCTTCAACTTAATTCTACAGAAAATTAGGTTCATCATCTGCCTACGCCAAAACGGGTATCCATTAGTGTTTCATTTTCAAGCCAGGTCATTGTACTGAAAATAATAAATCACGCCTTCCTCGCTCCACTTTTTACAACATAGTAGAATAACAATAGGTAGCGGTACTCCTAAACCTAAAGCTTAGGGTAATAAAAGCCTTACAGGAAAGAATGATTTGGCATATTTTTTTACCAGCAAAACGAAGGAGGCGGTATATTGCTCCTAACTTTTTGCTATTACTGGGGAAACTTGTGTTACCCGACGAGAGCTGGCTTATTGAAACAATACATTTAAAGGCATACTTCAAGACTTGGAAAACATCGATGATGGGATTTAGCGAAAAAGTTCTTTAGGTATCGTATTTCGAAAGAAAATGGCTATGTTATTTTGACTTTTTGTGTAACAATAGATGAAAACGTTTGAGTGTGAATACCTATTGAAAATCGTCAAAGAGGCCTTTATTTACTGAACTTAATTATCCAGAATGCTTTATTTGTGTATGGTTGCAAATTAATAAAGAAGCGCTTCATGTAGCAGCAGCTTCCAGCTTGTTATGCTTAAAGTATCTAGATACTAGATAAAGCCAAGCCGCTAGAGCGGGTAGATATTGCATAAACTATGTACTGGTACAGTTTGAGTATTTAATTAAATTCGTATGGAAATTCGTATATCAATATCAGACTCCAATTCAATTGGTTGCAAAGTTTCAGCGGCAGTTATGCACATCTTAGATTTGATGAAGACTGTTGCACTAATATCAAGCTTTTTGAGAATTTCCCAGAACAAAGAGATTTGACCTTAAGCTTTGTCTCCCAGTGGGGTAATGATAATCTGGTCTCTTTTAACGCCACCAAAACGCAGGCGTGTCTTTTTACCGCTAAAAAGAGTCGTTTCGCCCAAACTCCTACTTTTCGGGGTACATCTGTTCCTGTAACTGATCGACTTGAGCTCCTAGGCATGGAGTTGACATCTGGTCTCAACTTCGGCGCCACCATCGAGTACAAGGCCCAAACTGCGGCCAAGAAACTGGGCATCCTAAATAGGGTGAAGCGATACTTTACGCCTGGACAGCTTTTAACCCTTTACAAAGCGCAAGTCCGATCCTGCATGGAGTATTGCAGTCACCTTTGGGATGGATCAGCTAAGTACCAACTAGCCGCGCTTGACTCGGTGGAACGCAGAGCTAAGAGGCTCATTGGCGACGTAAAACTGGTGGATGCCAAGCTTCATTGCTTGGCTCATCGCCGCAAGGTTTCCTGCTTGTCGGTCTTCTACAGATTGTACTTCGGAGAGTGTGCCCGAGAACTCCACGACCTCATTCCACCGGCCCCCTTCTACCACCGGACATCTAGACGCACTGCCAGTTACCATCCCTACCTGGTTGCTATTCCACCAATTCGCACTAAGCGCTTCCAAATGTCTTTTATAATGCGCACAGCAAAAGAGTGGAACTCACTACCTGCGTCTGTGTTTCCGAACGTATACAACCCTAATCTCTTCAAAGTGAGAGTGAACAGGCTTCTTCTGGGTAAGCTCACTCCATCGTCGACTTTGTCTCTGTCACCTCTGACCTAGACTAGAGTCAAGAGCAAACCCATCACAAATAAAAAAAAATAAAAAAAAAAAATTTGAAACTAACCACCAATTCCATACAAAACTCTTTTAACATAATTTTCTGCTTAAACTTTAAACTCTAAAACTATTATAGTCTCGGCAGTAAGTGTTTAAACATTTTGTTTCATTCCTGCTGTGACTAATTCATGTCGTTTTGTGAAAGTAGTGGGCGTGGTCTGTTAGCACAGAATGAAATAAAGTTGTAGAGTCCATTAACGCGCTCCGCTGTTAAACGGTAAATATTATCAAGTCACACTTTTGGAAATATACTTCACTGAAGTTGGTGTGGGCACGTCGGCATTCGATATATATCTATTAATGATCGATGTGAGTGTTGTGGCTAAGCCATTAGTAACACGTATCCGGAAGAAGAAAGATGTATTCCCAGCAGTGAGTGAAATCTGGCTGTTGATAATGATAAATCTGCATACATCGAATGTTACATTGTTCCCAGCTCGTTGTTCCCAGAAACAACCATGTTACATTATTTGAAACAACAAGTTGATACTCACTTATGTAGTTCCGTTTCAGACTCAGAGTAAAGTAGCGCTTGAATCCTCAAACCGGACTACTTACTATATTTCTGACTAGTCAATACCGTTTCCAATTTTAGAATCTAAAATAACTCCACACATTGTCTTTCGGGGCCGTCTGACTTTATCCGCAGTACGTCTTCAATGTAAAACATTTATTTATCGCGACTCTTCTTACATTGTCCCGTCTGTATCTCGGCGCCGGAATAAACCGCTCGGATTAGATGATTCGCTTTTTAGCCTTTAGACGAATCGCGTGGTGATTTGTTCACAGAGTTTACTGTTGAAGGATTCTCAATTTTGTTAATTATGAAGTTAATTATTTCGACGAATTTGATTTTAAAAAGGTATTTGGGGTTAGTAGGGTTTATAAGATAATTTGCTGATGTGTTTTCTTTAATTTGTGTTATTATAAAACCAATCTGTGTAGACCCTAAGACGAAAACAATAGATCTACAAGTAGTTAGCCTTTTCCTAACCAGTTTCATAAAGTGTTTACAAATGGGTGATATTGTAGAGGTTTCATTCAGTGGGTATTTTAATATATATTTAGTATATTCGTACGGTCACTTTTATAAAAGGGGTAGCTTTTGTTCTAGGGAGACGTCAGCGAGGCGCAACCCCCGGCGGATGTATGCGCGTTGCTCAGCAACACAACAACAGCTTATCGAGTAGTCTAGATTCTGAGAAAAGTAAAGATCCATTTGAGACTTTTTACAATATATAACTAATCCTTCATTAACAACACTATACTTATGTGGGTATTTTATTTTACCTACTCCATGAAAAATACTTGTGAAGCTAAATTACAATGAAACTGAAAACAAACATAAAATTCAACTTACAAAATATTCTAGTAACTTGACAAACTATTCCTAGTAAAAACATCAACACAGACACATATGAAAGTTCCTACAGATATGGTTTTTAGCACAGACATACTGGAATAATTCCACCCAACGGGTTTCAGCAGGAACATTCTCAGCATTCCAGCTAGTGATTTTTTTCATCTGTCGCGTTGCGAATGTAAAAATAATTGATAGCTAGATACTTAAATTAATTTATCGTTCGGTCTGTTTGCGAAAGCGGGGCGTTTTTGCCCGCGCTGGGGACAGCCTGAAAGCAGGACTGTCCAGCCCAAAGCGAGACGTATGGTCACGTTACACATGATATAAAACAACTTTACTAAACGCTTTTAACTCCACAGAAACAAATACACAAGACGAACCACCAACCAATCCCATTACAAGAAACTGAACAAAACCAGTCCATTTTCTAATTTTACTGGCAAAAAACAAGGTTAGGGAACAGTAATCCTATGCGTGTCTTCATTACCAGCATTAAGGCGATGACTCGACTTGATGAGCTCCTTTGTACCCCACCCCCCCCCCCCCCCCGGGTCACCCTCACCCCTTTTTACACCCTGTGACGTCGCTCCACGAGACATTTTAGGCAAATTATAAAGATGTTGTTCTTTAATTTTGTTTGCGCGTGTAGAAGGTAATTTTGTGAGGTAGACTGGGGTCTTGAAGAGAAATAATGTTAACGTTTGTAGGTACGAGTAAACAGACTAGGTGTAATTGGTGTTCATTTTGGAAGAAATTAAATTAACAGGCTCACTAGTCGTGATGGTTCGTTATGGTTCACTTGTGGTGACTGCTCTGAATTAAAACCTAACCAGAGAAGAGAAACTAAGTATGAAAAAAAAAATAAAGTTCTCATAAAACGAACAAGTGGTTCTCGAGTAAGTGCACTAACGGATAATAGCTACAGATAAATTGCATTTTATGTCACTATGGAAGGATGAATGACGAACATGTTTTAACCTGTATGTTTTATCCAAATAAATAAATTAAGCAGACTAAAGCATGTCTGCTCTGTTCCAAAAGTATTTGATGAAAGTATAAACAAACTCTGTTCGAGTCAAATTTACGCTGTGTGTGTCTATGTGTGTGTGTCAGTTTGACAACGTAAAGAGAATTATAAACACAATTCATCTGGATTTAAACTAAACAAAGATATCAACTTTATTTCTCACCACTTTTCCAACAATTATTATTTGAATAACATTATTAAATTCTAATTGAAAAATCATCGACAAAAATTCAGGTATATGTCACGTATAATTAACCTCAATTGTCAAATTTAAAACATCTTTAAGTTGATTTAAAATTAGAATTTCGAGTTTAAGTACCAATCAAATAATCAAATCAAAGCACTCTATACATACTTATATCATAATAATATGAATAATATGATATGGTACTTTGTACTATATATTAACAATATTATGTTTTTGGAACATACTATACATTAAAAGATATAACATTATTTAATAAAACAGACAGGTACTCCGCTAATCAAGTGACAAACCCCATCAATTTCACCGCTGTGTATCCACGATGCGTGCGTACAAACTAGGCAACAGGATTAAGAGCTCAGACGGATTACACAAGTTGTAATCGTCGCTGCTCGTCCGAGAGTTATTTGTAGCTATCAGTTACAGTTGGGACTTGCAGCGTTTGGGGATGTTGATACATTGGGGACTAACATTTTTATGGGAAGATATTTCTGTAAATGGAACTCCATTCAATGTGCTTTTAGGAATCCAGGAATTTTGTATTATTAGATTTGTCTTTTGGGAAACACTTGCGGGGATACAGTGAATGTTTCGATTTCCGAGTATCGTAATCAGCCAATAGCTTTGCAAGACTGATTCAAGCATTGCACTTTGGTGCTCTAGAATAACTTTACCCTGTACTATTATAAGAGCAATATTTGTAAAGGGTGTCTCAATAAGAGTGCAATATTTAAATTTCGTGTAATTTTTAACATTGAAAATGTTTTTTCGATCGTTTCAGTATTTTCGGTCAGAGTGTGACATCGCCTTGGTATCATGAGTTTTAGAGTTACATAAATGTTTGGATCTCAAATGACGCGTATCAACAAGAGATATGGTGACAAAAAAAAAAAATTAAAAATACAAAAACATTTCTTGAAAATCGCGAAAATGTGAAAAAGTCGATACATTTTTTAGGGTCATAAAATTAACTATATCTCAAAAACTACATGCGATTTCGAAAAAATGAAAAAATGTCCTTGGGGTATTAAGTTGGGCTACATTTTAAAATAAACTGAATCTCTGTATCACTAAATTTCTATGCAGGCCCTTTGTGTCGCGTAATTTCGGGGAGCGCGTTCCTTAGATGTGCGTCGCGTCGCCGAGTTGTTATGGGAGTGTTTAAGAGTTTGATCGTGAAATGTATGTATTTGTATTTATATCTAAATACGTACCTATTTTAATTTAATTTTATAACGTGACATAATTATTTAATTTTTTTTTATTAGTTTTGTTTTGCAATACTTTGAAAATACTTCAAATTACTAATTAGAAATTTATATTTGAGACTAAAATTATTATTTCTATGTTCGTAACTATTTTATATCGCTTCGTTGTTGTTGTGTTAAGCAAAAAATGATTTTCTTTCAAAAATAGTCTCAAGAATATTTCATTAAAGTTAAATAATGCATGCAATTATACCTTACGGATTTTTTACTTCGTGTATTTGAGCTCTATTACTTCAAAGACGATACAAAATCTATTCGGTCTAACACCCGTATTTATAAACAAGTAAAAGTGATTAATTTAGTAAAAGTATTTACTCAAGCAACAATTTTTATTCTATAGTTTAGTATTTGCTTGAATTTAGAACTGTCAAAAGTTAGAATTCTTAGCCAAGAAATAGTTACCATTTTCTTAATTTTCACTTGAGAATTGAGAACTCGATCTTTTGAACTCTCTCATCTTTGAGAACTCGAACGTTTGATTTTGCAATGGACGATGATTCTTACTCAAGCATTTACTCAAGTAAGTAACGTACATTACTCGTCTAAGATTTTATAATGCAGATGTCTATCCTCAAGTAATGACTTCATTAAGAAATTACTTAGCAGCAAGTAATTTCAGAAAAATTACTTGCTTGTTTATAAATACGGGTGTTAATCTAATATCGCATCGGACAAAATGAAAAGCCTGCCTGAGTGCATTTTCAATGTACCCGAAGGTCGTGTAGAGCACGAGATCTGTGATTTCTTTTTTCGTGCAAGTGGCAACTCTGAAATTTTACAGCGGTCACCTATGATTGTTCCGATTATTAAAAGCTAGCTGACCCAACAAACGTTGTCCCGTCAAAATTTCAATAATTGATACAAAGTTCCCATAGAAATTGCCCTTTCAGTTTTCCCGAATTTTCCAATTTTCCCGGCCACTTGTCAAACATTTACTTTCATATAAACCTTGTCCTGACAATTACAAACACAACAAAAAAATAATTATCCAATTTGCAGTCGTTCGGAAGTTATGCGCGTACATATATTTCGGCGATTAATTTTTACATATATAGACGGAGCGCTACACAAAAGAAGAACGCATTATCATTGTGAAAACCCATTTCAAAAATGGGGAACCTGAGACCGCTCACACTTGTTACAGGAACGTGATAACGGAGTTCTTGTGGCCTCAACTGGATGGCATGGATCTGGACGACATGTGGCTTCAGCAGGACGGCGCCACCTGTCACACCACGAAAAAACCATCGATTTAATTAATAATTTAATTTAATCATGTTCTCGAATATAGGGGTTTACGGGGGCGAAAAATCGATCTAGCCAGGTCTCATAACTGGGAAAATTCGTTTTCTCTATTTTCATCAGAGCAGAGCTCGGTCGACCAGGTACTATTTACATTAACCGACATGAGTAATTACGGTTAAAGTCTATTTCTCACTAAAATTTTATTGAGGTTGTCCAACTAATTTTGAACTGAACTAGATCCCGTTAGTTTTAATAACAGTGAACTGATCAGCTGAGTTCAGATTCCAGAATATTGCAATAGTATTTAGATGAACGTTGCCTAATTACGGGTTATATTCAACTATACAATGACAAAACAACCAATTACAACTAGAACAACACTAATAAAAAGCTCAACAGTTTCGCATTGCAGTAGCAGGCTAGCAGAGTCGCGGACACAATTATGTAGAACGTCGTCGCGTGTCAGAGCTCAAATACAAAATAGTTTATTATGCTAATGGAAGTTTTTCAATTTGAATGCAAATGCGACTGAGACTAACGAGGAATGGAGACGTTTACGCGCAAATTGGAGCATTTAGAATATTGTTTATTTTATTTAGTTGTTGCGTAAGAGGCCAGAGGATGAAGTAATACATATTAAGCCGAAATGCATCTGAGCCATCATTTTATGGGTGTTAATAAGCCGATGCATCATCAGATTGCCGTCACTGGTCACACATTACATTTGATCGCAAAATTAGTTGCATTTTAATGTTACTATGACGTCCTGCTAGGAATACGTCGAGTTACCAGTAACCCCGTATACAGGTTATACGTAAATATACATATGTTGGTACCCAAATATCGTATCCTACTAATACTAAAATACATATACACGTACATATACACCATCACGAGAGGTATGTTACAAGTTATTCAGATATTACTTGATTAATTTAAGAAAATAATCTATCTTCAATAACCCAATATCTGCAAGCTGGTCGACCGGCATGCTGTAACAAATACGGGTTGGATCCCGATTAATATTGCATTTATTACCGTAACCGCAGGGATTCGAATTAAAATGGATCCAATCGTTTTGGCGCACTCCAATTATTTCGTTAATTGGACAACTGGTAGTCGCGTTAATTATTGTTATAAAGAATCCTTTTTGATGTAAGGTCGCTGGCCCGTGAATATTGGGCTTAACTACGTGATTTTTTTATTTACATATTAGCATACCGAATCACTGAAACGTAACGACTACGTACTGTTTACTACGTCCGCATCGTGGCTAGGAAACGAAAAGCCTGTGAAACGGTTACTTGTGATTTTTGTAAATAGTGGAGATGAGAAAATATTGCCAACGCGTGGTCATTCAGTCAGCCAAAACTCACAATCAGTAGGAAACTCTGAAGAAAAACCCTAGTGAAAATACTATTTTGTAGACAAGCACAAATAACAACTCAACAACAATTACAACATTATGGTTCATAACATCATGCCTTGCTTTCCCGAAAGGTTAGGCAGGGAGGTGTACTTATACATTGTACACTCACATTTCACTAGTTATTTTTAAGTCCCAAGTAATAGTGGCAGAGCCTACAGCCATCAACCACGTACAAGTCTAGATTCCGGGCGGCTACTGACCAATTCCAGATACAAAAACACCTTGCCCAACCTGGAAATCGAACCCAGCACCTCACGCTCAGCAGTAGCGCTTGCGGGCACTAGACCATAGGTTCCCAACGGGAGTGATACCGCCCCCTTGTGGGCGCTGGATCTTTTCGTGTGGCACGATTACAGAGAGAGACAGAGAATTAATTTTTAATTTGTGATTATGAATAGATAATAGACAGACATATAAAATTGGTATAATTAACTATTATGTAAAGGGGGCTTTGGATTTTTTTCTCTTATAAACGGGGCGGTAGTTCATGAAAGTTTAGGAACCTATGCTGACTAGACCAACGGGGCAGCTGATATATGATATAATATAATAATAAATATAATGTAATAAAAAATAATAGCGATACAGATTGCATTCTTTAACGAAATGAAAATCTCAACTAAATCTTGGTAGCAAATAGAACGCAAGAAATTTTCATTGTATCCAAAATGAGCTACTGCTTTCAATAGAGTATTTTCTATGAAGGGAAAAACATTAATATCGATATAATATTTTTCTTAGATACCAGTATGTCAGAGTTTTACATTCACAACTTCCGTCACTGAAATATTCGTATTTTATATCGATTTCTTGACATTTTTAGGTCAGCGCGTGCCAAACACACTGTATTGAATATTTTTGTTTTATTCATGAGCTTCAATAAAAATATACCAATGGGAAACAAATCACTGTTCTTTATATGACAAAATAATATTATTTCTTTGAAGAATTCATCACTGGTCTAGTTTTTAAGCTGGACTGAAAGTCTCATCCTTCTTTAGCTTGGATTTCCGCAGCGTACAAAATTATAGGGGTTTCCTTTCTGAATATCTGCAACTACCTACAGTCTGCAGATTAAAATTTTATGAAATAAGTGACAATAGACTCGTTGCCTTAATAAAAGTAAATAGTACAACAGAACGCGTAGCTTCTTCTTCTGGAAATACAGGAGCAATCTGATTACAAACTGAATAATTTGTTATTATAGTAGTGGAGCCAGCTATCTCTAATTCCACACGGAGGCACCTATTGTAGTCTATTGATACAAAATTAATAATTAATAATATTTAGTAAAGCCATTTACTTGCATATTACAATAGCTAGTATTGTGATAATAATTTAAGGGTATTGTGTACGACAATATGGACACATCCGTGACTAGTAAGTTACGTGATTACCAGATCCATTATCATCTTGACTGATTAGCAGTTATTTAGCATAAATTATACTTTAAGGGGGCTAAAGTTGATAGTTGTCGGCAACTTGTTTTGTTGTTGATGGTAGTTAAAGAATCATTATTTTTGTTTATTTTAGACTAGATAGGATTACCCAACCTCTTTCCTAGGGTAGAACCTAGCGCAACCATGCCCCCCCCCCCCCTAAATATTTTTATTATTTTTATTTGCGTGGACTCCTAAATATTTTTATTTATATATTTACTTAGGTCTCTTTTACACACATTGGCGCATCTATGTTTATTAAATTCTAATAATAAAATAAATTCTAATGAGATGGTTGCTGTTGCCTTTTTACAAAACAAAAATTTGTGGACCCCTAGGGGTCCGTTGACCTCAGTTTGAAAACTCTGGAGTAGAGCGACGTTGCTATGAGTGAGCAGGTCGTGTGCACTCATAGCATTTTTTTTCAAATAGGTTTTATAACAAGATGTTTTAGCAGTAGGTACCAACTTAAAATATACCAATGTTTTTAAGGTTTATAAAACCGAATATTTTACTTTACTATTTATCCATATGGAAATACTTCAATCTATGATAAATTTTTGTAGCATTTTTATCATCAGCACTTCTGAAGTTATTATAATAAAACTATTAACCAGCAATGTAAACAAACACTTCGATACTAGCAAAGATAATTACAAGAATTTCAGTGAAGCTGTAGGAAGCTAATGGAACCTTTAGTTGAAGAGCTACTTACCACCGCAAGTACTAAACTTGTTGTAGAAACATAAAACAAGTTTAGTGGTTAGCACCTAAATATGTAGCAAATCTCTATTCGAACGATAATGTTGTTCTTGAAGCAACCACGAACGCTTCATTCATATTAGATGTCTAGGTCCTCTAGAATGATCGGAGGGAGAGGAACTTTCTAGACGGACGTAGGCAGTTAGTCTACAAAGTTTTTTCCATCTCTCGACGTAGGTAGTTAGGGTACTCAGAATGTTTTAAAAGTTGGAGCACTTTTATTACTATTGCTATAAAAGTGGTTGTTGCAAGTACTTTGTTGTTTTCTAGTGTGGTGGAGGAGACATTGAAGTGGTACAAGATATTTGAAACGTTTTAATATTCGTGATGTCATTGAATAGATATGAGGAGCTTGTGGCTAAGTAAGAACAGCCGCACGGGTCGATCTATCACGTTAAGCTACGCTTGCCGGGGTTGGTCCTTGGATGGCTGACCATCTTTACATACCGAGACTCCTCCGTGCCTCGGAAAGTACGTTACTGCTTAACGTACTTTCCGAGGCACGGAGGAGTCTCGGTAGTCCGGCACGGAGGCACGGAGGAGTCTCGGAGTCCCGGCTGTTATTCGTTGATATTTGACAGTCGATACGGGTCGTCAGAAGCCCGAAAGTTTTGACAACCAGTCTCACCAAGGGGTATCGTATTATCCAGTTATTGGGTTGTGGAGGTCAGATAGGCAGTCGCTCCATGTAAAATACTGGTATTCATCTGCATCCGGCTACAATGGAAGCCGAACCCAACACAGTTGGGAAAAGGCTATGAAGATTGATTGAGTAGATTTGAAATTGATGCAATGAGTAAATAGAACATGCCTTTCTACTTTGAGGGTCAGAAGATGCTTTAAAGAAGGTATGCGTCAACATAGTTTTATACAATGCCTTGTTTATTAGTTATAGAAAAAAAAAAAAAAAAACAACAACATCGATACATGGTTACCAAAAAGCACACATGATAGATTGAAAAACAACTTCCATTGTTGCATTTTATTGAAAAGAAAAACCAGCTCAACCATAAAATGAAAACAGCAAAAAGCTTAAAAACTTCGCATAAACTAAATACAAAGTAAACAAATGTAAAAACTTGAACATTTTCCAGAGAACCGCAAACCACGGCCGAGTATTTCGATTGATTTTAAAATACGAGCGAGTAGTTTGTACCGAAATCAAATTGAACAACTCGATTTAAAAATCGAGTATTTCGCACATCAGTGGCCAGCACTGGTTCACTTTGTTCGAAAATGTTCGATATAAAGGTTATTGAATAAATTAATACTCGTACTATATAGAACTTTTTTGTGGAAATGTAGATTAATAATGGGATATTGCTAAAGTTGGGAGTTCTGCAGTCCGTGGGTTTTATTAAGTGGACGGTGGTAGTTGGAAACCTCTTTGGGGTTATTCATAGGTTTGATTTGTGCCGGTGTATGCATGCAATTATTATTTTGCTTCTGGATTAAAGCAATATTACTTTAATCCAGGAGCAAAATTATTGCCGGTTTTGTTTTGGTTTTTGGCAGTCGTTACGATTTTCTCGAGCAAAGACAGTTAGTTGGATTTTCTCGAATTTAGACAAAGCATTTTACAAACTTCCTCAAAAGTTTTATGTCCTGCGTGTACGTGGAACATTAAGAAACCGAATGCAAACCTATAATTACGTTTAGAACCCGAGCTATCTTGCTTACTATACAAGTTTGAACAGTATTCAGAAGCAGTTTTTCTCCGTTGTATGCAAGTTTTAGTACCTGGCGTGTTCCGCCAAGCTTCGCATTACACTGCTCACGAGTTTTGGCACGAGCTGTTTTGGCAACCATTTTCTTAAGTTAATCCAAAACACTGGATACTATATTAGTGAATTTTGTATCTTTCTTTCGTTAGTATAAAAGACAAAAAGAGTATTGTTTTCGAAATTGAAGGAAACCCAAATAATTTATCAGGTTGGCGGAAAAACATTGCACAAGAAATTGTAAATTACTAGAATTTTGCGGAATATTTAGTATTGATCTGGGATACGTAAGAATATTATAGAAGAAGCTATCACATCAAGGGTATATAAAGGCGTGCTAGTGAGAATTTGGTTAGTTTATTAAAATGATTAGTGAACATCAACTTCGAACGATAATCTTTTACGAGTGGCGTCAGGGACACAACGTGAATGTGGCTACTGCTAACATCAGCAAAGCGTTCGGTGAAGGTGTTGTATCATGGAAGATAAGCCGCTAATTTACTCGCTTTGCATCGGGAGATATAACTCTTGAAGATCACGAGTGATCTGGGCGACCATCCACCTTCGACGATGAGGAATTACTCCGCTGTTTAAAGGCTAATCCAAAAATAAATACGCGTGATTTGGCAGAGACTCTTGGCTGTCATCATTCGACCATCGAGGCTCATTTATACAAACTTGGCTCTCGTAAAGTAATAACACGATGGATTCCACATCGACTAATTGACAGTCATCGTCAAGTCAGAGTTAGTATTTGTGAATCGCTTCTTTTTCAGCCACATCGGAAAGAGTTTCTTGAAGATCTGGTAACCGGCGATGAGAGCTGGATTCTCTATGATAACCACATACGGCACGCCGTCTGGCTTCCTTACAACGCAGAGCCACCAACGCAGCCAAAGCCGAACCGTCACTCAC
Organism: Dicycla oo; assembly: GCA_948252095.1. Classification (NCBI taxonomy): domain Eukaryota; kingdom Metazoa; phylum Arthropoda; class Insecta; order Lepidoptera; family Noctuidae; genus Dicycla; species Dicycla oo. Next base: position 33,446,059 of record OX411715.1, on the reverse strand, counting down.
GCAAGCATCTTCTCTCCGTTTGGTTGGATGCGAAGGGACCACTCTATTACGAGCTCCTCCTTGCGAGAAGGACGATTACGACTTCCATTTATACTGAACAGCTTCAGAAACTGGCTGACGCAATAAGAGAAAAACGACCGAGACGTGTAAATGTTCACTTACTCCATGATAATGCGCGATCTCATGTCGCTTCGGAGACTCGACAAAAAATCGTAGAGCTTGGATGGCACCCGGTTGGCTACCCACCGTACTCACCGGATCTCGCGCCATCCGACTATCACTTGTTCCGACCACTAAAGCTTTATTTGCGTGAGAGAAATTTTCAAAACTACGAAGACCTCAAAATAGCAGTGGACAATTTCTTTTTTGCACAGCCTCCGGAATTCTGGGCGCAAGGCATCAACAATCTACCAACTAGATGGGCCAGAGTAATAGAGTTATTTGGGGATTACATTACCAACTGATTAATTATTGTAAATAACAAAGTTATCAATAAATTCATTAAGTCTTATATCTTGTTGCAAGACTTTTCCGCCAACCTGATAAGTAGGCACAATCACGAGAGAGGAGACTCTTTGTTCAGAGTGGGGATGTCTGCCCACCGAGTGATCTCAGGGAAGACGGGGCACAGTGGTCACGTGCTGCCTTGCACTCTTGCGAAATTAGGTTTTGGGACCACCCTTTTCAGTCTTCCCAGGGATCTGCCCTAAAAGGCGTTGCTCAGAGGGGGTTCCAGATCGAACTTTTGGGGGATAATGGTGTCCCCTTTCATGTGTGACCACCGAGGTGGTTTTAGTGAGGTGCAAATCCTACACTCCCCGGTCTTATCCCCAAAGCCCGAGCGCCTTTTGAAGGTTACCCCCCGAAAACAAAAAAAAAGGTAAAGACACGAGCTTACTTATGTTACACTTACGCAAGATCAAAAGCTATTTTCACGACAAGTGATAGATATTTCATGCTGTCAGTAACATAATACAATCGAAACTATAATCTTATAAACTTGCTATTTTCTCAGATTGCAATTTTTATTTCACGAGAAAAACGCTTTTGAATGTTGTGTAGCTGTAAGGTATTTATGCTCATGACTTTAGAGAAGAACTTCAGAAGTAGTTTGACCTAGTCTGAGTCTTCTATATGGAATTTCACGATTAGCGAAAAGGTTAATTACGAATGTTTAAATTACTTTGGAAGATAGTTCATTTCAATAAAAATCTGTCGTCTCATATAACTGGAGTTTATTGTGACCAAAGGCCCGCTAGCTCCACATCTCACTAAATCTGTTTAGCGCTAAATATTTATATGTATAATAATAATAATAATAATATCCTGGGACATTTTCACACACGGTCATCTGGTCCCAAACTAAGCAGAGCTTGTACTATGGAAACCAGATAACTGATATACTACATATACTACTTTTTTTTTGTTGTAAATACATACTTATATAGATAATTACACCCAGACTCAGGACAAACAGACATGTTCATGCACACAAATGTTTGTCCTGGATGGGAATCGAACCCACGACCTGCGGCGTGATAGGTGGTATCTTAACCAACCACGCCAACTGGCCTGTCAACCATACCATCATTCTGTCTCTGTTATATTAAACAGAATGATGTTTTAAATAAGTTTAGCGCTAAACGTGATTAGTAATTCATGGTAAAGTGGGCCTTAATCTTTAAAACACTTTATTAAGTACTTCCGTATCCTCCTTAAGGATGTTAGACCCGTGTTACGTAGAACTTATAACTAGAGAAAACCAACACTTACAGGATAAAAATGGTCAAGTGCGTGTCGGACCACGCATAATGAAGGGTGCCGTAGTTGGGATGAATCGAACCCAAGAACAAAACTAACATTACAGTTGAAAAACATGTTCTCCCATACATTCCTACTGCAAATGTATGTTTGTACGCAAAATATTGAGAGATATTTACCATGTAATTTTAAGACCATACATTTCTTATAGGTTTTTCCGTAATTTATAGGTATAGAATTATTATCGGGATTTTCTCAAAATGATTGAATGATTTTAGGCTCAGTAGTTTCGAAGATAAGGGGGAATGGTGAATTTTCTTCTATTTTCTTAAATAACTTTAAAACATTTTAAAATTATTTAAAAAATCTATAATCCTCACAGAAAGCCCCTTTGTTTGATATGTCACACGGTATAGTTTGCTTTTTTTTTTTCTTATTTGCCCCCAAAAGTGACCTATATATATATTCAAAACTTATTTATTTACGTTACACGTCCGTCTTTGGGTGACAGAAATTCATACGTGCACCTTTCAACTAAATCTTCTTTCGGTTCTGTTTTTTTCCTTTTGAGGTACGGAAACCTAATAAACAACCAAATAGAATTACATAAGTTAATGCAAAACTCGCAATCACCGTCATAATTTCAGTGTAATTATTAAAAAAAAAACATTTTACGCCTAAAATATGGGTCAACAAAAATGGGGGCGCAAATGAAAATGAAGGGAGTTGTCACGTGACGCCGGCCATGTTTACATCATAACTCTTGGATGCTGTTGTCATTTTGCGGAATGGCACGTAGAAGATTTGAAAAGACAGTGAGATAAGTGCTTGTGCAGGAGAAAAGTCATGTTGGTGACCTAAGGTGGGTCGCTGTGTAATTGAAACTGCTGTTCTTTCATTAATTCATCTAAATCTAAACTACAAACAAACATACAAAAAAATATTTTCTATTTATAATAATAAAGAGATTTTTTTTTGTATGTTTGTTTGTAATGATTAAACTTACAACCTACAACCTAACGCATACAACCCTAATCTCTTCCAAGTGAGAGTGAACAGGCTTTTTCTGGGTAAGCTCACTCCATCGTCGGCTCTGTCTCCGTCGCCTTCGGCCTAGATTAGAGTCAAGTACAAATCCATCTCAAATAAATAAAAAATCTTTCACCTATAGAAAGCTACATAATCATCGAGTAACAATCTGCCTAGCCTTTTCCCAACTATGTTGGGGTCGGCTTCCAGTGTAACTGGATGCAGCTGAATACCAATATTTTACATGGAGCGACTGCCTATCTGACCTCCACCACCCAGTTACTGGGTAATACGATACCCCTTGGTAAGACTGGTTGTCAGACTTTCGGGTTGCTGACGACCCGTAACGACTGTCAATGATCCTCGAATGACAGCCGGGACCAACGGCTTAACGTGCTTTCCGAGGCACGGAGGAGTCTCGGTATGAAAAGATGGTCACCCATCCACAGACCAACCGTAGCTAACCAAGCGTTGCTTAACCTGATGGATTGATCCGTGCGGCTGTTATTACTTAGCCACGAGCTCCTCAGGATAACATAATCATCGAGTAACACGGGCTGTATTTAATGGACTTCCACGCCAGTGAAGTCGCGGACAGCAGCTATTGAATACTCGTATTTTTATAAAGATAATAAATTATTTACTTTCACTTTAACTGACAGAGTTGTCGGTTAAAGTGAAAGTCTATAATCATAATCATAAATATTTATTTATCTCAACATCATATTACAGACTTAAAAAGAGAAAGGTATCTAAGGTAGGAGGGTCCTGAGTTACTGATCACCCGACTATTTAGACGTCATGTTAATTTATACAAAATGGTTAGAGTCAAGATAATATAAGTCTGAAGTCGCAATTAGGTAAAAGCAGAACCTACAAAATTAAAAGAACAAATGTAAAATTTACATAATTTTGTTTTTGTTATTTATTAAACTGGGGAAAATTGCAAATAATATTGATTGATACAACGATAAAGTCATATAACAATGAAAAATTCAAATTGACTAATAAATTATTCTGCCTCACAATATTATTCACCCACAGAATTCTTCATCTGTGAGGTCACTGGGTCACTGATTGAGGGCGCAAATGATTCCGTACCTACTGTTGTTTACAAGACTTGACAAAATTCCTTATTTTTATTTTCGTCGCAAGTACCTTTTCAACTTTCCTGCTCGCTGTCAACTTCGGTGATAAATTCTTTTTAATCTGTTCTTAATTGTGCTTTTATTTTTCGCCTGTTTAAAGTGAAAATAGATAACGAAGTTAACTTTCTCTTCTGAAACTTTTTAACAGTATTTTGTTGTTGATAATTTTGTTCGTTCTTTTGGTCATTAAAAGATAGAATAATTATTTTCTTAAGCCTAACTAATCGGAGACGGCTTATGTTATTTTAACTTTAAAAACCGGCCAAGTGCGCACAATGAGGGGTTTCGTAGTTGAAAAGGATTTGTCTCAAAAACAAACTTAACATTGTAGTTGAAAAACATGTTCTCCTAGAAATTGAATACGTCACGGTGACTTCTCCAACTGTTTTTTTCCAATTTTTTTATTTTTATTTTATAATGTTAATCTTGTTGCTCCTTTTTTACTGTGTCCCAAATAAAATATTTTTCTTTATTTCTTTTTTTCAACTGCAAAAAGATTGTATTCCCGAAAAAAGTTTTATGTGTTAAAATTACAATTTTTTTTTAATTTTTTTTTTATTTGTGATGGGTTTGCTCTTGACTCTAGTCTAGGTCAGAGGTGACAGAGACAAAGGCGACGATGGAGTGAGCTTACCCAGAAGAAGCCTGTTCACTCTCACTTTGAAGAGATTAGGGTTGTATACGTTCGGAAACACAAACGCAGACAGAATTTGCAGACTTTTTCCTTTACTTGTGCTGTGAAACCTTGCTTCGTGCCAAATTTCATAATTCTAGGTCATCGGTAAGTACAAACCGCAGAACCCTATAGGGATAGGGTTCTGCGGTTTGTAGCTACCGAGTGTATATATATGTCGCATAAATGACCGTACTTTTTACTACGTTACTTAGAAGCTGAATTTTTAGAGCTTTAAGGGACTATAGACTATAAATTATTAATTATAATAATTTATTTATTTTGGGTATTCGATATTAATTTTAACTTGATACCTCCACGCGTTCCTGAGAAAAAGAAATTTTAAAACTACCAAAGTAAATAATGTGACCAATATTTACATAAAGATGCACAGAAACGAAACATTGAGTTTGTCGTGGGTTCGATTCCCATCCAGGACAAACATTTGTGTGCGTGAATATGTCTGTTTGTTCTGAGTCTGGGTGTAATTATCTATATAAGTATGTATTTACAAAAAAAAGTAGTGTATGTAGTATATCAGTTATCTGGTTTCCATAGTACAAGCTCTGCTTAGATTGGAATCGGATGAATTGAAGGAGATTGGATCGGACACACGGTATGTGTGAAATGTCCCAGGATATTATTATTATTATTTAAACAGCTTAATCAGAAAGCCTGAATGTCTTCTTAAACCGTCGCGTCATACAAACTACAGACAAACTACGACATATAATATATTGAATACTTTACTGTTTCACTACATAAGTACATTTATCTCCCTATAGACGCACACATGATCATTAGCTGTTTACATGTATTCCAACAGGAAATTAAAGGGCACCTTCCCCATTGCACACATTCGTTCACAAGAGTTCTGCGTGTGTGCGTAAGAAATATTGACTGAAGTAAGTCAAGTATTTATTAGGAACATCGTAAATAGAATACTACAAAAGAGCATCGAGGCACCAATAAAAAACCCGGAGGTACTCAAAGAGGTCCCTACAGGATTTATGTTTCCGACTTAAAACAACCATGTTCCGGAATACTTGTTGTTTACCTTTGAATGGGCCTGACTTAGACGCGAGTAAGATGGATATGATTTCTTGAAATTCCAGAATCTTAAAAATATATAATGTAGCGACATACCTACATACAGCGCGTCTCACATCCGACTACCGCCGCACGTTGAGTGCGCGCGCACTGTCGCGCCGCCGCGGAGCTTGTCCGGCGCGACCAGCGAGACTGTTTCTAGAACAACGACTCGTGTCGCCACATCTTCTCGAAGGACGCCGCGCGAACGCCGCGCGAACGCCGCGCGCCGCTGAATGTTCTAGATGGAAGACCAGCTACTCCGCGTTTTCTCGAAGCGCCGCGCACGCGCACGCGTATGCGCGGAGAACAATATATAAGGAGATGTATGTTACTCAATAAAAAGATACTTCATCTTAAGCCGTTCACTATGTAGGACACGTCTTTTATTTATAAGTACCTCATAGCACGTATAGCTGCCACAATACCTAACGTACATACGAGTAGGTGCTACAATAACGAATATATATCACGCCTTGTTTCTCCGGAGGGTGGGCCAGAGGCGTATCTATAGTCCACCCACATATTGCCAGTTATGTTTAAGTCCCATGTAACAAAATCTTATTTTCAAACTTTGAAGTCTTCGGAAGAAACGTTATGAAAATGGGACACCTTTTTGTAACCCTCTAATCTAGCGTATATTTTTTTATTATGTATTTTTGGGTTTATATAATTATGGCTGTATGTACATAACCAGTGTTCACCACTAAAGGCACCGAAGCCCTAAGATTTATAGCTTCACCACATTTAAAGGACTAAGTTACTCATAAGTTTGCCATTCATTGCTAATCTACCATCCAGTTCAAAATAATCACTTCAATGAGAGCGCTAGCTAATACTCCCTACCGAAGGGTTCAACCTCCCAAATGACACATCTAATTTCTCAACCCTTTGTGGTCCAAGATTAGTTCGCCACATAAACTTTACAGCTGCCATAACAAATATAGATACGGTATAACGTTTTGATTAATACAATTTGTGGATACAAATTGATGATACCCGTTCCCAAAGTCTAAAGCAATTAGCAATTTGTTTGTATCTCCATCCATTTCGATTATTGAATTAGTACTTATGATAAAGTTTTTGTTTACGACGACTCTTTTGTTTATCTCTGGAATAAGTCTTCGGTATAAACTTAATTATAATTCAGTTTATTGGTTTTATAGCCAGAGTTTTATTTGTTTCAATAGGGATGACGATATTCTTTTTCCGGCACCCAAATTATTAAAAAATATTGGACACGTATTTTTCCTTTTTCTCGTAATCAAAAGATACATTAAGTCAAAATGTGGCATGACGTCACGTCTTGGTGGATTTTATACGTAGAAGTGACGTAGCGAGCCCCCACTCCTCAACTTTAATGCGTGTTATTTATGTCAATTTTTATTAATACGATAAAGCAAAAAATGCGTGTCTATATTTTTTTATTATTTGACTGACGGACTAAATTGAATTTCTTTTTTTACCCAGTCATCATCTCTATCTAAGGTTTATTTATATAAAATAAGAATGTACAACTCTCTACGTGATTACCTACTAATGTAAGCACATTCATTACTTCAGCAACGAAATCTTCGTCTAATTTCACCTAAACTTCCTTCATCTCACGTTCCTCCACATGATTTAGTACCTCACCAAGATTATCTTCTATCTCTGCAAATGTGAGGTCGGCGAGGCAATTATGTAATTATGAAGCCCGAATTTAGCTGCCCATAATTATGGCCGAATTTGTTCTACTACAATTTCGCTGGTAAACGTCGAAGTTTGAAAATTCTCTGGCAAAGTTAGACGTATAGTTATTTGAGCTAGATCTGGCCTGTATTACACTACGGGCTGGACTTATTCATTAAAGATGTTCATAAGAGCACGGAAAGGGAACACTGTAGCACTCATTTGAATAAGACAATCTGGAAATAATATATTTAGACGCAGCTTTAGTGATGTCGCTTACATACTTTAAGTTTGCTATGTGTGTAGCTCTGAATAATTGAATGTGAAACCTTGTGTACCCAAGTTAGTATGAGTAATTGTAATCGTAAAGTGGTTTTCTTGACGTGTTGGACCGCAATGATCATAATTATTTCTATTGTAGGTATCGTACCTTTCGAATGTTTATTATGTTAATATTCATACCGCCATACGGTAGGTGATAATCATTTGAATTGAGAAAATATTCACATATTATTATAATTCATTATTAACTAACTAAGGTAATTTTAAATCCAATCATAACTTGTGCGAATACATTTTTGTGCTAGTGAAAAAAAATCGGTATTTTCATAAATATTATCGCTTATCGAACGATCGTCAATAAAATAGAAACCAATGAAACAAATATTGAATTACAGTTTTAATCTAACGGCTAGAGGCCGCAAAATATTCTTTGTTGTTGAAAGTTTTAAAGGGAGCGGTTGGAGCCTCACAACGAAGTTCATTATAATATTCTACTGAAACTTTATTCTCTTTGCAAAACCGAATAGACGCCAAAGTTTATATATAGTTTGCTATTCATTTGGAGATGAAAGAAAATCATAGCTGATGTATAAAACTATGTAAGGACATTAGAGTAACATTAGAGTATCATATACTACAACTAAGAAACAAAGGCCAGTATATAAATCCATGTAATCACAGCTAAACTGAGTCCTACTTCCACCAAAACAATTCGCATTTTAACATACTTTGCAAGGAAAAAATATTCACCAAGATGTAGATAGCAAGTGATTCTATAGTACAAATTAACCTTAATCGTTCCTACTGTAGTTAGGGTCTACAGACAATATACTCAGAGGTGCTACAACTTAGGTGCGATAAGATTCTATCGCTACCAAGGTGCCTAATAAAGGCGGCTAACGTAGCGGAAGAATCTATGTGGGATGTAAAATAAAGGTTGGGTTAGCACTAGAGATTAACACTGATATAGAACTTAGTAGATTTACCAAGATTGCAAATGGTAATTAAGTGTTGCTGGAATGGAGGAAATGTAATGGAATTAGGGCATTTTATTGCCTCGCTACTGTCAAAGAAAAAACGCTTAAAGTAGATTATCCAAATTCATAAATAGCCAATTAAATTGTTATTTGATTTTGATAAGTGTTGAGGTGCTAACTCGTAAAATACTTAAGGTAATAGATGCTAAAGTCTAGTCTCGTCTGTGTGAAATGGTTTTGTAAATGCAATAAAAACAAAGAAAACAGGTCATCGTAGACAGTCTTGTAAACACCCTTAACGAAGCACAGATTTAGATTTTAAAATAGCACTCTATATTTGCGATCGAAGCGACAACAATAAACAAGCATCCGCTTTGTAGGTCAAATTCGATGTAAATCTTCCTGATCCTCGAGGTTTATTTTTCTATAGATTATAACGTTTTACTCATACTCATACTCATATCATTTATTGCATTCCACAATGTTTTTAGTTGTTTACTTTTAATTGCTTAGAGCTAGGCAATAGGAATCTAATGGTTTATTTATAAATAGAGTTCGTTGACACGGTAGCAATCGGAATCATAGTGCAAAGTTATAATTGTAACCTCTTCAAGCGTTTTATTACCTGCAAAATATTTTCGCTTCCCAAAGGATTCCTGCGAAATGTTTAATTAAAACTTTGTTTTGTGTAATAAAAGCTGTCGGTATCAAGGTACAATCTGTCAAAGTTGCTACTCATTAGCCGCGAGTTCCATGGCTATCAGTTTGAAGTTTTACACGCGAAAATTGGGAGTTCCAGGAATTCTTGAAAGATCATTTGCTGCTTGGATTATGAAAGAAAAGTTGAGGCACTGAAAGATGATTTCTTCTTACGTTTTACTTTTGCACCAATTTATCTGCATTTTTGTATCTATAGTGTTCAATTAGACCATGAAAAGCAAGTTGCAATTTATGCAAGTTACTAGACTCAAATGAGTCTAAAAATTTGCATTAAATTCGACCTAGACCCGTAGAGCAACCACTGACAGTCCTTGCATAATAGTGTATTCGTTGCATGCATTATTTACATCTGTTAGTTACTGTACTTGAATGTTTTTTGGAACGAAGTTCTTTAACGCGACTTGCGGTAAGAATCGTAGAAATCGACTCCATGCGTAGTTCTTTCGAAGACACACTTCCTTTCTTGAGGGAAAGTGTTAATATGGTCGAATTGAAAATCAAGGTGCTAAAGCCGATAATTACAAAATATAAATCGAAGATGGCGGCTGTTTACAAATGTTTCGTACTAAAAGGAAACCAAATTAACATCAAATTCTTTTTTATTTTATTTGTGATGGGTTTGCTCTTGACTTTAGGTCAGAGGTGACAGACAGAGTCGACGATGGAGTGAGCTTACCCAGAAGAAGCCTGTTCACTCTCACTTTGAAGAGATTAGGGTTGTATGCGTTCGGAAACGCAGACGGAGGTAGTGAGTTCCACTCCTTTGCTGTGCGCATTATAAAAGACATTTGGAAGCGCTTAGTGCGAATTGGTGGAATAGCAACCAGGTAGGGATGGTAACTGGCAGTGCGTCTAGATATCCGATGGTAGAAGGGGGCCGGTGGAATGAGGTCGTGGAGTTCTAGGGCACTTTCTCCGAAGTACAATCTGTAGAAGACCGACAAGCAGGCAACCTTGCGGCGATGAGCCAAGCTATGAAGCTTGGCATCCACCAGTTTTACGTCGCCAATGAGCCTCTTAGCTCTGCGTTCCACCGAGTCAAGCGCGGCTAGTTGGTACTTGGCTGATTCATCCCAAAGGTGACTGCAATACTCCACACAGGATCGGACTTGCGCTTTGTAAAGGGTCAAAAGCTGTCCAGGCGTAAAGTATCGCTTCGCCCTATTTAGGATGCCCAGTTTCTTGGCCGCAGTTTGGGCCTTGTATTCGATGGTGGCACCGAAGTTGAGGCCAGATGTCAACTCCATGCCTAAGAGCTCAAGTCGATCAGTTACAGGAACAGATGTACCCCGAAAAGTAGGAGTTTGGGGAGTTTCACCTAGTAGCCAGCGCCTATGCCGAAAAGTTCTCATGCCTGTAACCTCATGTTCTTGTGCGCTTATCCATGTCGTGCGGTTCTTAGAATAAGTTTTAATCCCTATTTCTCCGAAGTAAAATTCATATTACGCTAAATTTTTAATTTATTAGTTTTTTAGTTTTATAATTACAAAATTACACATACTCGTATATGTACAAAGTTTTTTGATCAGACGATGAGTTTGGACAAACTAACAGGATTCAAAATAATAGTATATTCATATATTGTAAAAAAAAAAAACTGTTGTATATATCTTGGTGACCGTTTTCTTTTTGTTTGTGTTGTAGACTCTTTGTGTCTATTGTCAATGATTAATGATTGCCTTTTTAGCATACAAAGTAAATAGACCCTTCGACTACTGTGTTCAGCTGTAGCTTCAAATTCGAACACCCTATTGTTTGAATAAGAGGTTATTTGCAAAATTAATTCATATCGTTCTCATATAAATATTCATTGGGGCCGCAAGTAAATTTTATTCAAAGTCAATCTACCCTTTCGGATTACAATAGACGATTCGTTAGCAAAAACTGGGTATTGTGTTGGAAGTGAAACCTAAACAAATGAATTTGCTTTTATGAGGTCTGGCTGGTATTGAGGTACTTAATTTTATGATCGTGTTATCACACTAGTTCAGCTGGCTCTATGTTCTCTGTTGGGAAAGATTTACTGTTTGTTTTAAGTTTCAGTCGGCGAGAATTTTAATTTTCATGACGTACATTCTTGATGTAGTTGCTCATAACGCGCTTAAGGTCAAAGTGTGGTAACTTGATGTGCTGGTGACTGTACATATCATACGTTAACAATTTTTTATTACTTGTTGAATTTTTACTCTCTTCATTTGCATGGGAAATACATGAATTTGGCAATGCAATCCGTGATTTTGGATAGATCGATGTCAGATCGTGTACCTAATGCAAGATTGACCGGATAGAACTTATGCTCGATTGACCGCCCTCCAAATATTTTTTTCTTTTGTAAAACATTTCAGCATTCACTTATTGTAAAATATGTGAATCATAAATAACTCTAATGAAAAATAATTAACCGCCATCCTTCCTGGATAGCTATTCTCCTACGCCCATACCTCGTTCCTCTGTCACCGCAGGCAATAACTCTGTAATCTTGTTGTCCAGGGTCAACATATAAATTGTGCTGATCCTTCCGTTCCTTGTAATATTACAGCACCTGGACTGGCGTAATTTATTCCATAAATTAATAAGGCCCTGTTCCACGGTGCGTTGGTGTGTCGGCACCGCATGCAAATAATTGATAATTACGAAGTTATTGCGCTGTGATGGACTGAATTACAGTTGCGTTATTGTGGATTGTTATGTTGGAATGGAATGTCGAGGTTGGGCTTTATAGGTGATGGATGTGGAATGAAATTGATGTTACGGAACTTACTGTATTTAAAATAAGCAAATTTATTTTGGTTTGGATCTACGTAGGTAGGTACCTACTTGTTATTTTACCTTGCACGTGTTGTAGAAAGGTCACAGGTTACGACAATTTTTGAATGCATGGATTAGAAAATTTAGCAGTAAGGCACTAAAAGTATTATATATTACCCCAACAGCAAGCCTTGAATGTCAGTATGTTTACTGGTTATTTACTGTGTATAAAAGTACTATGAACATGGTGTGTAGGGAAAGGTTTTATAATAATAATAAATAATAATACTTTATTTGCCAAAATGTGGGTGTACAAAGTAGTATGAACTTATTATAAATGTGGCCCATTTACATTCTACTATTACATGTGGTGGGCAAATATTTAATTACAGAGTACATTAAATATTACAGAGTAAACGTTACAAAATGTTTGATTAAATTAATTAATTGAAAATACTTAATTTCACAATACATTACATAATTAAAAAATGACATAGGTACCATTATACGAGTATCAGCTACCAATATATTAAGATTCTTATAAAATGTCAGATTTTATGTATTAAATGGTTATGTCCATGAATATTGTTATAATGTCACAATAATAATAATAATAACCCCACCGCTGTATCTCTACGTTGACGTCGTGGTGGCGCTTGTGCGCTCCGAACTTTAGGTCTGTGCCGGTAGAGTTTACTTCGCCGGAACGGGTCTAGGATGAGGAGCCAGACCAAGAGAGATACAGAAACCCGCAGAAACACGCAGGGCAGCATGTGGCGAGCTGTTGGGCAGTAGCGACCCCACGGACCCTATCTCGCGGGAGAAATCTGGTCCTCATCTCTGGCTTGCCTTTATTGGCCGGCTGGAGTGAACACTGATGAGGAACTGAGCTCCCACCTCATTCTTGCCTTTATTGGCCGGCTTGAGTGGAGATTCGCAAGAGCAAACGTGCTCGGAGGAAGGAAGTACTCCAGTAAGGTGCTGGTAGGGATCTTGACCGTACTTCCGGGATTGTCCTGATAGCCGTGGAATACCTCTCCACTCCTCACGCACCTCGGGAAGTATTGCCCCCTTGTCGCTACGTCACAATGTGCTAGCGGCCGTTTCCGGGGGCACATTATTGAGTGTGCAAGTCACCCCCTGCCATTTTATCCGTGTCTAATATATAACATTGGTCAGGCAGGGGGACATGGTTCTTCCTTAGTTCAAGTTAACCAATCCACTTTAGCCACCCAAACCCATAGCTCAATATGTTTTGTTTCCACACACAACAATAGTCCTGCACCAACCGGGGTTTGTCCTTGGGTGCATTTGCATAGTGCATATAGGGATAATCGTCGTTTGATGCCTCCTCATCATTTAAAATTGTTTAAAGGGCCGCTGCGAGTTGGCTTCAGCTCCTCGTACGCTTTCCAAAGGTCCGGGACCCCAGGGTCCCGAGAAATGTAAAAAATAATAATAGTAAGTAAATGTCAAATTAAAAAAATAAATTACTTTCTTTCTTCGACATCTCACACAAACTCATTAACAGTGTAAAAACATTTTTCTTTAAGTCACTGAACTTTTTTGCATGAACAAAATCACAGACAGACAAAACTTGGCATTTATTATTTCAATTAGGCTTGTCAGTAGTTATCAGAAAGCTAGTCGTCCGTTCGCAAAACTAGGTCTTCATGGAGAAGAGCGGACAAGAAACTCCATGCAATCAGTATTAAAGTACTACATCAACACATTATCGACAGGCCAATTGGCGTGGTTGCTAAAGATACCACCTATCATGCCGCAGGTCGTGGGCTCCATTCCCATCCAGGACAAACATTTGTGTGCATGAACATGTCTGTTTGTCCTGAGTCTGGGTGTATTTATCTATATATGTAGGTATTTACAAAAAAAAAAGTAGTGTATGTAGTTTATCAGTTATCTGGTTTCCATAGTACAAGCTCTGCTTAGTTTGGGACCAGATGACCGTGTGTGAAATGTCCCAGGGTAATGTTATTATTATTATTAGGTATTATTTATATTTCTTTAAAATTATCGTTTATCTCAAAACAGTTATTTCTATCTATGTTGCTATTATTCTGGGTTCTCTTGGACCATCGTCCAAGAGAACCCAGAATAATAGCGACATAATAACAAAAGAAGAGGAATATACCATTATACGGTTTGACATATTAGCAATATTATCAACAATATAACTACCACAACAATATGGTCATAATAAGCAATAATTAAGATATAATCCCCCTTTTATTAATTATCTTTATAAATAATATAAGTAAGTGTTTTCAACATTCCAAATTTTTGTTATATGCTGATGATCTAAAAGTATACAGACCTATTCGTGGCATTCAGGATTGTTATCTTCTCCAAGAGGACCTGGATAGACTGACGGACTATTGTTACACTAGTAAACTCCATCTGAGCATTCCCAAGTGCAACTACCTAAATTTTACCAAAAATAAAAATATTATAAGGTTTTCATACTCATTGTGTAATGTTTTATTGAATACAGTAAACTCCGTTCGTGATCTTGGCGTATTGCTTGACTCAAAACTCTGCTTGGATCTGCATATCGAACAAATTGTAAATAAAGCATATAAGATGTATGGATTTATAATGAGATCTACTCATGATTTTAATCGGACCTCATCGTACCTCTGCCTGTACAAAACCCTAGTACGTTCCCAGCTCGAATATGCCGTATCCATCTGGAACCCGTACTATCACAAATACATTGATATGATAGAAAACGTTCAACGTAGATTTCTTCGTGCAATGCATTACAGGTGTCACAAAAGTTATCTAAAGTATAGCCAGTTGCTCAGTAAATACAAGCTTTTGACGCTCAGCTCTAGACGAAAACAATTGGAAGCAATGACATTGTATAATATAGTTAATGGCAATTTTGATTGTATAGATTTAAATAATGTATTGTGCTATGCAGTTCCCAGAACTATCCATAGACGGCGGGTGCGTGCAGGCAAACTCTTTGCAGTAGGCACCTGCCAATCTAATACTGGTCTACGATCGCCAGTTCGGCGAATGACAGCAACTTACAATGAAATATTCGAACACATAGATATATTTGCATGCTCTTTGAAAAGGTTTCGTAGCCTTTTCGTTTTGTATGAGAAACTTGAAGCCTTGGACTAATTGTTTTTAATTGTTTGCTGTTGTTTCTAAAATACTAATATGTTAACTATTTCTTTTTTCTTATTGTTTTTATAATATAAGTGTAACTGTCATGCATGAAACAGTTCACCTCCTAGTGACTTTAAGATTTGTTTATTTATAGTAATCTGTGAACAGCGTTGTGGGCTACATTATTACTTATGTGATTTATGTTTTTCTGTTTGTAACTTTGCATAATGTAGCTGTTTGTTGTTCCTATATTAAAAAAAAAAAAAATTAAAAAAAAAAATACCAAAATGGCACATTGACACCTGGTCAATTTATTTCACACCACATCAGCACTAGAACTAACCAACCGAACTTCTACCGAACAACTGCCCTTCCCTTAACGTTATTATCAATTTTTTTATGTCCTACCAATGTCACTGAAGGCCATTTTGGACCAGTCACAGATCATCATAAGTTCTGGCGTAATTCTTCGATATAATTCAGTAAAATATCAACATCAATCGACAGTATCGTAACAATCGTTTGAAACAACCTATAATATAATATAAATTCTAAGACTTACTAAAAGTATATTTGAATATGTAATCATTTATAGTAATAACATCCATATGATTTTTACAAGTTAAGATTGGTATTTTTTATAAACACAAATCTGCCTAGCCTTTTCCCAACTATGTTGGGGTCGGCTTCCAGTCTAACCGGATGCAGCTGAATACCAGTATTTTACATGGACCGACTGCCTATCTGACCTCCACAACCCAGTTACTGGGTAATACGATACCCCTTGGTAAGACTGATTGTCAGACTTTCGGGCTTCTGACGACCCGTAACGACTGTCAAAGATCCACGAATGACAGCCGGGACCAACGGTTTAACGTGCTTTCCGAGGCACGGAGGAGTCTTGGTATGTAAAGATGGTCACCCATCTAAGGACCAACCCCGGCAAGCGTAGCTTAACCTGATGGATCGACCCGTGCGGCTGTTATTACTTAGCCACAAGCTCCTCCATTTTTTATAAACACAATAACTAGTCAAATTATGTACTTCTACATTGGTCCCAAGCTTCGTGTGACAGATCTCATTATTTAACAAACAGTATTATAGATGGCCCTGATTGGCCCGAGACATACCAAAATGTTGTAGCTGCACTTTCCTGCGTGATGAAATTTTTGGCCGACAAAATCAATAAATTCATTAAGTCTTATATCTTGGTGCAAGACTTTTCCGCCAACCTGATAGCTGGCCAACCTGGTACAGCCATTATGCCGCCAACAAACAGTTCTTTAGTAAGGAAAATATCCGTAATAAAATAAAAACATAACATAAAATTAACATTCCCTTCACGTTAACATTAGCATACAAACTGAAATAAATATCACTTTCCCCACGAGAAAACGAGTTTAAGGAAAAGTTACCACTTATTACCACTCAAGTAGTATGTTAATGCCATAACGTCGTCGGCCGTATGAAAACGTTTACCGTGGACTTTATTTATCGCCGGTGTCGTGCGCCGTCGCGGCCCGTCGCGGCCCGTCACCATTTTTTATGACGGCCATTTTTGTCCCGGACATTTGCAGACTAATTTGCCTTAGCCCTTTTGCCCTATTGTGTTGTATTCAGTATTGTGTTGCTAAATTAAATTATTATTTTCTATATTATGGATGATGTTTGGGTAAATTACTTTATTTTATTTTTTTGGAGTTGTTCTTGAAATTTACAAAAAGATATTTCTTTTTCAGTGATGGTTTTTGTTGTTGAGGGTAATCCTTCATAATAAATCTGAACGATTAATGTATTTTTTAGGAAAAGAGACACTTGTGGGAAATTTCATCATATCGGTCGCCTGTGATATCTATGCATAATTATTATGTCAACAAATTTTTATGTCGTGAAATCGACGTTCCGTTTTCGAAGAATCATTTGATATTTATGTTGAAAATTACAAAAAAAGCAAGCTATCTTTTCCAAATTCTACTTTAAAAAGCTCAAGACAAAATCCAAAATGTTTCTCGCTATAAACATCGTCAGTACCTATGTGTATATAAAAATAAGCATGAACAACCAACGCTAACGAAATAGAGGACAGTATTGTATTCTGCGATGTTTTTGACAAAAAGAGAATATTGTTGCATGTGACGTCCTTTCACGTAAACGTTAAAAAGACAAAAACCATTCTCGTAGCCGTACGTCGGCAAACTTTTATGTTAAAACGAACAAATATTTGTTTATATAAAAATATGTGTATACATGGCAACACCCGTGTAGTGCTTGGCCATATGTATGGTTCTCAATATTGCGCATTTTATTAGTTGCCATTATTGTTCCATACCAGGATGTCTGTGCCATAGAGCCAGTCATAGTGAAAGTTCTTTTTAAACCGCAGTCCTCTAATACTTAGATTCGTAATCATGTTAGGGTGAAGAATTTACTGTTTCTTATTTTTCAAGCCTTACAATGTAGCCTGTAAATCAAAAAAGACAAGAAGTAATAATAAAGCATTAAAAATTCACCTCTCATACAAAACTCGTAAGCAGTTAAGGTTGAACGGTTTCCTTATAATTATGGGCTAAGATCAGCAGAGGCCCAAGACATAATGCCGTAATGGCTGGAACTCTGCTAAGCCCTTAATGTAAGGGACGGGACGTGAGCGAAATGGTACATGCAGTCATTCTGTTCCAGGTTTTAAAACAAAAGACATTGTTTACTGTTTGGATAAGGAGAACGGTATTTTCACATTGAACAGAACTTCTGCACACTGATTGGTGACAATTGATACAATAGCGAAATATAATTATAATATAGCAATAATATTATATAAAGATTTATTGTCCAAACTAGGACCAGATTACAACGCAATATGATTGCAAAGTGCAAGCTTGTGAGGTGAATGAAAGCCATTGCTGCCAACTTAGTATTTAAATAAATTTTAATGTTATTCTTTATATCTAATAGCGAATAGTCATTCGCAAAATCAGCAATGTGTCTTTAATTGATATGAAAGATACATTACGAGTAACAGTCATGGAAAACGATACATCTATTATAACCAAATAGTCTTTTACTTATTGTTTATTACTTTCAAAATTACAAGGAATCCTCACAAATCACTAAAAGCCAATATAAAAAGTTTCAGAAACGCTTTCAGTCTATCTGAAATAGTACAAACAAGGTTAAAAAAACATGTGGACAGCTTCACATTTGCATACCAACGGGCTTTGCAAATACTTGGACTATGTGTTACCTATGAGTTCGCCAGGATACTGTAGTACACAGAGTATGTGAGAGTAGTTTATTATAAAGATTTTAACTGAATTTTTAATACACAAAAGTTCAAGTTTGTTTATAAATGTTGTAAAGTGCACTACGTCTTTTTATTAGGGTTCCATACCTCAAAAGGAATAAACGGAAGCATTATAGGATCACTCGTGTGTCTGTGTCGGTCTGTCTGTCTGTCACAGCCAATTTGCTCTGAATGTAATGGATCGATTAAGTTGAAATTTGGTACACGTAAGAATTTCTGTGACCCAAATACGGACGTGTAACGGTGATGACCTTGAAACCGTTTAGACTTCCCACATCTTGTCTTTATAAAGAAACTCAAATACTTTCTGTTGGGCAGCTGTTTATGCTTCACACAGTTATGTGTAACCATCTGATGGTGAAGTATGATTCCGATGCCGGAGGCAAACTTCGACATTACTCAGTATGCCCTACTCAACGGTGCAAAACGGCACTTGCTCGACGGCATTTCTATGGTATCGGAGGTCGACTGTATAATAGAGTTAACAAACATTGCTCTATATATCCCAGTTCTTTTCGCGAATTGAAAGTTAGGGTCAAAAGTTGGTTACAAGCGCAGAGCTACGAAGAAACGGACAATCTTATAAAATCAAGTTAAGCATCACTTCTTTAAACACACGCTAACCTGGTACGATGGTTGATCCTTCAGACAAACTTAAACTTTCCTCATATATACATGAGTATTATAATTTCACACTTCACTACATTTACATTTTACTAAAGGCTTCCTCTCTTATAAACTGCGCCACTCTTGACATCGTCTTCTGATGCAACCAATGTAAGCTACATATATATTTATTTTATGTGATAATGCTAGTATCCATAACACAAGTTAAATCTTTCTTTGGATATCAGAGTTCATACAAAGACTGCTTATAATACTAATGCTTATATAATAGTAATACGCTATTATTGTATACGCATGGTGTTGTTTGTGTTTGATTGTTCAACCATTTTTGTTCAATAAAATCTGTATTATTATTAATTGTTGAGGAGTTCTCCTAATAAGAACCAGGAGAACTGGAGCTGATGGTGAAGTCACCATTACCTCCAATTCACCATATGCAGTGTGACGAGCATAAATTGCTTAGCATCCATATTAAAGTACTTAATCGGATCGCAACCCGTGAAATACTTATTATTGAGTAGTTCTGATTGCCTTCATCATCAGTTTCACTTCACCAAATGGTGCTTTCCGAGAGTAAATGCACGAGTTACTATAAAAAAAAATATCCAAATTGCTATAAGTGTGCCTATATAAACAAATACATACATATAAGCGACGAATTGAGAACCTCCTCCTTTTTTTGAATGTCGGTCAAAAAGTAAAGAGAGGGTGGTAAAGTAGAGTAAACATAATAATTTTGTTTCATTCTAAGTATAAACGGTATGCAACTCAATATATACAGTAAATTAAACCACATACTTGTTATCGTCTTTGAATTAGGTCAAAAAGTAGACTTTTAATTTTGATCGAACATTCTGTAGAATTGGAGCACTGGGTCAATTAGTCAAAACACTTGAAGCTATGTTCGGCGGACAATGGATTGGGCATCATGGTGCACCGCACGTGGCCAGCTCGGTTGTCTAAACAGAGTGATTGGTTTACTGTATTCATTTTGATATTAATATTGTTTTTTTTTTAATTTCATATTTAATTTTGCTTTACTTCTGTGGACTACTTGTAGTTTTATTTATTCCGTATGTATTTATTTTTTATTTGAGATGGGTTTTCTCTTGTCTCTAGTCTAGGTCAGAGGTGACAGAGACAAAGTCGACGATGGAGTGAGCTTACCCAGCACTCTCACTTTGCAGAGATTAGGGTTGTACGAGTATGCGCTCGGAAACACAGACGCAGGTAGTGAGTTCCACACTTTTGCAGTGCTTATTATAAAAGACATTTGGAAGCGCTTAGTGCGAATTGGTGGAATATCAACCAGGTAGGGATGGTAACTGGCAGTGCGTCTAGATTTCCGATGGTAGCAGAGTGCCGGTGGAATCCTAACGTGGAGCTCTTGAGCACACTCACCGAAGTACAATCTGTAGAAGACCGACAAACAGGCAACAGGCAGGTATGTTAACAAGAAAGCAGTAATGCAGTGTAACCACACGTATGGCCGGGTAATTATAGGAACCATTAAACGTAAAGTGTCTCGCCAATATTATACGTTACAAAGGATTAAAGGATATTGTAATTTTTAACAATCAAACATTGTATCTTTAGTTGTGTAGTTAACATCGCCTGTCCACGATATTGTGATCCAAATTTATATTCCGATCGGCTCTCCCAAGTTGCGCTACAGTAAAGCAGGGTACATTAGAAGGAGATATCTTGTGCTCGCCATTTGCCAAAAAAGCGCAATAAGGGGAAGTCGGTGCCAAAAGTACCTCTTGATAGCGATCTCATTACCCAACGAAAAAGTCGGCTTAACATAATCTTTCGGCTTATTTTCGGGCAAGATAAATCCGGATACTTAATGCTGAGGTTACTTTTAACACCTTTTTAAAATAATAAGTTTCGGAAGTTTTATGTGACGTCATTATTTACGGTGGGTTTTTGATGCGAAAATTCTTTATTGGTGTTGATAATAAAGTCATTCTTTTACGGTTTATAATTTAACAGCTTTGCTTGGTTACTTGTTTTTATTCACCAACCGCTAAACATTTGTGAGTCATGTTTCGTACGTCTTGAAGACGAAAGAAAGAGGAAGGCCCGAGTATCCTTTAAAATTAATAGTGTCATTCGTACTCCGAGTACCTTCACGTTGGTTTTTCGAGTAGTTTCTATCGG
The DNA here is from genome assembly GCA_948252095.1 of Dicycla oo. Classification (NCBI taxonomy): domain Eukaryota; kingdom Metazoa; phylum Arthropoda; class Insecta; order Lepidoptera; family Noctuidae; genus Dicycla; species Dicycla oo. Next base: position 33,424,729 of record OX411715.1, on the reverse strand, counting down.
GTGTATACTGTACCATATAAACCTGTTTTTGTATTATAAAAACTTTTTAGCAAAAAATAAAACCGACTTTTAAAACAAAACACTACAAAGTGAAAAATAACTTTAATTTCGGAAGTCGGTCTCCTCCTTTTGGAAGTCGGTTAAAAATACTCAATTTTTGCCGTTTTAATATTTAGTGTGGTACCCAAATAAGAGCTGACCCAGACCGTCTGGCTTTTCCATTTTCCTCTTTTCATTAGAAGATTTACATAATATAATAAAAAACTTTCAGATTTTATATTCAAATAATTTCTTCTACAAACAGCCTACGGAGACCTTTATATACGTATTAAAAATGATCTAGATGTTTTTTTTATTAAATTTCGGCTTTTGTACTAAAGTTGAAAACTTCACCGCAATAAAATGATTATTATATCAAAGGTTATTTATATATATATCGTTTGCAATAACGGAATATGAGCAGGACAGTGTAGATCAGAGCACATTTTATTACCATTAATGTAACTACTAAGCTATCATTGTAACTTAAACACAGCATTGTACGTAGTTATTAATTTAATCAGGCATCAAAAAGTAAGACGTTATTAAGTCCAACAAAATGAAAAACGACCACTGCGGGTAGCCCGTAGCAGTTAATTATCAACATCGTAAAATGGCGCATTATGTAGTGGATGCGAGAAAGGAAGTGACTACCGAGATGACGACTTAGAGAAGTATGGAAGTAAAATATATGTTGCGCCGACCCCAAATAAATTGGGACAGGAGCAGGAGAATGATATTTTCATTCTGCCTAGCCTTTTCCCAACTATGTTGGGGTCGGCTTCCAGTCTAACCGGATGCAGCTGAATACCAGTATTTTACATGGAGCGACTGCCTATCTGACCTCCACAACCCAGTTACTGGGTAATACGATACCCCTTGGTAAGACTGGTTGTCAGACTTTCGGGCTTCTGACGACCCATAACGACTATCAAAGATCCTCGAATGACAGCCGGGACCAACGGCTTAACGTGCTTTCCGAGGCACTGAGGAGTCTCGGTATGTAAAGATGGTCACCCATCCACAGACCAACCCCGGCAAGCGTAGCTTAACCTGATGGATCTACCCGTGCGGCTGTTATTACTTAGCCACGAGCTCCTCAGCAGGAGAATGATATGTAGTACATTAATGTAATAAATAATAATGATTAAAAATGATCCATTTCCATTGCTTGTATCTTATGCATTGTAATATAAACCAGCGCTGCGGCGCGGTAACACCCTGGCCACGAGCTACATGCTCAAGTGACACGCGTCTTGTGACAGCGACTGCGGAGACAACAAATGTAAGAAGTTGTTTAGAGCATATACATACACGAGTCACCGCGACGTGACTTGCGGGGTGACGAACGGAAGGTGAGGCGCGCGTGTCGCTTGACGCAAGTCGTGTCGCACAACGCATCGCTCGTGGCGGTGAACGTGGCGTTAGCCAACCACCTCTGGGAAGCAAACACATGAACCATGTCGCTATGATTTCCCCGGATATGCAATATTGTGGAATAAAGCGTACATTGTTGAACATTCACTGCAATTCTAGGAAGACTGAATTTAATAGAGTATTTTGTAAACAAAAGTATCATAATTCTCTTGTCCTTGTCCCAATGTATTTGCGGTCGACGCAACATGTCTTTTTCTTCCATACTTCTCTATTTGTCATCATCTCGGTAGTCACAACCTTTCTGGCCATATCATCTTTCATAGAGTCCATCCACATCGTTTCTTTGATCTTCCCCTACCCGTATAGCCATCCACATTCATACTCAAAACTTTCCTGACGACATTTTCCCTATTCCTCCGCATCACAAGCCCATACCATGATAACCGATTTCCAGACAACTTTTCAGTTACCGGTGTCACTTTCAAAATTCCTCTTACATACTCATTTGTTATTCTATCCATTTGCGTAACACCATGTAAACAAAAGTATGTAAACATACTCGTAGAACTGGGTATACAGGGTGTAAAAATACTATTGCATTGCCGTTATCTCAGCATTCTATACATACTATGTAACGTTGAGCAAACATTATTTCCGGGATACGACTTTTATTTTTGTTATGAAAAATCACGGTTTACGGCAGCGCGCAATATAACGCACGCAAGACATTGCGCATATGGTTGCAAGCAACGGTACTAACACGAGTTGTGGGGCATTTAAAGTTAAGTTATTTAAAACTTGTTTTAGTAAAAAAAGACGTTGGAACAGACCTTCAATAGCTTCGTAACCAGAAGGTTCCCGGGTATCGTCCTGTACAATATATATATATATATATATCACAATGACGGGGAGTATAAGTTTAGTTTTGATTTTTTTTATAAGTGACTCTCGGCTTCGTTAAGGCGAAAGCTCCAGATAGCCCGCAAAATTCAAATTTTCTTTTTCTCAGGTTTTATTTTGATCTAAATACGATTCACGACCGTTGTTTACTATATGTATTTAAAGAATTGTAATCATTAAAATCATCAGTATAACTCTCTAAGATCATAAAATCCTAAAGAATGACTATTTAATGAAATCTTGACATTTAGGATTACACTAAAACAAGGAGTTGTATTACTGATTCTAATGATTATAACTTTGTAAATACATATACATTACGGTCGAATCACACTTTAATTAACATATAACCTAATACTGACTTGCAAATTGCAAAACACGTAAGAAAATTTGAATTTCGCGGGCTACCTGGAAGTTCCCCCTTAAGCGTATTTTTTTACATCTGCTGTTATAGCTTGTCACGTAACCAATATTTACATCTGTTGTTATAGCTTGTCATGTAACCAATATTTACATCTGCTGTTATAGCTTGTCATGTAACCAATATTTACATCTGTTGTTATAGCTTGTCATGTAACCAATATTTACATCTGCTGTTATAGCTTGTCATGTAACCAATATTTACATCTGTTGTTATAGCTTGTCATGTAACCAATATTTACATCTGTTGTTACAGCTTGTGCATGTAACCAAAATTTACATCTGTTGTTATAGCTTGTCATGTAACCAATATTTACATCTGCTGTTATAGCTTGTCATGTAACCAATATTTACATCTGTTGTTATAGCTTGTGCATGTAACCAATATTTACATCTGTCGTTATGGCTTGTGCATGTAACCAATATTTACATCCGTTGTTATAGCTTGTCATGTAACCAATATTTACATCTGCTGTTATAGCTTGTGCATGTAACCAATATTTACATCTGCTGTTATAGCTTGTTACGTAACCAATATTTACATCTGTTATTATAGCTTGTCATGTAACCAATATTTACATCTGTTGTTATAGCTTGTGCATGTAACCAATATTTACATCTGTTGCTATAGCTTGTGCATGTAACCAATATTTACATCTGTTGTTATAGCTTGTGCATGTAACCAATATTTACATCTGTTGTTATAGCTTGTGCATGTAACCAATATTTACATCTGTTGTTATAGCTTGTCATGTAACCAATATTTACATCTGTTGTTATAGCTTGTGCATGTAACCAATATTTACATCTGTTGTTATAGCTTGTCATGTAACCAATATTTACATCTGCTATTATAGCTTGTCATGTAACCAGTATTTACATCTGTTGTTATAGCTTGTCATGTAACCAATATTTACATGTGTTGTTATAGCTTATCATGTAACCAATATTTACATCTGTTGTTATAGCTTGTCATGTAACCAATATTTACATCTGCTATTATAGCTTGTCATGTAACCAATATTTACATCTGTTGTTATAGCTTGTCATGTAACCAATATTTACATGTGTTGTTATAGCTTGTCATGTAACCAATATTTACATCTGTTGTTATAGCTTGTCATGTAACCAATATTTACATATGTTGTTATAGCTTGTCATGTAACCAATATTTACATCTGTTGTTATAGCTTGTCATGTAACCAATATTTACATCTGTTGTTATAGCTTGTCATGTCACCAATATTTACATGTGTTGTTATAGCTTGTCATGTAACCAATATTTACATCTGTTGTTATAGCTTGTCATGTAACCAATATTTACATCTGTTGTTATAGTTTGTCATGTAACCAATATTTACCTACATTATGATGTCATAAACTGGCGCGAAATCTCGAGAGGAGTTTCGAGTGTCATTTGGATTATGAACATAAATATTTTGTTCAGTTTATTAATCAAACCAGCACATAGGTATTAAAAAAATACAGGAGAACTCGCTATACATAATACAAAGAGGTAATTGATTCAACCTGTACATAACTAAAGACCTTTTTCATTGCCTCAAAATAATGTAATGTGTCGGTAGAATATTATGATTACATAAGAATAGATTCTAGGTTAACTAAATGTATTTTTGAGATGTTAATACCTGTGGTCTGTTCCTAAATTATCTGATGAAAGTGTAAACAAACCCTGTTCCGATTAAATTCCAACGCAATCTACTCATTATTACCCAACAAGTAACACAGTCATCTGTATTAGGAAGTTTTCAACTATAAATCTTACCACTTTTTTCAACAATAATTTTGTTTGAATAACATGGTTAAAATGTGACGAAGAAATGATTGACAAAAATTGAAGTTTTTATAACTTCAATTTTTTAATATTGAGGTTAATTCAATTAACCTCAATATTGTGAAATGAGAAACATCTTTATGGAGATTTGAAATTAGAATTTCGGGCTTAAGTATTCAAATAATCAAATCAACGTACGTTTTCTGATTTCGTTTACATTTTCATCAGGTACTTTTGGAACAAGGTATATGAATATTATTATTAATACCTTCAGACGAAGTGCTGTTTCTTGAAATATTGCATACATTATCTACATAAATATTAAATGGCGAGATATTAGCGGAGAAAATGTAGAGCTTTAGCAAAACACGTCCCACGTGGTACTAGGTAGGTAATAAGGATTTACTCAAATAAAGTGCGTGTTCATAAACAAAAAATACCTGTGCATTAAAAAATATCAAAAGTAATACCTCTAGGTACTTATCTGTTGTTATTTTTTTAACTAAGTAGTTATAATAAAAGTAAGTTAACTAACCTAACCTAACACTGTAATTACAATGCCCCCGCTGTAAGCAAAATGGGAACGTCTGAGGAAAAACTAAGCCTTAAGTACGAGTACTAGACGCGTCTTTTTCGTCTTTTCCTTAAATGCGCCTTTTTACTTCAGCGTCTTTTATGAGAGTCTGCGACTAGTCCTGTATTGTAGGGAGTCTCCAAGTTAAGTTTTACAATTATCACCATCTTGCTGCCCTTGTCCCATGTTACTTGGAGTCGGCGAAATACGTTTTCTTCTTCCATTCTCACCTGTCAACTGTCACGCTATCACTCACTCCCTTCTCTTTTATATCATTCCTCACATAATCCATCCACCTTTTCGGTGGCCTTCCTCTCCATCCATCAACGATTTATATTTATCAATATTTTAGTCACATGCGTTTCCTCCCTCTTCATAACATGCAAACGATCATGATCATGCATCTCAAACGATTTTATTTCAACTTTTCTGTCACTGGCGCCAGTTTCAAACTTCCTCTTATATACTCATTTGTTACTTGATATATTTTCGTCGTTCCACATCCATCTCAAAATTCTCATCTTCTTATTTTTGGAACGAAGTTCCTTAACGTGACTCACGCTAGGAGTGACTGGCAGAAAGTATAACGCCCGTTCATACTTTAAAAGCGTTGATTTTAGTGACTTTTAAATCTATTATTACGCCTTCAAATAACGCAAATAAGTTATGCAAAAAATCCATGTTAAACTAGAACGCGTACATATCAATCCTAGATGACAATATTTAAGTATTATAGTAAAATACCTACTATATGAAATAAATTCAGGAACCTAAAACATAAAAAAAAACGTTCTAACTTTCAAATCACTTAAGATATTTTCAGGTATTTTTTTTTTTTTTGTGAACAGATCATTTTAGTATCTTTAATTTTGTCAGCGTTTTTTTTTTTAAATATTCATATTTCGTTACTAATTTTAAAAAAAATCCCTATGAAGCTGAACGGTATGTGGTGCTCAGCAAACGGGCGACCGCAGACGGGCGGCCAGTGCTGCAGTGTACCGCTGACTACTCTCAAGGGACAAACGTCGTGGGATTTGATAGTGCAACTCGCTTAGCTACCTTTTTTGTTTAGCGAGAAACATAATAGCCCATTTGTGCCTAATCCTTTATAATTTATGATTCCAGATACCGGACAAATACTTATGTAGTTACGAATATTATTCAAAATATTATAAACAACAAGAAAATGTCTAGATCTTACCATAATATACAAACATAGGTTCAATAAACAACACGTAATATTCATTACCACTACCGCAATCAGTTTGTGTTCATAATCGTCGAACATAACTAATTGTTTTTTTTTTAATGTAATGATGTGCAAAAGCGATAATGCCAAACGATGAACTTCGTTCACACCGGGTGTCCCACGCACCTCCTTACTTGTTTACAATTACAAACTTGTAAATATTTTTATTCCATTTCGCCCGCTTGAAATAGCTAGCTAACTAGGTACATTTTTGGGTATTAATAATCTTCTGGTAGTATAGTATTACCTACGTAACTACATATTCGTTTCAACAAGATCTGTTACTTTTGAATCATTATAACTTAGAGATCGGATAATCGGATGCATATTTACCTAAAGTTAATTTTTGGATAAGAAACTATAGAAACGAATTTTTTAATTTTTATATCTTAATCCCGGAATTCCTGAAAATCCGGGAATACACAACTAATCGCATAAATGGAATGGAAACGACTTCTTCAATAAGTGGTATTATTTATTAAAAAATACCAGGACACCGGGGTATCCTCTCCGTATGCTTGTTTACTTGAAATTCGTTTCTAATATTACTTATTCTGACGTTTGCTAAACCAGTTTGGCTACCAACTTTACAACGCAAATACTATTTATTTTAAAATTATAAAGATATATATTTGAGACCCTCACAGTAAGCCCCATTTGATATGTCCCACGGTACAGTTTGCAAAACATTTTTTTATTTTTTTTATCTTCCCCCCAAAATTGACTCCCATATTCAAAATTCTTTTATTTACGTTACACGTCCGTTTTTGGGTCACATAAACTCACATGTGTACCAAATTTTAACTTTAACAAATTGGCTGTGACAGACAGACATACGAGTTCCGTTTTTTTAAAAGCCTCCACTAATAAAGGGCGTGCCCACTTACATATAGCCGGACATGTAGTCGTAACTCGAAGTCACAAATGATAAATTAGGACCATCGAAGTAAAATAAACAACGAGTTAAATTATTAATAAGAAAACAAAACCAAGGTCAGCAAGACGACCAGTCACCACAAGCAGCACCCGTTCACGAGCATAACGCAAAGATCAGCCATTACCCCCCTCGCCATATTCGAGGGAAGGAGACAACCCGACTCCCGACGCTACCGCGAAGAGTTCTCACACGTCTGCACAATTATTACCCAGTCTTTGTAAGATGTTTAACTTGACAGTTTGTAATTCGTAAGTGAACTGCAGGCTGAAAAGCAACCGCTGGGGTCGCGGGTTGTTTGAAAAAGATACCGTGGCCCTGGCATAGGCAACTGAAGGAACACGGGTGGGTTTTAGTCAGTAAAAGTCTGACACGCCCTTCCGCTCCACCCAGAGCGGGAGAAGTTATTTGATGATTTCCCATCCACAAAAAAAAAAAAAAAAAAGGCTGAAAAGCAAGAAAAGAAAGGTCGGTTTATACACTGTACAGAGTTTACCCAATAAAGGCAAACCTGTCTTAATTTTCACCTATGGCCGGTGCATCAGAAACAAAATAATGTGTAATCCCACTATAAGAAGGGATCTCTCTCAACGTGTTATCAGGGCGATAAGACAAGCAGCGTTTTTCCTAAAACAGCTTGGGAGTCACTCATTTCCCACATAAAACAATTGCCAATCGTCCCGATTTCCTTTACATTACAAATAACAAGAAACTTCATCCACACAGCTGGGAGGCTGCAGCGTTGCATCCCGTTCATCCGGCGCTGAGCAGACGAGTCAATATCCGCGGTGGACGAGACCTACTCATTTCCGTCCTGGCTGGTAAGCAACAGATAAAGCTGTAGAAGGTTCACCCAAAACAAAATTAAATGACGCGCACCTATATCGGAACGTTAGTAGGCCGCGCACCGCCACTACACATATCGAGGGTTCATGGGCTATTTGTATTAAGCGACATTTTTGGAACTTTACAGGCGAGCATTTCAACGTTTCATTATTCGGAAAAAAGAACATTGTAAAAAATATATCAATATTTTTACGAATAAGTGGCCTATCGAAGGTTTAGAATCAATACTGTCTTTCTCAGTTTATAGGTAGATTACAACCATATTATAACTCAATATGATTATAACTCAATATCGGCCATGATGTCGCTTAATACAAATTGCCCGTGAACCCTCGATATTTTCATGATTTTGTAAAACATTTGACATTTTTTTCGGACCTTCGCTACGAACCCTAGTGTTTACTTATAATGATGTATTTTGTAACCTTTTACAAAATAAAGTAAAACAGTACAGTAATATATTATGTGTGTTTAAGATATCTACTGCACTGGTGGGATGAAAGTGTTTTTTTTCCAAACGAGTTTGCTTGAAATGAGTCATCTAATAGAGAAATCGAATAAAATTGGTGTTTATAGAGAACGTACCATAGAAACAAAATAGATGCTGTTTCCTCTATCTTTCCGGTGTCATTATCGGTGCCGTCAGAGTCTCACTGATCAGTGGAGCATGGAGAGTTTATAATTGTTATGGTGATCAATAAAGTGTGTCCCAGCTATCTAAAGCTATACATTTAAAACCGGTATTTTCAAAAAACAATGTAATTGCTGCTAAGCAAAAGTAATAATTATAATGTAGTGATCTCATAAATTACTTTAAAGAGACGGACGTAGCAAGCATGGTTCTACGCAAGGCTCGGAAACCGGTTAAAAATCATAACCGGTAACGGTCATTGAAACCCAAACCGAAATCGATTTAGGTTAAAGGTTGCACTTTACCGGTATTTACCGGTTTATGCGGGAAATCGGTTTTTCATGAATTTTGGTTTTAATAGTGAAAGATAACCGGTTAAAATCAAGTTTGATAGGGTTTCTGGGGCAATGTCACTATAACTTGTTGGAAGTGTTAAAAAATTGACGAAAACAATTTAGGTACGAATTACGGAATTAACCGGTTAATTTGGGTGTCAAAACCGTTTATGCTTATGTAACCGGTAACCTTTATCATTTGGGTTACATAAAAATAGTTCACTTGTTTAACCGGTAAATAAAGGAACGATATATTAACCGATATTTAATCGAAATGACCGCTCTTTTTACAAACCGGTTCCGAGCCCTGGTTCTAGGTATGTGTTGCATTAAGTAAGCCTTCGGAATTATCTTTTGGCATAACGTCTAAGAGCGGCTCAGAGTTTCTTGCACAGGTGACATGGAAATAGAGGAAGTCTTTTATTGTAGCAATGCTGAATAGGAATCACGGAAATGGTAGGGAAATGGTACTCTTGTTTTGACATGCAATTTATGTTATATTTCTTCTATTAGGTACATATAATATGTATACATAGGTATTAAAAATTAAAGTCGCTTTTCGTGTCTGTGTGTGTGATCACTTTGTTCTTCTAAACTCTGCAACGGATTTTGATGCCGTTTTCACCATCATTTAGACAATTTATTTGGGAAGTTTATGTAAACAATATATTATATTAGTATTAATTTTACCTATAATAAAGAAATCTCAATGTTTTGTCAAGCCGGAAAACCGTGAGAAACAGAGGCGGATCACTATTATAGGTAGGTAAATTATGACAGAAGAAAGCAGGAAACTGAAGAACAAACATTTATAGGAAAATGTCTGTAGGTATACCAGTTTCATAGGTACTGTAAGTTTTCTACTTCACAGAAAATCGTGAAGTATCTTGATCATATTAAAGTCATGAAATTCTTTGAAATTATTATTTAATTGCATAGACTGCACTATTTTTTTTATAATCCTAACTTCCTAACTAATATTATAAATGAGAAAGTATGATTGTTTGTTTGTTTGTTACATTTTCACGCCTAAACCACTACACCAATCATCCTGAAATTTTGCATATACGTTGTCAGGTGTACAGAAACGGACATAGGGTACCTTTCATCCCGAAAAAAAGTACTGTTCTCGAGGAAAACAACAATAACGTTCTTATGATAAATAGATGTCGCCACGTGTCTTTCGATTCATGATTTAATTATATTAAATAGTAGTGTATTATGGGTATATTTTTAAATTTATCTAATACAATTTGTGAGTTTAGACTCTTGTGTCGATAGACCGGTTTTTCATCCTCCTAACTATCCTAACTAATATTATAAATGCGAAAGTGAGTTTGTTTGTTTGTTACACTTTCACGTTAAAACGGCGGAACGGATTCGGATGAAATTGGCACACAGGTAAGCCATGACCTGGAAAATGACATAGGCTACTTTTTATCGACATACCACGCGGGCGAAACCGCGCTCAAAACCTAGTCAATGTATAAAACTTAGTGGTTGGTTAATTTTGAACCTTAATATCTTATTTTTATCCCGACGAAACCATTCTATAATATCCTCACTATAAGGCAACGACCGTAAAGACCGTTAGTTATTAACGCTTTGATGGACAACAACGTGACGCAGTAGATGTTTTATTTTTATTACTGCTGTGGCCGTATAGTGTCCTTCAAAGCGTTATAAGATACAATATACATACATAAATATATATTTATATATAAATGCTATATACACAGTCTGGCCATAAATACTGTTACAATTAAAAATAAGAAAGATATTACATTTGAATTTGGAATCTGTCATTTTTATACGATTGTTCATTGAGTTTTCTAATTTTGGCGCCAATACGTTGTACAATATTTTGCGATATTAAAATCGAGTGGGGTGATAAAGAGAACCGAATCGCTGTGATTGCATTACACAAAGTTGGTATGGAGCCAAATGCAATTTTTAAAACTCTCCATGCGCTTGGTATTCGTCAAATGTTTGTGTACCGGGCTATTAATAGGTACAATGAGACCTCCTCTGTTTTTGACAGAAAAAAATCTGGCCGTCCACGTAGTGTTCGTACGAATAAGGAGGTCAAAGCAGTAAGGGAAAGAATTCGAAGAAATCCTGGCCGAAAGCAAAAGATTTTATCTCGGGAGATGAATATAGCACCCAGAACCATGTCGCGTATTTTAAAAGATGACTTAGGACTTGCAGCCTATAAGAGACGAACTGGTAATTTTTTTACTGATAATTTAAAAAGAATAGGGTGGTAAAATCGAAACAACTACTGAAGTGGTACGCAAAGAGAGGTCACAGAAAAAATTTGTTTACGGATGAGAAAATCTTTACAATTGAGCAACATTTTAACAAAAAAAATGACCGTATTTATGCTCAAAGCTCTAAGGAAGCTTCCCAATTAGTCGACAGAGTGCATCGTGGGCTTTATCTGACTTTAGTGATGGTTTGGTGGGGTGTTAGCTATGAAGGAGTGACTGAGCCATATTTTTGTGAAAAAGGTATCAAAACATCGGCACAAGTGTATCAAAATACCATTCTTGAGAAGGCAGTTAAGCCCCTTAACAATACATAACCAAGTATGGTCCTTCCAACAAGACTCGGCACCGGGTCATAAAGCTCGGTCCACGCAGTCTTGGTTGGAAGTGAACGTTTCGGACTTCATCAGAGCTGAAGAGAAGACTGGCCGTCGTCTAGTCCCGATCTTAATCCGCTGGATTATGATTTATGGTCAGTTTTAGAGAGTACGGCTTGCTCTAAACGCCATGATAATTTGGAGTCCCTAAAACAATCCATACGATTGGCAGTGAAGAATTTTCCCATGGAAAGAGTGCGTGCTTCTATTGATAACTGGCCTCAACGTTTAAAGGACTGTATTGCAGCCAATGGAGACCACTTCGAATAAGCTTTTTATATTTTAAATTGTTTTATATTTATGTATTAAACTAACACACTGTAAAAGTAATAAATATTATTTGCAACAAAACATTTTTTTTTCTTCGTGACAATATTTATGGTAAGACTAGGTATAAATATATAAATAAATGTTATGTACGCCATTATTGTCACGTGCATCAGACCGCTATGAAGTAATTTTATAATATTTTTAATGTTATATGTATGTGATGTGACAGTGCTCTCCATAAATAAATAAATACGTAACTACTAATACATACTTAAGTGGCTGTGGGCACATTGCTCGCAGAACAGATGGCCGATGGGGCCAAAAGGTTCCGGAGTAGCGACCGCGTACCGGTAGACGTAACGTTGGAAGGCCTCCACAAGTTGGACCGATGACCTTGTAAAGACCGCAGGAATCCGCTGGATGCGGAAAGCACAGAACTGGTCGAAGTGGCGGTGCTTGGCCTATGTCCAGCTGTGGACGTCTTTAATGATGATGTTATACACATAAACTCACGCCTTCTGCCCTCGGGGGTTCCGCAGAAACAACGTCACCTGCTACGATCCTGACATACTCCTGCTTCGTTTACACGCGCCGTTTGCGAGTCAATTAATTAATAACAACCAACAGTAGGACACTGCTGTCCATCTTCTTGACGTCTTCGTGCAGTTCCCTTTTTACCGTACCTTTGGATAAAATATTGATTCCTTTTAGTTTTCAATGAATAACGTTGTTTTTTGGGTTCAGTAGTCAAAAAGAAACTCAGAGACTCTTAGTACTAGAAGGCAAAAATTTGGCATGGTTATAGATACATTAATCACACCGACAAAGTGGTAAAATAAAATCGTGAAAAAAATAAAGCGAGGATAAGGAGGTTCTTTTAGGACATACGAAAAATATCATGCCAGTAATGTTATAACGAAGTTACAAGTAAAACTGTCACAGCTACGGGCCGGTTTTTTGATCCGTAGTTAACTCAACCAATGGTTAAGCATAGTAACTAATGGTGGAATATCGGCTAAATGTGAAAGGCTAAACATGAATGAATTATGCCATTAGTTACTATTTTTTAATATGAATGAGCTAACATATATAACATTCATGTTTAGCCAAAATTCAACCATTAGGACTTACTATGTTTAACCATAGGTTGAGTTAACTACGGATCAAAAAACCGGCCCTAGGTAGGCTATACAAGTTATCGAGTCATAATCGCCCAACATACATTTGCAGTCGGAATTGGATTGAACATGTTTTTCAACTACAATGTTAACTTTGTTCTTGGAATAAATTCATCCCAACTACAGAACCCTTCAATAAGCGTGGTTCAATACGCACTTGAACTAGCTGATACGATAGACGTTTTTAAATATTGTTCTACATCCAAACATGTTTCGCCCCAGAACCAACAGCGAAGGATATTACAATACTTTGCGTGTTCTAAATAACAAGTCCATGAAGACAAGATGAAGATATTTTAAATGAAGTCGATACCGTTCAGTACCCAGCGCAGCGCAGCGTGCAGTATTCAATTTGAAATAATATATTACAGTGCATCTCACTTACGTGTAGTAATTGTATAAGTAAAATATTATTAATAATTTACGATGGATGGATTAGTGTATGAAAATCCGTTTTGATGATGAATTCTTTTCGCACCTAAAGTGTATGGTACCAATGAAAACGTCACACAAGTCACACTACAGAAGAGTAGTAGGAGTAGTAGGAGTACAAGTCATACCCTAGTGTGAAAAAGTTTGAGGGCTTTAGCACACCTCCGCCGCGAAACCGCGAAACTGCATGATGTTACTCGAGTAGCGAAACATCATGCTAGTCAATTGAATTGAACTACAGCGGTTACGCTTTTATGGTTTCGCAGCGGAGGTGTGCTAAGGCCCTGAAAAAGAAAGTACGTACGGATGCGTATGATACTTGTAGGAGCAGGTGGCAACTCAAGTAACCTCGCTCTCGATGCATGTCAAATGAAAGATTGGGCATCACTGTTGTCATGTCAAATCTAATTGTCGAAGATGCTGGCATTATTGATGTAACGTTAGTTATAACAGATATTTAAATTGCTATTTGTGGAATGCAGGATGTCCTTTTCATACAAATATTTGAAATTAGTCTATTGTTCTTTTTTTTAAAATAACTAATTGAAAAATATTAGAAAAAACAAATAAAATAAGACAAAACACCACACACAATTTCATTATTACTTAAAATTAAAGTCAACAAATTAAAATTAGAAGTAATCATAAATGTTACATATTTAAAAATAATAACTCATATAAAAAATATTTAATAATTATTATTTAAAATAATGTAAAATAGAAAAGAGGGACAGGTAATGAATAATAATATGTTATGATTATTTAATTGTATTGTTATTGGCATACAACAATGGTTAATGTAGTGACAGTTGAACCTCTCAGCCAGCATCCTCAAGCTGGCGCGGACCCTGCGCATCAAGGATGTGCACCGTTTCCGCATCATCGTCGTCATAGAAGCAGTCAATGCGCGACTCAGTGAACATGATAACATAATGTAAACCTGAATATGTAGAAACAAAACTAGTTAGCAAATTATATTTTAAATGAAACCAGAACCTGATATAACTATTGTAAGACTTCTCGAATAGCAAGGGTTACAACTTGCAAAGATAATATTATATAATATGGGATAGCATAGAGAGATATGTATAACACGTTTAGCACAGCGCAGGCGTTCCGCTGAACCTACTCGTAGCTTAGGGTGAGAGCTTAGTGCTGCAAAAATCAACCAAAGCATTAAATTGTCTTGTTCTATGTTTTACGTCAAACGAAATAACTTTGATACTCGGTGAAGCTTAGCATAATGATAATAAAATGCCTATACTTTAATGTTTCTACGCACGAAAGGCAACTTGTAAATTGCTCAAAACTAACTTCAAATGGATATTTAGTGTATTTCTTTCATTTTCACATTTTTTACAGGTCTTCTTAAGATATTTATGCTAAATTATTTTACAACAAAATAAGTAACAAGACTATACACATTTTTTCATAGTGATCAAAGTGATCAAAGGATCGTAAACTTGAACAATCAGCTTTAGCAACTTTAAGATTAAATTTTATGTCTTTCAGAAACAGGTTATACTGTCTGAATTCAAACCCGCTTCCTCGCTCACCACCATCAGACCTCTATAAATATAATATCATTAATATTCATTAGGTGCTGGCTGGAGTCGAAGGCAGAACAGGTCTGACACGACTGCTGATTATTGCTGTGTTCACCCCACTTGTTAGGTCTAATCCCATGGGGATTCTGGAATGGGATGAATGGGGATCTAATCACATGCTCAATTTATGGGGGAGCAATATTTCAACTTGTCTGGGTGGTTTGTTTTACTATGTAGAGAGGAAATGATAAGAAATGAGTACCTATTCCCCGATGGCTTTAGCTTCGAATTAGAGATGTACCGACTAGTCGGGAAAGCCTAATATCTGGCCATGTTTAATTTTGTGGTCGGTGATTAGTCGGCAAAAAGTGCCGACTAGTCGGCTCTTTCTTCTTCGCTTCGCTCTTAACAGAGCGGTCTCGGTCATAAACTGTGTCCAATTGGAGCTGTAGTCGTTGCCCGCCTCACGATCTCTCTCCATCTGGTTCTGTTACATGACAGTCTGGCGCATTCATTAACAGGGCCTCCGACCGCGGATTTTATTTGATAGATCCACCTCATAGGTGACCTCCCGCGTGGCCTATTACCTTCCACTCTGCCCTGCACCACTAGACGTCCTATGGTGTCATTAGTCCGTCTGGAGACATGACCAACGAACTTCAGTTTTCGAGACTATAGTAGTGCTGATAGACGCTGTTCTTGGAGTATGGAGACATTTGTGCGAAATACTGTCCATGATACCCCAAAGCATTCTCCTCCACCGCCACTTTTTTAGAGCATCTACATTTTTCTTTTCCAGTTCTCGTAATGCCACGTCTTTATCGGCTGTTTACTTTATTCATGTACCTGTACTCAAAAACGGCCGAATGACATGAAATCATAACCATTATTGTTCATAACTTTAACTTTTATTTCAGTATCAGCCTTACAGTGTACAATACAATCAAGGAGAAGGAACTTCCTTCTGGTAGTCAATAATTCAACTTAAATCAAGAAAGATGCTTCGGATTGGTTCGGGAGACATCGGAGAGCGGTCGTGTGCATCCGTCAGTTTTTTTGTTTTGCTAAGGGTCTATGCGGCGGGCACGCCACATGGGACAAAATATTTGTCCCTACTAGTTTAATTAGTTATAATTATGTGCTAACTAGTGTATCTACCTACTTGTACCGTGCACGGGTATTTTGTGTCGCGAAGTAAAATTTTGTGATGTTGTGTGCAAGGTGTTTGCAAAAGTGGGGTGGAATGCGTGCTCTCCTGTTCCTGTATCTGCCAAGGAGGCTCTGACACCCCAGCTAATTTGGTGAGATGCTTCCATTTTATTTGATCGTCACCTTAGGCCGAAGGGCTTAGGGTCGTGATCAAATAATATGGAATACGTAGGGAAATAATATGGCATGTGACAGCGTTGTCAGTGTGTAGTTGAGGCTACCTTCGGCCTTTTATCCTGTGTATCACTGTGAAACCTTCTGGTAACCTTCGAAGCTCGATTCACGCGAATATTCGAAATTTACTCTGAGTTAATTGTTATAGGATGGTGTGTTCATCACTATCACTACATATTGTGAAGCGGGGTCCCCCGTTGCGTCTGTCTGTCTGTCTAATATTCGTGATGATTTCGAGAACTCGGCCGCAACTAAATTTTATTTGCAACGCAACAAGAAATTTACCCCGAATTGTAAAGCGAAAACGGCTCGTAAATCTCACCCCTGTCAAAGTTTGAAGTACCTAAACGGACAATACTGCACATGTTGCTCTCCTAACAAAAAATCTTCAATGGCTTCATCAGTTCGGCTTACAAATAAGCGTAAACCAATGTTGAATGTTGTAACGTAATAGATAGCCGGGGCTATCTGCTAATTACAAATTTTAAAAATAGTAAAAATTAATAAAAATATTAAAGGTTAAAGTTCCGATGGTCAGCAGCGGGATTGCCACAGCGGCGGGAAACACCACAATGTATGAGCTGTTGATGTTCATTATGGAACTACGCAGCATAGCAGTCACATGGAAATGTCGGGAATGCAGATTAATCCTGCCTAAGGATTCGCCGGTGAAGCTGAACTTGAAGGAGCCTGGCGGCGACGTCGTTAAAAGAGCCCATCCATATATACACCCGTCTTTCCACTATTCCATTGCTTGCTTTAGGGTGTATACTGGGTAGGCTCAAATCCTTATCCGTATCCTAAGGGCCTGTCTTCCCTACCGTTATCGCGCCCCCCGGTCTACTCCTTGATATGCAATGGTCTCTGTTGCACCATGTAACATGAGGCAACAGGGGCTAGTGTGAATCTTTGGGTTCATTCGAGTAATCGAGTCTGGTCAAACCACGCTGGGGTCGGTGCATTTCATTCATTCATTCATTAAATCAAGAAAGATGCTTATGCCTAGAACAAACGAGAGCATCTACAACTCTGAATAAGAATAAGAACGTACTTTTAACCTATTGTTACTACTGAAAATGTTTTTCGATCGCTTCAGTATAGCCCACATTTTCGCTCCTCCATCGTTGACTTTGTCTCTGTCTCCTCTGGGCTAGAAGAAAGTCAATAGAGTTCATTTTTTTTATTTGAGGTGGGTACCTCAAAAAAAAAAATTGAACTCTATTACTTCAAGGACGATTCAAAATCTATTCGGTCTAAATCTATTAGATTAGGCATCGTACAAAATGAAAAGGCTGGCTAAGTGCATTTTCAGTGTAACCGAAGGTCGTGTAGAGCACGAGATCTGTAAATCCTAACTTCCTAACTTAATAACATTATAAATACGATAGTAAGTTTGTTTGTTTGTTACCTTTTCATGCCTAAACCATTGAACCGTCCATCCTGAAATTTTGTATACATACATAGGGTACCTTTCATCCCGAAAAATGTACTGTTCCCGAGGAAAACAACAATAATTTTCTTATGATAATAGATGACACCACGTGTCTGTCAAATCATGATTGAATTATATTATTATATAATCTTTTTGCGGAAACGGCTGAACGGATTTGGATGAAATTTGGCATGTGGATGGACCATAACCTGGAAAAGGACATAAGCTACTTTCCATCTTGGATCGCAGACAAAGTCGCGGGCAACAGCTAGTTTTTAATATTTATCAATTTTAGTTTTGAATCGAACTCGAACCCGATCAAAACCGCAAGCATTGATTCGCTTGGCCGACTAGTCGGTCTTTTTGCAATCGACTACTCCGCTAGTCGGCTAAACGGCCAAAATCAAAGTCTGCCCATCTCTACTTCGATTATAAAGCTATAAGGTCACACTACTGATGATATCCATACATGGGCTTCTTGACTGTAGCTGATTATACAATTTAATATAGTAGTTTAAATTAGGATTACGTAAAATAATAAAATTTGATAGAGTTTTAATAAAAGTTTTAATAAAAAAAGGAGCTCGTGGCTAAGTAATAACAGCCGCACGGGTCGATCCATCAGGTTAAGCTACGCTTTCCGGGGTTGGTCTGTGGATGGGTGACCATCTTTTCATAACGAGAATCCTCCGTGCCTCGGAAAGCACGTTAAGCCGTTGATCCCGACTGTCATACATGGATCTTTGACAGTCGTTACGGGTTGTCAGAAGCCCGAAAGTCTAACAACCAGTCTTACCAAGGGGTATCGTATTACCCAGTAACTGGGTTGTGGAGGTCAGATAGGCAGTCGCTCCATGTAAAATACTGGTATTCAGCTGCATCCGGTTAAACTGGAAGCCGACCCCAATATAGTTAGGAAAAGGCTAGGCAGATTGAGAGTTTTAATAAAAGTTATAATAAATCGTTGTGATATGTGTAACTTTGAACAATTTCGTCGTTAGAAACTACTAAGAATCTAACATTTGTATCACAAAAAAGAAACCAGTCAAGTGCGTGTCGGACCACGCACAATGGAGAGTTCCGTAGTTGGGATGAATGATTAACCCAAGAACAAAGTTAATATTGTAGTTGAAAAACATGTTTTCCCATACATTCCAACTGCAAATGTAATTTTGTACGCACAATATTGAGAGATTTACCATATTATTATAAAACCATAGACTTCTTATAATTTTTCCTGTAATCTGTAGGTACAGTATTATTTTCTGTACTTTTTCAATTTTTTTGGGGGTTGGTCTGGTCAATTTTAGTATATTTTCTTAATATTTGAGACTCTCACAGTAAGCTGGTGTACCGTGTGACAACATACCATACGTTTACAAAACTGTATTTTTTATTTTCATATTTACCCTCAAAATAGACCCCCATATTCAAAATTCGTTTCTTTACGTTACACGTACGTGTTTTGGTCACAGAAATACATATGTGTACCAAATTTCAACTTAATCGGTCCATTACATTCGGAGCAAATTGGCTGTGACAGACAGACATACGAGTGATCCTATAAGAGTTCTGGTTTTTACTTTTGAGGTACGGAACCCTAAAAACGACGAAAAGGCTGAGTCATTGTCTGTGGTGGACCACAGACAATGACTTGGGCTTTTCGTTGATATATTACCGAAAATATATCAAACTCAGACAAAACCTACCTGAGTCCTGACGTATATGAAGGATATAAAAATATACGATGTAACAGGCTGCTAACAATAACTCTGTCGACCTACATCACAATAAAAATGTAGTAATTTTTGTTTCAAATTAAAAACTGAAACAATTTCGTTGTGACCTCTTTCGTAATTACTAGGCTTTTGACAAAATACTGGGTAGTCCGGTAGACGTGAGAAATGTTACTTTTTTAATAGCCAGGCCTCGTTCTCAGTCAACAGTAAAGTTGGACCGGACTGTGTTGGGGCTTTAAATAAATAGGAACACTTTATAAAAGTGTGAAACTTCGTAATGTTGCTATGACATAACAAACAACTACTGGCTGGTGTTACTTCGTAATGTTGGTATAACATAACAAACAACTACTGGCTGGTGTTACTTCGTAATGTTGGTATGACATAACAAACAACTACTGGCTGGTGTTACTTCGTAATGTTGGTATGACATAACAAACAACTACTGGCTGGTGTTACTTCGTAATGTTGGTATGACATAACAAACAACTACTGGCTGGTGTTACTTCGTAATGTTGGTATGACATAACAAACAACTACTGGCTGGTGTTACTTCGTAATGTTGGTATGACATAACAAACAACCACTGGCTGGTGTTACTTCGTAATGTTGGTATGACATAACAAACAACTACTGGCTGGTGTTACTTCGTAATGTTGGTATGACATAACAAACAACTACTGGCTGGTGTTACTTCGTAATGTTGGTATGACATAACAAACAACTACTGGCTGGTGTTACTTCGTAATGTTGGTATGACATAACAAACAACTACTGGCTGGTGTTACTTCGTAATGTTGGTATGACATAACAAACAACTACTGGCTGGTGTTACTTCGTAATGTTGGTATGACATAACAAACAACTACTGGCTGGTGTTACTTCGTAATGTTGGTATGACATAACAAACAACTACTGGCTGGTGTTACTTCGTAATGTTGGTATGACATAACAAACAACTACTGGCTGGTGTTACTTCGTAATGTTGGTATGACATAACAAACAACTACTGGCTGGTGTTACTTCGTAATGTTGGTATGACATAACAAACAACTACTGGCTGGTGTTACTTCGTAATGTTGGTATGACATAACAAACAACTACTGGCTGGTGTTACTTCGTAATGTTGGTATGACATAACAAACAACTACTGGCTGGTGTTACTTCGTAATGTTGGTATGACATAACAAACAACTACTGGCTGGTGTTACTTCGTAATGTTGGTATGACATAACAAACAACTACTGGCTGGTGTTACTTCGTAATGTTGGTATGACATAACAAACAACTACTGGCTGGTGTTACTTCGTAATGTTGGTATAACATAACAAACAACTACTGGCTGGTGTTACTTCGTAATGTTGGTATGACATAACAAACAACTACTGGCTGGTGTTACTTCGTAATGTTGGTATGACATAACAAACAACTACTGGCTGGTGTTACTTTTGCACCCACAAGATGTTAATTAATATTAATATTCAATATTCTATCGCAATCCACTAACATAATTTGTTAGTACATTGCGATAGAATATTGACCTTATGAAATCTTCAGTTGTACTTTATTATAAGTTTCTTTTGGCTTCTGGCTGATGTAAGAAGCTCTAATGAAGTTTTCTATGATTGCAAGTACTGTTCTGTATACAAAAACAAAAAAAAAACAAACATAAACACAAGAAAAATAACTCACACAACAGTGTGTGTTTCTACAACTTGAGTGCGATCATTAACAACTCCACAACCCCATTCCTTGACATTCCTTAATTAGTAGAAACTGGAAATACATTTTTTATACCTCGCGCTTAATGTTAGGTGGAGCAAAGTAAAACATGGTGACATATTAAATGAATGTTTCAAATGAAGGACCCCTTAAGTAGTCGTCACTTAGACTGACATTTGACGACAGCCTAACAATTTCGTCACTGTGAGAACATAAAAAACTTATAAATCTCGGTTCATGGAACATAAAAGCCCCTACAGACAAGCCCTTTTAATAAAAGCCCCTACTCCATCACAACAAAACCTGTATTTATTCAGTTTTAACGTTGAAAAGTAATCCATGTTTCACGTTTTCTCTTTAAAGCTGTTAAAATTCAGTCTTTTGATAGACATAAAACGTACAGGATCCATCTTCATTCTCATTCTGCGTACATTCAAAGTTTTATTATGAATCCGTGCTGTACCAACTGTAGGCTTTTTACGATGCCAATTCACCAAGACATATGTAAACGGTACTGCTCGTAAAAATTTTGCAACCTTACTTTGCTACTCGAAAAACGTGGTAAGTATTCATCCTTACTGGCTTGTAATACGGGTGGATGGAAGTGTACATGTAAGTTTGTATGCCAAAGAATATTATTCCCGTTAGCTAAAGGAAGGATTACCGATGGTAGAAGATCGTTAATATCTCGGGCGCGGCTTTCTTTGAATAAAATTTGGGAGTTGTGTTAGTTTTGTGTCTGGGGTAGTGGAATATGCGGGAGTAACGAGTTTTATTACGCTGGAGTGTTGGAATAAACGCTGTTTACGGGAGAATAGCTCTTTTGTATGTTGCGTGAGTTATAATACCTATGTCATTTATGGATAATAATAAGTTTTGGTCATAATAAATTGTAATATTAGCTTGCTATAAAAACAGTTGGTACTTTATAAACAACACTTGATACCAAAAGAAATAGTAGTTAATGAAGCTGTTGTATAATGGGGGGTATTATAAAGTATCACACGAGGTGTTTTGATACCTAGTTCTGTGCAGTTTCATATAAGTATATACCCCCGTAGATAAAGTGGTCTTTATGTGTGTACTCTCATAGATGGAGATTGAACCTACTAAATAAAAGATCAAATTTAAAAGACTAAGAAATAGTTTCTTTGGAAATAAAAGTTTTTGTGCTATATAAATGGCGCGCTCCGCATTATGCGTTCCATTCGAAAAAAGTAATTGTTGGAACTTCTTGGTGATGGTGTTGGTAAAAATAGTAGAGTGGACAACTAGTGCATATTTAAGAAGCCATTTTAAAATGGCTCGTTTATGCACGAGTTATACACTCTGATTTTCACTTCGATTGCGAGAAAATGAAACAGGCATAAAATCACTTTTCACTGTTCAAAAATGTTGCAAAATTGAAGAGAATAGGTAATTCCCGCCACGGAACTATAGTTATACCGAATGTTATATGATCGCACCACTTTTTTAGTCTTCTAATTTAATATCGCAACAGAAGTACTGTTAGCCAGATTTAACCGAAATACTAACTTTCTACGGAGAGATAAATACTATTCACGGATAGCAAGTAACGATGTATTCAAGACTAACTAATGAACAATCAATCAATCTGCCTAGCTAATCTGCCTAACTAATGAACAATGTGGGTACAATATCCATCTACCTAGCCTTTTCCCAACTATGTTGGGGTCGGCTTCCAGTCTAACCGGATGCAGCTGAATACCAGTATTTTACATGGAGCGACTGCCTATCTGACCTCCACAAACCAGTTATTGGGTAATACGATACCCCTTGGTAAGACTGATTGTCAGACTTTCGGGCTTCTGACGACCCGTAACGACTGTCAAAGATCCACGAATGACAGCCGGGACCAACGGCTTAACGTGCTTTCCGAGGCACGGAGGAGTCTCGGTATGTAAAGATGGTCACCCATCTACGGACCAACCCCGGCAAGCGTAGCTTAACCTGATGGATCGACCCGTGCGACTGTTATTACTTAGCCACTAATGAAACATAATTATTTTACTCGCGAAGATGATTTATGAATGAGACTAGCGGCGCCATCTAGTAGCAACGAGTGCGAACAAATAGGTATTTATTCAGATTCTTTTATGTGTCACTAAGACCATTGTTTTAATTATAATAATATTATAATATTATTTACTTATTTTTATTATCTGTTCTGACACTATTGTCAGCCGATTCTAGCCTGCGCCCGCATTTATCATAGAGTATTAGACAGACAATAGTATATTTTATTATTTAACAACTTTAATGAACTTTGACTTGTTTTCTATTTAAGGGAATCCCCCTAGAAAAACAAAAGTAATTCTATGAATTCTAGTATAGACAAACGATGAACGACCAATAATATTTTAATTTAATTAGAGTTTCACACGGATGAACTCTGTCATTATGTTACTATTTTTTCATTTCATACTAATAACTTTTCCGATATGTGTGTAGTTCAAAACACATTTAAAGAACAAAATAAAAGTGAAAATCTTACAAGTGTTTGATAATACCAAGTTTTTACACTTGTAAAAGAAAAGTTATTAAAAAAATTATAAAACCCGGCTGCGGTAAAACTGGAAAGCTAAAAACAAGCCCATTTTAAATTAAATTAAAGTTGGAAGCAGGCGGGACCAATTTGAGGTTGAAAATATAAATGGAATGGGTCTCGCCTGCTTCCAACGTGTATTTAATTTAAAATGGGCTTGTTTTTAGCTTTTCAGTTTTACCGCAGCCGGATTTTTTAGTTTTTTTAATTACTTTTTTTTTCCAGCTTTTTAGTTTACAAATGTGAAAGATTTCGCAGATGATTTAGTTCTTGCAAGGATTTTTGGTCGTGAGGGCTATTTAAAAGCTTTTTTACGGTTTGTCACTTCGAAGTACTTTTAACCATGGAAGCTGTATATATTTTTGTAATTACCTTTTAAAACCCTTCATTTTCATACCCTACTCGATGGTATTAGAAGAATAAAAAATTCAAACTCCACAAAATGGCACCCCAAATCCGCCATTGTTTTAGAGTTCCGTAACTCAAAAGGAAAAAAATGGAACCTTTATAGGGTCACTCGTATGTCTGACTGTCTGTCCGTCTGTCACAGCCAATTTGCTCTGAATGTAATGGCCCGATTAAGTTGAAATTTGGTACACATATGTATTTCTGTGACCCAAACACGGACGTGTAACGTAAATAAATAAATTTTGAATATGGGGGTCAAATTTAGGGGCAAATAAGAAAATTAAAAAAAAGTTTTGCAAACTGTACCGTGTGACATAACAAATGAAAAGGGTTACTGTAAGAATCTCAAATGTATTTTTTTTATAATTTTAAAATAAACCATTTTAAAGTTATTTAAGAAAATAGACGAAAATTGACCATTCCCCTTATCTCCGAAAGTACTGAGCCTAAAATTTTGAAAAAATATAGATAATAGTTCAAAACCTATAGATTACAGGAAAACCTATAAGAAGTCGATGGTCTTAAAAAAACATGGTAAATCTCTCAATATTGTGCGTACAAACTTACATTTGTCCCTAGTTAAGCAAAAAAAATCCAACCCACATTAGGTGTAACGTGGGTTGGATCCTTTTCGTTTAACTATGGACATTTGTAGTTGGAATATATGGGAGAACATGTTTTTCACCAACAATGTTAAGTTTGTTCTTGAGATAAATTCACCCAAACTACGGAATCCTTCATTGTGCGTGGTCCAACACGCTCTTGACCGGCTTTTTTTATTATTTTAAATTAGCCAGTGACACTCGCGCTACCAAGACAAATCTAATGACGTATAATTTACCCAAATCTGTTCATTCGTTTAGGAGTTACGAGGGAACAAAGAAAAGGACATACATACATACAGGTCAAACACATAACCCTCCTTTTGGGCTCCGCCGCAGTCGGGTAAAAAGCTGTTTCAAAGTTTCACTACAAGCGTTATTAGTAGGTATGCAATTTTACCTGTGCATTTACTACAAAGAAGAAAGCACAATTCAGTAGTTTCTGAAACTTGCCATAATTGCGTGTCCGAAGGCGTTCGGTGGTTGTATTTCAGCGCAGTTACGTAACAAAGGTGCGCGGTGTGCGCAGCGTGACGGCGGAACGTAGCGTCGGACGCGCACTGAGCGGCAGCACGCGGCCTGTGGCTTGAGCTGAAGCGGGAACGTGTACTGACTTATGTATTCATCTATTTATTGCATTCTAGGAAACAATGAAATTAATTTAAAATGACTTTCGTAGGACACCAGTTCTTGGTATCTGCAGACATGAAAGTTGTTCGGCCATCTATCTATAATCGTTAACTTTCAAAGAAGTTTTTTCAATCTTCATGAAGAACCTATTTAAATGCGTACTTGTATCTAGGTTCGTTGAACAACAGTGTTAGCGATAGATATAGATAGATGATAGAACATCTCCTGAGTTTAAAACCATCGTATAATTAGCAACTGAAATGTTTGAGAGCCGTCAACAAACCGCGTCGTTTATGACTTGGTACAGTATCCAGCCTAAATGTTATAGCTAGTTTAAGCAAGCGAGTTCCGGTGATGCACAGTCGACAGGCAATTTTGTAAAATAGTGCGCCTAATTTTTAGCAAAGCCAACGTTTTACGGCGCTAGTAATTTCGTAGCAAGTGGCCTGTGCATAACTCCGCATATACATCGCAAACAACCGCCGTAATTATAGGTTGTTCAGTGTTTTCGCATGTAATACATTTTTAGAATATGTTAGTGTTTTATTATGTTGGTTGTTTTGCTGTTATACGCGAAAATTACAGCAATTTTTGATGGTAAATGTTGTAAAATATTCGTGGAAAATAGCATCATAAACTTAATTCAAAATTCTCTAAATAAAAATAGTTATGTAGTTCAGTGAAGCCTTCTTGAAATATTGCGTGATTTATCTCGTTTGACAGATGAATTGGTGATCATAAGATGTAAACGCCTAATCATCCTTTACAAAAACCATATTTTGCAGAACATACAACATTCAGACGTACTAACTTTAACACTATTAAAAGAAAACTTATAAAGCACGTACCTGAGTGAAATTAACTCCAGGTGAAGTTATGAATACGGTGCGCTGAGCCGCAGTGGTCGACACGCAGATGGAGAACGTCTCCTTAATTACGAGGTGCTCTTCAAGAGACTTGTGTTTGAGTTAACTTGTAGACAAATATAAAATGAGGAGTTTTATTTTAATTTTTATAATTTAGTTTCTAATTTGTTAATGTGATACAGTTTGAGGTGTGAAAAAAATTAGGTGTAGAAAACAACAGCTAAACCTTCCTTTACACCACTGAAGTAGATAGGTTATCTTTTTTAGTTTTGTAAAAGTATTTAAACCAAAGGATGATGTGCTAAATATTAAGCAAAGAGAAAAAACCATTAGGTACTGTTTCTAAAACTAAGTATTTCAAAACTTACTTACCCATTCTCCGTATGGGAAAAAATCTTTTTTATTTTACCGTAACACTTAAAACTAGCCAGAAAGAACTAGGTTCGAATGAAAACCTGCAGTAATAGTTTACGATGTTACTTTGCTTCGTTCCCTATTAAAAAGACCCTTGTTCCTTCCGTAGTCCACCAAAAAATAGGCATAACTCTGTAGTTCGTAACTCCGTGGAACACAGATTTTATGGTTTGGGGAAAACATAATGCATAAAACTAATTAATAAGATTTTTATGTACCTAGTGGAGTTGTGTCTAGTGTTGTGTATGAAACTTAGATACTTACAGTGCTGGGAAAAAATATAAACTCAAGTAAATGTAGAACTTTAATTGAAAAACTAGTAAGCATTCATTAAAACTGGTATGTTAGTAAAGTAGTACAAATGACATTAGAACTTAACGATAAATTAATATTTTTCAGAATTAAAAAAAATAGTTAATACATAGTCTATAAACTCATCGTCTCTTTTCCTTTTATTTTAATTAATATTTGGTCTTTCTTCACTTATTTTGAACTACGTCTATTAATCTATCAGGCATATTATCTACCAGCTTCTTCAAAACACAACTTGAAATTTCATCCCAACACAACTGCAGTCTTATTTTTTTAGTTGTTTAATATTTACGATAGTAGCCTTATTTTGATCATAAACTTTCCTTGTTAATATGCCCCACACATTCTCTATGGGAAGGACGGGCGGCCACTCCAATATCTGAATCCCAAACTCTTGAAACCATTGTTTGGTGGTACAAGCTGTATGAAGTGGTGCCTTTTCTTGTTGAAAAAGTACATTGGTATCCTCAGTTAAAATAATAAAAGGTAATAAGTGATCGTGAAGCTAATTTTGATAACCAACAGCGTTCATTCTACCGTTGACATAAGCTAATTCTGTTTTATGAAGTCGAGATATACCAGCGCGACCAATGACAGATCCACGTTTCTGAGCACGTCGTGACATAATGTTTTTAACATGTCTTAAATCATGCCAATAATAGTTAAAACCATCAGGTCCATCCAGATTAAACTTTTTTCGTCACTAAAAATCACGGTATGCCAAATACATATTGGAATTCTTGATATACTTTTATGCAAATGAAAGTCGAGCTGCAATTTGATGTAGTTTCAATTGCGGTTTTTAACCGACTTCAAAAAGGAGGACGTTCTCAATTCGTTGGAACCTTTTTTTTATGTATGTTCCCCGATTACTCGAAGATGGCTGGACCGATTTGATTTTTTTTTTTGTTTTATTTGAAAGGGTATACTTTCCAGGTGGTTCCATGATCATCAAGTCAGGATCTGATGATGGGATCCTGGAGAAATAGAGGGAACTCTTCAAATTTTATAGGCACACTTGAAGCAACTTGGGTAGTTTTTGGAACAGTACTTTCTCGAAGTGGTACCATTTCAATTTGGTGAAGATCTGATGAAGAACTTCGGAGATAGGTAACGAAACTCCTCAATAAATGATAGCAAATGGCCCGGGATTGCTGAAATCTCATGTCTGTCTATTGTTTCCACCAGTTCATAACATAACATCACGCCGGTACGCTATGAAGGGGTAAGCACATGTGATCCACTAAAAAGTGAAAAATAAATACTTTTTAACAAAAAATAAAACCGACTTCCAAATCAAAACACTACAAAGTGAAAAATAACTTTAATTTTGCAAGTCGGTGGCAAAAAACGAAAATAGAAAACCAAAGACACCGACTACCGAAATTAAAGTTATTTTTCACTTTGTAGTGTTTTGTTTTGGAAGTCGGATTTATTTTTATCAAATATTTTTGATATTTAAAGTGCTTAGATTGTACCGCCCATTTCCTCACGAGACTAGGATGAGAGCTCAAGTTAAATTCGCGCACCAGACTTGACGACGATACTCCTGTTTTGGAAAGTTCTCGCAAGACTGCTCGTTTTACAGTAGGAAAATATTTTAAAGGTCACCCTGATCGGTTTTTTCAAAAAGTTTTTAACTACAAACTCTGAGATCTATAAACCATACTACACATAGATATCGATAAATTAAAACTATTAATCGAAGAAGATCCTCGAAGATCTACACGCGATTTGGCTGTTCAGCTCGAGTGCTCTTATGGCACCATAGAAAATCATTTACATGGTTTGGGAAAGACTTACAGATATAGTGTTTGGGTACCCCATCAATTAAGTAAAGATCAGCTGACCTACCGAGCTGAGATTTGTGTACAACTTTTATCTTTCCGCCGCACATTTAATTGGTTAGATCATCTTGTCACTGGAGATGAAAAGTGGGTGGGACCAACGTCAAAAGGCGATCTTCATCCTCGCAAGGTAATGCTTTCTGTCTGGTGGGATATACATGGAGTAATAAGCTGGGAATTCCTTCCTACTAATACTACGATTACAGCAACAGTATATTGTGATCAACTCGAAAAACTGAAGCTTGACATCCATCGCAAACGTCCACAACACGACAAAATATTTTTCCCGCACGACAATGCCCGGCCGCATATTGCTAAGAGTACCAGGCTAAAACTATTGGAGCATAATTAGGAAATAATACCCCACCCTCCATATTCGCCGGACTTAGCACCAACTGATTTCAGATTGTTCCGATCACTTAGTAATAATTTACGGGAAAAAAGCTTTGACGATTAACCACAGTTGAAACAATACATAGATGACTTCTTCAATTCAAAACCAACGAAGTTCAATGCGGACGCCATTCACTCTTTGCCAGATCGATGGCGAATGGTAGTAGAAAACGACAATGAATATATTATTAATGATTAACAATTATTCATTTAATAAATAAATACAAATAAAATAGTTGTATGTCGCTCATTACTTATTAGCCAACCCAATAGTTAACTACTTACCGTCAATCCGTCGAAAAGTTTTAGTAGAAACTTTAGAAAATATACAAAACGCTATGAAAGCGATTGCCCCTTGTTTGGGCGCTCTTGTCGTCACATGTCAGCCATGTAGGTCCATCACAAGTGTGGTAAGATTTAGAAAACATATTGCCAACTGCTCACGAGGAGCTCGTGGCTAAATACAGCCGAACGGGTCGATTGATTAGGTTTAGCTACGCTTGCAGCGATTGGTCCGTGGATGGGTGACCATCTTTACATAACGAGGCCCTTCCATGCCTCCGTTGGTCCTAACTGCCATTCGTGGATCTTTGACAGTCGTTACGGGTCGCCAGAGCCCGAAAGTCTGACAACCAGTTTTACCAAAGGTGTATAGCATTACCAAGTAACTAGGTTGTGGAGGCCAGAAAGGTAGATCTCCATGTAAAATCCGGTTAAACTGGAAGCCGACCCCAACATAGTTGGGAAAAATCTCACTGTAACGTAGTGGTCATTGGAGTCATTTAGCATAAGTCGTTGGAATAATACGTACCATGGTTTATATAGAAGTTATTAAATAATTTACTTCAGTATTTTATATTACACACGAAAAGTTGTTATCATCCAGCAACAATCAAGCCGTGTATATTGCTACATTTTTGCCCGGCCGGCAAGGGTGGGTCTTGATTTATTAATCTGACGCAAAACAAAAGCTATCAGGCTTAATGGGTGCCACGGAACCCTGCTGTGTATTATCAACGTTTATAAACGTTTAATATCCTGTGATTGTGCGTAAATGTTGGAATCCCATTAATATCAATAAGATAGATGTTATTAAATTTTCTGAGGTTTTATATAGACGTGTTGTTGATGGTAGTTGGTATTGTGGGTTAAGGTCTTCCTCTTCATGTCGTTGGCACGACAGGTATTCAAATCTTGTTGGCTCAAAACTTCGTCACTTCCGCGGCGTTATCGGTGGCAGCGCAGAGGTCACTTTGCACGCAAGTTTTGGGGCACAGCGCGCAGGGTAGGAGGTGCAGCATAGCTTGTCACACACCACGTCCATACCCGATGCCGTCCCGTCGAGGTAGCTCCACTTTACGAGGTTCGACTAACACCTTCCTAGGGTTCGGACACGGTTCAGGGACTTCCAAGTAGACCATGGAAGGTTACACTCTGCAGGAAGATGCTCGTTTGGTAGTAGATAAGGATACCTTTCCCCTACCCACTCAGGTGAGGGAAAGGTATCCTGCCACAGTTTGCAACGGGCGTCGAACTGGTCACCTGGTAGAGTCGCGGTCGATTTAAAAAAAACTGTGCCTGCTTTTTAGCCATTGCGTCGGTAGTTAAGTGCTAAATACAGGGTGTCTAGTATCACACTCCTGTTTGTGTTTCTCCACTGCACTTGCAACTTCTCTCCGGATTTATCGAGGCACTATGCATGCGAACTGTGGGATATAGTGCTCTGACCCGGGTTGGTTGGAGGCAGCCTGTAATTGTTCAGCATGTTTCGTTCAGAGCAACATCTACTTTGTGCCGTGGGCAGAACGGTGACCGGTGGGTTTAGGTACATACAACAGAGTTATTAATAACCTGGGACATTTTCACACACGGTCATCTGATCCCAAACTAAGCAGAGCTTGTCCTATGGAAACCAGATAACTGATAAAGTACATACACTACGTTTTATTTTTTTTATTAAGGCAGAATGTTTATTGGATTGGCTGTATTTTTAAGTAACTTCGACATTTCAAACAGGCTTAGGTCGGTTCAGACTCAGCGCGTCTTACGTCTAGGTTTTATCTTAACTTTAGAGTGCACTGAAGCAATGGGACATGCATATGTGTGAGTAGCACTTTACGTAATGTCTGTTTTTAAATGTTTCCACACTGTAGGGTTTTTTGTCTCCTCTTTAATGGTGAGGATCTTTATCAAAATAAAAAAGTTGCATTTTAATTCTAGCATTTCATTAGGTATCTCGCGTCTAGTATACCAGTCTCCTTTTAAAATGATTTCGTGCACTATTAAAACAGTGTAAACATAGTTTTTTTGGAAAATATACCAAAAGAACCTAAAAAAAAACCATAAAAACCCTGAAAAAAGAATGACACTCTCATTAAAAGACTTGAAAACATTTGTATAATAAATTCCGTGCGCCTCAACTCCGGAACTCCGTAAATCCGTAATTTGGTACAAATCCTGGTAATGATGCTGTTAGCGGCCGCGGACGTGACGGGATTAGTAGCCATTCTTAAATCACGCCTAATACCGGGAAATTAAAATGTTTATGTTTTTTAATCTGCTTCTATTATGGGGGATTCTGGTTTGGAAGCCGATTCGGTCAGAAAAAAGAAAATTGCGTTCCACAAGATTAATTTACTATTTGATTTCTTTTACCTTGGACATTACTGACATCGGTGAAGGAAAAACATCGTGGGGAAACCTGAACTTCCCGTCTGTCTTGAGCAAGCGTGGTGGTTATGTTCGAACCTTCTCTGTGTGAGAAAAAGCCTTTGCCTTCCAGTGGGACAATAGGTAATATAGACTGCTATTATTTACTAGCAGCGCCCCTCGGTTTCAACCGCGTAAGTTTAAGATAAAAAGTATCCTATGTGTTGTATCCAGGTTATAAACTATCTGTGTGCAAAATTTCATCAATATCCGTTAAGCAGTTTTTGCGTAAAAGAGTAACAAACAACCATCCATCCTCACAAACTTTCGCATTTATAATATTAGTAGGATATAAAAAAAACCAACAGAAAACACGGAGGTGTTAAATTCGTTCGCAGTGCAAACTATATCTAATACTTCATAGACACCTACGCTGAAATATAATTTGCAAACTTGCAAACACACACCAATTAACAGGCTCTGTTTGTGTCTGTGTCTAAATGCATGAAATATGCACGGAACACACACAAAAACTGAGCATGTGTACAGAGCAGTTTTAATGTGATTACAGCCTCAGACGTATGCACAAACACATTCGCAGTTCGAGTTAGTTTTGCGCTAAAAGCATCGTCTGGAAGTCTTATGCAAATGCAGTGCGCGGTCCAAGTCACACATGTAGTTCGAACTTTCATTACAAACTTGGCTATTAAAAGGCATGTAGATATTTAATAGAACAGTAAATAATGTCTAAAGTAACCCATGTGGTCGGGGTGCGCATGAACGGTTCCGTACCGTTCTACAATTTGTAACAAAAATACTTCAGTTTAAAAAACACATTGAATTTTTAACTTTATTTTATTTTTTGTCGATATAGCGGCAACAGAAATAGACAATCTAAGAGAATTTCAACTATCTACTTATTGCGGTTCATGTGACACAGTCCGCTGACTGACAGACGGATGGACAGACGGACAGTGGAGGCTGAGTAATAGGGTTCCGTTGGGCACCCTTCGGGCACGGAACCCCAAAACGGTCATTGTTAAAAGATCAAAAAGTTTATAAATGATTAAAAAAGAAGATAACTAGTTTTTAGAGGATCAATAAAATATAATATTTCCCGCATTCCACCTTCAACCTTCCACGAGTAGTGAAGGCCGCTGGAGAGTCAGGCTCATGATAAGTACTGCATGCTAACCTGCATGGTCCCAAGCGCTACTGATGAGCTAGTGGTCCTGTATTATAAATGCGAAAGTTTGGATGGATGTTTGTTACTCAATCACGCCAGAATGGCTAAACGGATCTGGATGAAATTTGGCTCAGAGATAGAATATAATCTGAAATAACACAAATGCTATTTTTTATCCCGGAAAAATGTACGGTTCCCGTGGGATAATTTCCAACATCCACGCGAGCGATGCCGCTGGCAAAAGCTAGTATTACATAATTACGTTATATAACAGTTCGTGCCGCTACCTACGAGTAATAAGCACAAAGTTCAAAGTTTTTTTTCTCATAGAGGTGCTATGCAGATTGATTTCGTCGAGCGGCTACGCAGATTGACTTCGTAGAGCGGCTACGCAGATTGACTACGTAGAGCGGCTACGCTGATTGACTTCGTAGAGCGGCTACGCAGATTGACTTCGTAAAGCGGCTACGCAGATTGACTTCGTAGAGCGGCTACACAAATTGACTTCGTAGAGCGTCTACGCAGATTGACTTCGTAGAGCGGCTACGCAGATTGACTTCGTAGAGCGGCTACGCAGATTGACTTCGTAGAGCGGCTACGCAAATTGACTTCATAGAGCGGCTACGATGCTACGAAATCACTATGACATGAGAATAGACACCCGTGCAAACATTATCAAGGTTCACAGTAATAATAATAATATCCTGGGACATTTTCACACACGGTCATCTGATCCCAAACTAAGCCGAGCTTGTACTATGGAAACCAGATAACTGATATACTGCATATACTACTTTTTTTTTGTAAATACATACTTATATAAATAATAACACCCAGACTCAGGACAAACAGACATGTTCATGCACACAAATGTTTGTCCTGGATGGAAATTGAACCCACGACCTGCGGCGTGATAGGCGGTATCTTAACCAACCACGCCAACTGGCTTGAATGTATTCCTTTTAATTAATTACGTAAGTGATGTCATATGACCTAGTCATATGCTAAAAAGTATTATGTTTTTTATTAAGTTGGGGAAAAAGTCTTTTCGCATTATAGTATGTATGAACTTGTAATAAAATCTCTTTGGCTATACTATTTGTATCGGGCTGGTTTTGGTATCATTGAAAGTTTAAATTTTAAAGAACATAATTCCAAATTCAAATTAGGAAAATGTGTGATTTTCATTGGTTTTTCGTACCGTCAAAATGAGTGAATCTAATGAAGAAATTTGATACATTTTAAAATTTTACTACAAAAAAGATAAAAATGCAACGCAAGCCGCGAAAAAAATTTGCGATGTTTATGGACCTAGTGTAGTGTCTCTGGTCGCCCTATTACGAAGCTTTCAGCTTCAGATTTCCACCTGTTTCGGTCTCTTCAGAATTCTTTAGGCAGTGTCAGGTTAACATCACGAGAGGACTGCCAAAACCATTTGTCGCGATATTTTGACCAGAAGTCCCAAAATTTCTATAGCAATGGGATCATGTCCCTACCTACAAGATGGCAAAAAGTTATCGAACAAAATGGTACCTACATACTTTAGTTAAATATAAATAAACTATATTAAAAAATGTTTTG
This sequence comes from Dicycla oo, assembly GCA_948252095.1. NCBI lineage: Eukaryota > Metazoa > Arthropoda > Insecta > Lepidoptera > Noctuidae > Dicycla > Dicycla oo. Next base: position 33,389,828 of record OX411715.1, on the reverse strand, counting down.
AATTTTCTTAAAAAATGCGAAGAAACTTTTTCCCCAACCTATTATTTCTGTGAAATCTGTCTAGACTATTTTTCAAACAAACATAATTATTAATAGTATGCTAATAAAATCGAATTGAACATAGTTTTTATAGAAACCAGCTAAGTGCGAGTCGGCCTTGCACACGAAGGGTCAGGGTTTTTAGGATTTCAAACCATCGTACAATAGTTAACACGAAATATTGTTTTTAAATAATTTAGTTTAAAAAATACGTTTTTTTGTATTGGGACCTTTTTATCTTTTTTACTTTATTTATTTTTAAATAAATAGAAATACACAATCTGCGAAAAATTCAACTATTACGGTTCATGAGATAAAGCCTGCTGACAGACAGACGGAGAGCGGAGGCTTAGTAATAGGGTTCCATTTGTCACCCTTCTGGTACAGAACCCCAAAAAGTAAAAACCAACATTTGTGTTGGTTTTTACTTTTCCGGCTTGCCTAAACCACAAAACACATTTAACGGTAATCGAATATAAAACATTACTTTTCCGCCAATCGTTTGAAGATGAGAGAGAAAGAGTGATGTTAAACACGTTTAACGCTAAATGTAATTAGCGATTGGTAGTGCAAGTGAGCCTCAATACAAATACTTTGCGTGTTTTTTGGTCCGCTGTCCGCCATGACTTGCATCGCAGGATCTAGTTCAGTTGCAGCTCGCGAGAGAGCCACCAAGAAGTTTTATTTACATTATTATCATGATCTCATTCACAACTACAGATCTCAGAAACTTTCACACCTTTTGATCTTGTAGCTTAATATATTATTCTGCTGGTGTTTAGTTTGCTGAGTTACATTAAAGTTTAATATTACGAGACTTTGAATTTTACTCAGTCATCCACGCACAATTGTTTCAAGGCAACAAACATAGACTATTAAGGGGGAAGCGTTAGGGTAGCCCGTGAAAATCAAATTTTCTTACGTTTTTTTGCAATTTGCAAATCAGTATTGAGGTGTATGTTAAATAAAACATGATTCGCGGCCGTAACAAATATGTATTTACAGAATTATAATCATTATAATCAGTAATACAACTCCTTAAGTTTGTGAAATAAATAAATATCAAGATTTTGTGAAATAGTCAGTCATTAGGATTACGTGGTCTTAAAGAGTTGTATCGATCACTTTAATGATTATAATTATGTAAATACATACATGTTACAACCGCGACTCACATTTTGATCACCGTACAACCTAATACTGACTTTGTAAATTGCAAAAAAGTAAGCAAATTTGAATTTCGTGGGTTACCTTGACGCTTTCACCTTAACACTGACACTTAGGGCCTGCGCTCACTGGCGGTAAGCCACGGCAAGGGATTTTACGTGACCAATTTTTTTTTTTTCTGCTAGCCTAGTTTGTGTCCCATTGCTGGGCAAAGGTCTCCCCTTTTCCCTTCCATACCTTTCTGTGTTGTGCGATCTCTGGCCATGTTGGCCCTGTAAACATGATCAGATCGTCACACCACCTTCGTCGCGGTCTACCCCGACGGCGATGTCCTCCCTGAGGCGTCCAGTGGGTGACGATCATTGCCCATCTCTCCGGGTGCATTCGTGCGACGTGGCCACGCGACTAAAAAATAAAGATTCATTTGTCCAACGTGATCGTTTATAATAATATTAATAATAATATTATCGGCTCGGTTTGTGGTCAGGGACCCAATAATGCGCTTCATTGAATGCTCGGAAACATATCACCACGGGTTGATAATAAAATTATTGGTTACCGGTATAGTTTTGCACAGAGATATATAGTGGCTGTTATTTGCAAACAGGATTTATTAAACTGAAAACTTTAGCTACTGTCTCTCCCGGTGAAAATTAATTACTTTTATGAATAAACTAGCATGCCGCTCCGCTTTGCGCGGTTGTTACGACTTGTCGAAACATTGTCATTTTTTTTAGATTATATGTAAGTTTAATATCAATATAATAAACACCTAAACCTTCCAGAATAAATTATCTAAATGATGGTTAAAACTGCATCGAAATCCGTCATACAGAGAGACAGAAAAAACGACTTTAATTTATAATATTTTATGTATAGATGTAGATGTTTAAGTTAAGAAGAGCTCGTGGCTAAGTAATAACAGCCGCACGGGTCGATGCATGAGGTTAAGCTACGCTTACCGGGATTGGTCTGTGGATGGGCATACCGAGACTCCTCCGTGTCTCGGAAAGCACGTTAAGCCGTTGGTTCCGGCTGTCATTCGAAGATCTTTGACAGTCGTTACGGGTCGTCAGAAGCCCGAAAGTCTGACAACCAGTCTTACCAAGGGGTATCGTATTACTCAGTAACTGGGTTGTGGAGGTCAGATAGGCAGTCGCTCCATGTAAAATACTGGTATTCAGCTGCATCCGGTTAGACTGGAAGCCGACCCCAACATAGTTGGGAAAAGGCTAGGCTGACTGAGATGTAGATATTTAAGTATGGCATCTTATCTCTTGAAAAGATTATTTGCAATGTAGGCTGTAAATCGAGTTTTCTCTGTTCAACCCTCCTACTAAGCTATAATAACCATGTACTAATGCTAGAAGTCAGTTCGTGTTAAAAGTGCAATAGCTGGGATTCAAACACACCACTTCTCACTTAACCCATTCAACTATTGCCTTGTTCTGAAAATAAATTTTAACAGAAGCTAGCTAAATAACTACACATTTTATTTTATCCTTTTACCACACAGAAATAATGTTCCAAATCACTTTGAAAATAAAAATACGCGTTAAATTAAACTCCTCTAACTGAATCCGGAGTTTCCAACAAAAAAGGAATTATAGAATATAAAGCTTTAAGTGTACCCCTAGTTTATATGAAAGCACCTCATTAGGACAATACTGCACGAATGCAAGCACCTACTGCTGCTGAATAAACAACCCTATTGAGATGGGCTATTAGTTGAAATTGCAATAGTGAAGCTGGAGTATCATTGCCAAGTTTGTGACTAAAGGAAGTTATTTAATATCGATATGTTTTGTAGTTTCAAGGAGGCTCCAGTTTTTATAATGACTTTGTTAAAATGAAGGCTTTCATTATTTTTCCCGCACTTACCACCCAAATTGGGTAATATCTATCGGAAAGCAATAAAACAATAATTTTAGGAGACAAGCCTTACGATATCGGTGAACATAATGGAAATCGATGCAGAGGGAATGATTAATCTTATCACCCAATCTTATAAATAACCGCGCGGTCTAGTCTGTAAACACCCGCCGTATGAACACTTACGTGAGATTGAAGTGAGCTGTCATTCAACCTGATGCCAGGGATTGACACTATTGATAGCTCACTTCAGCTAAGTTTCCACGGTGGGATTTGTAGGAACAGATCAGCACGTATTTAGAAAAAAAAAACTTTTTTTTTTTGTGCGATTCTAAATACAGCCAGCGCTCGGAAAGTACTCTACAACAACTCGTTTCTTTGTAGCGACAATATAAGTAACTACTCCTTAGAACTTAAAGAAACTTTTCCTAAAGAACTCTTTCATAGAAAATAAAGCACGGCACACATTTCACACGGACTACGAAATAATAAAATAAAACCTTTTCATTGTGTCACACACCCTTGCATCCAACATTGTGCATTGTTAGTTACAACAAAGCTGAAAAGAAACAACATAATAAAACCCTAGTTTTTCCTTTACTACACGTTGTTCCTACATTTGTAAGGAACTTTCTCATTAGATCCATCACTCTTTTAAAAAGGAACACTACTCTGGAAGAAATATTAAAAGAAGGACAGGGTGATATTTTGTTGGCGTTAGAAAGAGATGAAAGATGCAGGTGACAACGGGTACAAATGTGCAAGCTTGATGGAAAGAATGTTGTGTGTACTGATGAAGTTGGAGATAGTTTTGAGAAAAGTGCTGAGGTTAAGGTTGCCTGTTACAATGTTACATAATTTTTTTGAGTTTGCTCCTTAGGGCCTTAACACATCACCTCCGCGAAACCATGAAACAGCAATACCGCATTATGTGTTGCTGGTGATATGTTGAGTTCCGTTTCTCGAGAACATCATGCGAGTCAGTTGAATTGAACCACTGTGGTTTCGCTGCTATGGTTTCACAACGGAGGTGTGCCAAGGGCCTTAAGAATCGATTTTCATATAAGGTCCTCGGTTTGGAAAGAATATGAGGAGTGAAATACAAGCGAAGCGTGGTCACGTTTTTGTCTAAAAGCGTTGCCAACTTTCACTTTTAAATCATATATACTTGCCAGTCTTCGTTGTAGCGGTCAATGGAAGAGGAGATAAATACGTATATATATATATTACAGAGTAAATTCCAGTCGTGTGTTGCATACACACACTTTTTTTCTTCTTAGTATTTACTTTTTATCATTTGAATTATTCTGACATTTGCAGAGTGAGGTCGATTTACGAGGCTAACGAAAGAGTTTTTGAATTCTAGCTAAATAAAATACTGAAATATAGAAATACAAAACATAACAAAATATTGCATTTTCGTTAATAAAGTCTTCGCTTGAAAACACACTGTACTTTTTCGTGAACCTTCCATTAACTGTACCTCAACACAATATATTAGGCTGTAGCCTGATATTTTCGGGACAGGATTCAGCCTGTCTTATCCTAAACCCTTTAAAACTATGCCACAACATTCAGGACAAAATCTATAAAGGTTACTTGGCGCGTACTTAGGCTATGTTACTTGGCGCATACTTAGACTAAGTTACTTGGCGCGTACTTAGGCTAAGTTACTTGCCGCGTACTTAGGCTAAGTTACTTGGAGCGTATTTAGGCTAAGTTTTTGGCGCGTACTTAGGCTAAGTTACTTGGCGCGTACTTAGGCTAAGTTACGTGGCGCGTACTTAGGCTAAGATACTTGGTGCGTACTTAGGCTAAGTTACTTGGCGCGTACTTAGGCTATGTTACTTGGCGCGTACTTAGGTTATGTTACTTGGCGCGTACTTAGGCTAAGTTACTTGGCGCGTACTTAGGCTAAGCGTTACTCCTGTCATTGTCGTACAACTGTCAAATTACTAGTCCAAAACAGAGACGGCAACATGTCATGACAGAGATGGCAACATGTCTAAGTCAAAGCGAGAGATATAAGGTTTATAGCTGTTTCAAGTATAAAGACGTAAACCAATATTCATTGAATTTTGTCGCATTAAAGGTGTTGTCAAGAAAGCACGCATGTCATTCCCACAATAATCCAAACAAACAATTTGTAACCTTCGTAACAATAGCTTTAGACCTTCCGACCTTTGCCGATACCCAAGTAATCTACAGACAGCAAGGACGTCCTACACTCCGTTTACAATAATGCCAACCACGACCACAAAATAATACGAAAGAAACAAAAACTATCTTTATTCAGAGACGTATATTTCGACTCTAAATGAACGACCATGAATATTTAACTCCACCTAAATGTATTGAGGTTTTGTCACATCTTGTTTTCTAACCAGATTATCTACTGAATAACCTATTGTCACACAAAGCCTATTTTCTTTGTTAGGGTATTTTATTTGTTTAAGCCCATCGGCCACGATTCTACTCAAAAGTATCGTGTTACAAACTCAAATAACGAATGAGTAACCAGAGTGTCCGTACACCGGATCGCCATTAAAGTACTCGTTTTGTGACATGCTGGCAACTCATGTTGGTTTGAGTAAAACCTGGTTAGTTTTGTCTTGAGTAGCATTGAGGACGATGGGCCTTATACTTAGTTTTGACTCTCTTGAGTAGCATTGAGGACGATGGGCCTTATACTTAGTTTTGACTCTCTTGAGTAGCATTGAGGACGATGGGCCTTATACTTAGTTTTGACTCTCTTGAGTAGCATTGAGGACGATGGGCCTTATACTTAGTTTTGATTCTCTTGAGTAGCATTGAGGACGATGGGCCTTATACTTAGTTTTGACTCTCTTGAGTAGCATTGAGGACGATGGGCCTTATACTTAGTTTTGATTCTCTTGAGTAGCATTGAGGACGATGGGCCTTATACTTAGTTTTGACTCTCTTGAGTAGCATTGAGGACGATGGGCCTTATACTTAGTTTTGATTCTCTTGAGTAGCATTGAGGATGATGGGCCTTATACTTAGTTTTGACTCTCTTGAGTAGCATTGAGGATGATGGGCCTTATACTTAGTTTTGATTCTCTTGAGTAGCATTGAGGACAATGGGCCTTATACTTAGTTTTGACTCTCTTGAGTAGCATTGAGGACGAAGGGCCTTATACTTGAAACTTGATACTAAAATGCGAGGCATTTATCTTGTAAGCATTTGAATTACAATTTTATTTGTGTGAAGAAATGTGCTCGGTTTCGTATCTATTTATCTTTGTTGTTAATTAAAATCAGTTTTTCATTTGTTTTTCTTGGTTAAATTATAGTATAGTATACTGTCTAGTATACGGCTTAACATACTATAACTGTAAGAAAATGGTGTACTCATTTCTTTTAGAGTATACATATGAAGAAACAGAAAAAATTCTTATTTGAGGGTAAGTAAACACACACACACACACACACACACACACACACACACACACACACACACACACACACACATGAAATAATGTCATCTTTTTTCAAATTCTCAGTTAGTTTTTTTTATTTTTCTATACTTACATTTAGTTAGAACTTATTTATTTTTGTAGCAGTAAAATACAAATGTTCGTAAATATAAAATAAAAAACCTATGCTTGTAATCCACGGGGTAACGGAACTGTCACTCCTTCATACAGGTTATACAGTAACCTAGTTAGGAGATCAGAACTGCAACCACTATAATTGTAGCAAATTTGTAATTTTACCATTTATAATACTCATACTGTACTGCAATACTTGTAAATTATCAATAAACATTTATTATTATTATTATTATTATTATTAAATTGTGTTTAATTTCAAAGGAAATAGCTCTTAGGTAAATCCTACTATAATATTATAAATCAGGTGGATGAAATTTGGCACAGAGATATGAATAACACATAGGTTACGATATATCTCGATACTTTCCAACCTCCACGCGGGCGAAGCCGCTGCCAAAAGCTAGTATAGAATAATTAAAATTCGTCCTCATAAATAAGTAATAAATTACGTATTCGCACCTTGTTTATGACATTTTAATTTTATTATAATGACGTCACTCAACATTCTTATCTATATTTGCGTTTAAGTGCTTATCAATATCGCATAGAATATATTAACATTGTTGAAGATATAAGGTAATTCTATTTTATAGTGAAGTTAATTTATAATAGGTTATCAAACTTCAGGTATAAGTGATTTCGTTTAAAAATAAAAGACGTGTAATAGTTTCTGGCTGTGATATAAAATAAAACGCTTATCGCTTTAATTTCATTGTTCACATACCCAGAAACTCGTTAAAAAGACGGTGGCTATTATTTGATTGGCAAAACTTCACAAACTATAATACGTGTTTTTTTTATAATATATATACCATAACTAATGAGACCACCATTTTGAACAACCTTTTCCTATGGGACTAAACCTAAAATCGTGAAAAAAAATCAGCATTTCCCTACATTTTGACGAGTTTTGCGAACGTAAATGTATGGGATAGCTGATTATTTTTTTTTTGTTTTGTTAAAAAGTTGTTAAAAAAAACACGTTGTAAGTATATATTTTTTAAATATCGTAGAAAACGAGGTTCAAAGTATGCAGTCTAGAAGTAAATTATAAGGTTCAACAATAGCGAATAGAATCGGTTAACAATAAGTGGCAAAACATTCAATAGTGGGTTAGTAGGTAATCTAGGTCGACTGTTACTTAGTTGGACGTTTGCGAGAACCAAACAACTACTGCTTTTCTATATTTCTCCCTCATCCAAGCACAGGTGAAGTCCACTCAATAAAACCGTTCCGTATAAGTTGTAGGACTCAAGATTTACTCTGACGTAAACCGTTTTACAGGTAATAACCTCTCCGTATGGATTCACTCGACGAACATATTATTTTAGTGGCGCGTAAATTTTTATCACTTGCAATACGCTGGTTGTAAAATGAACAAAGCGTCAAGCCTAGAGCGTATTATTGTAGGTATAAAGTTTTGAATTTATGTCTGTTAGGATGAGTCGGAAGATATACGTACTTAATTAAAATTGTTCCAATAATCTGCCAGTGAGCATGGACTCACTTTAGTTGCCCAAGAATTATAGTCAAAGAGGAATTTGCTATTATCAGAAAACATGGCAATCATGTGAATTGCCGACAGAAGGGAAACCTAAAAAAAGCAGCCAAGTGTGTTTCGGACTACGCACAATGAAGGGTTCTGTAAATTATTTTGAAACTATAAAAAAATATATATATTTGAGATCATTATAGTAACCCTTACATTTGATATGTACAGTCGCGACCAAAAGTCGATAAGCAAACTCACAAAGCAATAGCTTGGCATTTAGTTTGACTTAAGACCTTCTATTTCCAAGAACATAAACATGCATAATTATTATCGTCAACAACTGATTGTAGTTCATAATTTCAAAGTTATAACATGTGTAAAGATGCGTGAATCAGTGAGCCGTGAGTTCAAATCTCACGCAGTACTTGACTTTTTGTAAGTTTTTGATTGGAAGTAATGGGACAGAAATATAATATTCTTTATCTTGTTCGCTTGGTCACTCATTTCGTAAAGGTAGATCATAGAAAACTAAATAAATAATTTCGATTTCTGTGAGGTAGACAACAAAAAATCCTATGAACGGTTACAAAAAAACTTATTTTATCTAGTAGGAATGTAACGTCACAATTCTCTTAAGTTTGTTAATTTTATAAATAAGTAAATAAAATGAATAAACATTTTTGTTACCATTCAGCACGACTTTTTTATTTCAACCTTCCAACACCGAAAAGATAAATTAAAAATCACAAAAATATTTAAATAACTAATATTTAACTTCTTATAAAAATAAATGAACATAAACATCTAACAAGTTTTTGCTTAAAATAGTACAAATATATTATTATGGTTCCAAAGAAACAAAAAACAGTCCCACATTGTGATTAAGATTCGAACTCAGACTTCATTGATCGTGAAACCATTGCTTTGCCCAAACAGTGGTAGCTGTTGCACATGTTATGTTTATGCGAATTTTAGCAATGCAATTATAAGAACAGGTCGCCACTATGACGAGTATTCTAAATGCAACAGAAATATAATGTTATTTCGCGTAGTACCTACGACGACATGCGACAATTCATTAGTGTGTGTTATCTGCGGAATGTTGAGTGAGACATCGCTCATACACGCACATGTACTGGTTCGTGCTCGCACAGTTCATAGCAATGTAATCGTTAGCACGCTTATGGACTTTTGAGCGTTTACTGTACACGGTACAGTTTGCAAAACTTTTTTTTTTTTATTTTCTTAGTTGGCCCCTAAAATTGACCCCATATTCAAAATTCATTTATTTACGTAACACGTCTGTGTTTGGGTCACAGAAATTCATAAGTGTACCAAATTTTAACTTATACGGTCCATTCGATTCGGCGCAAATTGGCTGTAACAGACGGACAGACAGACACACGAGTGATCCTATAAGGGTTTCGTTTTTTCCTCTTGAGGTACGGAACTGTAAAACAAAGTAAAATGGCGGATTTGGGGTGCCATTTTGTGGAGTTTGAATTTTTTTTCTTCTTCTAATACCATCGAATGGGATATGAAAATGAACCCTAAAAACGTAAAACTATGCGCATGTTGCATGTTAGTGACGCGAACCCGTAACATTCCCCCCACCAAAATGGCTCAACGCACCTAAAGAAGTTTGCACTTGAATACCTGTGAGCTACCTTCATGACATCAACCATGAACACTGCGCTAACTTGAAAAAGTCGATTTTACACCAGAGGCGTTTCAAAGAAAAATGTAATAACTTTTTTATTAATAAAGATAATTTATTGTTTCAACTTAATCGGTCCATTAGATTTGGAGCAAATCAGCTGTGACAGATGGACAGACAGACATACATACAGACACATGAGGGTTCCGTACCTCAAGAGGAAAAAACGGAACCCTTATAGGATCACTCGTATGGACCGACCATTACATTCGGAGCAAATTGGCTGTGACAGACGGACAGATAGACATACAGGACAGACAGACAGACAGAACAGACAGGACAGACACATGAGTGATCCTATAAGGGTTCCGTTTTCTTTTTGAGGTACGAAACCCTAAAAAGGGCGTGCAGCTGCAGACCTAGCCTCAAAACTCACGTAGTTCGTGTATTTAAACGAAATAATAAACTATTTTCTAATACCCAGTGTATTTTGTATGGCGACCAAAATTTACAATAAGATTGTTAAAAAAACTTTTTAGCAAAAAATAAAACCGACTTCCAAAACAAAACACTACAAAGTGAAAAATAACTTTAATTTCGGTAGTCGGTGTCTTGGGTTTTGTATTTTCGTTTTTTGCCACCGACTTCTGAAATTAAAGTTATTTTTCACTTTGTAGTGTTTTGTTTTGGAAGTCGGTTTTATTTTTTGCTAAAAAGTTTTTATTTTTCACTTTTTAGTTGTGGAACCTACCCCACAATAATTTGAATACATAATTGAGCACAATAATTGTAGATATAGCCATGTAAATAACAGTGATAGGAAGTTATTAAAACACCATCACATCATCCACATAAAATAAGTGGGAAATATACGCATTATTGAAGCTAACTCAAAAACTCCCCAAGCAAAGTTAATAAAATTTATATGGGACCACCTCGAAAGTATACCCTATCAAACAAAATAAGAATTTTCTAAATCGGTTTATCCGTCTTTGAGTAATCGCGTAACAAACATACAATAAAAAAAAAGACATACAGACGAATTGAGAACCTCCTCCTTTTGGAAGTCGGTTAAAAACACTTAACACTTAACTGACTAATGATTTTATGAATGAAAAGGAAATAATTATATTCTCTTCTTATTGTCTCTTTGACTTATCTTAATCTTTTCGACATTGTCATAACTAATGTTTGTCTAATTTGTAATTTGAATGAACCAAAACCCTGAAGATGTATGTGTACGCCGGAAACGGCAGAATATTATGAACTTTTAAAACCATGCAACAACTCTTTACCAATATTCTGACAAATAAATAGACTACTTATTAATATGTTACTTGCACAAATACACATGCCTGTAACTTGCACAAATACACATGCCCGTAACTTGCACAAATACACATGCCTGTAACTTGCACATATACACATGTCTGTAACTTGCACAAATACACATGCCTGTAAGTTGCACAAATACACATGCCTGTAAGTTGCACAAATACACATGCCTATAACTTGCACAAATACACATGCCTGTAACTTGCACAAATACACATGCCCGTAACTTGCACAAATACACATGCCTGTAACTTGCACATATACACATGCCTGTAACTTGCACAAATACACATGCCTGTAACTTGCACAAATACACATGCCTGTAACTTGCACAAATACACATGCCTGTAACTTGCACAAATACACATGCCTGTAACTTGCACAAATACACATGCCTGTAACTTGCACAAATACACATGCCTGTAACTTGCACAAAAGTAAGCAAGTAGCTTGTATGTCGTGTGCCAAAACCACTTCAGATTGGTGAATGTTCAATGGCATGCCAGCTACCTGCTTAGTTTTGTACAAGCCACACTTGCTGTATGACGATAATTCTACGGATGTAGATGAACATTACTATTTTTTCTGAATAAGTATTATAATTAAAAGAAATAGTTTTATTATTATTTGCATGCGATTTTCCGTGTCTTTTATTTGTCACATTTAGTGATTATAAAAAAAAAACATGAAAAATTTTTTTTTTCAAACAGATCACTTCACGATTTTTCTTTGCATTTTCAAAAATTGGCGATGAGATTTGGTCGCGTCCAAATCCTCAGTCTTATGAATGGGAGTTTTTTTAGGGTTTACTTAACATCCCTTCTGAATATCTGACGCGCTCGAATACTTTTCCCCGTTTTCAACCCCTTCGTACGGCCACCCACACCATGCAAACCGGCAGATTAATATTCCTCCGTCATTAGTGACACGTCGAAAATGTACACCATCAATATCTGACGCACTCGAGTATTTCCACGTGACAGTTTTTTTTTTTTTTGCAATTTTGAAAACCTGTGGCCGCTCCCCCAACCGGTGAAGGGTGTAACATCATATAATCTTCTTATCTTTCTACCATCATCCCAAGACGCTCCAGTAAATTACTATTTAGCATCGTGGCATCCCTTACTATTATAAATACGCTTTTCATTTCGTTGATAGTAGCGGTAGGTAAGGGCGCGGAGTCTGTACTGTTGCAATAGGTACGTATTCATAAACCAAAAATCTTTATTTTGATGTAGATGGTACTTAGACTGGCTTTCACAAACCAATTAGAGGATTAAACGTGAAGTTCCCATTACTTCCCAGAGAGAGTAAAAAGAAATTGATAGTACTCACCTTCATCCATCTTTGAAAAGGACTCATTTCAAAGATTTTAATGAGAGTTCTTAGTAGAGATGAAAATTTTTATTGAAATAAAATCTATTACTTACCGGTATTAACGTGATTTCTCATTTCTTCGTATAGAAAAGCTTTTTCTTAATTTAGATCCAATTTCATGTTGTAAGTTGTTTCATGATTGTGTAAAGGAAACTTGTTATGTGACTAGTTTATGAAAGGGCAAGACTGTATTGCTTGTCTTTATTAGTGGTATAAAACATTTTAATAACAAAATAAATTATTAGCGTCTACCCTCGTTCTAGGTCTGAAAGTATAAACAATTTGCTACCCTTTCACCGAAGTGATTGTAATTCAGAAAGCTTAAAAAAAATGAAAGGTAGAAATAAAGTCCCGACCTGCCGCCATATTGGTCTGTGACGTCACATATTTGGTTACAGCGCCGCCATCGCTCGCCGATGCTCATTAATTCATTCCCCATTGATTTCTCTCCATCAATATGTATGGCGTTCTGATTTCCCATTAAGACACCCTTTATCGTTATTTACAATTTGTCGACGATGTTATGTTGTGATAAATTATTATTATTGTATCGAAGGATGATGTTATTTTTCACAAAGGCGTGACTTCATATCCGAAGTTCCCCTGAATTTAGGCACTTTGTTTTCGTCCCAATAAATGGTATAAAATATTTTCAACAAACCCTTTATTAATAAATTATGCTCGTATTTGTGACAAGTCAAAGACTTTTTATCGTTTAAAAGTTGTACAATTAATGTCCCAGAGAATTCAAATAAAGTGACGTCAATTAAATAACATATCGCCAAAAGTTTAACTTAAAACGCATATAAATAAACAATTGTGGAAATTCTCCAAGTTTTAAGTACCCATGCGTCTGGTGGCAAATTGAATTGCCTACATTTTGCGAATGCCTTACAATTTGCATTAAGATATTGCCATCGGGACGACGTGACGTCATGAGGATGAGAGGCTAAATCTATAGGACCAGGCATATCTTCTTTTTTGGCACAATTTACTACAGCAACCTGCCAAGGACTTTGTGAAATTAATACAAGGAAATTTCTTACAAACCACACACAATGAAGGGTTCCGTAGTTGGGATGAATATATCCCAAGAACAAACTTAACATTACATTCCAACTGCAAATGTAAGTTTGTACGCACAATATTGAGAGATTTACCCTGTTATTTTAATACCATACACTTCTTATAGATTTTCCTGTAACCTTTTATATAATAACTAACTTCTTTCTGACTTTTTTCTTTTTGCTCGGCTCTTAAGGGTCATATCGTGATAATAGCCTTCCTCATGACTTGGGCTATCAAATGCAAAAAGAATTTTTCAAATTCGACTGGTAGTTCCAGAGATTAGCGAGAATACAGGGTGCCGCGTTATTAATGGTTAAACCTGTATGTGCGGGTGGGGAACCCCAAGCGCTATAATATAAAAATTGACAAACCCTGGAGTCGATGGGTTTACGAGATTTATTTTTTAATGATATTTTGAAATATTGCCACCTTTGCTCAGTTCCTCGGCCACCGTGTTCACAAATGAAGGAATTTTCACTATCTGATTTTCAAAAGAGGAACAATTCCGTTCCGTTATAAGATTATGCAAAAAAAAATATATCTATTTTAGACCCTCACAGACCTCACAGACACTTTCATTTGATATGTCAAAAAAAGTTTTGCAAACTGTAGTTTGCAAAACTTTTTTTAATTTTATTATTCGCTCCGCAAAAGTGACCGCAATATTAAAAATTCATTTATTTACGTTACACTTCCGGCTATGGGTCTCAGAAATTCACACGTGTACCAAATTAATCTGGCCATTAGATTCGCTGCAAATTGGCTGTGACACAATGACAGACAGACTGACAGACATACACACGAGTGATCCTACATATAAAGGTTCCGTTTTTTTCCTTTTGAGGTACGGAACTCTAAAAATTACAAAAACTTGTGAATTGCAATTTCTATGCTAATTTAATGACCTCCTGACAAAACTCCAATCTGACGTTTCATTTTTTTTTGTGGGATAAGATGATTAGAATGTGTTGAGGCTAGACGTGTTCATTTGTCTGATGATGTAGATTAGCAACTTCACAAACTCTAATGAAACGGCATGTTTAATTTATAAACCGATCACCGAACGACATAAAACGTTTCAACCAAATAATCGAACTACAAAGCGAAACGCCCACAACACTGAGCATGCCACCGCTATCGTACGTCAACACGTCCCACGTTCATTATAATATCCCTCGCGATCGTATTAATAAAGTGAATTTCGCGCGTTAGGTCGAATATCTCATTTTAAATTAATTTTCACGTTAATGCACGTATAGACGTTTTAATTCGGTGTTCGTTTTCTATTTGTAGAGTTATTCACCAGCAGCTGTAGTGCCTCTGCACAACAGCTGCTGGTATAGGTATATTCGCTGGCCATGCCAACGGTAATGAGGAGCAGATCAAGTTTATGTGGCCAAATTAGCCTTTTTAATTTCCAGAAAATGAGGAATCTTTTTCCTTTTACCCACTGTCAGTCAATTACTTAGTCATCAAGATCGTTATTGACAGTTTATTGACGCGACAAACGCACATTTTTATTTATTACAAAGTAAAGCTTTAGGATCGTTGTGTCATATTATTGGAAGCTTGACAGACAGATACTTATATCCACAGTCAACCCAATCAATAAGACTTTTCTAAAGATATTAGAACCTCAATAACTTGAAAATACAAGAGCAAAATAGGACCAAACAACAATACCAACAACAACAACAATAGGAGTTTCAGATCAAAAAAAGAAATACAATCAGCCTTGTCAATATACACGTAGCGTTTTGATACTTTAATTTCACGTCCGTTTTTTATTCAGAGATTTATACGGTTGTACTTTAATCTCCCAGTGACAGTTCGGGTCGGATCGACCTGACAGCGGCCCGGGCCCTTATCAAACGAAACATCGCCAAACATTTATACGTACTTGATACTTTTGCGACTTTATTTCACGGATAATGCCATTTTGTGATTTAAAGTGTCAAAGAGTTGAGAATTTTAATGCGATTTGGTAAAGTACCGTCTCGTTGAAAATTCTGTCGATCTATTTTAGAAATTAACTTTCATTTTTGAGACGTGACTTCGTGAATTGCTGTCTGAAATGTCAGGTAGAGGCGTTATTGAAGAATTTCATATTAATGTAAGAATTTGACACTGAACAACGTAATAAAAGCTTTGTTGTTATTACGAAAAAGAAAGATCGCTCTAGCAGTAAATCATAGCAGCCATTGCAGAAACCATCTATTTGAGGCCTATAATAATTCAGTTGACGATTACGCAGGTACTAACCTGCAAAAATAACAAGGATAAGTACCTTTAACCGCCTCTGTGGTCTGGTAAGACCACCTATCTCAGATCTAGAGAGCTCGGATTCGATTCCCAGCGGGAGCAAAATTTTCTGCTCGGTTTGGTTGGGTGGTAGGGCTTTTTCTAAGTCCGCCTGGCTAGCTATCACCATTTTATCTAAGTCTATCGCCATTACAACAATGTTAACACCCTATGTTAACAATGGTAATGTCCATGTTGTAGCAATTAGAAGTAAGATAGCCAGTTCCTCAGTAGTAGATGATTCTGGGTGTAGCTCGCTTCCAACTTCAGCCTGATCATCACTTACCATCAGGTGAGATGAAGGTACACATATTAATCTATTTATTTATTTATTTTTTAATCACAGAATCCACAGCTCTTAAAAATAACTTAACACACTTATTATACTAGTATTACAGCCAATTACGGATTCACAATTTAATAACTATTCAAAGAAGAAATCGCAACAGAAACTTAGAAAACTAAACAATATTATAGGACTAGATGTGGTTATGGTTTTAATAGTGTTAAACTAGGCTATACATATAATAAAGCTAAAGAGTTTGTTTGTTTGTTTGAACGCGCTAATCTCTGGAGCTACTGCATTTGAAAAAATATTTTTACATTTGATAACCCAATTCTTGAGGAAGATTATAGGCTATGTAACATCACGCTACGACCCTTAGAAGCCGAGCCAAAGGAAAAAAGTCAGAAAGAACGTAAAACGAAAACTAAGTAACAGTGCGAGCGGGCGATACGATGCGATGCGTGTCGGAGGAACAAGAAATTTCACACGGACGAATTTGTGAGCAGTTTGTTAAACTCGAACTTATGCTACCAGCAAATGGTTGTATATGTGCCTCAAATACATTACAAAGTAAAACAATATCCAATTCCATTATCAAATCACCGACCGATTTGTATCTCTTATATATACATTTATTTCAAATCCAGTGCTCAGAATTTAATTCGCGAGCTAAACAATACAAATTGTACAAGTACCCTCCAATGACGCATAATTCTCACAAACAAACGTTTAGGAGGTGAAACAGTTTAAGATAACGAAATTAATCGCGTCGTATTGTGAACCTATAATTAGTTTTCAGAGAACAAGTTTCTAAATTAAATTCTCAGACGTTTTGTGAGATATTTCGGAGCGAAGCGGCTCGGTCGTGGAACATACGGGACGCTAGGTTTGGTACGGAAACGCAAATGGGATGTATTACACACTGATAAACAATAGTAGGTCATCATTCAACAAACAAAAGTGTCTAACGACTTTTTTTTTGTTTTTGCGATGCAAATAACTACCAACCACCTTAACCTGGACCTGCCCAGTTACCTACCTGGTTGTTTGCTTGCTGGTAAGAAGCTATAACGTCCAGAGATTGCCACATACGACACTTGAACAGATAATATCCATTAGAATGGAAAAAACATTGAGTTATCCCGAATCATGCATGACAAAGCCCATGTCAGCCTAGCCCCACCGCTGTATCCCTCGTTGTATCCCGTTGACGTCGTGGTGGGGCTTGTGCGCTCCGAACTTTAGGTGTGTGCCGGTAGAGTTTACTTTGCCGGAACGGGTCTAGGATGAGGAGCCAGACCAAGAGAGATACAGCAACCCGCAGAAACACGCAGGGCAGCATGTGGCGAGCTGTTGGGCAGTAGCGACCCCACGGACCCTATCTCGCGGGAGAAATCTTGTCCTCATCTCTGGGTTGCCTTTATTGGCCGGCTGGAGTGAACACTGACGAGGAACAGAGCTCTCTCTTGTGGAGATTCGCAAGAGCAAACGTGCTCGGAGGAAGGAACTATTCCAGTAAGGTGCTGGTAGGAATCTTAACCGTACTTCCGGGGTTGTCCTGATAGCCATGGAATTCACTCCTCAAGCATCTCAGGAAGTGTTGCCACCTTGTCGCTACGTCACTATGTGCTAGCGGCCGTTTCCAGGGGCCCACTATTGAGTGTGCAAGTCACCCCCTGCCATTTTATCTGTGTACAATATATAACATTGTTCAGGCAGGGGACATAGTTCTTCCATAGTTCAAGTTATCCAATCCACTTTAGTAACCCAAACCCATAGCCCAATATGTTTTGTTTCCACGTACAACAATAGTCCTGCACCAACCGGGGGTTGTCCTTGGGTGCACTTGCATAGTGTATACAGGGATAATCGTCGGTTGGTGCCTCCTTATCAGTTATAATTATTTAAGAGGCCTCTGCGAGTTGGCTTCGGCTCCTCGTACGCCTTCCAAAGGTCCGGGACGCCAGGGTCCCGAGAAATGTAAAAAATAATAATAATGCCGGAAAGTTTTCGCAACTGGTTTCGTAATGTAAATCCGGCTTCACTCAAGTAAGTTTAATTATAAATTTAGTAATATTTCACTTGCTGATACATCCCAAAATGCCTTTTGGCCAACGACAATGCAATAATTGTGAAAATACCATTAGCTATATTGAAACCATGATGGACGCTAATACTCCGGAAGATGGCGGAAACTCTCTGAGGTCAGCGTCTGAATAATTAATTATTCTCTTAGTAAACTCGCACCTAATATTGCAGAACATAACTTGAGAGGTGACATGATATTTCGAAAAGTAGTAAGCAGGTAATTTTCATTTGGTACTTCTTCTATTATTTAGGTACTAACTAGAGCTGTTAGGTAATCTAGTGTGTAAGAGTAGTTACCTTAAGAGTTAAAACATAAACATGAGTAGAAAATTCTTAAAAAACCATCCACCTTTATCTTTTTTCTTGTCCCGAAAATTGTGGTGAATGTGATCGTTCAAAAACCTTTTTATGGTGTGTCCTTTCAAATTTAATTCCCATATATTCTGAATCTCACAACTCGGCCAATTGGACGTATATTAATTAGTGTACAATTTGCAAAATGTAACTTTCAAAGTTGATCAGTTTTCTTCGTAACTGCTTTACCAGCGTCCATTATTTACGTTTGCTGCTTAAGTTCGATAGCGCAGCCTATTCTGTTATTGATCTACGTTCCAAAGTGAGTAATAAATCTTTGAATTTTAGTATTATGCATTAGGTACTCACTGAAACTGTGCTAGTTGTTGGTTGTGGATGTGTGCACCCGTGGAAAACAATCTCAAACTACAAAATGCCAACAATTTGTATCAAGATATTATAATAAAGAGAACGGTTTATAGTACAAATTCCAATTACGCGAAGATTATTATGCGAATATTCTTGGAAGTCTGTTTGGTACGTTTTCACGGCTACTCCAAGGCAAAAGCATGTTTACTCAAATATACAAACTATACACGGGCGCAGCCTTAGGCACGGCCAGTAAATTTCAAAGCACCTAAAATTATCAATTATTCATTAAAAAAATAATATCACATTTGAGAATACAGCCCTATTTTCTGCTTTTATAACAAAAGCAGAAAAAAGGTATTTAGTATCAGGTGCTTGTCGTCCTCGGCAATTAGTTAGTGTCAGATTATTAATTGTTCTACGTTGCAGACAAATTGTCGCTGCAGGAGGTTGCAGGCAATCTATCAGCCATTTTAGTCTTGCTTCAATATCGACGGACGTACTCTTTGTTACAGACAAAAACAAGAAAAACTGTTTATTCTGCTCAAATAAGACGCACATAAAAAATTAAAACTCTATAGGCAGAAAGCACATCAACAATCTAAGTAGCAATTTGACATTATTTTGTGTTGGATAAATAACAGTGGGTACAAAACCATTGCACAAAATGATTCAAACAAAATCTTGATTCGAATACTTTTTTATCATTATTATGTATTTTGTTCCTTCCTCCATAAAATTCAAAAGTGTTCTTTAATAAAGTGAATAAATCAGAATTCAACAAGATTGTCTGTAGAACGAAGCACCGAGCTGTTTTATTCCTGTCGTGATAAAAAACCTGTCTGGAATATTCCTTGTAAATTGAAAAGTTTCTTCGAAACAGGACGAGGTCTGTCCATTGTCTGTTAGTGTTGAGCCACGAAGATGGCGGGAACGGGCGGTATTTTAATTTTAATAATCAAAGTCAAGCAAGTGCTGGATATTCTGCGTAGGCTTTAGGCGCTAACGCGACAGCAACGCCACGTCGACGCAACTTTAATTTTTAAAACATCTAAGACCTGACGTCAACCAGCGTCAGTCGGACAGAATTTGAAAAGGTTGAAGGAACTGTACTGTACTTTTTAACTAGCAACCTGGCCTGGATTTGTACGGGTAACAGGTCATATATAACATGCCTACATCGGACAGTATGATTTATCCGACATCTTCAAAAATCTTCGTCATATTTCAACCAATTTACACAAAACATTACTGAATTATACGCACATACCTTCCTCATGAAAATCCGTTCTGTAGTTTTGAGTTTATCGCGTTCAGACAGACAGACAGACGCGATGGGGACGGGGTTTTATAATAATACTAGTTGCCCTACTAATGAAGAAAATGAGACCAAATCTTCCTTTTAAAGTAGGACCTTGTAATGAAATAAAATAATTAGGTATTACATAATTTCACAACGATAACCCGATAAACTATTATTGCTGATATTTTTTTTAAAATAACAGGTATAATACAACGTTCTACAACATTTTTTCACAAAACAACTAAAACAACAGCATATTTTTTTTTGGATGTACAGATAAAACATTTTTAGAATCTGAACATCTAAACGTTAATCAGTCAATTCTGTCAATATTTTTGAAGATTACTGTGTTCTGTCTCACTCAATCACTTTTTATATGGATATATTATATTTAACCAAAATTTTTCACTTTTCCGAACAATTTTACAAACATTTTTTTTAATTTTATTTATTTATTTATTTCCCAAAAGCAGTGCTTTACATTTCCTTATTGTAGTCTACCTTAATATAGATTTACATTCAAAAACAGAAGACGCAAAGGAAGCACGCAAACCGTGTCCTAACAATTACAAACACATCAAAAAAGAATTAGCCAAATAGGTCCTGTGCAACCGCTCTGAAGTGATGCACGTACATACATTCGGCAATTGATTTTTACTTATGTAGATGTAGTGATAGTGATTGCGTCAATTAGGCGCAAATAAATTTGTTATATAACTTTCTTCTTTGCATATCAGAAAATGCAAAAACAAAAGGAAAATATAATGAAAATAGAGCAAAACTTTTTAAAAAAAAAAAAGCAACCGACTTCTAAAAAAAAACACTACAAAGTGAAAAATAACTTTTATTTCGGAAATCGGTGTCTTTGAATCTGTACTTTAGTTTTTTGCCGACTTCTGAAATTAAAGTTATTTTTCGGCGAAAAAAGTTTTTATATGTTTCGCTTTTTAGTGGGTAGGATTTTTTTAATTTGTGATGGGTTTGCTCTTGAATTAAGTCTAGGTCAGAGGTGACAGAGACAAAGTCTACGATGAAATGAGCTTACCCAGAAGAAGCCTGTTCACTCTAACTTTGAAGAGATTCGGGTTGTATGCGTTCGTGAACACAGACGCAGGTAGTGAATTCCACTCTTTTGCCGTGCGCATTATGAAGGATGTTTGGAAGCGCTTAGTGCGAATTGGTGGAATGGCAACTAGGTATGGATCGTTATTTGTAGTGCGTCTAGAGGTTTGATGGTAGATGATTTGTAACTTATTTAATTTTATTTATTAGGGACAAAAACAGTTAGGTGATCAAGAGAAATACTTATAAACTAAGATTTAACAAACGTAACCCACACCATTGTCCACATTTTAACTAAAGGTTAAAAGAAGTGCTGAAGACAAGTGTAAAAAACAAAACAATAGAAGCTACCACAATAATGCTGTGTTGCTTAGTTTAGCTTAACTTAAATTACGTCGCCAGATCAAGAGCCAGTTTCTTAAATAATTGCTTAGATAGAGCATTTCTTTATCTAAGTTACAATAGCAAAATATCAACTGCCCATCACCTTTTACAAAATATTGCTTTTCCCAATGCAGAGACGTTTTTTGTTGAGGAGTTCTCCTGATACCAGGAACAGGAGAACTGTTGACTTTTGAACTGGTGACTTCACCATCAGCTCCACTTCGCCATATGCATTGTGATGACTATTAAATGCTTAGGAACCATTATTAAAGTACATAATCGAATCGCAACCCGTGAAATACTTATTATTGAGTAGTCCCGGCGGCCATCTGTGATCTTCATCATCAGTTCCACTTCACCGAATGGTGCTTTCCGAGAGCAAATGCACGAGTTACTATAAAAAACATCCAAATTGCTATAGGTGTGCCTATAATATTTGAAGAGTTCCGTCGATTTCTCCAGGATCCCATCATCAGATCCTGACCTGATGACAATGAGACCAACTAAAAAGTATACCCTTTTAACAAAAAAGAATTTTCCAAATCGGTCCAGCCGTCTTCGAGTAATCGGGGAACATATATAAAAAAATAACCTCTCTTTTTTTTTGAAGTCGGTTAAAAATAAAGAAACAAGAAATCGCTACTTTCCAAGCCCTGCAGAAGGTAAGCCGATAGATCCAACTAGGCTATACAATTGTTACGCGAACTTTCTGAAACTTGTTCGTACACATAATTGCATGCGATTTACATTCGAGGCCGATACGCCTTCCAGAACTTTACTGAACAATAATAGTATTGAATACTCAGAGTGCGAAGATAAGATAATAAAATACCCTGTACATGCGATTGTCGTCATAATATGACCAAAATCAGTGTAAACTTGCCAGCATTCCAGTTGTGGGCCGCATCTTACGTTGGTATTCGTTTCTGGGGGTCTACTCCCTAAGCACGACGAAGTAACGGGCGTTTCCGACTCCGTATCACTTACGGATATAAGATTAGTTCGAAGCCCAAACTAAGAATGAATGACAACACGATTTGATAGTTGTTCCTACGTCCGATATGTATTTGTCTGTCCGAAAAATTGAATTTGATACTTGTGTTGACGGATCAACTTCTTTCGGACGAGCCCGTATCTTCGTTGTCCGGACCCCCTGGTTCGAACAAACTGGCACGCCGTACCCCGTGTCCCTAACAAAGCGATCGATCGCGCGAATACGCGATGATCGCGTTCATATAATGTCAGTTATTTTTTCGGAAAACCGGAAGGCGTCTTCTGTCATCACGATCACTTGCTGGGTTCGCGTGACGATCGCTTTGGTTAGTGTACGGCCTTACATTCAAACACCTTGTTGCTTTTTTAACCGACTTCAAAAAAGGTGGTTCTGTATTCGACCCTTATGTATGTATGTTTATATGTCTATTGCATTTTACATACTTTCAGAAAGGTTTTAGTATATAATACATTAGGTAATTATTCTTATGTACGAAGTTATATGCGTAAATATACCGTATTTCCGGTATTTCCAAGCGATAATTCTTCTTTTCGTTCGTCTTGGGCCTATGTAATTGTATATTCAACTAAAAATGGAAAAAAATTACTTTAAAAAAGTAAAAGCCGACTTCAAAAACCTAAAATGAATAAAATAACTTTCATAAAAAAACTTAATAGCTTCTGAAGTCGGTGTCTTCAATTCTTATCAATGCACCTTAGCTTGGTACCGACTTTTTCAAAATAATTTTTTATGGCTCAGAACCACGTACGAGTAGGCTTGCAGTGACACTAAAACAACGTAAAGTGATACTATAAACAACAATGGTGTGCATCTTCGCTAGAAATCAACAGTTTATCCATTAATAGTCTTAAATGCATCGAATATCAACTTTTCTTTTGGAAAAGCTAGGTCTTTTTTTTGTGACAATCTCCATTTTTTCTTTATTCTATGTTTCAACCGAAAAACTATCTACAGAAGTTTCCAGATCGTTTGAGGGTAACGAGAGTTTAGAATACAAATTAATCTTACGTTTGAACGTCTGGCTTTAATTGGTTAAGTTTGTTCGTTCAAGTGGCATTGAAAAATTGTGTCGACTTCTCTTTACTAAACGAATGGATAAAGAAAAAGAATTAGAAGATGCTTGAAGATTATCTTTAGGTTTACATGTAAAACGGTTTACTTGTTAATTTTGTTGTATTATATCAGTTAAAGATAAACTTTACAAACAGATTGTTAAATCTTTATCTAGCTCATAACCGTATCCATATTGTTCTAGACTCACCCATTTTGATGTAGGTATTTTTTTCTACGATTTTATGACTTCCTACTCTGAGGAAAAAAACCTTTTGTCCAATAATATTGACCACCTGTCGATACGCGGTACACCTGGCGCCGTCACATTCGTGCCGCACCACGTCAGCTGCGTTTTTACTGCGCTGATTGTCCATTGTTCGTCGGGTACGATTCAGCTTGGAGTCGTGGCACAACTTATGTGTATTTATACATTTTTCACGGTACATTTTTGTGAGATAAAAATACTGTCTTGTTTTGGGTTGACCACCTAGGAGGATCCTACTAATAGGAAACTCATAGGTTTACTCGTAACTAATTTTTATCGTGGTTGACGTTAATATTTTTATAAGGTAGGTATGTCAAGAATAAAGTACCAAATAAATAAAAAACAGTGTAGATGTAGACGCTTTGATCTTTGAAAAATCCGTTAGTCAACATCAGTAAGTATTTAGCTTTGATGTCATTAAAGCAAAATCTTATACCAATCTCTCTCACTCACGCTAAATTCGTGCTTACTCATAAACACGTGAGTAATTATAGTCTCAAAACTTCGTCTCCATTTTGTCTTCCCCTTTTATTTTCTCCTTGACAAAATTCGGCATCCGTGCGCCGACCGTCATTTCGCTTCTTTGAATAGTACAGAAATGCTAACATTGTGCGCCACTGTACCTGCACTGTTGGCTGTGCAGATCTCTTTAAACTTAAGAAACTCGACAAGTTTCTGTTTCCGCAGACTTCAAAGTTTGGATAGGATAGAGAAAAAGAAAAACTTGTTTTTTTTTTTTTTTTTTTTTAACGGAATGCAGACTGCTTGTTCAGAACATTTGAAAGCTTTTAATTCTAAAATGCAGTTGAATTAGATGGTATAAAATGTCTCGCAATTCTGTGTGATTTTGTTCAGATTAAATTTTCAAGTTCTTCAAAGGAGTACTTACGAGATTGAGAAATGTGGAGGAATGTTAGCCAAGTAAAAAGTACTTCTGATATATATTTGGAGAACGCTCTGAAGAAAATTCATTAGGTACTCAAAGTCTGTTTTTGCATTCTTGTTGTAGAAACAAACAGAAAATTACCCCTTCTAGATAGTTAATAAGAGAATCAGCAAGTCGTGTGTACTGGAGCCGGGCTGGCCATAAGTAATTGAGTGCCAAAACACCAACAGTCAATAGTTACAGCGAGTCTTTGAGTGGGAAGTGAGAACTCCAAATTAACAAAACTAGACTGAGTCACCTCTTATTTTCAATGACTAGCGACGCCACAAGATACCAAAGTGCAATTTGGCAAAGACGTAAATTCAGGGGCGCTCCTCAAAGTCTCGTTAATTTCATTTAGGTACCGCCTTTACATTTGTTAGCATTTACTCCCACACGTCTTCACAAATCTTTTTAAATCAACCATCCCACCACACAGGCAGTGTTATGCCAGTGAAAGTGAGTCTTAGTTTTACTGCTATGCTCTAATGCCTCACTCAGATTTATGCACCATTTGCATCACTTTATGGGCCCTGCACCGCCTCTGTCCGAACACTTGAGGAAGCACTTGAGTAATAAGCCTCATAAATTGTGGAGGATCCGGAGAATTCGTTTATATGAATATTTAAAAGTTTTAGATAAGAAGGTGGAGAAATGTAGCCGGTAACTATTTTTAGGCGAATCCAATAACGTTGTCAGTAAAAATAGGATTGAAATTCCAATAAAGAAGTCAGAAAAAAGACCATTGAGCTTTTTGTGAAAGGCTTGATTTAAGTTTAAGAGACTCCTCAAAAGTATTAGAAAATAAAATCTAATAAAAGGGTCCTGCTGATTTTTTTAGGTATCAAATAAAAAGTATAATGAAAAGCAATTTGACATCAAGGATCGGCCACAAGACACCATTAACGAAACAAACCCTTTTTATTGCGATGACATTTAAAAATAACGGCTAAATAATTTATCGTTTGCTCAACTCTTTACCGGGAGTTTCGTATAATTTCCGACCCAAAAATTTACGTCATTATAATGTAAAGACTAAAATCCGTCAGGTAACAAAATCCCATTTATTTTAATTAGCAAAGTTTAATAATGTAATCAATATCCGATAACCTCAGGTGTTCCCAGAAGATTCCAGCTTGGTCAAGTTACAGTTGTTAACGTGTTATTTTCAACTGGCTAGGAATTATTAAAAGTTTTGACAGAAAATGTCAGATCGTTTATTTATTGCTAAGTGGAATTCATTTATCTTCGTGCTCGTTTCCACATCGACATTTTAAGTGCTGTAAATAATGCTAGAAATTACTACGAATTTAAATGATCCCTTTGAAAGTTTCAAGTTGCTGACATGTACTCATTACGAGGTTAGATAATCTTTACACATTTACAAATAAAAACATAAAACTACACTGGCGTTCAAAACTTAGTAACATACTTTTAAAATTGCAATTTCTCCTAAACTATGAAAGTCAGAGTTTTAAAATAAAAAACGTTTTATAGCAAATTTCATCAACTTTCTTTGAAATTATAGTTATTTATACATTAGTAACTTAAAAAAAAGATAAAAACCAAAATAATAGCCATTTTTAACTTACTGGCAAAATACTCAAACAACATTAACAAGTATGTTTTACGCTTTATTTACAATTTAATAACTGATATTATTGCCTAGTTCCAGAAAATCCTTATGGTTCTTGCACATTCTTCAGGTGAAAGAGGCATGGCTGTTTAATCAAAATTCATCGAACAAGAAATAAATGTGAAAACAAATAACAACCAAAAAGTCAAAAATAAGACAGCAATTTGAAAAGGATTTTAGGTATTTTTATTTATGTAGATTTTTTCAGCCATTCCTTAAACGAAAGTTATCGACTATAAAGTTTTTATATAAAAAATTAAATAAAAAGTTACGTAAAAATCAAATAAAAGGCACTTTGTTCGACGACACTACTTTCCGCCTCGCCGCTTCCCTGCGACTAGGAGCTCCCTGTTATTCTCCTCATCGCTGTCACTGTGGTGAAGTTGTCAACAGCCTCGGACACCACGGCCTGTCTTGCAGCCGGAGTGCGGGTCGCTTAGCGCGGCACGCAAACATTAATGACATCATCCGACGTGCCCTTGTCACCGTCGGCGTTCCAGCTGTATTAGAACCCAATGGCTTGGCACGCGACGATGGCAAGAGACCGGGCGGCATGTCTTTATTTCCATGGAAGGTGGATAGACCTTTAGTGTGGGACGCAACGTGTGTCGATACTCTTGCACCATCCCATCTTCCTGGCACAGCGTGCTGTGCTGGCGCTGCTGCTGCGGCTGCGGAAAACCTCAAGCGGCGGAAGTATAATAAGAATAACCTTATCGGTAACTATATTTTTGAGCCGTTTGGGGTTGAAACCCTCGGGCCGTGGGGTCTGAGTGGTCATCGTTTGTTCAATGAAATCTCCAAACGGCTGATTGACACTTCCCGTGACCCAAGGGCTGGCTTTTACCTTGGCCACAGGCTAAGCATTGCCATACAACGTGGCAATGCCGCCAGTCTCCTGGGTACATTACCAGTCGACAGCGATGCTGAGGATTTTTTCGACGCCATATTTTAGTTTTTTATTAGTTTTAGTTATGTTAGGTTATTATATTTTTAACTTAATTATCTACAACCATGTAATGAATAACCTAAAAAATTAAATTAATTTTGTAATCCTTTTTATTTTGAAAATATACTGTGTATTTTAAAAGTTATTGCAATTTTAAAAGTGTGGTACTATGTTTTGAAGTCCAGTGTATTATGGTGGAAAGTTTAGTCCAGTGTAGTGATAGTCAGTATTCTGTATTTTAGTTTCGGTAAACGGTAAATACGTAACCCTTCTTTGCAGTCGGGTGAAAACCGTTTTAACACGTCAAATATCTATTGTTCATCTTCTCTATTATCATTTACAACACTCTCTCCATCCGACTCTCTCTCTGTCTCTCCATTACCTACCGACACTCATATACTCAGTAGCTCTAATCCTACACGTGTGTCGGAACTGAGCCCGAACTAAAAGCAAGTAAGATGTATGACGTCACAGACACAGCACATAAATTGCCTTTCGGTGTAGTGAGCTATGGCTCTTGTTTACAATTTATGAATGTTTGTCTAAAAGTCGAACTTCGGTTTTTCTAGGTAAGTGGTTATGAAGATTGGGACACAAGTTCTTTTTGAGGTGACATTGATTTTTAGAGTTACTTTCTGAGGACATAGGAGCTTCAAGGACATACTATATGCTTATGTAGTAATTCTGCCTCGGTGATGCGTTCTAATACTTCTAAACACAAACACGATTGATTTGGAAATCAATCGTGTTTGGGTTTAGAAGTGAGTGTTTAACACTTTGGCTTATTTGGAGTTTAGCCAAAGTATTAACGACTTCTTGTTGAGAAATTCTTTATAGGCAGTCCTTTGTACTGGGATCCATTCCGTTTTTTTTTTTTACTTAGAACTCATATATCAATGAGATTCAAGTGTGCAATAGACTACCTCCGTGAACTTTCTGTTTAAAGTTCGCAGGTCTGTGTCCCAAAAAGGTTATACTGTCCGTAACCACAACGGCCGGTGACAATACTTGTAAAATAACCGTGCAGCTGACTACGGTGACCCAAGACTCGGACACAGCTACCTATGTATGTCACACCTACCCATTATCCGCTCTCGTGTATTCTGGCCATAAAATAGTTCTCTCTATCTTCTGACGACGTCGTTTCGTCGATTAGTCGCATAGTGCACTCCGATTTAGTACAGCCACGTAAATGTCCCTTAAAGTTGAGCGCACAACCATTTTGTTACATTTCCCAAAGGAACCTACTACGTTTCTGAATGGGCAACTAGCTTCATCTCTCTAATTGACTCCTTGACAATTTAAAAGCGCCTTTAATTAAGATTTAATTGAAAAAAATATTGCATTTGAGTTTATAACTACACTGAGCCACTCCACACACACACACACACACACACACGCATACATACACCACACGCACACACACACATACATACACACCACACACACGCAAACACACAGCCATACCACTCATGAATACCAGTCACCTTCACATCACACATCACATCACATCACACCACTCCCACTCCCACACTCCCACACCCCTCCTGCTTTACATGCGCACACACATACTATAGTAAATATCGTTTGTAAATGTCATAAGTAGTTTAACTTTTATCAGTTTTTAGTCTACCTATGAAAGTACGGCGTCTCCTAACACAGGCATTATTTGCTAAAAAGTAATTCACAAACAAAATGTTAAGAACTGGTAAAGAAATAAACATTTTTGTATACCTGACTTGTGGAGACCTGGAGAACTGTTTCACTGCTTAGACCAGCATGTTCAAGAAGTTTGTATTACAACAATTGCTTTATCTATCATTGACTATTCTTGGATATAAATAAGTGCAGATACATGCAAACCATTATGTACCTTTTTATCTCAGCTAAAATATTAAATAAGAATAAAACATTGTAAAATTATTGTGGCTAGAGAGCTGCCACGATATTGTTGTACTCATCATAATAAACAACTTTTACTATGGGAAAAATTCAGGAAATCGCGAAAAATAGTCAGCTGTTTCCTACATTTTGACTACTTATGCGAACATAACAGGAAGGAAACAGAGATTTTTTTTCACGATTTCTGGTTTGGTCTCATAGTAAAAGTTGTTCATAATTATGAGTACAACATTACCGTGGCTGCTCCCTAGCCAATAAAATGCTTTGTGTATATTTTCTTTTATCAACACTATAAATTAATTTTGTTTTATAAAATCCAAACGAACACTCCCGTTAACACACCCGTTGAACTACAGCTATTCATAACCGTTAAAGTGGAAAAGTTAGGCATACACCAAACAAGGAACAAGTAAAACAATACAGTTACAAATAAAAAAGGGTCGGTAGCAAACCAACCGGGCGAGCGCTGTGGCACTAACGTAAAATAGCTAGGTATGTACAGAAGGGCGGCTCCATACAACAAACGAAATCGTATGCACACGTGGCCTGTTCCTAAGGTATTCGATGAAAATGTAAATCCCATCAAAAAAGTAACTTGTACAAAAATGCTAAGTCTGGCAACGCTGTTTTTCTGCCGTAAAAAGTTGTAAAATCGAATGTAAACCAAGTCGGTTAATTCAGTATCTACCTATCTATGGGAGCAGCTATCCATATATATATAACGGAGATTCGTTATCTTCACGGTCGCTCATTGTGGGCGTCAGCAGGGATCCGGGCGAGAAATAAAGTCGATGCAGAATTACTAATTAATTTATTTTGTAGGTAAGTTAATCACAATAATTTTCACACTATAGATTATAATAAAATAACACAGTACAGTTCCTAGGCTAGTCGTTGCTTCTAGAGCGGACGATCAGAAACAAAAGGGGCGAACACTGAGCGCACGCTCTTTTATATTAACGGTTTCCCTCCAGTCTAGGCTCTGTATACGTCATTATGACGTTTGTGCTCCGTTGACGTCCCGTACTAAACCAGGATGCGACACGGCCATCCTGTGTCGCACACGTCCTCGTGTGTCAATCTGAAGCCAAAGAAAAAAAATACCACACAGTATCATTCACGCTCGGCTATATCTGACCTAATTTACTCAGACTTAATAAGTCTCATGTCTCTGAACATTTTTATTCTAAATACAAAATTCTGTAACATTGAAATTACATAACCAGAAAATAAGTGACTGATCATTGCTGCGAGATCTCCATGTACAACTCATGTAAACAGTAACAAAGTCATCCCTGTGACCATGAAATGCGACACACACTTAAGTCATCCCTGTGACTATAAGTGTTAAATGGTAGTCATCCCTGTGACCATGAAATGCGACACACACTTAAGTCATCCCTGTGACTATAAGTGTTAAATGGTAGTCATCCCTGTGACACCGAATTAACAGTCAGTCAACCCTGTGACTGAAGCGCAACACATGCGCTCACACACACACACACACACATGTCAAACCTGTGACCATGCGAGCTCAACGATTCAGTCATCCCTGTGACTAATCAATCAGACAGTCATCCCTGTGGCCATCGGGTACAAAAATCAAATTAATTGAACTGATTACCTAGAGTACCTGCAGCAATGTCAGGTAAAGGTTCTGAAACGCCTTCAGTATCACATTTCGGTAAATCACAATTGTCATTTAACTCAATAATTACTTTAGCATCTGGCATTTTCCTAACCCTATCATGCGCGTACTTATAGGTTCGTTTTGAATTTAAAGCCTTTAGTAGATAGCGGTCACCATCCAGAACTTCGATTATCTTAAAAGGACCCTTGAATTTGGGATCTAATTTGGTTTGGTTTCTCTCTTCGTTTTCAATTAATACAAACTCGCCTACTGTAAATTTATTAAGCTTAGCCTTTGAACTATTAAACCTTTTTCTGTCATACTCAGCCGATTTTTCGATATTGTTTGCTGCACTTTCTCTTATTGCGTCTAAATCAATTGACATTTCATCATATTCGACATCATTAGCCATTAATGACAGTGGCCTTGCCACCTTACCGATCATAAGCTCCAGTGGCGAGCATTTAGTAACCCTATTGATAGTACAATTGAGAGCTAATTGCACGTCTCCTAAAGAATCTTGCCACGATTTTTCAGAGTTAATCTCTACTGCTGTAAGCATAAACTTTAGTACACTCATGACTCTTTCAACTTGCCCATTTGCGCGAGAAGAGCCAGTGGCAATTAAGTGAAGGTTTATATTTTTGCTGTTACAAAATTCGCGAAATTCTTTGCTGGCAAAACACCTTCCTTGGTCCGCAATAATACGAGTGGGTGTACCAAAAAGTGCTACGCTATTGGTAACCGCTTGAATGCTACTTTTAGTGTCAATATTAGTAGTGTGATTTAATAAAACGAATTTTGTGAAGGCATCAATTAAAACGAAAGCGTACTCTTTTACATCATTTTTCCCGCTAAGTTTGCCCGTGGCGTCGATGTGTATTGTATGCCATGGTGACGTAACTTTGGGTATGGGGTGAAGTTCGGCTTGGACTTTACCTGATCGAGACTTAGCTACTTTGCACGTAACACAGTTTTCTACTAAACGTTTTACATAACGTGACATTCCTTCGAACCAATAATGATCGTATGCTTTCTCAAGCGTCTTCTCCCAACCGAGGTGAACAAGAGAATCGTGAATGTTGTTTATGACCGACCATTTCAATGCATGAGGTACAATCGGGAGACACCGCGTCTTACCGTTACGTTGCACTTTTCTATGGAGAATGCCAGATCTAAGGACATAGGTGCTGGCTAAACTCTCTTCTAACCTACCGTTATCCATATCATCAACAATTTTAACTATTTCGCTATCACGCTGCTGTTCAGCGACTAACCAATTTGGAGAGAGTTCGACTATGTTCACCCGCTTGGGTTCTATTTTACTACTAGGGCGACTATTGTTCGATGAGGATGGTAGAGGATTTCGAGATAGAAAGTCAGCATGTGCCATGCGTTTACCTGGCCTATATTCGACATCGAAGTCAAAACACTGAAGATAGGACCACCATCTATGCACTCTAGGTGTCAAATCGATTTTACGTTGGGAAGACTTCAGTGAGTTGCAGTCTGTCACTACTAAAAATTTACGCCCATGCAAGTATTGTCTAAAATGTTTGATAGCATTTACGACAGCCAGTGTCTCTAATTCGTACGAATGGTATCGCGATTCCGCGGGGGATGTTCGCTTGCTAAAGTACGCTATGACGTGATGTTTATGGTTAAGAATTTGAAATAAAATAGCACCATACCCCTCGGAGCTTGCGTCTGTATGTAGTTCTATAGGGAGACTGGGATTAAAAATTTTCAAAATAGGTTCGTTGGTCAATATTGAAATTACTTTTTGTCGGATTTCTTCATGCTCAGGTTTCCAAATAAAATTACCTTTAAGGGACGTTAATCTATAAAGTGGGGCCATTTTACACGCAAACTGTGCAACAAATTGACGAAAATAAGAAGCTAATCCTATGAATTGCCTTAATTGCGTAACTGATTCAGGGGGTGGTAACGCAGTGAGTGATTCTATTTTTCGCTTATTCGGCCTAACATTTCCGTTTTCTATCTCATAGCCTAAGAACTCAATTTTAGATTTAAGAAAAGAACATTTTTTTAAATTTAATGAAAACCCGGATTTAGTAAGTACGTCAAGAACTGTTTTAAGTCTGTCAAGTCCTTGTTCTACCGATTCAGCCTGAATCATGACGTCATCGACGTAGACGATGACATAATCGCGTGCCAAGTTTCCCAATGCATTAACTATAGCTCTTTGAAAAACAGTGATTGCATTCTTTAAACCAAAAGGCATAGTCAAATATTCATACTGACCATCAGGAGTAATAAAGGCTGTACGTTCTATCGACTCCTCATGGCATGGAATTAAATGGAATCCACTGGCACAGTCGAGTTTAGTAAAGAATTTTGCTCCTTGTAAACGTGATATTAAATCAGTAATAAGAGGGAGGGGATATCTATCGGAAATGGTATTTTCATTAAGTTCTCGATAATCGATACACATCCTATCGGAACCGTCCTGTTTCTTAACTAATATGGCCGGGCTAGCAAAAGGCGAACAGCTTGGCCTAATTATATGTGCCCGTAAAAGTTCGTCAACTTTAGTTCGCATAACGTTACATTCCTCAACCGATAACCTATAAGGACGTCTTTGAACAGTTTTGTTCGGATCCTTTAACCGTATTTCTAATTCACCTGTCGTGACTCGCGTGGTTGGCATACCAGTTACAAAATAATTCGAATAGTGATTTAAAATCTCTAAAAGTTGTGGTCTATATTCAAAGGGTATATCTGTATCAATACTACTAAAATCAGGCGAAGAGTTCTGGATAGTGCAGCTATTAACAATGTTACTTTTTAACAATTGAAAACAAGTACTCGTCATCACAATCGAAAACCCTAAACTCAATATTTCACGACCAATCATTATGTCACTGCGTAAATAAATATCAGGTAACACATGTAACAACAATTCTAATGAGTGCTCATTAATTATAACCTTAGTTAAAATTTGTTCGGTTGATTTTACGCTACTTTGGCCAATACCAGTTAAGGAAATAATATTAAAACTACGTTTCCCACTAAATCTAATAGCTAAAGTTTCCTTTATTAATGAACACTCAGCACCGGAATCATAATGAAAAACATAAGACTGACCGCGATGTTGAAGGTATCCAGTCGGAGGTTGCACGACGCACAGGTCGACTCGACGCTCGGCCTGCGTGCTCGTGCTGGTGCCGGCGCCGCTGGTGCCGGTCCTTGTAGTACAGCGGCTCGCCACATGCCCCAACGCTCCACACTTAAAACATCGAATGCTTGATGCGTTGTTTGCACGATGAGAAGTGGATGCCACGTCGGACTTCACAGGCGAACTTGGCTTGTAATTTTTCGGCTTCGATCTGCACTCAGCCTGTCGGTGACCCAATTTTCCACAGCCAAAACACTTTAACGTTGATGGTTTGTAGAATTTTGCTCGTTTGCTGTCAGATGTTGACAACGCCTCTGCTGCAGGAGCTTTTCGCTTTAGATACGAAAACGCCTGTAATTCCTTTTGGAGTTGCTGGCGGGAAGTAATTTCCGTTGTAAAAGCAAGACGTTGTAGTCGCGAGTCGTGTTGAGAAATGTGCGCCAAGGCGGTAGCTACGGCGATTTGTTCTTTGGTGCAATCTTTCCAATGGCTCATCAAAAAAGTAATAATACGACTCGCACACGCAGCTAGCGACTCGTTGTCTTTTATTTTTTCGTTATGTAAATTGATGAGGGTACCTGCACAAGTGTCTGCAGATATGAACCTTGCAGTGAATAGGTCCTTAAACTCTGGCCACGACATCCCAGGGTATGATACCTGAGACAGCCATGCAGATGCGGTACCTTTGAGGGCTTTGCTTATAAGAACGACGAGTTGACCGCCACGTGGTGCATTATCTTCAAAACAAATATCAGCCGTTGCACACCACGATCTCGCATCACTTTCTTCTCTATCGGGGTTGAATTCTGGTAGGGCGAAGAGACGACTTGATTCTTGCGGTTGCAGCGTAGAAATCAACGCCATCATATTTTGATTCTGTTTTTCAATAAGTTGCCGCCATAATTCTTCATTATTTGACGATTTCTCAGCCCGTTGACATCCCAGTTCTGATAACGGAGATTCGTTATCTTCACGGTCGCTCATTGTGGGCGTCAGCAGGGATCCGGGCGAGAAATAAAGTCGATGCAGAATTACTAATTAATTTATTTTGTAGGTAAGTTAATCACAATAATTTTCACACTATAGATTATAATAAAATAACACAGTACAGTTCCTAGGCTAGTCGTTGCTTCTAGAGCGGACGATCAGAAACAAAAGGGGCGAACACTGAGCGCACGCTCTTTTATATTAACGGTTTCCCTCCAGTCTAGGCTCTGTATACGTCATTATGACGTTTGTGCTCCGTTGACGTCCCGTACTAAACCAGGATGCGACATATACGTATATACCTAACAACATTTTATAGTAACCATATTAATACATTTCCTTATTGGCAATTGACAGGCCAGTTGGCGTAGTTGGTTAAGATATCACCTATCATGCCACAGGTCGTTGGTTCGATTCCCATCCAGGACAAACATTTGTGTGCATGAACATGTCTGTTTGTTCTGAGTCTGCGTGTAATTATGTATATAAGTATGTATTTACAAAAAAAAAAGTAGTATATGTAGTATATCAGTTATCTGGTTTCCATGATACAGACGCCAGCAGGTCAAGCTACCCGAAACTGTTAAATTTTCCCAATCAACCTTGAACCTAATGCTTCAGCGATAAAGTTGAAAATCTATTAAAGAAGTTTGACAGATTGTAGTAGCTTGATGTGCTGGCGTCTGTACAAGCCCTGCTTAGTTTGGGATCAGATGACTGTGTGTGAATAATGTCCGAGGTTATTATTATTATTTATTTATTTAATAAGTAGAGTGACTTGGCAATTGATATATATATATATATATAATTTGACTCTCAAGGTCAATTTATTTTAATTTTATTTTTATTTATTATTGACATAATCTACTCATTTCAATGTTTATTTATTTTTATGAGCGGTATTGCAATATGTGGTTAGCTAGTGACCTCGACAATTGATCATAGTTTTTCTTGCCCGAGCAACCGGC
This sequence comes from Dicycla oo, assembly GCA_948252095.1. Classification (NCBI taxonomy): domain Eukaryota; kingdom Metazoa; phylum Arthropoda; class Insecta; order Lepidoptera; family Noctuidae; genus Dicycla; species Dicycla oo. The sequence goes on along the minus strand of OX411715.1, from coordinate 33,353,690 downwards.
AGCAAGTTCGTCATGCTCCCTTAGATGTCACTGCTTGCGGTAGCGTCGGGGGTCGGGTTGTCCCCTTCCCTCAAATATGGCGAGGGGGGTAATGGCTGATCTTTGCGTTATACTCGTGAACGGGTGCTGCTTGTGGTGACAGGTCGTCTTGCTGACCTTGGTTTTGTTTTGTTATTAGTAACTTAACTCGTTGTTGATTTTACTTCGATGGTCCTAGTTTATCATCTGTGACTTTGAGTTACGACTACATGTACGGCTATATGTAAGTGGGCACGCCCTTTATTACTGGAGGCTTTTATTTGGGTATAAAGTTCTGCTTACGTTTTTAGTTTTGTGTTTTGTTTCTGCTTGAGTATAGTTTTCGATTTTGTTTTTTTTTTTGGTATATTGGCGTGTGCTAGCTTACTTATAGCAAATAATTTAATTTAATGTTTTGTATTGCGTAATGTACCTAAATTATTATGCGCAGTGTTATATAGAATCATTTTTTTTTTAACTGAACAGACAGCTGTGCTGCTGGGGAGTTTGTTGCGCCACTTCTTCTCCCCAGCTAAAGCACTAGGAAGTGGTGAAGGGCGGGCGTTTTGGGGGACTGTCTTATGTAATTTTGACGTTCAAAAAGTGCTGATTCTCAGCCTAGTTTGAATAAATGACTTTTGATTTTGATTTTGATTTGATTTTGATAATTTTGGTAAGTTTTATAACCTGGTTTTTTGTCGATTGTTTTTCAATTAGGTTTAATGAATTTTATTTCTCAAGAGCTAGCAGTTCACTTAAGAGACTACAGAGCGCACAGTGGCGCCCTCATCGTTTGTTTAGTTATTTCTTTTAATTTAAAAAGAAAATGCAGAAAATAAGTACGTTAAGTTGTACTCCACAAGACTATACGTTATTATTATTATAAACAGTAGTTTTATATCGTTAAGTTTTATTGTAATCATTAAAACGGGAAATGGTGGCCACTTTTTTGCCACTGCGCGCTCGGTAGCGTCTTAAAATGAGATACAGAGTGCTTACATCTAAGTTATTATAATTATCATATTTCATTATAATCAGCAAACATTTGCTCGCGGCTTCGCCTGCGTGGAGGTCGAGACCCGTTCCACGTACTTCAGGTATAAAAAGTAGTATATAATTATATCCTAATCTAGGTCATGGTCTACCCATGTGCCCAATTTCATACAAATCCATTCAGCCGTTTTAGCGTGAAAGCGTAACAAACAAACAAACAAACTTCCTTTCGCATTTATAATGTTAAGTTAGTATTACAAATCAGTAATGTTATGCAAACAATAATTATAGGAAAAAGTGGTGAGATATAAAGAAAAAACCTTCTAAATACAAATTAATGTGTCACTAATTCCCTTTAGTAAGTGATTTCGTAAGAATGTAACCTGAACAGGATTTGTTTACTCTTTCATGAGAAACTTTTGGAACAGACTATAGACACGTGTCTACACACAGCGAGTGTAAGGGTACCCGCGACTGGCGTTTGTTTCAGATTGCCTTACGTACACGTCTGTATATGCGTGCGCTTGTTTGCGCTCGTTATATGGACCTGGCCTTCTGTGACTATCTATGTAGTTTGTGGTTCCACAGTTCTCCTGACATAGGGACACCTTCATAAATTTGTAGTCTCTGTTACGACTATGTTCCACTAAATTAAACAAGTAGTTTGGTAGTTTCGTATTAATTTAATTGAAGATTCGATGAAGATTGTGGTGGAGTAGCGTGATGCGTGTAATGTTAATTGGAGACGAAAATCATGGAGTAGGTATTTATTAGATGGATTTTAATTATCTTAACCATAAAGAAATGTATTCTTTTAATCTTAACTTACTCTTTAATCTTTGATAAAGGTTTGAGATCTACTTAACTTCTCCACTCTTGCAATCGAAATAACAAAGTTTAGTAAACTATGCGATTGCATTCAATTTTGACATTGCTTGAAGGATCAAGAATTGCGTACCCCTAAAGCCTCCTATGGCAGGTATGTAACGTCACCAGATGCGTCTGCCACCAATCCGTTTGTTGTCGGTTTTTGTGGCACGCAACAAAGGGATCCAGCGCGAGCGCCCCGCGTCTGTCCACACGTCTGACGATGCATCAGTATATCGGAGTTGCGAATGAGAGTGCACGCGTGCTTTTCGCAGTTTTTTTTTTCTAGTTCGTTAATGTCGTTCGCTGAAATGGCTAATATGTAATTTTTATTTTTATTTTTTATTTCTACGATCTCGACATCCATTTTTTGTTGCGTGCGTGCGTGTTGCGTCTGTCGAGAATTAACACAGACTAAACGACCTACAGACGTGTGGTCGGCTCGTGGAGATCCATCTGTCGACGTCCGCGGACGCGTCTGTCGACGTGTAGAGGAGGCATTAGCCTTGGCCTGTATTCCTCACTTACGTCAACATATTTTTCAACCTCGACATAAAATCTTCAGTTATCATTCTAACCATTCCTCCCCTTAACTTAAAACTTGTGACGTGGCTATAACAGAAAAGAGCTTTTAAGAAGGCTAGCCCTTAAGCTGGTACAAAGCGCTCGTTAACCTTTTTCGTAAACATAAAGAGAATTTATGATTTTAATATTAGTCGAACAGATTCCCGTGATGACTTCATAATGGCGGATAAGTGGTGGTTGGGGTGGTGTTCCACTTTTTAAACTGATTTTTAAAAGAAACTTACTCAATACTCAAATTTTTCATAACATTATTTTGAACTGCCCCGTTGGTGTAGTGGTCGCAAGCACTACTGCTGAGCATGGGCTACTGGGTTTGATTCCCGGGCCGGGCAAGGTGTTATTAGGGTTTTTCCAATTGGAATTTCTCAGTAGCCCGGAGTCTGGATTTGTGCCAGGTTAATAGCAATAGGCTTGCCCCCGTGTAACACATGACTTAACTGGCCAAATGTGGGTGTACTATAGGTACACCCCACCGGCGTGGTGTTGTTATTTAGATGCAAATACTTGCTAAATTACAAAGTGTTACGCTTGGAAGTGAGATCTGGCATCAGGTGTTTTAAAACGCGGTTAATGCTTAGCTTGTCTGTACTACTAAGATAAAATAAGCTTTAAAAACTTTTCATCTCAGTGATTTTACATGGCGCTCAAAAGGAGAAGCTTTCCATTTTATATGCCGCTCAAAGCCTTCTATTTTTGAAGTGCAAGAAGTTGATAATATAATTAAAAATACAAGCATAATTTACCTTTTAAACCGTTCACACTCGTAAACTTAAATAAAAAACAAAATCTTAAAAAATATACAAGAACAAAACACCGCACCATTTTCCTGTACATTATGGGGCGGCAGAATCACACGTTACGAACACAAAGTGGCTAGGTCGCATGGTTCCGCACCGCTCCGCATCGCCCCGCACCGACCCGCTACGCCCCGCACCAAATTGCACCTATTATGAAAATGCAGCGTTCACTTTGCGAAACACCCTCACTTTGATAACGATACTTTATTAGGCATATTATGTTACGATATTTTGTAACAACATTTTGTAAATTTTTGGCAATGGTGTATTTGCATTTAAGTATCAATTTTGCTTGTGCAAATTTGAAGGCTATAAACTCCTATTAAGTACATTTTTAAGGTTCCGTACCTCAAAAGGAAAAAACGGTACCCTTATAGGGTCACTCGTGTGTCTGTCTGTCAGTCTGTCACAGCCAATTTGCTCCGAATCGAATGGATCGATTAAGTTGAAATTTGGTACAGGTATTAATTTCTGTGACTCAAACGCGGACGTGTAATGAATAAATGAATTAATAAATTTTGAATATGGGCTCAATTTTGGTGGGCAAATAAGAAAATTGAAAAAAAAAATTCAAACTGTAATATCAAATGAAAGGGCTTACTGTGAGGGTCTTAAATATATATTTTTATAATTTTAAAATAAATTGTTTTAAGGTTATTTAAGAAAATAGACGAAAATTTACCGATCTCCCTCCTTATCTCCGAAAATACTAAGCCTAAAATTTTGAAAAAATACAGTAAATAGTTTTTTACCTATAGATTACAGGAAAACTTGTTAAAAGTCTATGGTCTTAAAATAACATGGTAAATCTCTCAATATTGTGCGTACAAACTTTTTGCAGTTGGAATGTATGGGAGAACATGTTTTTCAACTACAATGTTAAATTTGTTCTTGAGATAAATTCATCCCGACTACGGAACCCTTCATTGTGCGTAGCCCGACACGCTCTTGGCCGGTTTTTCTAGCTATAATAACCACTTTTGTACAGGAAATTGGTGATTAAAGCCGGTTCTAGTCGGTCATGACCTGCCTTTGTTGCGGATTTAATAGATAGCTAGGTAACTGATAACAGTCAGGTATAACCAGTAGGTGTATTTTGATCGTGTTACAGTTTTGTAACAAAGTTTCAAGATAACAGATTACATGTGCTGGCTTTAACTCATTTCAATCAAAGCAGTTTTAAGGATGACAAAGTAAAGGTATCATAAAAAACAGTACAAAAACAATAGACTCAAGTCCCTAGTTTGTGAGCCCTTTAGTTTTCCTGAATGTAACTTGCCTATGTAATAAATCATTTTAGATTTATTACATAGGCAAGTTACATTCTCCGACAAAAATGATATATTTCGAGTGCGTTCATTATATTTTTTGTGTTTTGTTTTTGGGAAGGAAGTAGGAGTTATGAGGATGTACGCTTGTTGGGTTCGTGAGGTACAGATAGATAAATAATAAGGGCAGATAAATATAATATAAAGAAGAGGAAGAGAGAGGTATACGCTTGTTACCGGCAATAAAACTAATAAACTCTGTGATAAGTCCAACTAATAATGATATTAAACACAAGGAAACAAATACGTTAGAGCTTATCACATAGCTGAGAAAATTTGGGTGTAGGCAGTCTCTCTGCCTACCCAGGGAATACAGAAATGTGGGTGTAAGATAGGCTTTAATTTAGATTAAATCAACTTTAAGTAATTATTCATATTGTTCTGCATCCATTTATTATATTTTTAAATGTAAACAAAGGAATTACGACGTGTCTTTTGCGTTTCAAAATAAATTATCTAAGCAGTTCGGTTGCTTTTAGAAAAAAAAAGCTTTGTCCTGCTGCTGTAGGTCGCATACACACACTTTGTCCTGCTGCTGAAGGTCGCATACACACACTTTGTCCTGCTGCTGAAGGCCGCATACACACACTTTGTCCTGCTGCTGAAGACGGCACACACACACTTTGTCCTGCTGCTGAAGGCCGCATACACACACTTTGTCCTGCTGCTGAAGGCCGCATACACACACTTTGTCCTGCTGCTGAAGGCGGCACACACACACTTTGTCCTGCTGCTGAAGGCGGCATACACACACTTTGTCCTGCTGCTGAAGGTCGCATACACACACTTTGTCCTGCTGCTGAAGGTCGCATACACACACTTTGTCCTGCTGCTGAAGGTCGCATACACACACTTTGTCCTGCTGCTGAAGGTCGCATACACACACTTTGTCCTGCTGCTGAAGGCCGCATACACACACTTTGTCCTGCTGCTGAAGGCGGCATACACACACTTTGTCCTGCTGCTGAAGGCGGCATACACACACTTTGTCCTGCTGCTGAAGGTCGCATACACACACTTTGTCCTGCTGCTGAAGGTCGCATACACACACTTTGTCCTGCTGCTGAAGGTCGCATACACACACTTTGTCCTGCTGCTGAAGGCGGCATACACACACTTTGTCCTGCTGCTGAAGGTCGCATACACACACTTTGTCCTGCTGCTGAAGGCGGCATACACACACTTTGTCCTGCTGCTGAAGGTCGCATACACACACTTTGTCCTGCTGCTGAAGGTCGCATACACACACTTTGTCCTGCTGCTGAAGGTCGCATACACACACTTTGTCCTGCTGCTGAAGGTCGCATACACACACTTTGTCCTGCTGCTGAAGGCGGCATACACACACTTTGTCCTGCTGCTGAAGGTCGCATACACACACTTTGTCCTGCTGCTGAAGGTCGCATACACACACTTTGTCCTGCTGCTGAAGGCGGCATACACACACTTTGTCCTGCTGCTGAAGGCGGCATACACACACTTTGTCCTGCTGCTGAAGGTCGCATACACACACTTTGTCCTGCTGCTGAAGGCCGCATACACACACTTTGTCCTGCTGCTGAAGGCGGCATACACACACTTTGTCCTGCTGCTGAAGGCGGCATACACACACTTTGTCCTGCTGCTGAAGGCGGCATGGACACACTTTGTCCTGCTGCTGAAAGCGGGATACACACACTTTGCCCTGCTGCTGAAGGCGGCATACACACACTTTGTCCTGCTGCTGAAGGTCGCATACACACACTTTGTCCTGCTGCTGAAGGTCGCATACACACACTTTGTCCTGCTGCTGAAGGCGGCATACACACACTTTGTCCTGCTGCTGAAGGTCGTATACACACACTTTGTCCTGCTGCTGAAGGTCGCATACACACACTTTGTCCTGCTGCTGAAGGCGGCATACACACACTTTGTCCTGCTGCTGAAGGTCGCATACACACACTTTGTCCTGCTGCTGAAGGCGGCATACACACACTTTGTCCTGCTGCTGAAGGTCGCATACACACACTTTGTCCTGCTGCTGAAGGCGGCATGGACACACTTTGTCCTGCTGCTGAAGGTCGCATACACACACTTTGTCCTGCTGCTGAAGGCGGCATACACACACTTTGTCCTGCTGCTGAAGGCGGCATGGACACACTTTGTCCTGCTGCTGAAAGCGGGATACACACACTTTGCCCTGCTGCTGAAGGCGGCATACACACACTTTGTCCTGCTGCTGAAGGTCGCATACACACACTTTGTCCTGCTGCTGAAGGTCGCATACACACACTTTGTCCTGCTGCTGAAGGCGGCATACACACACTTTGTCCTGCTGCTGAAGGTCGTATACACACACTTTGTCCTGCTGCTGAAGGTCGCATACACACACTTTGTCCTGCTGCTGAAGGCGGCATACACACACTTTGTCCTGCTGCTGAAGGTCGCATACACACACTTTGTCCTGCTGCTGAAGGCGGCATACACACACTTTGTCCTGCTGCTGAAGGTCGCATACACACACTTTGTCCTGCTGCTGAAGGCGGCATGGACACACTTTGTCCTGCTGCTGAAGGTCGCATACACACACTTTGTCCTGCTGCTGAAGGTCGCATACACACACTTTGTCCTGCTGCTGAAGGTCGCATAAACATACTTTGTCCTACTGCTGAAGGTCGCATACACACACTTTGTCCTGCTGCTGAAGGTCGCATACACACACTTTGTCCTGCTGCTGAAGGCGGCATACACACACTTTGTCCTGCTGCTGAAGGTCGTATACACACACTTTGTCCTGCTGCTGAAGGTCGCATACACACACTTTGTCCTGCTGCTGAAGGTCGCATACACACACTTTGTCCTGCTGCTGAAGGTCGCATACACACACTTTGTCCTGCTGCTGAAGGTCGCATACACACACTTTGTCCTGCTGCTGAAGGCGGCATACACACACTTTGTCCTGCTGCTGAAGGTCGTATACACACACTTTGTCCTGCTGCTGAAGGTCGCATACACACACATTGTCCTGCTGCTGAAGGCGGCATACACACACTTTGTCCTGCTGCTGAAGGTCGCATACACACACTTTGTCCTGCTGCTGAAGGTCGCATACACACACTTTGTCCTGCTGCTGAAGGTCGCATAAACATACTTTGTCCTACTGCTGAAGGTCGCATACACACACTTTGTCCTGCTGCTGAAGGTCGCATACACACACTTTGTCCTGCTGCTGAAGGCGGCATACACACACTTTGTCCTGCTGCTGAAGGTCGCATACACACACTTTGTCCTGCTGCTGAAGGTCGTATACACACACTTTGTCCTGCTGCTGAAGGTCGCATTCACACACTTTGTCCTGCTGCTGAAGGTCGCATACACACACTTTGTCCTGCTGCTGAAGGCGGCATACACACACTTTGTCCTGCTGCTGAAGGTCGCATAAACATACTTTGTCCTACTGCTGAAGGTCGCATACACACACTTTGTCCTGCTGCTGAAGGTCGCATACACACACTTTGTCCTGCTGCTGAAGGTCGCATAAACATACTTTGTCCTACTGCTGAAGGTCGCATACACACACTTTGTCCTGCTGCTGAAGGTCGCATACACACACTTTGTCCTGCTGCTGAAGGCGGCATACACACACTTTGTCCTGCTGCTGAAGGTCGTATACACACACTTTGTCCTGCTGCTGAAGGTCGCATACACACACTTTGTCCTGCTGCTGAAGGTCGCATACACACACTTTGTCCTGCTGCTGAAGGTCGCATACACACACTTTGTCCTGCTGCTGAAGGTCGCATACACACACTTTGTCCTGCTGCTGAAGGCGGCATACACACACTTTGTCCTGCTGCTGAAGGTCGTATACACACACTTTGTCCTGCTGCTGAAGGTCGCATACACACACTTTGTCCTGCTGCTGAAGGCGGCATACACACACTTTGTCCTGCTGCTGAAGGTCGCATACACACACTTTGTCCTGCTGCTGAAGGCGGCATAAACACACTTTGTCCTGCTGCTGAAGGTCGTATACACACACTTTGTCCTGCTGCTGAAGGTCGCATACACACACTTTGTCCGGCTGCTGAAGGTCGCATACACACACTTTGTCCTGCTGCTGAAGGCGGCATACACACACTTTGTCCTGCTGCTGAAGGTCGCATACACACACTTTGTCCTGCTGCTGAAGGCGGCATACACACACTTTGTCCTGCTGCTGAAGGCGGCATACACACACTTTGTCCTGCTGCTGAAGGCGGCATACACACAATTTGTCCTGCTGCTGAAGGTCGCATACACACACTTTGTCCTGCTGCTGAAGGCCGCATACACACACTTTGTCCTGCTGCTGAAGGCCGCATACACACACTTTGTCCTGCTGCTGAAGGCGGCATACACACACTTTGTCCTGCTGCTGAAGGTCGCATACACACACTTTGTCCTGCTGCTGAAGGCGGCATACACACACTTTGTCCTGCTGCTGAAGGTCGCATACACACACTTTGTCCTGCTGCTGAAGGTCGCATACACACACTTTGTCCTGCTGCTGAAGGTCGCATACACACACTTTGTCCTGCTGCTGAAGGCCGCATACACACACTTTGTCCTGCTGCTGAAGGCGGCATACACACACTTTGTCCTGCTGCTGAAGGCGGCATACACACAATTTGTCCTGCTGCTGAAGGTCGCATACACACACTTTGTCCTGCTGCTGAAGGCCGCATACACACACTTTGTCCTGCTACTGAAGGCGGCATACACACACTTTGTCCTGCTGCTGAAGGTCGCATACACACACTTTGTCCTGCTGCTGAAGGCGGCATACACACACTTTGTCCTGCTGCTGAAGGCGGCATACACACACTTTGTCCTGCTGCTGAAGGTCGCATACACACACTTTGTCCTGCTGCTGAAGGTCGCATACACACACTTTGTCCTGCTGCTGAAGGTCGCATACACACACTTTGTCCTGCTGCTGAAGGTCGCATAAACATACTTTGTCCTACTGCTGAAGGTCGCATACACACACTTTGTCCTGCTGCTGAAGGTCGCATACACACACTTTGTCCTGCTGCTGAAGGCGGCATACACACACTTTGTCCTGCTGCTGAAGGTCGTATACACACACTTTGTCCTGCTGCTGAAGGTCGCATACACACACTTTGTCCTGCTGCTGAAGGTCGCATACACACACTTTGTCCTGCTGCTGAAGGTCGCATACACACACTTTGTCCTGCTGCTGAAGGTCGCATACACACACTTTGTCCTGCTGCTGAAGGCGGCATACACACACTTTGTCCTGCTGCTGAAGGTCGTATACACACACTTTGTCCTGCTGCTGAAGGTCGCATACACACACTTTGTCCTGCTGCTGAAGGCGGCATACACACACTTTGTCCTGCTGCTGAAGGTCGCATACACACACTTTGTCCTGCTGCTGAAGGCGGCATACACACACTTTGTCCTGCTGCTGAAGGTCGTATACACACACTTTGTCCTGCTGCTGAAGGTCGCATACACACACTTTGTCCGGCTGCTGAAGGTCGCATACACACACTTTGTCCTGCTGCTGAAGGCGGCATACACACACTTTGTCCTGCTGCTGAAGGTCGCATACACACACTTTGTCCTGCTGCTGAAGGCGGCATACACACACTTTGTCCTGCTGCTGAAGGCGGCATACACACACTTTGTCCTGCTGCTGAAGGCGGCATACACACAATTTGTCCTGCTGCTGAAGGTCGCATACACACACTTTGTCCTGCTGCTGAAGGCCGCATACACACACTTTGTCCTGCTGCTGAAGGCCGCATACACACACTTTGTCCTGCTGCTGAAGGCGGCATACACACACTTTGTCCTGCTGCTGAAGGTCGCATACACACACTTTGTCCTGCTGCTGAAGGCGGCATACACACACTTTGTCCTGCTGCTGAAGGTCGCATACACACACTTTGTCCTGCTGCTGAAGGTCGCATACACACACTTTGTCCTGCTGCTGAAGGTCGCATACACACACTTTGTCCTGCTGCTGAAGGCCGCATACACACACTTTGTCCTGCTGCTGAAGGCGGCATACACACACTTTGTCCTGCTGCTGAAGGCGGCATACACACACTTTGTCCTGCTGCTGAAGGTCGCATACACACACTTTGTCCTGCTGCTGAAGGCGGCATACACACACTTTGTCCTGCTGCTGAAGGCGGCATACACACACTTTGTCCTGCTGCTGAAGGCGGCATACACACACTTTGTCCTGCTGCTGAAGGCGGCATACACACACTTTGTCCTGCTGCTGAAGGCGGCATACACACACTTTGTCCTGCTGCTGAAGGCGGCATACACACACTTTGTTCTGCTGCTGAAGGCGGCATACACACACTTTGTCCTGCTGCTGAAGGCGGCCTACACACACTTTGTCCTGCTGCTGAAGGCGGCCTACACACACTTTGTCCTGCTGCTGAAGGCGGCATACACACACTTTGTCCTGCTGCTGAAGGCGGCATACACACACTTTGTCCTGCTGCTGAAGGCGGCATACACACACTTTGTCCTGCTGCTGAAGGCGGCATACACACACTTTGTCCTGCTGCTGAAGGCGGCATACACACACTTTGTCCTGCTGCTGAAGGCGGCATACACACACTTTGTCCTGCTGCTGAAGGTCGCATACACACACTTTGTCCTGCTGCTGAAGGCGGCATACACACACTTTGTCCTGCTGCTGAAGGCGGCATACACACACTTTGTCCTGCTGCTGAAGGCGGCATACACACACTTTGTCCTGCTGCTGAAGGCGGCATACACACACTTTGTCCTGCTGCTGAAGGCGGCATACACACAATTTGTCCTGCTGCTGAAGGTCGCATACACACACTTTGTCCTGCTGCTGAAGGCCGCATACACACACTTTGTCCTGCTACTGAAGGCGGCATACACACACTTTGTCCTGCTGCTGAAGGTCGCATACACACACTTTGTCCTGCTGCTGAAGGCGGCATACACACACTTTGTCCTGCTGCTGAAGGCGGCATACACACACTTTGTCCTGCTGCTGAAGGTCGCATACACACACTTTGTCCTGCTGCTGAAGGTCGCATACACACACTTTGTCCTGCTGCTGAAGGTCGCATACACACACTTTGTCCTGCTGCTGAAGGTCGCATAAACATACTTTGTCCTACTGCTGAAGGTCGCATACACACACTTTGTCCTGCTGCTGAAGGTCGCATACACACACTTTGTCCTGCTGCTGAAGGCGGCATACACACACTTTGTCCTGCTGCTGAAGGTCGTATACACACACTTTGTCCTGCTGCTGAAGGTCGCATACACACACTTTGTCCTGCTGCTGAAGGTCGCATACACACACTTTGTCCTGCTGCTGAAGGTCGCATACACACACTTTGTCCTGCTGCTGAAGGTCGCATACACACACTTTGTCCTGCTGCTGAAGGCGGCATACACACACTTTGTCCTGCTGCTGAAGGTCGTATACACACACTTTGTCCTGCTGCTGAAGGTCGCATACACACACTTTGTCCTGCTGCTGAAGGCGGCATACACACACTTTGTCCTGCTGCTGAAGGTCGCATACACACACTTTGTCCTGCTGCTGAAGGCGGCATACACACACTTTGTCCTGCTGCTGAAGGTCGTATACACACACTTTGTCCTGCTGCTGAAGGTCGCATACACACACTTTGTCCGGCTGCTGAAGGTCGCATACACACACTTTGTCCTGCTGCTGAAGGCGGCATACACACACTTTGTCCTGCTGCTGAAGGTCGCATACACACACTTTGTCCTGCTGCTGAAGGTCGCATACACACACTTTGTCCTGCTGCTGAAGGCGGCATACACACACTTTGTCCTGCTGCTGAAGGCGGCATACACACAATTTGTCCTGCTGCTGAAGGTCGCATACACACACTTTGTCCTGCTGCTGAAGGCCGCATACACACACTTTGTCCTGCTGCTGAAGGCCGCATACACACACTTTGTCCTGCTGCTGAAGGCGGCATACACACACTTTGTCCTGCTGCTGAAGGTCGCATACACACACTTTGTCCTGCTGCTGAAGGCGGCATACACACACTTTGTCCTGCTGCTGAAGGTCGCATACACACACTTTGTCCTGCTGCTGAAGGTCGCATACACACACTTTGTCCTGCTGCTGAAGGTCGCATACACACACTTTGTCCTGCTGCTGAAGGCCGCATACACACACTTTGTCCTGCTGCTGAAGGCGGCATACACACACTTTGTCCTGCTGCTGAAGGCGGCATACACACACTTTGTCCTGCTGCTGAAGGTCGCATACACACACTTTGTCCTGCTGCTGAAGGCGGCATACACACACTTTGTCCTGCTGCTGAAGGCGGCATACACACACTTTGTCCTGCTGCTGAAGGCGGCATACACACACTTTGTCCTGCTGCTGAAGGCGGCATACACACACTTTGTCCTGCTGCTGAAGGCGGCATACACACACTTTGTCCTGCTGCTGAAGGCGGCATACACACACTTTGTCCTGCTGCTGAAGGCGGCATACACACACTTTGTCCTGCTGCTGAAGGCGGCCTACACACACTTTGTCCTGCTGCTGAAGGCGGCCTACACACACTTTGTCCTGCTGCTGAAGGCGGCATACACACACTTTGTCCTGCTGCTGAAGGCGGCATACACACACTTTGTCCTGCTGCTGAAGGCGGCATACACACACTTTGTCCTGCTGCTGAAGGCGGCATACACACACTTTGTCCTGCTGCTGAAGGCGGCATACACACACTTTGTCCTGCTGCTGAAGGCGGCATACACACACTTTGTCCTGCTGCTGAAGGCGGCATACACACACTTTGTCCTGCTGCTGAAGGCGGCATACACACACTTTGTCCTGCTGCTGAAGGCGGCATACACACACTTTGTCCTGCTGCTGAAGGCGGCATACACACACTTTGTCCTGCTGCTGAAGGCGGCATACACACACTTTGTCCTGCTGCTGAAGGCGGCATACACACACTTTGTCCTGCTGCTGAAGGCGGCATACACACACTTTGTCCTGCTGCTGAAGGTCGCATACACACACTTTGTCCTGCTGCTGAAGGTCGCATACACACACTTTGTCCTGCTGCTGAAGGTCGCATACACACACTTTGTCCTGCTGCTGAAGGTCGCATACACACACTTTGTCCTGCTGCTGAAGGCCGCATACACACACTTTGGCCTGCTGCCGCATACACATACTTCAGAATCCACGTTTTACTATGGTTTATGTATTTTTCACATTAACTGCCTTTAAAAACAGTTTATAGAAGAGGCAATTTTTATTAAAGTTTTAATTTAATTTATAACAACGGGTTATAAAGGGAAGCTTGCGTTAGAAGGCTACGCTTTGTGTATAAGATGGACGGTTACAAAGTTAACTTAGTTTTTGCTAACATTTACCAACAAAGATAACCCTGTTATTAGTAGTTTAAAATATTCCGTTCGTTTTACCATAGTTTGTTAGTTTGCAAGCTATTTTTGTTTAAGTTTTGTATAGAGAAACTTGGAGGATGTACTGTTTATTCAACAGAATAGCTAAATTATTATTATAGCTCAGCTTTTCGATTCATTGGCTCCAATGCTGTTGTAAGCCGAGCTGTCTTAAAACATCTATTGTAATTCTTTACTCGCAGAGTAAATATGAGAGAAAAGTATTTGTTCCAACTACAAGAAATTCTGTTGAAAGAAATATTAAATAGCTTTTTAAAATCTCGTTTGTGTCGAGTCAAGTCCTCTTTTCAGTCGACTTACAGATCGTCCGGGTAATAAGTACCTTCATTTCCACGTTTTTCTTTGACTACGATTAAAAAAACAACGTGGAAATTAAGTCATAGTAGAAGAAAAACTAAGAAAAATCTACTTCCATTAACTTGGCTATAAAAATTCAACTACATAGAGTTCTTCAGTCCTTATCTTTCTACAATCCAACTTAAAGCTGTATAAAAATAACAAAATGAATGTAGTATTGAAACAAGTGCTCTGGAACACTTTTTCCTCCCATGGTTCGTGATTTCCCCCTGGCTGTCCGGCTCTCTTTGTTATCATTTTTGCACCTCTTTTCAATGTTATTTTTTTCTTGAATTGCATTTTGATTTAAAATTCTGCTATTATTTGCTTTTATCTTATAGATGACATCTATAGGCATTTTTTATTTTTTTATTTGAGATGGGTTTACTCTTGACTATAGTCTAGGCACATAATATTGTATGTAGTAATTTATTTATTTTATTAGTTTCACCAACAAATTGATACAAACACCTTAATACATTTTAAAAGTAAAATAACAGTGCCTCAGTGTAATTAGTCGGTTTAGAGAAGACACTTAGAATTAAGGTTTTGGATGTGTAGTACTTTTTATTTTTTTTTAAATCTTGTTCAATTAGATCACGCAGTAACATAATACTGACTCTGTTACTATGAATTTATTTGTAAAAAGATTTTATTTTATTTTAAACTGTACTTAGACGAAAAAGAATAAACTTATCTACGACTTAAATTAAAACTAACTACTGTTGTGTGTATATTTTAAAACAGTTTGGCTTCTAAATTAATTTTGCTAAAAATTAATATTTTGTGCAAATTTACGAGTACTTCCAATCTAAGAAAGCAACATATTATAACGAAACAGGAACAGTGAAATAAAACGCAGTTTCAGCTATATTTTTCAATGTTGGCTGATGTACGCTGTGACCTACTTCTGTAAGTCCCCTGGGGAAGTAGCGAGGGGGTCAGAGTCAGGGGACGACAACATTTTAAGGAATTAGGAGGGAAATAAACATTACTACATTAAATATTTACTGTTAAAAGATATTTATTTCCTGAAGATTAATGTTCTTGTTTTTCAATGTCGCTTAAAATACTGGTCATCACGTTAAATTTGTCATCGAAACGTTTGCAAAATAAAAACCTTACTAGTTATTTAAGTTACCTATTTAATAATTTATACGAAGAATAAAAATCAATTAATCAACTCTCATTATACAAACACAATAACAAATAAAACAGTCTAGAATACAAAAACCTCTCACCTACTCACAATAAATGATAAAAAATAAAAATAAATATTACTTTTACGTTGGCGAACGAGTTTTCTTCCATTTGATCGCCAGTTTTGTTAAAACAAAATAAATTATTATTGAAGTTGTGAAGCTGATGGAATAAAGTTTAGGCCTTGAATACACTTAGCGGTTTTTGGAGAGCTGAAGTATATGTTTTTGTCATTAGTAGGTAGATAAATAGATACATAGAAGTACACCATAAATGACAGATATTGAATTAATGTAGAATTTTTGCATAGGGTGACATAATGGGCTAAATTATTGTTCATTCATTCACCATATTTAAGACCTCATAGTGCGGTGCCGCCTCTATATGCCCACGAGTATGTATGAATATTATTGTACTGTAAATGTAAGCCTATTGAAAGAGTTGACTGTGTTAACTACCTTGGTATGAAAATAGATGAGAACTTTTCTTGGTCACAACACATAGATTACATTTGCAGTAAATTAAGAATATTGTTAAGTAAGATGTACCATCTAAGCTTCAAAGTTACTATTAGTACATTAAGATGTATATACATGTCACTAGTAGATTCAATTATGAGTTATGCTCTTGACAGCTATGGATTAACTTTTAAAACTAACTTGAATAAATTAGAAGCGCTCCAAATTCGATTCTTAAAACTACTTGTTACTCAAAAAACTAAAAACAGATGTAAAGGAGATTACAGGAAGCTATTTAAAATATGTAAAATTCTACCGATCAGTTTCAAACATAAATATCTTTTGGCAGTTAACTCATGTACTCAATAATTATAATACGCGATCTATGGCAGCCGGCAAATTCAATGTACCCAGAATCACCAATTACTTTGGTGACAGAACTGTAAAAAAGCGAATGCCACATCTATTAAATAGTCTGCCGGCAGACATAAGGAGTGAAACTAATAAAACGAGATTTAAAAAAAAATTAAAAAAAAATACTTTGAATTATGTTAAGTGCTACCTACCTAAGTCTTATGTTAGTGTGCCATAGTCTTAAGTTAGTGTTTAAAGACACGCCAGACCCCACAGTCAAACCACTACCATGGTTTTGTGGGGCGTAGATAGTAAGATATTTTGTATTAGTGAACTTATAAATAAATAAAAAAATAGCGATCATTTAAAGACAACCTCTGAAAGTGACATCAATCACGTGTTTATGAAATAAATGATGAAACAGTCTTAATTAAAGTAAAAGGTTACGTAGGTGGGCACTCTCTTTGTTTCCTTTTAGCAAAATAACTCAAGTAATTGTTTGTTTTTGTACGGAATACGAATTTCTCGAACGAGTTTATTGCTAAAAATAACTTTGAAATTAAGTTGCTAAAAATAACGTTCTAACATTTCCATCATGAAAGAAAAATGTTTTGCAATAGTTTTGGAATTCCGGGTGAGTAAGCTACCCTAAAATGAATGCCGCAAAATGGAGAATAATTTACACAAAATAAAAATAATTGGTTCTATCACTTTTAGCAACTCTTTACTTTATAAATCAACAAGTAAATAAAAATATGTATTACTTCAAAGATTTATTTTCGTTTGGTACCATTAATAGTTATTTTTATAAGCAAATAACTACCTAAATAATTATTATGATTGAAACAGTTTTTGCTCGAAATGCTATTTGAATAATAATGGGCTGCAAAATATAAACACTATCAAATATTTAAATTAAAGCTGAAACACTTTATCAAATAGTTACATATTAATTAATACAAACATTAATTCAGCGGGTTTGTTTGAATGTATTTACGGGTTTCATTGTTTATGTAGTAAGTACTTTTTTGTTAACATAACTATACGTTGAGTTAAATAAATTGGTTTAAGGGCAAGGAATGATGACGAATACACCTGATCAAATACGTTTTTACCGGTTCCAATTTTAAAAATCTTTCGATTTTATAATTCAAAAACAGTTCTTCGTCAAGATTACTTTATTACACACACACACACACACACACACACACACACACACACACACACACACACACACACAGAGTCCTGACATCAGTGACAACCAACTTGCTTCGTAGCTCCAAGACTGGCTCTGCACACCATTTTACAATTTGAAATGAGTTCTGCCCCACCCAGAAATGACGTTATTGTCATATCCGTCATTTCTAAGTTTTGCCAAACTAAAATACATTTAAAATATTGTCACAATATTAATCATTTGTACTTTGACAGTGTTGCCACAGTGAATATTATTATTAGGTACCTATTAGACTTAGACCATTTTTAAAATAAATTCAAACTCCCATAATAATCGAGAAGTTTTAGAAGAATTCACAAATTATTTTCAATGATAGACAGAAATTAAAACATGCATTAAAACATTATATCTTGCATGCAAACCGGATAACCGTAAAAACCGGAGAACCGACCGATTTGAAATCCGGGTTTTTTAGGATAACGAAACCGGATTTTTCGGTTATGTTTCTCCTAGTCTCATGTGTAATAAAATCCGTAGTACTCTAAATGATGACTCCCTTGATGCACTTGTATCCTTACGGTCATTCTATCAATATAAAAAAAAAAAATAATTTAAAAAATAAATCGACTTCAAGAAGAAATAAACTCAAAATTATGAAATAATTTTAATTTCGGAAGTCGGTGTCTTGAGATCTGAATTTTAATTTTTTGCCACCGACTTTCGAAATTAAAATTATTTCATAATTTTGAGTTTATTTCTTTTTGAAGTCGATTATTTTTTTTTAATTACTTTTTATTTCATAATTTTTAGTAAAAACACAAGCTAACACGATAACGCACGGCACGCGCGGTCGAAAGTTATGAGCAACTTTTTTAGGAAAATTTTAAAATTATCTGTATTCTACTCCGTGGTTTCAAACATAACTGCACAAAACAAAACTTCCTGAATCAGTTAACACCTTCATCTCGATATATGGAGGCTCGTGTTGAACATTTACGGTCTGAAATCACGATATTAAGTCAACCTTTTCATCTTTGTCACTCGATTACAAACAACCACAATAAGCATTGAAACTCAGCCATTGTTGCCGCACGTATGCACCTGCTTAGTAACCACAACAGTAACTCGATCAGACGACAAACGAAGCCAATCATAAGCTGCACACCCAGGCGCCTGCTCTCATTGCAGGTACAAGTTTCTGAACAAAGCGAGCTGAACAATGAGTGCAGAACAAACGCCTGCTACTATGCTCCAGGATACGCTCTGGTCTGCCTTTACATAGCCCTTGTGGTGATAAGCTAAGGTAGACGCGGTAGCGGTTTGAACAATAGTGATGGTAAAGAAAGGATGAATAGTTTTATAAAAGAAAATTCTTTCAAAATTCAGTATTTCAAAGAAGTTTGACGGTGCGCTTACAGAGACAAATCTCACATTCAGAATCTACAGCAATGCTTTCGGTAATAATTATTGCAATTAGCAGGAAAATGTCAGATATCGGATAGGCGATCATACGATATCTATATGGGTTAAATTTTAACCGCAAAACGATAATCGACCATGCAATTGCCTCGTTCAGAGACAGGTTGTTGAAGTGACTCAGATGTGAGATGTTGATGATGTTCTCATTTCTTATTCGTAATTAAGAATCATGCGATTGTTACAACAGCTCTAAACTCGCATCATTCTGCATGTTGGACCACACAAAAACTGTATAGGAATCGAGTGGCGCGGCTGTCGCGGCGCTTCCGTCGCTTTGCACAGCCGTCCGCGCGCAAACAAACACTAGCTCATTGAACGACTGTCGCTAACTCGCACATACAGGATAGAATAACTGAGGATACTCCCATACACCGTAGATAAGCTCACTACTTCGCTTTTCAAAGCATTCAATAGTAGTTTTGTTCCTGACGATGAATAGTATTATGACTCCGATCGGGTTTTATTTGCATGGCACTTCGGATTTTTGTCTGTTCAATCATAGAGACCAAACCAAAGGTATTTAAAAGTAAAATTAAATTTGGGGCAAACAAGAAATATCAAATGTGGAGTGAACTTTGTGCGGCGAAGGCAGAAGCCTTGCAGTCGTCATAAGTTTACGTAAAACATTGTCGGATAGTATGCTTATTTTTCATCTTTGGACTCAGAAAATCATATGCCATAATATGCATTTAGTAAAACTGCAATAATAAGAATAGAAGATTTTTCACAAATTAAATATAAAACGTTATAGTGGCGTCAAACACTCCTTTCTGGGCTGTCGTGTAAAATTATCGTATGCTACCTATTTTAGTCAACTTTGATTTTTGGAAGTATCCCCAAGACATACCCCATTTTCCTTCACCTACATAATACGTTCGTCATCAAAGGCACACGCAGCCCCTCGTGCGGTGCGGGTACAATTGACCATTTCACGCCTCCGTGACAATTGTTAACAGCCGACTGAGAAACAACTAGCCCCACGTGTTTTCAAATAAAATCCTAGTAAATCCGATATTGGACAGTAAATCGTTGCTGGAATTGCGATTGGTTTTTTACGTAAGATTGTTTACGATTGTGTTTTGTTGTTAAGTAAGCGGGATACCTATATTTTTCGTGGATTTTGTAGCTAGGCTCGAATGGGTAGGGACGCAATCTGGTAGACTTGGTGAAATACGTACTTATAAGAAAATAACAATAGTTGGAATTGCAGAATTGTTATTTCGATACTAAACATTAATAACAATGTTGTTTGGAACGTTACGTTCGAAAAATATTGCATTCTGCGAAATAACAACGAGATAAAAACGCTATTGTGTTTAGATAGAACGTTGCCTTACAATAAAATCTAAGAAAATGTTTTCACAAACAACCCACAAGTCATCCCCATACTTAACCCTGCGTTCATTGTGCCAAGATACCTGTGCTTCGCCTTCGCTCAGCTATGATGCGCTGAGCGGGCCAGTGGGACCCACTTGCATTGCTATTGGTTACCCACGAAGACGCGAATGCACGGGTCGTTATACAAAGTAGTAAATTGCTGTTTTAAGAACAGCTTCATCATCTTGTGTACTTATAGTTTTTGAACTGTTAGCCATGCCATGGTGATGACAAGTTACTACTACCTACAGAATACGAAGCAGCAATTTGCAGAGCTCTTGTAATATCATCTTCTCAACACAATAACTTTTAAAGATTGTAATGAAGGCTTCCATAATTTGAAACAGTGCTGTGACCAGGCTAGTCAACTGAGTATATTTAGTGAATATCGATCGGTCGAATCCAGTACACAAATAATAATAAAACAAACAATAGGTATATGTACGTACTAATACATACTTATGTTACTTGGAAATGGTTTAATTAGATATTTCTAAGGTAACTTGAAACACTGAAGACACGTTTGAAATACAATGAGTAAAATGAAACTTTAGTTGTAATGAAAACGTGGGTTGTTGTGTCCGGATAAATAAATACCGCGATTCATTTTAACTAAGGTTTCTGTATTGTGGACAAATATCTTGCCTTGCGTGGACTGTCCTGATTGTTTCTTCTTCTACTTCTCTCTGAAAAGTAATAGTATTGTTGATTGAGTAACATTCATACAGAATGTCTTTCCTCACGAGGTTTTCTATGGGCGGTCCATTTCATTAAGGCGTTCGTAGCATTTGTTGCTCTTGATTGGTTCCCACCTTTGCAATTGTACGAAAAGTATTTCGTCTTCCTCATTGTCAAAACGACAACTGAAGTGGATACTTTTCTATTTGTACATCGTCACAATTATTCCATCAATGGTTCTGATGGACAAATCCACTATATACGTCGAAATTAAAGGACTGATGAGATCTATCCTCATCCTTAAAAATATATTGTTGTAAGGCGTATCACGTTTAAACTTCATAGTAAAATGATTAATAGATCCTAAAGCTCACACTTTACAAAGCCGGCCTTGATCCAATCCAGAAATGATACTTCATCTCAGTTCTTATGACACCCCCGGGACTAATCTATTCGCAGAAGCCTGTCCAGCTTTTAAAATGAACCGCTGGACGTACGAGGCGTCCTCCAGCCCACTAATTGTTACTGCGAGGCCCGCGGGAGCTCAAGTTTTAATTAATATCGTATCCCTTTCATACGCGTCCGTTGGTCCACGCTTTCGGCACTTGTGAAGCCATTATAATCCAGAAAGGATTAATTTGAAGCTGTGATTGTTCGTGTCTTTGTATGGTTTGTATTGTATGCTTTATATCTGGTAATTGGATATTGATTTCGTTAATTAACTTTAGTATATCACTGTCTAACCTTATACGGGGACACCCGTATAAGGTTAGACAGTGATAAGGAAGCTATGATTACAAGAGTGTTTATACAAAGGTCTTTAACAAAAAGACACCTACAGTCAAGTATGCTTTTAGGGATAAAACTGGAGCTATCCGTGTAGTAATTTTCCTATGTTTACATTGTACAAAGCTAGGAAAGAAGCCATTATGATGGCCACACAAAACACAACCTCGAAATCTACTATAATTATAAATAATAAAATATAAAGTTCATACCTGCTGTCGGTTGTGTAGTACTGTCGATATGAAAATAAGAGGAACTGTCCAGAATTACAACTAGTAACATTAGGCTTATCTAGAATTACAACTAGTAACATTAGGTTTATCTAGAATTACAACTAGTAACATTATTTCTTTACAGCAGACTAAACTAAAGAATAAAGACGTTTAAAACCTGTTAAAAAGAAGAAAAAAAGAACGGCCCTAATTAAGTAATCTAGACTCATAAATAATACCTATTATCTATAAAATATTTTATACCCTTTAAAAAGATACGGAGACCCGTTTTTTCATTATCTCGTCTGCTATAAATACTAATATAATAATTATATTCCTACAATACCTTTGTAATTTATTATTGCTGGCTGAACGATAATAAATTATCTAGTCTCCCAGATAATTTATAAAACGTCGTCTTATTACGAAAATTGTGATTTAACTGTTTGAAGGAACTCTTTAGAATTAGGTAAGGTATGTATAATTTTTGAGTCTTGAATTTAGAAGCCGGTTTTTTTACAACGATCGTTTTAAAGAACCATTTCACATACTTTTTTTTTTTTTGTCTTAGCGTTCGTGTACATGATGCCGCCACTCCACCGCCGCCGCAGTCCTCGCCACCTCGCTGATCACCAGTATTTGATTTCCATTACCGGCTGCTTACGAACGTATACGTGCTTACTAAATTTAACTTATTAGTAAACTATCATGGATTTTTTTTTATTTTGCCATTATCTATACATATAGCAAGCTAACACTAACTTCTTTTTTTTTCGTTAAACTGGGCATGTCAATGCGACAAGTGTGATCTTCGTGGGTAGCAATTTGTTACTAACAACCATATATTGGTACGATGAAATCAAGCAACGACGGGGTGGTGACGATGCGGGCGCATCGCGAATACACAGCACAGAGGTGCGGCGTCGCGGCGGTGTGGTGGCGGCATCGTGTACACGAGCGCTTAGGGCCTTAGAACATCTCCGCCGCGAAACCGAGAAATAGCAAAACTGCATGATGTTTCGCTGATGTTCCGCTACTCGAGTAGCAGAACATCATGCGAGTCAGTTGAATTCAACCACTGCGGTTTCGTTGCTATGGTTTCGCGGTGGAGGTGTGCTAGCGGCCTTAATCAAGTCACTAAGAAAATCTGTTGGGTAACTCTTTTTCCTTGACAAATGAGCATACTACATCGGATCGTACTTCCTCGAGGGATAAAACAAGGAATAAAACGTGAGCAAAGTCATTTAAATCCAGATAAGTTTTCCTTGTTTCTCGTTAATCCCTTGATGATACTTGTAAAAACCTGTAAGATTATTCTTTTTTTTTTATAAAGAAGATCAGTTAAATAAAGAACCCCACATGCATAGATACGCGTAAAATACGTAAACCTGCCATAGCCGAGGGGCAGTAGGGTAATTACAAAAGTATTACCTTGAAAAATAGTTACCTATCAATCGCAAATAGGCATACTACAAATTAGCGGATTATATCCAAGATAAGAATACTTGGAAGCATGCTGGTCCTGCTCCACAGGATAATCCAAAGTCGAGACAAAATATAATTGGTTGTTAATTTAATTGTAGGTATAATTTATTATTTTTATTACATTTATTTTACACAAGCTGACCCGACCAAAGTTGTCCTGTCTAAACTTCAATAATTCATACAAAATTCCCACAGAAAATTCACTTTCAGTTTTCCCAATTTCCCGGCAACTTTTCAAACATTTTCTTTTATACAAACCTTATCCTGACAATTACAAACACAACAAAAAAATAATTCGCCAAATAGGTGCAACCGTTCTTAAGTGATGCGCGTACATACATTCGGCGATTGATTTTTATAGATTCTGTGATTAACTCACACACTGACTTATTACTCGTACTAAGTAGTTTTAACAAGTCTTGTTACAATTTTAAGAAAATCGTATACCTTTTTACAATGTTTGTAAATATGGGAGCACCACATATCTATCACATAATAAATTTATCTGACATTGCTTAATTTTTATGGTTCCGTACCTCAAAAGGAAAAACGGAACCCTTCTTGGATCACACGTATGTCTGTCTATCAGTCCATCTGTCACAGCCAATTTGCTCCGAATCTAATAGACCGATTAAGTTGAAATTTGGTACACGTATGAATTTCTGTGACCCAAACACGAACGTGTAATGTAAATAAATGAATTTTGAAAATGGGAGTCAATTTTGCAAACTGTATCGTGTGCCCTATTAGTCTCAAATTTATAATTTTAAAATATATTTTTATTAAGTTATTTAAGAAAATAGACAAAAACTTACCATTCTCCCCCTTATCTCCGAAACTACTCAGCCTAAAATTTTTAAAAAATTACATAGAATAATTCTATACCTATAGATTACAGGAAAAAAATCTAAGAAGTCGATGGTCTTAAAATAACATGGTACATCTCTCAATATTGTGCGTACAAACTTACATTTGTAGATGGAATGTATGGGAGAACATGATTTTCAACTACAATGTTAAGTTTGTTCTTTGGATAAATTCTTTCCAGCTACTAAACCCTTCATTGTGCGTGGTCCGACACGCACTTGGCCGGTTTTTTAATTCTTTTTACCTATTGTGATATAGCACTTTTATTCTAGGTGCATCGTCTTCACATCTGACTTAGCTTTACACATGCCGTCAGAGAATTAATATCTCTCAGGCATTTTTTTTTTCTCCTCACGATGTTTTCCTTCACCCTTTTGTTTATATAATGATGAAATAAAATATTGTAAGGGCTGTGTTCACCAAAACTCAAACTGCCGGTTAGGTATTTAAACAATTAGTTTATGTCAAATTTCCTTCCAAATTTGACAAAACCAGCTGTTTAAATACATAACCGGTGGTTTGATAGTTGGTAAACACAGGCCTAAAACAGTTAAGAGTAACGGTGGAGTTTTTTGCCCAATCTTCTTCATACGAATTTACTTTTTGGAAGGGACGACTAGAATCAATATTATTAAGTTTTTTTTTTTTTTGTAAATTTAGACGTTTAAAGGTGCTTTTTAAGTGCCTATTTGAAATAAATTATTTGACTTTGACTTTTCCGTAATAGACACAGGAAAACAGTACTGTCGTCAACACAAAAGAAAAACGCAGTGCCTCAAGAAAAATTCGTCATTACCATCTACGATACGTTTTCAAAAAGTACCCGGGCCACCGAGCCCTGTTCGGATGAAAATACAGAAAAAAAATTTTCCCAGATAAGAGACCTAGCTCAACCCGAATATAATAACAAAATTGGTAAACTATTGTCAGTGTAGGAAAAATATGCGGCAAAGATTTAGTTTCATTTCTACGCAAAAAAGGCTAATATTCGGGGGTGGTGCCACTATTGCTAAAGAGGTTAAATACTTACACAATTTTGAAGCTTTTTAGACCAATGAAAATTAAAAGTTATAAAAAGTATTGAATAGGTATTTTTATTCTAAAATTTAAAAAAAAAATAAACACTAAACTAACTTTTTTCAACTTCACGATTAATAAAAAGTATGGATAGAGGCGGTGGCGGCGAAATTACAAACCAAATCTTTTTGCGTCAAAACACGGAGAAAACGAATTTTCCCAGATATGAGACCTAGCTAGATAGATTTTGCCCCGTAAACCATAGGGGCACTGCAACTTCCATCAATTCAATCTCTAAAGCCGTTTTCAAGAACGTGATTACAAGTTTATATATATATATACAAATATTGGTGATTTAATAGCAAAGGATAACCCGGAAAATGGGCATCAAAATATTATACACCAAAAGCGTTCCTCATTTGTACAAATCACAATCGTACGCTCTACAAGCTGTTACCCTTTCGGATAAAAACAAGCTCGCGTCGCCGTCATTACCGAAACAAACAAAAGCTTGGCGTCACAAAGTGTGCAGTTTCCTACAGGGCGAGTCATTAGCCTTGAGGTTGTGTGGGGATTGAAGGAACAAGGGAGGTATGATGGTAGACAAGTTGTGTAAAAATTGCATCAAAATTCTTTATGTTGCGTACATACGCAGTATCTAATATCTGGAATCCTCAATACTTAGTTTACGAGTACTGCAAATACAATATTTACAATCCAAATTCGTTAAATATATTAACTATCGCACTGGTTTCAAATCCAAGGATTATCTACAAGCATCAGACATCTCAATATTTGGACAACACAACACCCATACTACACACTTTCATACGCTTAGATGGTGCTAGAATGTCATCGTGTTTGTTTCTGATGCCTATAATAATTGTGGCTACTAAATTGTAAATCCGTAATTAGCTGTAAGATTAGTTTATTTATTTTAAGTAAAATTGTTAAAGAGCTGTGGATTTTGTGAATAAATTAATAAATAAGTAATAACATTATGTTGAATCTTATATCTCGATGATTGCTAAACAAATCCAGCTAACCACCTTGAATGCTGTTGTAATCTTTTTCTTTAATGGCAAGTATTGTTTGAGAACTAAATCATCAAATGAGGAGCGTCTGTTCAAAAGGTCGTATTTCACTTTTCAACTTTTATTTTTTTTATTTTTTTTTTGAACTCATAGCAGAAAACTCCATCGAATGAGCGTAAAAACTTGTTCAAAAGGAGCGTATTTCCCATATAATAAAATCCAAAAAACTTGGATTCCAATCAAAACGGATGTATTTCTGCATTAAAATGTTCCCTTGGATTGTTTTAAACAAAACAGGCATATTTCTTCTACAAATAGCATCTTTTATTTATTTTTCTGTTCAAAAGGTCATATTTTTTTCCATACATAACAACTTTAATAAAAATCGTTTCGTTCGAGTAAATAACGGTATCGAGTCAAAAGATGACGGCTGTACGTTGAATATCATTATCAATAGCAACCCTATAAAAAAAAAAAAAAAAAATATGACTGCATCTCTCTAACGACGTCGACAGATGACACTGACAGATGTTATTCTTGACGTTCTGTCTTTCGATGCGAGTAGATGAAATTAGTGAAATTTTGAACTTAGTTATTATAAAGTAAAAATCATATTGAAAATGGATGAGCAAGGTTTAGTCGAGACCTTGAATGCTGGTTCAAGGAAAAAAAAGCGTAAAGTCAAATCAAAAGGGCATATTTCTAGAAGTGACAAATCAAAAGGTCGTGTTTCTGATTTTTCCGATCAATAAGTCTTATTTCTGAACTAAAATTAAATAAAAAAAAAGTTATGGTGTATTTTTTTTATTTTTAAAAATGCATGTAATATTGTAGTCTTAATCTTCACAATGATCTAAATTTAATTTAATTTTAGAATTTTTATAATAGGAATTAGATGTTTTTTTCTGTTTTTGTAAAGTTTGTTTATCATAGAAATACGACCTTTTGAACAGATGCTCCTCAAATGGCCTTTGTTTTTGCCTACGCAAACCGCGTAGCCAGCGTAGCACTGCTACGCCGTAGCAGCTACGAATACACTTATTCATATAAAAACGTATTTTGGGCATACCAAAGCGCGAATGTTTTTGGGAATATTTTCTACACACCGCGCCATATCCGCCTTCCACTTATCACCCCCACTTAAGTGCATGCGTGAACGTGACCTAGAGGGATTGATCTCGTGACGCACTCTGATACAAGTGCCTTAGTTAGGAGAAGTGGACGCAGTGATACCAATCTGTCTGTATGATACTTGAACTTAGATAATTAACAATACATCGAATTAAAACACAATTTGGAAATATTTGGCGAAATCACCAAAATAAAAGCTTTCTGATAAGGTTTTTGAATGTTGAACGATATCAGTAGTCAAAGTCGTTACTTGAACCCCTAAAATAATAATAAATTCAAGAAGAATACTGTTAGAAAAATACTCAAATTCGAAAAATGAGTTTACAGATAAGGAAAGACCACTTTCTAGGATTCTAAACCAAATAAATAAACCTGTTTTCTACAACAAAAGTTTTTATCTACTGTAAACTACCGTTTCCTTCTGTTTTCCTACTTCAGTGATAAATATTAGGAGTGGTTGAAAAAATGTATCATTCGTCCGACTTAGGCCGAGATTAAGCTTAGGTCCAGCAGACTTTAGATTTTAGGTCGTCCACGTGATGTATTGTGGGCTTAGAGTAAAATGTGTTGAGGGTAGAAAGCAGTTTGTGCGATCAGAATGTGGGGATTTTGGATTACGATGTTAGCTGCTTGGTTTATGGTTAGATTGTTTGGATGTGATGACTTTGTTTAACTCTATTACTAGATGGGTTCGGATATTCTAACGAATGACGAACTTATTATAATCATGGCAGAAGTATTTGAAATAGCATTAAGACCGTTACACCAAGCGATAGTCCGCCGGCGACTCTGAGAATGTATTAAAAAAAACCGGCCAAGAGCGAGTCGGACTCGTGCACCGAGGGTTCCGTACCATCGAAAAAAAAGTGTGATATTTAGAGACGTAGTTTTATTTTTCTTGTAATCTGTACATAACCTTCTATCACATAGAGTAATTTCAGATTTTTCTCTATGCAAACTTCGGAGATAAGGAAGGGGGAACGGTATTTTTTTTTTTACATGTTTCATCAAAACTCGAAAACTATTCGGCCTAAAAAAAGAAAAAAGTTTGAGAATGTGCAAACAGCACACATTCATATGATACCCACATGCCCTAGACGCCCTACTTCGAACTTTTAAGGAACACTTACAGTCCCTCTTGCAAAAAAAAAATACATATTTTTATTTTTTTGTTATTTGAAAATAGTTGGGCAAACGTTATCAAAGTTGATAGCATTAGTAGCTCTTAAGTGGCAGACAGACGGACAGACAAGACAGACAGACTGAGTCGCACCATAAGGGTTCCTTTTTACCACTTTGGTACGGAACCCTAACAAAGGACAGTCAAACGGTGGCTGAAGTTCATATTTTCATTAATTTGTACTCGACGCTCATAGTTTACCGACTTTACGCTCAGGTGTGAACACTGCCTAGACAGACTGTTAACACAATCTTGTGATAGTCCTTTGTTTTGTTTCAAGAAAAAGGATACAATAACTTCCTTCGTTTGTATTGTTTTCATGAAATGCTTCAAAAAATTTACCGTAAGGAAATACTGTATGATTTTATCCTCATACTTGATCCAGTTCTTGAGTCAAGATACAAATTGATGGACAGGCCGACCCAACGAAATATGACCCAAGAGGCTATTCCACTCTGTACATACGCCCGGCCAACGCAAACAAAGGGTGTTGGCTTGTTTGTGCTATTTCGCCAGGCTATAGTTATCCCAGTACCGCGATGAGCCGGTTCCCAATCTCTTCATTGCTCTCTGTGCTACGGCAAGTTTTACTTTCAATGCTTTTGTGAGGCAAGTTAATATCTTGGTGTTGAAAGTTTTTAAAATCTTCATATCGACACCAGCAATTAACACTGCGCTAACTTGAAAAAATCGATTTTAAACCAGAGGCGTTTCAAAGAAAAAATGTGATAACTTTTTAAAGATAATTCATTGAAATGTTCACTGATGTCATTTCCAAACAAAAAAAAATGTTTTTTTAAATAATTTGCCGTTAAAAACGCAAATTGCCCAAAATTCAAGTTAGCGTAGTGTAAATTGCTGGTGTCGATATATGTAAGTGGGCACATCCTTTATTACTGGAGGCCTTTATTTAGGTATAAAGTTCTGCTTACGTTTTTAGTTTTGTATTTTTATTTCTGCTTGAGTATAGTTTTCGATTATTTTTTTTTTTTTTTGGTATATTGGCGTGTGCTAGCTTACTTATAGCAAATAATTTAATTTAATGTTTTGTGTTGCGTAATGTACCTAAATTATTATGCGCAGTGTTATATAGATTCAATTTTTTTTTTTAACTGAACAGACAGCTGTGCTGCTGGGGAGTTTGTTGCGCCACTTCTTCTCCCCAGCTAAAGCACTAGGAAGTGGTGAAGGGCGGGCGTTTTGGGGGACTGTCTTATGTAATTTTGACGTTCAAAAAGTGCTGATTCTCAGCCTAGTTAGAATAAATGACTTTTAATTTTGATTTTTTCTTTTTATTTGCATGCTTGAACTTTACTATCTTGCAATCAATTAGAACATCGTTAACCTCTGATATAATTGTCTAAAACTTTTCTGAAATTGAAGCGGCTATACAATATATTGGTCACCTAGTAAGACAAGCCGTACTAAGTGACTACTACTAAAGCTAATCCATTAAACTACGTAAATACAGTCGATGCGAACTAGAAACCAAAATAATTTCATTACAAAAAGCTAATTAGGTTTAGTAAAGTTAATCCAGACTTTCTTTCAACAAGTTAGATCATTGAGCACACAGATTGCTCATTACTTCGACTATAGTTCTCATAAAGGCATATTCAAACTTCATAATTAATTTATTTGCAAACCTGTTTATTGCCTTAAAGGCTTCGTGTTAACGACGTTATTCTAAATTGAAAAAGCGTCCCTTTATTAATTTAGCTTTCGGGTCAAGGTGAGTTTTCTTTTCAATGTAAATTAGAAAAGGTATTTTTTTCTGTAAAGTAGAAAAAGCATTTCTTCTTTAAAACCTTAGAGAAAACAAATCCTTAAAAAAAACATTATTTTTTAATGTTATGTTCATTTAAAAGTAATGGGTGCTGTTTGTTTCAAAACACTCTACGATTTTTAGGGTTCCGTACCAAAATGGTAAAAAAACCCTTATGGTACGACTCAGTCTGTCACAGCTGGATATCTCAAGAACTACGAAATTAACTTAAATTTTGGAATAATTTTAGACGACGTTTGCCCAACTATTTTGCAAATAAGAAAGAAATAAAATACAGATTTTTTTTTTGCAACAGGGACTGAAAATGTGATAGAAGTTGAAGATGTCTCTAAATAGCACAGTTTTTTTTTTTATTTAAGATGGTACGGAACCCTCGGTGCGCGAGTCCGACTCGCTCTTGACTGGTTTTTTTTATGTAGGTATTTTCTTAATTAAAAAGGTTCAAGCAAAATAAAGCATCAAAACGACTCCCACACAATTCCTTTTTTAATTTGTAGAAGAAAATAATAGCTACATATTTGCTAATTCTTCATTTTATCTCCTTCAGACATATTACAAAGAAGCACATTAAAAAAAATGTTTCCGTACACTTTTTCAAAATAAAGGACAACAGATATAACATCCTCCCTTACCTTAGAATTTCTCTTCACCCTACAATAGCATGATATGAGTGCTTGTGACGTCATCGTCGTGTTTGTTCAATGTCGTCGGTTTTTCACCTTAGGATCGTGTTTGCACCCCACGGGACCTTGTTTGCAAAGATGTGGGTTAGCAATCGCTTTGTCAACAGGACGCGTGACTGAACGAGAAGTTCTTCTCGTATTGAGCAGCTACATCTGCTAAAAGTAATCTTGTAAACAACTTTGTATACTGATGTTTTCAATTTGGTGTTTGGTTTTGGAAAAAGAATCTGTTTAAGGGGGAAGCTCTAGGTAGCCGGCGAAATTAAAATTTTCTTACGTTTTTTTCTTGCATTTTGCACGTCATTAATAGGTTGTATGTTGATTAAAGTATGATTCGCTACCGGAACATATATATATATATATATATATATATATATGTATTTACAAAATTATAACCATTAGAATCAGTAATACGACTTTTTAAGTTAGTATACAATCCTAAATGTCAAGATTTCATGAAATAGTCATCTATTTCATGAAATCTTGACATTTAGGATTAATTTTGTCTAAGTTCATATAATCCTAATGAATGATCATTAGGATTATATGAACTTAGGGAGTTGTGTCGATAATTTTAATGATTACCATTATATAAATACAAATTTGTTGCGGTCGCGAATATTATTGAGATTCACGTACAACCTGATATTGACCTGCAAATTCCAAAAAAACCTAACAAAAAGTTGAAGTTGGTGGGCTACCTGGAGTATTTGCTTTAATAGCCTGTACTACCTCAAATGGCTGCATGATCCTCCGTTGTGTCGAAAATACAGCAGCATTAATTTTGAAATAAATATATGCTAAAGTTCAGGATTAATGTTAAGTATGTTAAGTGTGACGAAAAAACGATTCCATAAAATTTTCTCGATAGAAAAAAAATCCAAATTTACCTCCAAACCGAGCAATAAACCGCTGGTATTCAAAAAATACTTCAAATTAGATCATGAGACTTTGCATACTAACTAAACTAACTATAAAGCAGGTCTTATGTTTTTTATTTTTATAAAATTATCATTATTTTCACCGTAAAAAGATATTACCTAAACTATCGGCATCTTGAAGTTTGTTCCCTGCCGCCCGACTCCCCCGCTCAGTCTCGTTTCAGCTTTCAAACGGGAGAGCTGTGTCGCGTGCGCTCAGAACGCTGTGGCGCGGGGAAGTGGGGGGCGAAATTAGAATTTGAGCTGAGGTTGTATAGGGTCTTAAAGGTAGAAACCTTGCGTTCAGTAATTAATAAAAGTTATTCCTAGAGTAGTTAGTTAAGTATTTTTTTTTTAATAGGTTTTAATAACCGGAAACACCTTGCTCTCTATATAATAAAAGTTTTTCTAGCTAGCTAATTATTACTACAGTTGGACCAACATAATTGTACACGCCACACTTCCAAAGCCAACAATTACCGTCACACACTATACTTAAAAACAAAATAACAATTTACCAAACCAAACTAGGGGCACTTTTATTTCACAATAATATTACGCCACCCGCCGCAGAGCGAGCGGGTCCCTCATTAATTTTATTTTGACGTTATCACAAGAAACAATAACCGCCGATTGGACCCCCGACGTGCTAAAATTAAATGACGGACGCTTACGCCCCCAGAGACAACAGCCCAGCTTAATTTGATTTTGGAAAATCACAAGTCAAATAGACATTTTAACGTTATTTGATAATCTATGTAGCAGTTTCGTTACTTATTGAGAGAAATGGTTTCGTGCATTCGTGTATAAGTTTAAATAAGTCACTTTCAATTGGCTCGCTCCCCATTACATGGGACTTTTCCTAGTACGACCGCACTTCTCCAATTATGTTTACAATAACAACTCTGTCTAGCCCTGCTCAAAATACAGGCGTTATATTATGTTACATTCTACTCTTTAGACTCTACTCTTCACGGTCACGGTAGAGAAGAGATCCAAGTACGTACCTAAGTACGTACTTGGATCTATTCTCTACCATGATGGTAGGCACATCTACAGACAAAGCTTACCTGCACTGAATCATAGTTCGACGATTCGTTCCAGACAGCGACCCACGCAGCAATTTTAATCGTTTACATCTGTTTATTCATATCTCTATATTAGCAACTTCTGTGACCGACTTGCTTCATATAAAAGAAGGTTACGTCACCGCAGCTTCGCACCAAATATTCGAAAATCCCGAGTAACACAGCCATTCAAGATGTTTCAAGTATATATTGATTACATGTGAAATGAAAGGAGTTCGCCCGAGATGACTTCCTTTTGATGACATTGTTCGGTCGATGCGTCACAAGATGCTCGTTACTCATCAATATTTGCATAACAATTGAAGGAGGGTAGGAATGGAGATTTGATATATTTAAGGCCAGGCTGGGGGCTTTTATGGTGAATTACTAAATTACAAGATTTACGTGTTTTCACAAGAAAATGTTCTTATAGGGATGTTGTAAATAGTTGTTAGTCTCTAGGCACCACGGATATCTATGACTGGCACGTAACCATTCGGTTAAGTTCTGCGTGAAATCAGATTCTATTAGTTAAGTTGTCAAAATATGTATGAACTTCATGTTACATTTACACTTTGACACATTCTCATAGGATTCTGCTTTAAGTCGCTAAATTGAGGGCAATTTATTTAGATTAGTAGTAGGTATTCGTCATTTTGAGAGCTCCGTGCCTGAAAAGAACAAAACGGAACCCTTATAGGAAGGATCTCTTCGTTGTCCGTTTGCCTGTCTGTTAGTTTGTCAAGACCATTTTTCACAGCAACGCGTGGAAATATCAAGTTGAAGTTAATATTAAATACGTAGGTCTGAAGACCCCTGCAGCTCTAAAAAAATCAACGTTCTAAGTGAACGAAATAAAAAAATACGGCCATTTATGTGACATATTTTGTTATTCGCAAATAAATCAAAACCTATAGGCTACTTACCGTTGACTAAGAATCATGAAATTTGGCAAGAAGGAAGGTCTCACAGCACAGGTTAAGGAAAAAGTCGGAGGAATGTTAATTCTTAGTTTTATTATATACATTTTTTTTCGATTACAATCTTAGGAATTGAACGTGACGTATATCGATGTATAGGAGAACATGTTTTTCAACTACAATGTTAAGTTTGTTATTGGGATAAATTCATGCCAACTACGGAACCCTTCATTGTGCGTGATCTGACATGAACTTAGCTAGTTTTTTATGTATGCTCTTCAATGATTAGCGTGATGTCAGAGACTACATTCTCATCAGTTATTGTATTTGTCGCTGTATTTTAAGAAGGGTTTTTGTCACTGACTGATTGAAAGACAACAGCCTCAGGCGCTGAAAAGTGAAACATGAAAGGAAGATGTATTACTGAAAGGGTGTAGACTGCCGCCGTAAGGAAAAAAAACGGAAATATTGAAATTGAGAAAAAATTTTTTTTGTCCTGTTTAAAATATAAGATACAAAGGCAGGTGCCTCTTTTAATAGTAAGAATTATTAGCTTTTCGTTAAGTTTACACCAAAAAATACTGGTAGATGCGTCTTTTTTTGCTGATTCCGAATATGTAAGTCAGATACGTCTTTTTTCCTTATGACGGCAATAGAGTGGTACTCAACTAATAAACACAATCAATCTCCCTAGCCTTGTCCCAACTATTTTGGGGTCGGCTTCCAGTCTAACCGGATGCAGCTGAATACCAGTATTTCACATGGAGCGACTGCCTATCTGACCTCCATATCCCAGTTACTTGGTAATACGATACCCCTTGGTAAGACTGGTTGTCAGACTTTCGAGCTTCTGATGACCCGTAACGACTGTCAAAGATCCTCGAATGACAACCGGGATCAACGGCTTAACGTGCTTTCCGAGGCACGGAGAAAGATGGTCACCCATCCACAGACCAACCCCGGCAAGCGTAGCTTAACCTGATGGATCGACCCGTGCGGCTGTTATTACTTAGCCACTTGGGTACTCAACTAATATTCTCCAAAATAAACCCTTATAATGAATGACCGTGTTTCCAAACGCAACAACGTCGCGACGCAACCTTAAAAAAAATGTGTTATTCTGAATGCTAAGTCATATGGCGCCTATTAACACCATTTTAGTTTTCTAAACACGATTCCGAAAAAAGTAAACTAAAATAGTAATAGCAAGCGTGACAAAGTCTCGTAAAGTCCTGAACGGGCAGCAGATTAGAATGCCTTACATTAACTAATGAAGCTTGATAACCCTTAACGAAGTACAGAGCACATTCGTTACCAGATTCTGATCTACACGAGAACTACACGAAGATCGGTTGATAATGAAAGTAGGGCTAAGTTATAGTGGAACTAGAAAGTGTGTCGATTTGATATCGGTCGGAAGTTTTAGACAAATTCATGGATATATTTAAGTTTCTTCACGCGTTTAAGTTTCTAAGGTAATAATAGATTTAAGGGTATATTACAGAACCTACTTACTTTATGAACATACAGATTGACTACGCGGGTGCTACGCCGTAGCACCGCTACGCCAGCTAACTATATTAGCTAAAAACCAATTTGCTACGCATCGACAGCGATAAAGAATCTCATTGATTTGTAATTCTATTGAATGAAATTAATGTAGATAAAGAAACACAATCTTTTTAAATTGAAGAGAAATCAATCAAGCGAATGTCTTTAAAGTAGCACAATAAAGTGTTTGCTGAACAAACGTGACAATAGCATCAACGATAAATAAATAGCGCTATATTTTAAGTTTATAACTCCATTAGTAGTTCGTCGCGCTGGTAAGGAAATTGGCGAGCTCTCCGCACACCTATAGACTGTGACTCTCAAAGTGGAGCGCCTGATTTTATAAATGTTAACTTATTTATTTCTTGAATGACATTGATTTCTCCATTTAAATTATCTCGGTTCCACAGCACTTGAGGTTCCATTTTGCTATACTTTTCAATGGTTCATGTCCATGTAGAATGAAAATGACAACAATAGTACATAACTACCGCGCCCTGAAAAAGGGACATTAATGGACGAACGCACCACGGCACACATACGTGAATCAATGCCTGTTGCAGGCAAGGCTTGTCTAATACTTTTCTCAAATAATGTGTGGGAATTCAAACTTAGTAAATTAAATTTATCGTTATTCATTCGTTTATTGTTATGTAACGATCATTTTTCACGAAAATTTAAATCGAATTTTAAATATAATCTTTGATAAGTTAGCTCCTTGGTTGCCACGTGTGAAAGTAAAAATTTCGTACATTTTTTAAATTACACGACAGATATGAGTTTACATAGTAATTTATTCGGCCGCTAAACACGACAGATATGGATTTTTATAATAACATTGCTGGCCGTCTGCTCGCATGTATTTGACCAGTACAGCATTTTCAATTAATCTTGAAGAAGTTTGTCGAAACAATGCTCGAATTTCCAAGCATGTTTGAGAAAAATCAATAATGTGCTTAGTCACTAAAACTTACTCTATTTCTTTCTACCAAGTACCCGAGTATTCCAGACCAAAATAATTGTTCCGAACAGGAATCGAACCGTGTCTAAAGTATAGTCAAGAAGACCATTTGTTCAGACAGGAAGTCTTATCTCCTGGTTACCGTAAATAAATATTTCCAAATGCCAAGTAAAAATCCATTTTTTTGGAGGTCACATGTAAAATGCTGGTACTTATATATATTACAGTTGCATTAGGTTAGACTGGACGCCAACCACGACATAGTTGGGAAAAGACGGCAGATGATTATAAAGTAAAAATCTACTTGAGTACAAAACTTTGACAGTCCCTGAGGTGTAAGTGAAGGCGCTGCTGCTATTAGGAAGCTAATGAGTATCGCTGGTGAGCTCAGGATTGTCACTCGTGTTCACTTGTGTTGCCTTTGCCAAGAAATTGTTTTTTTTTTTTATTTAATAAATATTGTCACGTAAGGTGGGAGGGCACAGCTCTCTAATAAGAAAACACGCTGAGTTTAATTCACCAGCTAGGTTTTTAATTAAACAAAAAAACAGTTCTTTAGTACTGCAATTTTCTTAGAAGTACAGTTTGTTTTTAGAACTTTCTTAAGAATATATTTTTTCTCAATAAAATTACATTGATGGGATTACTAGGTATTATTAATTGGCAGATCTTTTAAGTAATTGTTGAAAAGATCTGCCATAAAGTCTCAGGCCAAAAATAAAAGCGTAACAAAATGTATTTTTATGCTAACTGATCGTTCTACCAACAGACGACAGCCCTAGCATCTTCCTGATCAACACTAGGCCGTAATGCGATCAGAGTCTCACCAGCTCAGATGCACGGCTTGCTACTGCGCCTGACCTCCTTTGTGAGCACGTAAAACGTTTTTAAAATCATTTTGCACTTCTCTGATGCAAGTTTTTATGTGTTGAGACAGCGACGATTTTGTGACTGGAATGAAAAACTTTGTAATTTATTTTGATGTAGTTTTTCAATGAATTAGCAAGATTGATTACAGTTAAGATTAATTAAGTAAATAAATTAATAGTTAATACCTATGGACAATATCTAAAATGCAAAAAAGGAATTTGTATCACAAGTTAGGGTTTTGTGATGTAAATTATTAATTCCTTAAATTCAAGAAATGAAATGAAAGTAAACATTCTGAAGTAAACTTATTAAACTTTAAACGGTACTTTCCACTTAAAGTTTAATGATAATTGTTTATTAATACACAAACAAGCTACCGAAATAGATTTAACCATTCCTCTGCTTCGCTTGCTTCACAACTTTACACCTGAAAATAAATATTTGGCCTATGTGTAAAATAATTGGAGCCTGCTAGAACTTTTTTATCTCTTTACCTCCAGCGTTCCGGAAATATGTCCACACTCTCCATCGATACCACGCGTTTCCTTTTTAATACAATAATTCAATAACCTATGCGTCCCAACAAAAGCTGTCAATATAAGCATTCTTCGCAAAGAGAATATAGATGTTGGATCCCAAGGTGACGCGGAAAGGGTATCTGCGTATATGAAGGGCTTACAAAGGGCAAATAAACAAATATTTACGTCAAAGCCCTAAAATATCCCTAAATTCAATTCCAGTTTTGATAAGTGATCCCTTAGTCCCCGTGGGTGAACAGCATCCTCAATTTGAATAATCAATGGCGCTTTCTATACGGGACATTGAGTGCTTGTATGGGTCTTATAGCTCACAATTCAGTCCCAAAATAGCGCCTGAACGCAAAATATCTTTATAAATTTTCTGTCATTGACAATCATAAGACAAAATAGAATATTACTCCCTGTGACCAAACTGCGTGAGAGCAAAGATTGGGTTATGTTTTTCACGCGTATCTACTATGGATGGATACTTTATGGAAATTTAAGGAGATTAATATAATGACTTTGCCTTCTCAGTACATTTATGAAAATCTTTTATGTGCCCATAAAAACATTAAACTGTTTAAAAAATACAGTGATATCCACAATATAAATACTAGGAACAAACACAAATTTGTTGTACCTCCAACAAGGCTCAAGAAAATAGGTGGGTCATTCAGGTGTCAATGTATACGCTTTTATAATAAACTTCCAAGCCACATTCAAGATCTGAGCCTTAATAAATTCAAATCATTCATTAAACGCAAGTTGTGTCAGAAAGCTTTTTATACCGTTAAAGATTATATTGAGGACAAAAAGGCTTGGGATTGAACTGCTCCAAATTTTATATTATTTTTATTTTTGCATACTGAATGTTGACATGAATATTTACTTTGTAAGTATTATATTATTTTACAATAAATATTGTGAATGTGAAGACTATGTAGGTCATTGCTTTTTTTGTTTGTTTTATTTTTTCTCTCAGTTATTTTTAATCATGGTCTGGCAGTTTGAGTAATATATGCGGCCTACTCCAATGTCCTTTCTTTGGTATTGTTCGTCGAATCGTTGAGACAAATGCGTGCACTGACTGGACAGGTCCTCTCAATCTGTGTGGTTCTTTCCTCAAAAGACCATTTCAGACACCAATCTACATGGCCTTCACATGAAGTGACCAATATTATGTCTGGACTTTATAAGAGACTGTGACCTCTGAGTTTGTTTCGGCCTTTCTTCTCAGAGTAGTCAGATAGGAAACGCCGACCTCATCCAGTATAAAAAAAAAAAAAATATTGACTTGTAAAAGTGTTTGTGCAAACCTACTTACAGAAATAAAAATCATTTATCATTTACCCTCGAAGCATCCATGGCCGTCACGTCTAGGTCCCGCGATCGTTATATGCTAGGTTTTCTAATCTAATCTAACTAGCCACACTGTCCTACCATACAGCAAAGGCCACCCTCTCCCTTTCCCACACAATTCTGTCTTTGTATTCTGCCTTGGCGAATTTTAGACATCAATAAATAATGTCCTTCTTTTCAAGCAGTCTGATGCAGTTGCTGCTATAAAATCTGAGATTGAACTAAAATAACTGCTACCGACTGCTTCAGACTGCATGAAACGTTACCTTGGTTTGTTACAGTCGGGTTTTTATTTCAATTGGTACTTATCTTGAAAACTATTTTCGTCTTTTTTCCTTTTAGTCGAGTAAAATCAATAAGTTTAATAGCTAGGTACTTGTTTATTAATTAGATATGTGTATATTGTATTAATGAGCTTAAGTAACTACTGTACCTGACCCGTCGCCATTACCAGCGCACACGTCATTACACATGCTAAGCCAATTAGTCGCTGGATTTCTAATCACGAGTTCATTAGCTTGCGTTTCATTGGATTTCTGTGCACAACACAGTGGTTAATAGAATATGACGTATACTAAGTAGTGCTTACGTGATTGGATAGATGGCGGTTTGATCAAATTTATTACTTAGAGTGCTAAGGTTGGATTGGGATCAGTCACGAAATAGAAAAAAAACAAGTGGAAGTGCCCACGCAGCTATCCAGCGTGTCACAATTATGCGGAAAAAATGTAAAATAATAACAACTTTCGTCCGTTGTAATAAGTCTTAATTTTGTATGAACAACAAATAAGCTTTTCGTGAAAGTTGAATTCGTTGTGCATACAAAATTAAGACTTATTACAACGGACGAAGGTTGTTATTTTTTTTACATATTTTTCCGCATAATTGTGACACGCGCCGGATAGATGCGTGGGCACCTCCACTTGTTATTTCTATTCCGTGGGATCAGTGATATAATATATATTTAGACTCATTGGCATACTATACAATTAAACTCGATGCCTGTTGAAATTATAAATCACACAAGATATTATTATTATTAGTATACGAATGACAATAATATCTTATTGAATACGATTTTTCTCACAACTTTTGTAAGGGTAAAATTTCCGTTGCTGTGGTGTGGTTTTAGTTGATGCTTGTCAAGACAGAGCCTTATTCTACACCACAAAAAAGAACAAACCTGCCTACCTATCACCATCAAACGAGCCATACATTAGGAACTCCAAAACACTAAACTACGCGCGTTAAACCTTCAGCCATAAATTCCTCTAATACCTACACATTCCACATTCGGTCTACACAATATGTATTTTTTGCTTTTTGTCCAGGAAACATAACAAACTAGTGCGTGGCACGCGAGATTGTGTTCAGCGCTCGCATAATAATATAATGACATTAATCACCAAAGTGATGTATCAAATGGTTATTACTGAGGTGAAGGAAATAGTAAGATACGTAGTAGGATTGAGCTGTAGTCTGTTTTATGAGTTGTGATGGTTTGATTCATGTAGTTTATGTTAATCTGGTATTATAAAAATTATTCACAACTTCAAATATTTCAAATCCATACTTAATACTTAGTAAAAATGCGAAAGTTACTCTGTCTGTCTGTCTGTTACCTTTTCACGCCCAAACCACTGCACCCATCGTTTTGAAATTAGTCATATAGGTGGCTTGAGACTTGGAGAAGAACATAAGCATTCATTCTAGATATTTCTATTAAAAATAATTAAATACAGCACAGCAACGTAAGTAATAAATTGATGCTTGTGTGTTTTACATATGACTTATTCATCATCTTCATCTGCCTAGCCTTTTCCCAACTATGTTGGGGTCGGCTTCCAGTCTAACCGGATGCAGCTGAATACCAGTATTTTACATGGAGCGACTGCCTATCTGACCTCCACAACCCAGTTATTGGGTAATACGATACCCCTTGGTAAG
Organism: Dicycla oo; assembly: GCA_948252095.1. Classification (NCBI taxonomy): domain Eukaryota; kingdom Metazoa; phylum Arthropoda; class Insecta; order Lepidoptera; family Noctuidae; genus Dicycla; species Dicycla oo. The sequence goes on along the minus strand of OX411715.1, from coordinate 33,312,266 downwards.
ACTGGTTGTCAGACTTTCGGGCTTCTGACGACCCGTAACGACTGTCAAAGATCCACGAATGACAGCAGGGACCAACGGCTTAACGTGCTTTCCGAGGCACGGAGGAGTCTCGGTATGTAAAGATGGTCACTCATCTACGGACCAACCCCGGCAAGCGTAGCTTAACCTGATGGATCGACCCGTGCGGCTGTTATTACTTAGCCACGAGCTCCTTACATATGACTTATTATGAGTTGAAATTTTCTTAGCCTGATTTCTTATGAGAATATTAATGAATACGAGTGTGCCTAAATTGACAAGTTTTGTGTTCTTGCACTGATGATCAGAAAGAAATAAAGCCTTATCGACTGCACTAAAATGATGTCAGATTAAAGTTTTATCATAATAAAGAGATAGAATGTTGACCTCCAAGAACATCGTAAAAATGTTTTTAATATATTATTAATATAATATAACTAATGTTTTTAATATAAATCATTCTCAATCTGCTAGATTTCTTTCTATATTAAGACGAGAGCGAAGCTAAGAAAACTAATTTTGAAGCCGCAGGGAGCTATAAAGTGCTGGATGTTTAATATTAGCAAAGTTTATAAGTACTTATATTAGCAGCTGGTATCATTTGGATATCTACCCATTGTGCTAAAGGAGTTATTTGATGTTCTTTTTCTTTCTTTCCAGTTTTTTTGCAGCATTTCTCAAACATTTATAAAGGAGAAACATTGTTTTTTTTTATTGGTCCGTTTATATGTTTGTAAAAAGTACATATAAAAATATCTAATTAAATCCGCGGTTCGAGGCCCTATTAATGAATAAGAATAATAATTATTTATTGCGTAATTGTGTACAATTAGATCTTATAATATAGCATAACAGTTGTAGGATCAACAGTCTGCCCATGTCGGATATGCGATACTTAACAAAAAAACGCAAATCAAAAGTGTTAGTTACATACCTACTTATATCATTATTTTGCTGAAAATCTCATGCAAATTATAATGAAAATTATTGTACCAGGTGCTTTAAATATCAACAGCATGGACATGCTACGAAGACTTGTGGGGAGGCTGCCTATACTTGTGGACATTGTGGAGAACAAGGTCACCAGACGAATGAGTGCACTGAACTTGCTGAACCGTCAGATTGTGCAACATGCTTGCGATTTAAAAAAAACCGAGCAACCACAAACCAGGCGATCGAGAATGCCCTACAAATAAAATAGCTAATACTAGATCATCAATTCTATAGATTATAATATAGCATAGAGCGCTGACATTTATTTCTAAGCCCTTTCTAATTTATGTTTAATAGTCAATTCTTTAGTATAAATTCTTTAGTTACTTGTTATTATCCTAATTCTAATTCCTAATCCTAATAATATTATAAATGCGAAAGTAAGTTTGTTTGTTACCTTTTCACGCCTAAACCACTAAACCGATCAACCTGAAATTTTGCATATACGATGTCAGGTGTACAGAAACGGACATAGAGTACCTTTCATTCCAAAAAAAGTGCTGTTCCCGAGGAAAACAACAATAATAATTTTGTTTTCCTTTCAAATCATGATTAAATTATTACACTTTCACGCTAAAACTGCTGAACGGATTTTAATAAAATTTGGCACATGGGTAGACTATGATCTGGATCCCGGTAGTACGTTCCATGCATGAACATGTCTGTTTGTCCTGAGTCTGGGTGTAATTATCTATATAAGTATGTATTTACAAAAAAAAAAGTAGTGTATCAGTTATCTGGTTTTTATAGTACAAGCTCTGCTTAGTTTGGGATCAGATGGCCGTGTATGAACAATGTCTTAGGATATATTATTATTATTAATTTCAACAATCGTGCACGATAAACTGTATCATGACCACGTCCGCTCTGTCAAGAGCGAAGCAAAAAAGAATAAAAGGTATCTAATTTCTAGAAGTACTGATCTGATCCGTTTTGCGTGAATGTGACGCATATTTTCCCCAAACTTGTTCTTTAATTATTTTATTTTGTTATTTTATTTCTTTGCGCCATATTTATCGCAAATAAACGTATTTTCTTTCTTTCTATCTGATTCTCTTCTCTTCACTTAAGTATACAAATCTACACTATCGCTGTGTAAAAACGTAAACATTTTAAATCAACATCACTCTAGCTTCAATTAATCCCAATTGTGTCAATCTTTTTAGATATGTCTAAAGCTTTTAACTTCGTATCTCACAGTTTGCTTCTTCAAAAGCTTGAAAAATGTGGTAGAAGAGGGAATGCGCTAAATTGGATAGAAAGCTACCTCTCCTCTCGACATCAATGTGTCGAAATGCCAAACTTAACAAGACAATATAAAACTACACAAAGATCCCAGTATATTATGAACGGTTACGGGGTACCAAAGGGTAGCATCCTGGGGCCTTTGCTATTCTTACTCTATATTAACGACCTTCCAGAGGCCACCACTTATAAACCTGTTCTATACGCAGATGATGAGGAGCTCATGGCTTAGTAATAACAGCCGCACGGGTCGATCCATCAGGTTAAGCTATGCTTGCCGCGGTTGGTCTTTGGATGGCTGACCATCTTTTCATATCGAGACTCCTCCATGCCTCGGAAAGCACGTTAAGCCGTTGGTCCTGGCTGTCATTTGTGGATCTATGACAGTCGTTACGGGTCGTCAGAAGCCCGAAAGTCTGACAACCAGTCTTACCAAGGGGTATCGTATTACCCAGTACCTGGGTTGTGGAGGTCAGATAGGCAGTCGCTCCATGTAAAATACTGGTATTCAGCTGCATCCGGTTAGACTGGAAGCCGACCCCAACATAGTTGAGAAAAGGCTAGGCAGATTGACTCTACTTGTTCACTGCAATAATAAGAATACCTATGAAGATGACGTAAGTAATACCTTGACTAGTATAATGAAATGACTAGATAATAATAATTTAAATGTGAATATTAATAAAACCAAACTTTTTCCAATTTCAGACTTATAATCTAAGCCAGTAGCTGTAAATATAACCCAAAATGATAAAACTGTCGAAAAAGTAGACTCAACGACATTCCTAGGTATAATTATAGACAAACACTGTAATTGGAAGCAACACATAGATAAAATATGCTCCAAGCTAGACAGTTACGTATCCGTGTTCAATAGACTTCGACAAGTCACCACACTCAACGCTACTCTTTGTATCATGGATATGTTTCCTCAGTTTTGCGTTATAGAATAGTCATATGGGGCAACTCAGTTGATGTGATTAGAGCATTCAGGGCACAAAAAAAGTGTGTGAGGACAATTGATGAAGCAGAGTACTTAGACAGTTGTGTACCGTTATTAAAAAAACACCGTATTTAACCACTACCTAGTCTGTACATCTATGAAAATTGTTTATTTGTATACAAACACCCAACTCTCTTCAAAAAAAAAAAAAATACAACTGTCATTAATATAATTAGTAGATTTCCTGATAAATTACATTTCCCATACCAACGCACCAAAATGTATAGTATACATTCATACTGTATGGCTATTCGAATTTATAATAAATTACCAAATGGCTTAAAATGCCTTTATTTAAGCAGGTTTAAGAGCTAGCTCTTTTATTTATTACTGAGTAAATGCTATTACTCAACAAACGAGTTCCTGACTGACAAAGAATGACAAAATATTGTTTTTTAGCTGTAAGAAAATATTTGTACACCAGCAATGGTAGAATGTATGAGACCATGACAATCGCAACCCCTTATTGTACTATATTCTTACAAATAAACTGTTCTTACTTTCAATATTATAACAACAAATACTCTATGTAAAAAGTACTCTGTGGCAAATACGACTGATTGACAGTTGTTTACGCCTGAACATTCGAATTGCATCACATAATTGTCTATAGTTAAACGAAAAGGATCCAACCCACATTACACCTAATGTGTGTTGGTTCCTTTTCGTTTAACTATGGACAATTATATATTTACATCATAAAGGTAATCGTTCGTGTGAGAAATTGACAAGGGTTCATTCTGTAGCGCGAAACGTCAAGCCAACATTATTCAATATTATAGCAGTGATACCAGGGGCTATAAGGCTCCTTTCCCACCGCCGACGAGGAAGCGACCAGCTATCGACTATTTTCTCGCTCAAGAATCGTTCTACCGAGTTCTCGCGGTCAAGCGATCAACTATTAATATAATTGTATCTCTTTTACTGATACGGGACCTATAGCTAGTGTACGTTTCTTAAGTGAGAAAATAGTCGGTAGCTAGTCGCTTCCTCGTTGGAGGTGGGACAGGTGCCACAGGATGGTCAATTTAAGCCAATAAGTGAAGTCACATGCGATTTTGTGCCGTATGCACACCCTGTTAACTATCATATTGTCCTGCAAAATGATTACCAAAGTGCCCCAGAATCATCTGGTATCATTTGAAATCCTATCGTAATGAATGTCAAAGTTAACAAAGAAGTTTTTTATTCAATTTTTCTCTTGAAACTTCCTCCCTTTGATTTGCATTAATAAAGTACCTAAGTTTTGCCTCTAGAATTCAATTTTGAATTTTCGCGAATATTTTAATAATAAACTGAGACCGTTGAAACTTTTTAGGCCTTTTTTTTCCTCGAATTAGGTCTTCTTGGGAATATAATATTGTGCTCTATGTATATTATCATTATTAGAGTAGCGACTGACAAAACATCGAGATTTCTTTCATATTTATATAAGTTTATAAGCTCATATCTCTTGCGAAATAAATTCTCTAATTGATGGTAAAAACCGCATCAAAATTAATTCTAAAGTTTAGAAGAAGAATGCGTTCACACAGACAGACACACAAGCAGACACACAGGCAGACACACAACAGATACACAGGCAGACACACAAGCAGACACAGAGGCAGACACACAAGCAAATACACAGGCAGACACACAAGCAGATACACAGGCAGACACACAAGCAGATACACAGGCAGACACACAAGCAGACACAGAGGCAGACACACAAACAGATACACAGGCAGACACACAAGCAGATACACAGGCAGACACACAAGCAGATACACGTAGACACACAAGAAGACACACAAGCAGATACACAGGCAAACACACAAGCAGATACACAGGCAGATACCCAAGCAGATAACAGGCAGACACACAAGCAGATACACAGGCAGACACACAGGCAGATACACAGGCAAACACATTAGCAGATACACAGGCAGACACATGGGCAGACACGAAAAGCGACTTTAATTTGTAATAATGTACAGATTATGTTTTTAACTGTTTGTTTTTGTACTGAAATGAAAATTGACCAATTTACGCCAAAACTCGTACTTAGTTGTTTTGTATTAAGAAGGTACCGAGCGCGCAGTGGCGCCCTCCTCGTTTGTTTGGTTATTTCTTTTATTTACCTGTAATCCTTATAACGGAAAATAGTAGCCACTATTGAAGTTAATAAAACTTAATAAAATTCAAGTGTCACAATGCTACAAGATCTTGTGGCACTTGAATGACGTTGACAGGGGGCGCTACTGGTAAACAGTTGTACAATATTGTTTTGTTTTTGTTGTAAAAACAAGATGGCAGCGTTAGTTCAGATTTTAGCCGCACGACATATTAACCCTGTAGCGCTATATCTACTTACTTTCGACGTGTGGAAGACTACAATGTTCAAAACTTTAATGGCTTTTCGCCATCTAGTTTCCAACTATTTGCAATTCATTATTTTTCAGCATAATTCAACACCACTTGGCCATTACATCGATACTATCCACTGGACATCAAAATTTAAGGTTTCTTACAGTTTTCCACCATATTTCTTCCACTTTACCCCGCCGAACCACTCACGCAATAATCCCCTTTATTGCTTTCAATATAAGGGTTAGTAATGTATGTAAGTAAGTTAGCAGGTATTGACCCGTCATAAATCGGTGCAGATGGGCCATATGTTCGGTGATAACCTTTGTAACTCTTCACAGGACGGATGAGACGGTGCAATCCGATCGACCTCAAATATTGTTTCTTAGTTTATGTGTATCTCTGATGTGGGTTGAGAAAGTTTCGTGTTATTTAAGAATAGATAAGGTTAGCCAGCCCTTTCAAAGAAACTATAGATAGAAGTTGTGCAGAAATTAAGTCTAGAATCTTAAGGAATAGTAAAGATCGTAGCAGGGGAGTGTTAAGAAGATATCATCGTGTTTTATCGTAGGAGTGTGCTGTGGGCACGCCACAATTGCGGCGATAAGTCCCCTCTTTGAGGAGTGGTTAGAGAGGCGCCACGGCGTCCTCACCTTCCGCCTGACGCAGGTCCTCACCAGACACGGTTGTTTCGGGAGGCTCCTGTTTCGCATAAGGCGGGAGGAGACGCCCGGGTGTCACCATTGTGTGGATCGCCCAGAGGACACGGTGGAGCATACAGTGGAGGTCTGCCCGGCTTGGGCAGAGCACCGCCGTGTTCTCACGGAGGCGATCGGCGGCGGCGATCTCTCGCGTCCGAGCCTGGTCCAGACCATGGTGCGGAGCGAGAGTGCATGGGAGGCCGTCACCTCCTTCTGCGAAGCGGTAATGCTCGCGAAGAAGGAGGCGGAACGCGTGAGGGAGAGGCAGCCTCACGCCCTCAGTTGCCGCAGGAGACGCCCTGGGCGGCGGGAATCGATAGCCGATTCCCGGCCACCGTAGGCGCGGGCTTGCGGACGGTGAGTAGTGGGTAGCTCGCCGTCCGGTGAGGACCAGGCCCGGGTCGACGGCGCGTTGTGTTCCACGCGCGCCTCAAAGAGATGTCAGCAAAAGATGGGGTCCAATAGGGCCGATGCCGCTGGGGTCGCGGGTTGTTTGAAAAAGATACCGTGGCCCTGGCATAGGCAACTGAAGGAACACGGGTGGGTTTTAGTCAGTAAAAGTCTGACACGCCCTTCCGCTCCACCCAGAGCGGGAGAAGTTATTTGATGATTTCCCATCCACAAAAAAAAAAAGGGGTGTGCTGTAGTTTCTGCTTACCCCCATAGGAAAAAGGAGATAGTTTGTGTGTGTGTGTGTTGATCGTCTTGTGACTATAAGTTATGTCAATTGAATGTCTAAACTTTAGTAGTTATGCGAAAACGAACCGAAGACCTAAATAGAACAGTCAAACATCTCAGCATCATCGTCTTTCTCTAATATCCGAAGTCAATGGATTGTAGAACTATCTTGTGACAAATCTCTCAAGAAAAATCCAGTAGCTATTTATTTATTCCTTCCCAAAATCTGCACCCCATCCGAAAGATTTAAAAGGAAATTCATAATCCATTGCTTCTCATCTTCAAAAACTTCGCAATAAATGTTGTTGAATTGTAAAAAATAATGGCATTGTCATTCTATGTGTGTTTACCGCGCTGTTTCAATTACCGCGCTGGTTCAGTTACTGCGCTGGTTCAGTTACTGCGCTGGTTCAGTTACTGCGCTGGTCCAATTACCGCGCTGTTTCAATTACCGCGCTGGTTCAGTTACTGCGCTGGTTCAGTTACTGCGCTGGTTCAGTTACTGCGCTGGTTTAGTTACTGCGCTGGTTCAGTTACTGCGCTGGTTCAGTTACTGCGCTGGTTCAGTTACTGCGCTGGTTCAGTTACTGCGCTGGTTCAGTTACTGCGCTGGTTTAGTTACTGCGCTGGTTCAGTTACTGCGCTGGTTCAGTTACTGCGCTGGTTTAGTTACTGCGCTGGTTCAGTTACTGCGCTGGTTTAGTTACTGCGCTGGTTCAGTTACTGCGCTGGTTCAGTTACTGCGCTGGTTTAGTTACTGCGCTGGTTCAGTTACTGCGCTGGTTCAGTTACTGCGCTGGTTCAGTTACTGCGCTGGTTCAGTTACTGCGCTGGTTCAGTTACTGCGCTGGTTCAGTTACTGCGCTGGTTTAGTTACTGCGCTGGTTCAGTTACTGCGCTGGTTCAGTTACTGCGCTGGTTTAGTTACTGCGCTGGTTCAGTTACTGCGCTGGTTCAGTTACTGCGCTGGTTTAGTTACTGCGCTGGTTCAGTTACTGCGCTGCTTCATTTAACACGCTGGTCCAATTGCCGCGCTGGTTCAATTACCGCGCTAGTCCAATTACCGTGCTGGTTCAATTACCACGCTGGTTCAATTACCGCGCTGGTTAAATTACCGCGCTGGTTCAATTATCGCACTGGTTCTATTACCGCGCTGGTTCAATTACCGCACTGGTTCAATTACTGCGCTGGTTCAGTTACTGCGCTGGTTCAGTTACTGCGCTGGTTCAGTTACTGCGCTGGTTTAGTTACTGCGCTGGTTCAGTTACTGCGCTGGTTTAGTTACTGCGCTGGTTTAGTTACTGCGCTGGTTCAGTTACTGCGCTGGTTTAGTTACTGCGCTGGTTCAGTTACTGCGCTGGTTCAGTTACTGCGCTGGTTTAGTTACTGCGCTGGTTCAGTTACTGCGCTGGTTCAGTTACTGCGCTGGTTCAGTTACTGCGCTGGTTCAGTTACTGCGCTGGTTCAGTTACTGCGCTGGTTCAGTTACTGCGCTGGTTTAGTTACTGCGCTGGTTCAGTTACTGCGCTGGTTCAGTTACTGCGCTGGTTTAGTTACTGCGCTGGTTCAGTTACTGCGCTGGTTCAGTTACTGCGCTGGTTCAGTTACTGCGCTGGTTCAGTTACTGCGCTGGTTCAGTTACTGCGCTGGTTCAGTTACTGCGCTGGTTCAGTTACTGCGCTGGTTTAGTTACTGCGCTGGTTCAGTTACTGCGCTGGTTCAGTTACTGCGCTGGTTTAGTTACTGCGCTGGTTCAGTTACTGCGCTGCTTCATTTAACACGCTGGTCCAATTACCGCGCTGGTTCAATTACCGCGCTAGTCCAATTACCGTGCTGGTTCAATTACCACGCTGGTTCAATTACCGCGCTGGTTAAATTACCGCGCTGGTTCAATTATCGCACTGGTTCTATTACCGCGCTGGTTCAATTACCGCACTGGTTCAATTACTGCGCTGGTTCAGTTACTGCGCTGGTTCAGTTACTGCGCTGGTTCAGTTACTGCGCTGGTTTAGTTACTGCGCTGGTTCAGTTACTGCGCTGGTTTAGTTACTGCGCTGGTTTAGTTACTGCGCTGGTTCAGTTACTGCGCTGGTTTAGTTACTGCGCTGGTTCAGTTACTGCGCTGGTTCAGTTACTGCGCTGGTTTAGTTACTGCGCTGGTTCAGTTACTGCGCTGGTTCAGTTACTGCGCTGGTTCAGTTACTGCGCTGGTTCAGTTACTGCGCTGGTTCAGTTACTGCGCTGGTTCAGTTACTGCGCTGGTTTAGTTACTGCGCTGGTTCAGTTACTGCGCTGGTTCAGTTACTGCGCTGGTTTAGTTACTGCGCTGGTTCAGTTACTGCGCTGGTTCAGTTACTGCGCTGGTTTAGTTACTGCGCTGGTTCAGTTACTGCGCTGGTTCAGTTACTGCGCTGGTTCAGTTACTGCGCTGGTTCAGTTACTGCGCTGGTTCAGTTACTGCGCTGGTTCAGTTACTGCGCTGGTTTAGTTACTGCGCTGGTTCAGTTACTGCGCTGGTTCAGTTACTGCGCTGGTTTAGTTACTGCGCTGGTTCAGTTACTGCGCTGCTTCATTTAACACGCTGGTCCAATTACCGCGCTGGTTCAATTACCGCGCTAGTCCAATTACCGTGCTGGTTCAATTACCACGCTGGTTCAATTACCGCGCTGGTTAAATTACCGCGCTGGTTCAATTATCGCACTGGTTCTATTACCGCGCTGGTTCAATTACCGCACTGGTTCAATTACTGCGCTGGTTCAGTTACTGCGCTGGTTCAGTTACTGCGCTGGTTCAGTTACTGCGCTGGTTTAGTTACTGCGCTGGTTCAGTTACTGCGCTGGTTTAGTTACTGCGCTGGTTTAGTTACTGCGCTGGTTCAGTTACTGCGCTGGTTTAGTTACTGCGCTGGTTCAGTTACTGCGCTGGTTCAGTTACTGCGCTGGTTTAGTTACTGCGCTGGTTCAGTTACTGCGCTGGTTCAGTTACTGCGCTGGTTCAGTTACTGCGCTGGTTCAGTTACTGCGCTGGTTCAGTTACTGCGCTGGTTCAGTTACTGCGCTGGTTTAGTTACTGCGCTGGTTCAGTTACTGCGCTGGTTCAGTTACTGCGCTGGTTTAGTTACTGCGCTGGTTCAGTTACTGCGCTGGTTCAGTTACTGCGCTGGTTTAGTTACTGCGCTGGTTCAGTTACTGCGCTGCTTCATTTAACACGCTGGTCCAATTACCGCGCTGGTTCAATTACCGCGCTAGTCCAATTACCGTGCTGGTTCAATTACCACGCTGGTTCAATTACCGCGCTGGTTAAATTACCGCGCTGGTTCAATTATCGCACTGGTTCTATTACCGCGCTGGTTCAATTACCGCACTGGTTCAATTACTGCGCTGGTTCAATTACTGCGCTGGTTCAATTACTGCGCTGGTTCAATTACCGCGCTGGTTCAATTACCGCGCTGGTTAAATTACCGCGCTGGTTCAATTATCGCACTGGTTCTATTACCGCGCTGGTTCAATTACCGCGCTGGTTCAATTACCGCGCTGGTTAAATTACCGCGCTGGTTCAATTATCGCACTGGTTCTATTACCGCGCTGGTTCAATTACCGCACTGGTTCAATTACTGCGCTGGTTCAATTACCGCGCTGGTACAATGAACATACACTAAACCCACCACTAATATATATTATATATTTAGTAAATATTTCCTCTATCTATACCTCTGAACTATCACGTCCAAAATCTATGACCAACAATAGGTACCTGCAGCCGTGAGAATCTAAGCAAATGTTTAAGTTTATATTCTACCGATTATAATATTAATCTAAAAGATATTTCTGTTTGTATAATTCTATACTTACCTAAAGACGGCAGGATAACAGGAGTTTCTATAAATAGTAACGTGGGTTGTTAGTTTTAATTAAGTTACAAACTCCTTTCATTACTATCAATGATGGCTTCTTTATTGTTGATTTTTATGATGCCTTTGGGCTAGTGTTTCATGTTGTAGGACAATTATGGATATCCAACTGATATCCAAAAATTGATTTATTTTACGAAACTAATGTTGAAACGGTGTTTAGACTTCTATATCTTGTTTGTATATCTCACAAACACCGGATTTGAAATTAGACTCACCTACTAGAGTTTTGTGTCAGGCAGAGTTTATTTTATTTAAATGCCACTGGATCACAATATATCCGAACTTCATGTATTCAGCACAAGAAACTAAGTAACACAAATAGGCCAGATTAGCAACGCTGCTTAAGCCAAGAATACACTATTGGACGGTAAGGTAACAGGGGAGTGGCAACTCGCCAGCTCGCTGTACAGTTGACGATAAATTTCGGAGCAGGTGGCTAGTACCCAGATTGGACCAGTTACTACCCTGTTCCAGTCTCTATGCCAAAAATTATGGACCTCCCAGGTATGTTTAAATTTTGGTGTTTTGTTTTAGGATCTGGAGGCAAGAATTACTTCAGTGGTCAGTGAGGGCGAGGAATAATATTCCAATCAACCTAACTAAATAATACACCCTCCACCGAATTAAATTAAATTCCAAAAAACCGGCCAAGAGCGTGTCGGGCCACGCTCAGTGTAGGGTTCCGTAGTTTCCTGTCCGTAAAAATATAATAAAATATGTAAACGAAGTTAAAAAAAAATGCTTGCATATACGATTATACTACAAACATAGTCCAGAAATAATTTTGAACAACTTTTTGTCTTTTTTGTACAAAAACTGTTGTTTCCATCAAGTTCAAAATAATTTTCCTAGAAAGTCCTTATAAAGTTCTACTTTTCAGATTTTTTTCATATTTTCTAAACTTATGGTTCAAAAGTTAGAGGGGGGGGGACACATTGTTTTTTACTTTTGGAGCGATTATTTCCGAAATTATTGACATTATCAAAAAATGATTTTAGTAAACCCCTATTCATTTTTAAATACCTTTCCAACAATATATCACCGTTAGGGTTGAAATAAAAAAAAATCACTTCCCACTTTACATATAGGGGGGCTACCCTAATAAAACATTTTTTTCCAATTTTTATTTTACCACTTTGTCGGCGTGATTGATATACATATTGGTACCAAATTTCAGCTTTCTAGTGCTAACGGTCACAGAGATTAAGCGAGGACGGACAGACGGACGGACAGACAGACATGGCGAAACTATAAGGGTTCCTAGTTGACTACGGAACCCTAAAAAGAGGTACGTTCCGAACTAATAGGGTGCAGCTGTCCTTACACGGATTTGAATAATCTTTTGGCAATATTTAGAAAAATAACTTGGAAACTGGTCTAAGAAGAGAGGTTTTTTACATTTTTCTTTCGAAAAATTCCAAAAGAATTTAAAACGTCAAAAAACCACGTTGAAAACATAAAAGAATCTTCGCCCTCCATTCATAAAACAAACAAAGTTTAAAAAGTCCAAGGCCTCGAAGCCATCATATTCCACATAACAGTCGCAGAACTTTACCTGGGAACCTTCACAACGAACTTACTTGCACCTCGTGAACCGTGAACGAAAAAACTCGACAACAGAACAGCACTCTTAAGTTCGCCATCAACACCTCACCCCGCGCCATGCCAAGTGCAGACGACCAAAGAAACACACTTTGCCAAGAATTACGTCCGAACTTAGCGGATAAATGGCATCCGCAATAAACTCGTGTTGAACAAAATGCTTGGAGCATTGTTTGTGTACCAAGTTCGCTTGTTTAAGCCAGTTTAGAGGTGAATAAAGTTATGCAAGTTAGAGAGTTGGCTGAACTGAAAACGAATTGTCGGCGTACTCGGCTTGTCTGGGCACGGTTTTATGCGTTTTTGGCTTGGAAAAGGTTTTTGGAGTCACTTTCAGACCTCAAGTTGGGTTGTTATAAAGTTGTTTCGTTATTCACAAAGTTTTGGATAATGCATTTGGCAGCCAAGTTTAAAGCAAAACAGATTAGTGAATTAGTCTGTTACCTTCATTAGCAAGAGTATGACAATAGTTGCTCCCATTTACAGTTATCTACGACGTGGCACAGTGAAAATTGCATTCAATCAACAACGCGCTTACCTAAGTATAATACTTATAGTCCCACAAACTTATCTAGCCGGTGAGAGTCGCTGTTATCGCATTTAGTGTCGCCAGTGTGAATTAATTTTGCAATAAAGTGGGTAAGCAAGTCGATGTAACAAAAATATTTCGGTCCAAATCTTGAAAAGTAATGAACCGATTTTTCAATCCGATTAATAGTTTCAGAGAAATGCGGGGACAAACATTGACAAAAATTGTATATTTGTTTTGTAGCCCTAATAGACTACTATATATAAATATATTGCATTTCCAATAATAATACATAGGTACATACGTGTCGAATTGATAACCAAATTTTTTTAAGTTGGTTAAAAATGTGTAGTTATGTCCATACTACCAGAAAACAAATACAAACATTTTTCTCGAAAATATTTATATTTAACACAATAATTATGATCATCTGGGTTCGATTCCCATCCAGGACAAACGTTTGTGTGCATGAACATGTCTGTTTGTGCTGAGTCTGGGTGTAATTATCTATATAAGTATGTATTTACAAAAAAAAGTAGTATATGTAGTATATCAGTTATCTGGTTTCCATAGTACAAGCTCTGCTTAGTTTGGGATGAGATGACCGTGTGAGAATAATGTCCCAGGTTATTATTATTATTTTTTACCTTTTTCGAGACCCTGGGGTGCCGGACCTTTGGAAGGTATACGAGGAGCTGAAACCAACTCGCAGAGGCCCCTTAAATAATTTTAAATGATGAGGAGGCACCAACCGACGATTATCCCTGTATGCACTATGCAAGTGCACCCAAGGACAACCCCCGTTGGTGCAGAACTATTGTTGTGTGTGGAAACAAAACATATTGGGCTATGGGTCTGGGTGGCTAAAGTGGATTGGGTTACTTGAACTATGTCCCCTGCCTGACCAATATTATACACGGATAAAATGGCAGGGGGTGACTTGCACACTCAATTATGGGCCCCCGGGAACGGCCGCTAGCACATAGTGACGTAGCGACAAGGAGGCACCACTTCCTGAGGTGCTTGAGAAGTGGAGCGGTATTCCACGGCTATCCCGGTAATCCCGGAAGTACGGTCAAGATCCCTACCAGCACCTTACTGGAATACTTCCTTCCTCCAAGCACGTTTGCTCTTGCGAATCTCTACTCAAGCCGGCCAATAAAGACAATCCAGAGACGAGGACAAGATTTCTCCCGGGAGATAGGGTCCGTGGGGTCGCTACTGCGCAACAGCTCGCCACATGCTGCGCTGCGAGTTTCTGTATCTCTCTTGGTCTGGCTCCTCATCCTAGACCCGTTCCGGCAAAGTAAACTCTACCGGCACAGACCTAAAGTTCGGAGCGCGCAAGTCCCACCACGACGTCGACGTAGAGATACAGCGGTGGGGTTATATTATTATTATTATTATCTACATAAAATGTGCGGTGAGTGTTCTCTAATGGGAATACTCCAGGTATTCCTGCGCTACTGGAGTTATTTGATTCATCCGTCACTTCATCATCAGTCACTACTTTCGCTTTCACTGTCACTGGCCAAATTAATTATGAAAGGCTCGTCTAAGTAGGTATGTATCCATACTTCTATACTCGAATTAATTTTTTTACGTGATTGTAGTGCCTTTGCCATTCATTCACTGTCATATTATTGAAGGCTTCTGCAATCAAAGTAGGTATTTCACACCGTCAATTTCATCACTCTGCCAACAGCGTCCAGCTGTATGATATGCGTGAATGTAGGTCTCGTCCAAAGATATGACCGGGTTTTGTTCACCTCGCTCATTCTCTTTAATTTTTTTAAAGATAATTTGCGGTTCATGCTGAAATATCATTTCTTTCTATTAGAATTTTTCGGGCGACGGGCATGTATTGCAATATGTCGATGAGTGTATATACTTGGGCCAGATAGTTTCTTTCAAAAATAGACAAGACAAGGAAGTCGAAAGACGAGTCGGAAATGCTTGGAAAATCTACTGGGCCCTTAAAGAGTACATGAAAGGTAGTCTTCCAATAACACTGAAGAGAAAACTCATCGACATGTGCGTCTTACCTGTTCTAACATACGGTGCACAAAGTTGGTCCCTTACTGAACAAGAGGAGAAAAGTCCAAACTCAAGATTTGCCAACGGGCAATAGAGCGCAGCATAATAGGTGTCAAGCGTACAGACCGCGTTAGAAACACCACCCTGCGCTCCTTAACTCAAGTAGCGGATGTTGGAGAAAAAACGGCCAGGCTGAAGTGGGAGTGGGCTGGCCACGTCGCAAGAATGCACTCGGAGAGATGGGCAATGATCGTCACCCACTGGACGCCTCAGGGAGGACATCGCCGTCGAGGTAGACCGCGGCGAAGGTGGTGTGCCGATCTGATCATGTTTGCAGGGCCAACATGGCCAGAGATCGCACAACACAGAAAGGTTTGGAAGGGAAAAGGAAAGACCTTTGCCCAGCACTGGGACACACACTAGGCTAGCAAAAAAAAAAAAATTCTGTTCGATTTTGTTTTCTTGTAAGGAAATCCAATTTTATGGAGTATTTTCCGAAGAGTTTCTCGACTCTCTTTAAAATCAATGTCTTCTTGGAGCACATTTAATAACTTTCGTATTGTTGGAATTTCTTTACGCATAGTGTGAAATTCATGATTTTTTTCTTCTTATGATACCGAGATCGGACACCTACAACAAAAGTAACGAAAATATCATTCTACTAGCGCGTGCGAAATAGTGTTTTCGTGGAATTTATTTTCAAAAGCTGACAACACTAACCTGTGGCGGCAGCTACTCGTTCATATAATTTATCGAACAGTATTATCGATGTCTGAAGGAGCTTTTCTTCCTTCATAAAATCTAATACTTGTAATATAACGTTCCTCGCATCACCTTTTAAAGCTTTTAGCTTTTTTCACTAAGTACCTTTATCTACTAAACGACAAAAAACACACGGAGCAAATAACCAATGGCGGATAATAATAATATCCTAGGACATTGATCACACACGGTCATCTGATCCCAAACTAAGCAGAGCTTGTACTATGAAAACCAGATAACTGATAAACTCCATACACTACTTTTTTTTAATACATACTTATACTCGTATAGATAATTACACCCAGACTCAGATATGTCAACGGCAGGCAGACTGACATTTCAAAATGGCGTAGTTAGTTCTCTTTTGGCCACTGGGCCAGATAAGTTTGTCGTGGTGGAGCTATACCGAATTTGAGAGTGAATTAAATGTCAAAGCTTTGTCATCAAACAAACAATCATCTAAATAGAAAGCAGTACTGTTGTAATGTGCCTTTATTTCACGTGCACAATACCATGCCATAGTCCCGAAACCTAAACACATACCGAATTCAGCCAGAACCAATAACCTCATCCGATATGACATCCGTTATTGCGCAGCCTGTATTCCTATTTAATCATTCAAATATTCCCGTACATTTGAAAGCAGCTGTATTCAAAATACATATTCATTTTCCCCGTTTACACAGTCGAAGAGGTAAAGTTGACGTATTTAATTCGAAGTATTCGAAGCGAGGGGACGCGGGACGTGAAGACCTGTTGCCGTTATGGGGCGAGTAGGAGAGATGGCAATGGAGCCATTTAACCCGGCCGTACTGAATAGTTTGGAGCACTTTGAACTACGTATTTATGTGATTCGTTTGTTTGGTTGTTAATTGGCGTGATTTGAAAAGGCGTGTGAATTGGCACTTTTCGTACATCACCGACTTTTAGTTGCATGATTTTTAATGAATCTGTTATCCAACTGGAGTTTGGTTAGGTCCGATGTAGTCTGCTGAGTCCACAAAGCTTATAAGATGTAAATACTTTGTCGTCATCTGTGTAAGACATTACCTGTTTTACCTTGTTACATACAAGGCTCTTTCAGAACCGGCCCAGTGCGTGTCGGACTACACACAATGAAGGGTTCCGTAGTTGGGATGAATCCCAAGAATAAACTTAACATTGTAGTTGAAAAACATGTTCTCCATACATACATTCCAACTGCAAATGTAAGTTTAACGCACAATATTTAGAGATTTACCATGTTGTTTTAAGACCATTGACTTCTTATAGGTTTTTCTGTAATCTATAAATATTTAACTATTTTCTTTATTTTGTTTTTTAATTTTAGGCTCAGTACTTTCGGAAATAAGGGGGGAGGGGAATTGTTAATTTTCGTCTATTTTCTTAAATAACTTTAAAGTGTTATTACAAAATTATAATATATATATATATATATATATATATATATATATATATATATATTTGAGATCCTCACAGTAAGCCCTTTCATTTGATATGCCACACGGTACAGTTTGCAAAACTTTTTTAAAATGTTCTTATTTGCCCCCCCAAAAGTTGACCCCATATTCAAAATTCATTTATTTAAATTACAAGTCCATGTTTGGGTCATAGAAATACATATGTGTACCAAGTTTCAACTTAACCGGTCCATTAGATTCGGAGCAAATTGGCTGTGACAGACAGACAGACAGACACACGAGTGATCCTATAAGGGTTCCGTTTTTCCTTTTGAGGTACGGAACCCTAAAAACTAAACCTTATTCAGATAGGCACTTACTAACTTGACTCTCTATAGGTAATCCCTGCCAGTACATGGCAAAGAACAAAGTACATAGAAACTAATCAATCATTTTTAATATGCCCTCCACAATATACTTCAACCCTTACCTCACCTAATCCGCAATTACTTATACATCAATTCCCTCTGCCTGATGTAAACCGAAGTCTTCCATTCAGAGAGATAACATATGCAAATCGCTAATATCTAATATCCAATATGCGGGTAGGGACCTAATCCTTCCTTTGGAAGCCAATATGTTGCTACCACGTGGCCACAGCCTACGAAAGTACGCACAGATCCATTACATGCGACCACACACTGTAGGATAGTCGACCTCGTAATTGATTTATCACCCTCAGGCTAAGAAAAATAAATACTACAATGTGAAAAATATCATATATCCCTTTCCATCAAGCGTGATTGGGGTCAATAGCAGGCCTAGTAAGCAGTAAAACAAAAATAACTTTAATGTCAGAAGTCTTGTACATTTTCGTTTTCTGCCAACTTCCAAAATTGAAGTTATTTTTCACTTGTAGTGATTTTTTTTTTTTTGTTGAAGTTGGATGTTTTTTTTTCTGTATATTTTTTTTTATTTATCATTTTTTAGCACACAAGCTACCAAACCAGAAAACAATCACGTAAAAATTGGTGTACATACATGAAAAAAACCCTTCATTTTTTGAAGTCGGTTAATAACGACAAGGTTTATTTGTGTATGTCGTCATCATCACCATCTTCTTGCCCTTGTCCCGTATTACTTGGGGTCGGCACAATAAGTTTTCTATGGGACAGATAATACAAATTAAACATAAAAGAGTTGCTGTCAAAAGTGGTAATCCAATTACGAGATCGACTATACAAGTTTATAAACAGTTGATTCGAAACGCTCGCTTCGTGCAATTCGTAACAATTCGTTAGTGATGGATGAATATATTATGTATGTTTCAATTTTAGCGAGGATCGGGCTGTTTCTATGCCTAGAATAAATTGTATTGTAGAATCGAAAATCGAATGATCTATACGTACATATTTAGACTACATTATACATACGAGAATTGCCTGATTTTTTTTTTTATTTACAGATAATGTTATATTTACACAACTAGTGGACCGCATGATTACTTTTATAAATTGGAGACTTTTCTGATAAGTACTTTATAAATTGCTCAAAGGATATAAGACAAAATGTACAGGGTTATTGGTACAACACCAACAACCTCTCAAGGTGTCATTGTACTCATCATTATGAACAACTTTTATTAGGAGACATTTATGAGGAGCTCATGGGTATGTAATAACAGCCGCACGGGTGGATCCATCAGGCTAAGCTACGCTTGCCGAGGTTGGTCTGTGGATGGGTGACCATCTTTTCATACCGAGACTCCTCCGTGCCTCAGAAAGCACGTTAAGCCGTTGGTCCCGGCTGTCATTCGAGGATCTTTGATAGTCGTTACGGGTGGTCAGAAGCCCGAAAGTCTGACAACCAGTCTTACCAAGGGGTATCGTATTACCCAGTAACTGGGTTGTGGAGGTCAGATAGGCAGTCGCTCCATGTAAAACACTGGTATTCAGCTGCATCCGGTTAGACTGGAAGCCGACCCCTACATAGTTGGGAAAAGGCTAGGCAGATTGATTGATGAACAACTTTTATTAAACACAACAATCCTCATCACCTTTGTGCTCCATTTACAATTATCATCTTTTCAGCTGACAGACGACCACAGCTGGACAGTTCCCCCCCCCCCCCCCCCCAAGCGCTGCCACTTCAACCGGTTCTGTGCAGCTTCTCGCATCCAGCATTGTCTATGGTCCATTCATCCTTATTATCCATCCATTTCCATAACTAAGTTCCAAAGCGCCACTACCAGGGCAGCATGGTTTGTTAGGAGATACAAACTAATGCAACAATACCCAAGGCGAGCAGTCCACAAACGTAACAAAGGAGTCAGGGTGTCTCTCAACTAACCAACTAGATTTCAACTTTTTAATTACTTTCTAACTGATTACTGTTTCTCATTACTGCGACTCCTCGATGTCTTATTTAGTTTTAAATTAAGATTTTCATTAAGAAGATTTTCCTTACTTTATGGACGGACTTCGAAGTCAGGTAGTTTTGTGTTTGTTTTAGTTTGTTTCATCAGACATGATGTTGTAGAATGTTTTGCTAAGAAGTTTTGAAAAAGTGCAGCGAAGTAGAATTCTTAAGAAGTAGTACTCTAGGTGGTTCTGTAGGTAAACGAGCAAACTTAATTAAAAATGTTGCTAAACTTTTACTTACAGACAAACAAGAAAGACGTGATAGGTATTTTTTTTTTTGTTAGAAAATTTTGAAGACAATGTCTTAACGTTAACGACTATATCGTATTCTTAAAGTTCGGCAGTACTAGCTGAATTCCTTTTACTATATTTTTCTTGTCTTAGTGAAGTATACTTAGTGGACTCTAAAGAAACTGTCTTCGCCAGACTGTTCTTGCTATTTTTATGCCTAGAATTATATCGTAGAATCGCAAAATCGATTCATCTATTCAGACTACATTATACATACGAGTACTGTCTGAATATTTATTTTAAAGATAATGTTCTATTTACACAAGTAGAACTTTATAAATTGGTCATAGAATATAAGACAAAATAATGATATATTCTAGTATGAATGTGCAGTTTGATTTTTATAACTAAATAAACCCAGTGAATTTTAATTTAGTATTTTTAATTTATATTTTTTACTACGGATGCTTTTAACGTGCACGTATTTCTACATGGTCCCCACATGTATATTTTCAACATGATGATTGATGTAACCAATATTTTGTAACAATATTTTGATTTAAAAGAGTGTCCGTGCAGTTTCTTGTTCGTTCTTCTCCATAAGAGCCTCCCACACTACCCTCCTTGATAATTCAAAAGTGCCTGTAATTGGTTTATTAACCGACTTCCAAAAGGAGGAGGTTCTCAATTCGTCTGTATTTTTTTTTTTTTTGTATGTTTGTTACGCGATTACTCAAAGACGGATGGACCGATTTAGAAAATTCTTTTTTTGTTTGAAAGGGTATACTTCCGAAGTGGTCCCATATAAATTTTATTAACTTTGCTTTGGCAGTTTTTGAGTTAGCTTCAATAATGCGTATATTTCCCACTTATTTTATGTGGATGATGTGATGATGTTTTAATAACTTCCTATCACTGTTATTTACATGGCTATATCTACAATTATTGTGCTCAATTATGTATTCGAATTTGTGTGGGGTAGGTTCCACAACTAAAAAGTGAAAAATAAAAACTTTTTAGCAAAAAATAAAACCGACTTCCAAAACAAAACACTAAAATAACATTAATTTCGGAAGTCGGTGGCAAAAAACGAAAATACAAAACCAAAGACACCGACTACCGAAATTAATGTTATTTTTCACTTTGTAGTGTTTTGTTTTGGAAGTCGGTTTTATTTTTTGCTAAAAAGTTTTTATTTTGAGTTTGAGTGAATTAAATTTCCAAGATATAATATGAAGCTGAGAGTGAAGTCGACGCTCTGCTGAGAGCAACTAGTTTACTCTATCAAACACACAAAGTCCCCTTTCAAATCAGTAAATCAAACTACAAACAAATCATCTAACACCTAAACAAACAACAATTGCTCAGTATTGTTAGCTATCAGTAAATACAGCCTGATCTATCACTCGCTGTAATCCGTTGTAAACAGCGCAGCTCACGCCCCCACCGACCTCCGTACCGCACGTGACTGCAATAGAATTGGTATTACTACATAAATGGCAGGAATATCGAATGGGATAGGATCACAGACACAGTCAAGAGACGTAGTGGCGATCGATAATAGATAAAAATAATCAATACGCCTGATATAGTGGTGATAGATCGATTAGCGCGCCGCTCAATGATAGTTGATGTTACCATTCCACATGACGAGAACCTCGTGAAAGCTGAGAAAGAGAAACAAATGAAATATCGCGATTTAGCACACGAGGTTGTGGACATGTGGATTGTGAGCTAGGCTGTCATTGTGCCGATTGTGTTAACGGCCAATGGCCTGATGGCCGAAAGCTTCGATCAACATCTCTTGAGGCTCTCGTTAGGCGGTCGGATCAAGGGCCTGATTCAGAAGGCAGTACTTCTCGATACGGCTCGCATTATAGGGAGGTTCCTATCTCTGCAGCCCTTACCACCGGTAGCTTGGACCCGGCTCCTGATACCGGCGGATCACCTTTTTTTGTATTTTTAGACGATTTTTAAAAGTATTTTTTATTATACTACTGTATGTATTGATTATTTTTATTATTTATTATTGATTGTATGTAGTAAGTATGAAATACATATAGGACCTAATAATCCGCCTGTATTCTCCCACTGCTGCACTTGCTGGGCAAAGGCCTCCCTTTCCTTTTTCCACTCGACTCAATCCTGAGCCAATACAGAACAATCCCTCTTATAATCGTTAAGTTCGTCCCGCCATCTACGCCTGGGTCTTCCACGATGCCGTTGGACGTTTTCAGGAACCCATATTGTCCTGGTGTGAGCCCACAATGCATCCGAAATGCGGCAAATGTGTCCGGCCCAGTCCCATTTGAGCTTGGCTGTTTTTTGGGTGACGTCTGCGGTTTGTGTCTTAGAGCGCAGTATCGTGTTCCGTATTCGGTCGGTAAGTCAATCTCAGAGGATCCTGCGCTCCATCGCTCGCAGACAAACCTCGATCTTGGTCCTCCTGTTGTTCTTCTAATCAACGCAACGGATTTTGACGCGATTTTCAACCATAATTTAGATGTATATTATAAATGAATCTCAAACTTACATTATTATTGTAATTATAATATAGGACTCTCAATGTTTTGTCAAGTAGTAAAAACCGTGTGAAGCAGCACCTTAATTGCGTAACACACTATCGATCGGAATCTGAATCATTTTGAAGCAAATTGCTAATCCATTGCCTCATACGGTAGAAAATTTTGTCTGCTCAACACCGTAAATAACGCAATGAATGTTGTTAAACTGTCAAAATGAAACCGATTCCGATTGATAGTATGTTACGCAATTATCAATGTCGAAAGGAAGGAAGGAAAGATAAAAAGTCGCATGTCCTGTATACTTTTTAACTTTGTCGTGTCTGCAGTAGAACTGCCACTACTAGATAAACTGCAGGATATCGAATGCTATCTCTATGATTAGAGGCACATTCAACATTTTAACTTAGTGTTTACGTGGCATTTGCCATGGTATTTAGATCACGTTCGAGATAAGCGAATAAGATAATAGAGTTGTGTCATTATTAGAACTTTATCAAGTATTAAGCTAGCTTCATTTATGTGCACCTATCCAGTTAGCAGACGGTTTTGATATTGGCAGTATTTTTTCACTATCATTCTGAGGTGAGTCTAATTAACGTCACGTTCGCAGTAACGGACGCTCTGACAAAGATTCCTGCATGATAAAACACTGAAATCTATTTATGGAGAAACCTTTTTGTATAGGTGCATCTACAATTTCTGAAATCACAACTATAAACACGATACGATTTCGTCATCTAAATAGAACAAGCGAACGGCTCATAAAAGCTCCATAACGTATAGAAACAGTGATGTTAATTTAGCCCATTTACCAATTATACAGTCAACTTAAAGTCTCATTAAAATGAGCACAATAATAGAGTGGATTCGCATAAATTTTATGAAATGCATAAATTTTAATGTTCGCATAATAATGACACTGCAATGCGCCTGAATTTTCCGAGATATTTCTTTAAAGCCTCTAACATGGTGTGATAACAACCCTTTTTACAGCTTACAGAGTTTTAATCATCTTTTTAGTAACGTGATATCCAATTGTAATTATTATTTGTGTAAGGCCATATGCCTCTTGAGTGCAGGAATGAGCATTATTCACTAATCTTGCTTGCTCTGAATTGGTGATTTAAGAATTAAAAGGTTGACACCCCGGACAGATGGACCAGCTTGCACATTGCTTTGCTGTATAAATTCGAGCGACAAGAAGAAGAAAGTCCGTTTTTAATAATGTAAACGTCGATCAGTGCTATCTACTTTCATTTTAAAATGCAAAAAGACATATTTGATCAAAGAATATTTTCAAGGAGCACGTTACATCCTATTCATAATATCCAGACAAGATCCAATTGTTCTAACTTTTGTTACCCAATCAAGTTTTATTAAGATCTCTAATGGTTTCTGAGGTTTTTAAACGGAGTTTATCCATTCGATAGTGATTATTGGTTCGACTTCGTGTATCTGAACATTTCGTTAAGAACGAATTTGGCATAAAAGTCGAGTGAATTACTATCGAGGGTTTATCTGAGGACCTCAAAAAGCCAGCTTAGGAAAGGAAATCGCTTAAATAGATAATGTTGTCGAATATATACCTATAATAGTTATTAGGAGTTTAAAATCCGTTTAAGAATTCTTCAAAAACCGGGCATAAGGCTACAAAAAAGAACTGAGCTAAACTTCAAAGGTTCAGACAAAACTGTTCAGTTCAGACTGAACTTTTTTTTTTAGAAAATATCTTTGTACTTTGTCAATTATGGGTCGAGGTTGAGTTATTGCATTTTGAAGATACGAAATGATGGGTTTGTTATTACTTACCGGGTAGTTGAGTATACTAAAGCTTACAACCTTTAAGAAACTAACTGTGGGGTAAACTAACTTATAAATTATAATCTATTTTGAGCGTTATAATAAATAAAGCTAGACTTGCAACTGTGAGGAACTGAAAAATATATTAATACGTTCATGGATTAGACAGAGGCGCTGGTTTATTTCTTCGCTACTCTTTATCACCATGAAACTTATGAAAAGACAACAGAGTAAACTAAAGCCCTACTCAAACAAAGTCTACAATTGTATTCCCTCGCTTTTATGCAGGTACTAAAACAAAAAGTAACTAGCGTCACGTCTCCGAGTATTCTCTTTTAATCCCGTAAGTGCTTCATCTTAGTGATAGTTTCATTTGAATTGAATTGCAGCTCGGCAGCGCTGCAGCTCGGCAGCTTCGAACTTGCGCTGCTATCAACTTGTTGACAATCCTCTCCCATTAATGTTATTAGGTAGGACAGACGAGTCTTGGATTTGTTTTACTTTAGTTCGAGTTACTTGAAGACTGTTTTTGTAATAGTTTTGAATAACAGCGAAGTATTATTTTTTATGTGGAATTTTACTTGGTTGCGTAATAACGGTAAATGGTAGAATATCAGTCTATGGAGCACGCATAGATAAGGTGGGAGCATGCTCAGTTACAATAGAAGGTAACTGCGTAAGGTTAGGGAACAACTTATGATACTAGACAAAGGCTTCATATAATTGATTTCCTCTAAGATTGTGACTGTGTAGTGGAAATCAATTCTAGGCGGGATTATAATGAGAAATTAACTATGACAAAAAAGAAATTACTAACTGTGTGACTTCTGTGGCATTTCACTTACTTGCACAAATATCGAAATCATAGCTATTCATTCATTTGAACTGTGCTAGACTTTATCTATAATACTTTCATACAAATTACCATTAGATTTATCCATTCTAACCTCAAAACATATCCCGAAAACATTTTACACATCTGAATCGCAATATTTCTGGCATAAACATCAAAAGCATCCTCAAGATGGAAGATTGCGACATGCGCCATAACTCGATAGCTGACAAATAGAACTATTTTCGTGCTCGTCGGTTTGCACTCGTACCGCTACGAGCACGAAATAGACGGCACCTGGACACGAGTTTGTGGTAAATATTGTGCTATCGAGTTGTTATTGAAAGTAAAAAGTTGCAATTTTCCGAGTGAATAGTTTGCGTTATGGACTCCTTTTTAAAAGGGTTAGTTCTCTTATTAGACTTTCGGGCTGGTTGTTTTTGTGACCTTTTGAAAGGTCACGAAATAAGTTGCACTCAGGGGGCAATGTTAGAAATACTTCTATGAAGCTAGACGATGAATGAACTTATAATCAGCGTTTTTACTGACAAGATGTTACCCTGCCAAACAAAACAAAAATATAAACTATAAAGAATAGAAACAGTTTATTAATAGGCCTCATATTTTTAATATTCCTAAGCTAAAAAATAAAAAAGTCTGAAAGCTCTATTTTGTTCAATATTCCTTTATTCTTCGTTATCAAGTTCTTTCTATTTTAACCGTAAAATGCCTTTATTTTCAGAAGAGGGTCTAGTGTATTTTTCGCACTCTCTGAGGACCGATATCTTATCTCACGCTGTAGAGACTGTAAAATGTCTTCGAAGCTTATAAAATAACCGTATTTTTTGGTGTTACGAAAACTTTTATAAAACGTTTTTAGGGTAATTGATTGTTCATTTATTAGGTACTTAGTAAAAGTACTTCTATGCAAACCATGATAACGAAGACACTTTTAATGTCTTCTTTAGGATTATACAGTTTTTTTTTTTTTCAACTTGACAATGGTTTCTTCTGATAAAGTTTAAGGCTCAATTTACATTGTAGTGGAAGAAGTATGGAAGCGAGTTTTTGTAACGAGATTGTATATACTGAACTTTATGTGAAATGTGTAACGTACAAACTAGATTCGGGCTTGTAACTGCTGGAAATGCCGATAATGCACGAGAATTCTCTAGAAGACGCGCGACATGTTAAGTACGTTACACAATTGACATAAAGTTCATTATGCTATCTACAATTTCATTACAAAAACTAGCTTCCATTCCGTTCCGCGACAATGTAAATTGAGCCTAAATCGCTACTCTTGCTCACTACGTGTTGCTGACTAATCTGTATGTAAGTCTTGAAATAGTCACAAGACATCTTGTACTGATCTACCACGTCAGCAGTTGACTTAACTGCTGACGTGGTAGATCAGTACAGGAACGAATCCTTAACCTTTGGGAATCTGACACATCATCTGCCCAGCCTTTTCCCAACTATTTTGGGTTTGGCTTCCAGTCTAACCGGATACGGCTGAATACCAGCATTTTACGTGGAAAGACTGCCTATCTGGCCTCCACAGCCCAGTTATTGGGTAATTACGATACCCCTTGGTAAGACTGGTTGTCAGACTTGGACTTGGTTTCTGGCAACCCGAAACGACTGTCAAAGATCCACGAATGACAGCAAAGGCCAACGGCTTATTGTGCTTTTCGAGGCACGGAGGGGTCTTGGTATGTAAAGATGGTCACCCATTCACGGACCAACCGCGGCATGCGTAGCTTAACCTGGGCACAAGCCCCTCTTTTATTAATTTTTTTCTGGGAAAGTAAGTCACGTGCCCTGATTTTAGAATAAAATGAAAACGAACTGATGAACTGCCTCGTTTATCTAGTGGTCGCAAGAGCTACTTACTGCTTAGCGTGAAGCCTTGGGTTCAATCTCCAGGTCGGGCAAAATGTACCGTAGCTTAGGTGCGGGGTTGCGGACGGCGAGCAATGGGTAGCTCGCCGTCTGGTAAGGACCAGGCCCGGGTCGACGGCGCGTTGTGTTCCACGTTCGCCTCAAGGAGAAGTCAGCACTAACTGATGGGGTCCGCCAGGACCTATGCCTGTCAGGGTCGCGGGTTGTTTGAAAGAGTTACCGTGGCTCTGGTACAGGTAACTGAAGGAACACGGTTGGGTTGATAATTTCCCACCCGAAAGAAAAAAAAAGGTCGGGTAAAGTGTTAGTTCCATTAGGAATTTCTCGGTAGCAACTCGAGTTTGTATTTATGCTCGGTTGATGACAATAGAGCCCCCCCCCCCCCTATTTCATGGGGCTTAAACATGACTTAACTGGCAAAATGGATTCCATACTATGGACCCAGATAACTGATATACTACATACACTACTTTCTTTTGTAAATACATACTTATATAGATAATTACACCCAGACCCAGGACAAACAGACATGTTCATGCACACTACAGACGTGGTGGTATGAAAATGTTATATTGATTTTGACACATTTTGCACAAAACCACGCGCTGCACTATTAACCCAACACAAACTTCAACACTCAATATCAACCGTGTCCAATCATCTGGAAACACAACACATCACTTAATTGCAGTGACATGTTCCTCAGTGTTTCACGACACGAGTCGTAAAGCAGACATGTTTTATTCAGAGAGCAAGCTGACCGGATGAGCTAAAGTGATTGAGTTTCTTCATTCTTTACTGATCATTGGGTTGTTGTGAATGACAGTTAAGAGAGAAAAAAAAAGTAGTGAAGTTTTTAATAACTTAATATATTATCACGCTTGATTTCCTCGAAGAGACAGGCAGGGGTACATATAGTATACCCATATTTCGCCAGTTATGTTTAGGTCCCTTTTAATAGGGGTTTGTTGGCATCAGTCAGGCTCAAACCTGGACTCCGGACTGCTTCTGGGAAATTACTGATTGAAAACCCAATAACTACGTTTTCAAGTTTTTAATGTTACTCGTACATAAAAGTCGTTAACATTTTTGAGATAAGGATACAAATAAACATACATCTTTTTTTGTTCGTTATTGAAGTCCCGCATGTTCACGATTTTTTTTTTTTTTTTTTTATTTTTTATTTGTGATGGGTTTGCTCTTGACTCTAGTCTAGGTCAGAGGTGACAGAGACAAAGTCGACGATGGAGTGAGCTTACCCAGAAGAAGCCTGTTCACTCTCACTTTGAAGAGATTAGGGTTGTATACGTTCGGAAACACAGACGCAGGTAGTGAGTTCCACTCTTTTGCTGTGCGCATTATAAAAGACATTTGGAAGCGCTTAGTGCGAATTGGTGGAATAGCAACCAGGTAGGGATGGTAACTGGCAGTGCGTCTAGATGTCCGGTGGTAGAAGGGGGCCGGTGGAATGAGGTCGTGGAGTTCTCGGGCACACTCTCCGAAGTACAATCTGTAGAAGACCGACAAGCAGGCAACCTTACGGCGATGAGCCAAGCAATGAAGCTTGGCATCCACCAGTTTTACGTCGCCAATGAGCCTCTTAGCTCTGCGTTCCACCGAGTCAAGCGCGGCTAGTTGGTACTTAGCTGATCCATCCCAAAGGTGACTGCAATACTCCATGCAGGATCGGACTTGCGCTTTGTAAAGGGTTAAAAGCTGTCCAGGCGTAAAGTCTCGCTTCACCCTATTTAGGATGCCCAGTTTCTTGGCCGCAGTTTGGGCCTTGTACTCGATGGTGGCGCCGAAGTTGAGACCAGATGTCAACTCCATGCCTAGGAGCTCAAGTCGATCAGTCACAGGAACAGATGTACCCCGAAAAGTAGGAGTTTGGGCGAAACGACTCTTTTTAGCGGTAAAAAGACACGCCTGCGTTTTGGTGGCGTTAAAAGAGACCAGATTATCATCACCCCACTGGGAGACAAAGCTTAAGGTCAAATCTGTCCGCTCTACCATGGCCTCTCTCAAGGAACGAACTTCAGCCCCGCTGGGTTTTGCGCTGGACAAGTATCTCTCTGAAACTGTACTGTCATCTGCGTACCCAACAATACCAGGCCGAAGCAGGTCATTGATGTGCAGCAGGAAAAGAGTTGCAGAGAGAACAGACCCCTGAGGAACTCCGGCATCAATAGCCATAAGGTCAGAAGAGCAGCCATCAACAACTACTCTAATCGACCGTTCACTAAGGAAATCTGATATCCAGCTACAAAAATCAGCTGGGATGCCATAAGCAGGAAGCTTGCTGAGCAGAGCAGCGTGCCAGACCCTGTCAAAGGCCTTCGAGATGTCAAGCGATACAGCCAGTGCTTCGCCGTGTTTCTCGATGGCTTCGCCAAAGCAGTGCGTGACATACACAAGAAGATCGCCAGTTGACCGTCCCCGGCGAAAGCCATATTGACGGTCACTGAGGAGATCATTGTCTTCAAGGTAGTTCAGCAACTTATTGTTCAGTACCCTTTCCAAAACTTTGCACAGAATGGAGGTAATGGCGATCGGACGGTAATGGGCAGGGTCTGCACGGTCGCCTTTTTTGGGCACTGGTTGTACATTTGCAAGCTTCCAGGATTTCGGCACCGTTCTTTTTTCAAGAGAGAGGCGGAACAAACGTGTCAATACAGGAGACAGTTCAGGCGCACACTGCCTCAACACTCTCGCTGGAATGCCGTCAGGCCCGCTGGCCTTGTTCACGTCTAGACTGCACAATACTCTTCGGACCTCTTTAATGTGTACTGCGATCTCCGGCATCGAGGAGTCACAATGAGGTACAGTAGGTGGTTGCTTTGAGCCAGCGTCCAGACGTGAATTGCTTGCGAAGAGAGATGCAAATAAATTTGCCTTCTCAGTTGCAGAGTGAGCCAGCGACCCATCAGGTTTCATCATAGGAGGTAAAGTGGGACGACAGAAATTCGTTTCAACCGCTTTAGACAGGGACCAGAACTGTTTACTACCCGGAGGGTGCGAAGCCAGCCTGGCCCCGATATGTCCGACATGGTCAAAACGTGCCCTACGCAAAACCCGCTTGCAGAACTTGGCGGCAGAATTAAAGGCTCTCTTCTTCGCGCGAACCCTGCGCGCTCTAACTTTGCGGTCGCGGGCCTTGACCCAGGCTTGGTAGGCAGTCTCTTTTCGGGCCTCAGCGTGGGCACATTCTGCATTATACCAAGGCCGGGATTTGTAACCGAGCGGGATGTCGGAAAATGGAATAAAATATTCCATCCCCTGCCGAATCACGTCCGCAACCGCGTCAGCACAGCGCGAGGGGTCACCCGAGGAAAAGCACACTTGCCGCCATGGATAAGACGCAAAAAAGTGCCGCATCTCATCCCAGTCTGCTGACCCGTATCGCCATACTCGCCTCGTGCCTCTAGGACTCTCATCTGGAGGAGAGCAGGTTGATATGGATTTCACCAGACAGTGGTCAGACGTTCCCAGCGGGGCTGAGACCGATACTGAATGACTGTCCGGATCAGATGCCAGCAGAAGGTCCAAGCAATTGGGTGTATGGCCGTCAACATCCGGTACCCGCGTTGCCACATTCACCATCTGGGTTAGATCTAGCGTTAAAGCAAAATTGCGCGCCTCCAACCCAGCATGGTCAGTTTTCTGGTATGGGAACAACCATTCTTTATGATGGGCGTTGAAGTCCCCCAGAAAAATGAGCTTCGCCGTTGGGTACCGTTGCTGGGCTACGTCAGTCGGCTCCACGAGGAAATTAAAGAGCGCTGTTGTCTCCTGGTCACCGCTATGCGATCGGTAGATGCCGATGTAGAGAGATTTCTCCACGCCAGTATCCACAAGTAGCCATATGGCAGAGAAACCCGATTTCTCAAAGCAACGGAGACGACGACAACAAATGTCATCGCGGACGTACACACAGACCCCAGCTTGCTTCTTGAACTTGTGTTCAAGAGAGTACCCCGGGTAGTTGAGGTACGCCACGTCCGACGGGGTTGTTATCTTCGTCTCCGTTAGGAAAAACAGGTGCGGCTTCTCGGTCTCAAGGTACTATGTACGGTACTATGTTTAACCATTGGTTGAGTTAACTACGGATCAAAAAACCGGCCCTTAGCCTTCCCAAAATTCAGATATACAACCGCGCAAATTTGCGGTGAACCACTTATCGAACCTATTATTAATTAAATTAGGTTGAAAAGTGATTCACCGCAAATGTCCGCGATGTTACATAACATCGTTATGATCTGTGTGAAACTACCCATTACTAAACCTATTTGGTATATTATTTAGATAAAATCCAACTAGTTTACTTATTCACTGTTATGAACGACATGTTTGCTAACGATATTAATTTGCAATGCAAATTAACAAACATTATATCGCCGCAGAGGTAGGTACTCAATATTTGATTGCTGTTAATTTCACACTTCCACGAAAGCGTAAAATAGTGCGGAGGGAATTAGGAATTCAATTTGTGTTGAAAATGTGTGAAATTTGACGAAATCCAAAGTATTAAAGGTGATTTTACTGCGAAGTTTGTTATAAATTAATATTAGGTAACCTGCTGAGCTAATTTAATCTAAAGGCTCTTCTGCTTAAGACATAACTTCGATAAAATAACTTATGGGATGGCAGTGAATATAGACTAATAAGTGAGGGTCTCAAATAATAATAATACTTTAGTACGACCGCGCCATTCTCACCGACAGGACAATTCACTACAGTTGACTGGATAAAAACATTTTTTATATAAAAAATATAAAAATTAATATCGTGTGTTTCCTCCACATGCTCTTATTAATGTTTTTATCCGCCTAAACATGCTAAGATGATGTTATCTATTCTATCGCATTCATATCCGATGATCTCGCCGGCTGTTCCATAACTGTGATATTCACATTATTAAGATATGCTTGAGTTGAACGAGCAGCATGCGGCCGAACATTATCCTGCAGCAAAACGAAGTCGTCACCGATAAAGGACGCAAGCGGTACCACATTTTCTTTTAAAATTTCTCTTATATAACGATATGTACTCAAACTCCCTCTATCGATCACCACCATGTCCGTATGAACTCCCAAACATATCCCCCTATTAAATTCAAAAACGCATGATAAGGCAGGCTAACCATATAATTTTAAGACCACCAAGAACATGCTACGGTAGAAAGACTGCTGTATATGAGGGGGCTCAACTCTATAACTCTATACCTATAGGAATTAGGGAGTCGAAATCACATCCAACTTTTAAAAGGCTATTACAGCACCATGTTATGAATAGTGTGTAAATTGTAAGTTTTTACTGTGTTTTAATTTTAGTTGTATAACCCAGCGAAAACGTCGCTTATCTTTATATTAATTATTATGTTTTTCCTCATAGAAGTGAATAATTGTATTCTTTTTGAGTGAAATAAATTGTCTTAAACCGGAAACCATAAATTTGTCTCAAAATATCGTTCTCCTTTCCGTCAACTTGATTTAAAAGAATTCTGCACTCATCAATAAACAATATTTTACCCCACTGGTCCGTGGTCCAAAGTCGATGTTCCCGAGCAAAAGTTTTGTCTATTTCTACGATGATGTATCTCAAGTTTTGGAGCCTTGGCACCAACGAACCAAAACCAGTTTCTTTGAATCTTTTTCGTACCATACACTCACTTAAAGTGACACATCGAACTTCCTCTAGCTCATTTCTGGTTTGGACGGCCATTACACGTGAGTTCCTGCGCGAAGCTGAATGCAACGATCATCTGCTCACATTACGTCTTTTTCTGCCTAGTCCCGGTCTTCTCACAAAAGTATTAGTCTCCCTGAATCATAGGATACTGCGATAAATTTTTAAAACACGTCGGCGAAAAATTCTTGAGATCACTCTGTAGGTTTTATCAGTTTTCTCCGCATCTCAAAGTTTTTGGCAATCTCAGTTGCACTCAAGTCGAGCATGATGAAGTCGAATCAAATGAAACTCAATTTTAATGAAAATAATACAAAATTTATACCAAAATCACAAAATGATGATTCACTGAAAGTCACTCAAAATGATGTAATATCAAATAAAATTAAAACAATGGCATAAAAGGCTACGTTCAATTGTTTACTCAGTTTGAAATATTTATTTATAAGATAAAACGAATTAACAACCAGCCAGCACAATATGTTCCGCTAAAGCCGGTGTGTGTAAAACATCAGTAAATTCAAAGAACCGATCGTAAAAAAATTTTATCAATCGAAATATTTTATTTCACAACACGGGCATTAATGAAACGTCAGAAGCTAGGCGCACGGTTCCAATTGGTCGTTTCCTATAGAAAACAGCCGGCAAAATACTCTACGGTTACTCTTTTAAAAATAATTGGCTTTTACAATATTTTCAAATAAACTGTTATTTGAAAATAGTAATAATTATAAAAGTTAATCTATCACACTTCGGCGACAACTTTTTTGAAAACTTTCCACTTTGTTTTATAATAAGAACTTTATCTGATTTATTCAGAATAGACCTGCCGATTTAAGTAGCATTCCAGATATATAAAAAAAAACATCTAAACCAAATTCAAAACCTGGTAAAACCTTACACCATCTCTAACCTTGTTCTACAACGGCTGCATTATAAATTCTACACGAGTGCAGATCACGGCACCGCTACATCACACACCTCGAGAGTACCAACGTACGATGCTGTAAAACGTATGGCTCTTCAGAGGACATTTACTGCCCTCATAAGTCACCCATTTAAGGGGATTGAGTAATCTGCTTGTACTTTATGTGTAGTTATGTTTCGGATTTGACCGATGTTGTTACTTGTTACATAAACCTTGATTTTAACATTTTATTGACCTTCAAACCATAAGGGACCTATTGAAGCATTGTAATGGTTAGTACGGTTATATAAAATAGACGTAATATTATAATTAATAATGTCCAATAATAATATAAGCGGAAACCATGCCTGGAGCTGACTGCTATGCCTACACACTATTACAATCAAATTACAAAGCAAAAACAATGGCAGTGTGCCCTTTGCCACTGTCTTTTACATAGAACCAAATAGGGGAAAGTGGGGGAATTGGGAACACTTAACTACCAATACGCAAAAATAATAGAAAACTCATAGACATAATAAACTTTTATTGCAACATTAACTTTGCTTATTTATCTAATTATTAGTGAGAAAAAAAATCTTAAAAATCAACGTATTATAAGAAATATGAACGAAAACCAAAAACATTGCTGTTCCTTTTTAGCCCATATTCTATGGGGTAAATGAGATCATCGCACGGGGGAAATGGGAACGGTATAGGGTAATTAGGAATGGTAGAGTTAAATCTTATAATAAACTACAATTCCTTAGTGTGGCACATATCACACACGTAACCTTTACTAGTCTCGCCAGCAAGTACATTTTTCATATGCCCAGAGTTTAGAAATGGTGCACATGATCCAATCTTCTGTCGATAAGGATTCAAACTTTTCGTTGCATACTCGTATTATACAGTAAAACTCCTCTTCGTTTTCATTTCCTTCTAAAGTCTTCGTCAAATTTATGACTCTTTTACCCTTGACTCGTAGCTTCTTTTATATAGTTTTAATGTTCTTTTCTGTATTTTAAGTTTACATTTTTTCTTTTTCAGTTTGCCTTTTCTGTTTTTCTTTTAGTTGAATTTTTATAGGTGTGCTGGATAATATCTGAGAATGCTTCTTATTCTGTCGCTTAGAAGTGGTTCCTATTTTAGGAATGATTGGCACATTGATAACATCGGAAAGAGGCACAGGAGTGGATAGTGGCAGTGTGTTAAGGGGGACCTCATCATTTGTAGTGATAGAATTATTAGACTTTAGCTTTTGCCCGCGGCTTCGCCCGCGTGGAGGTCAGCAATTATCCCACCGGACAAAAAGGATCCTATGTGTTAATCTAGATTATAAACTATCTGTATGCCAAATTTCATCTAGAGTCGTTCAGCCGTTTTTGCGTGATTGAGTAACAAACATCTAAACGGTCACATTTATAATATTATAGTAGGAAGTAGGATTAGTCCTCAGTTTTCTGCCATCCTACTTTCGATGTCGTCAGTATTATAATGTATACGTGTCTCAGACTGTTAATAAATGTTGTATAAACCCAAAAAATACATCAGTCAGCCTACGATCCCACGGACGTAATTAAATCGTGGCGGAATAAAAACGCCTAACGTGATAATTTGCCGCCTTCAACAGAGGGTTCGAACAAGCGTTACAAAATCACTTCAAACTGATTTTTCGTACAGCGCGGACGGACGATGGGTTCCGCTAAATTATTAGCGGTAGCTATTTGTGAGGCCAGGAGATCACAAAAGAAGCAAATATGGATGCATCCCTTGAATAATGAACTATATTTAAAAGCCCGATTTTTGATTTGCTGTGCAATGATTTTAGGAAATATCCTGAATAATTATCAATTATATAGCATGTTTATTGTATTGTATTTTCTCAAATTATACCCGTTTACTTACTTTTTTTATGATACACTTCACCCTTGCTCAGAACTATTTACAGGATTTTATAATATTATAAGTATCTAATGTTGGAATTGAAAACATCGGAGGAGTTCTAAAATAAAACAATGGGCAAATATCCGATGTGGTGTGAAAAAAAACTAATATTTTTGAATTTTTACAAGCTTTTATTTACTTTCACATGTCCCGATGTTTATAATCGAATCTTGCAAGTTGAATTTGACCCACTTCCCCGATTCGAAATTTTTCATGCATATGTAAATCAGATGACAATGCAATATTATTATGATATGGAGCAGATCTGATGATGGAGCTGGAAGGTGGCCATGGGAACTCAGTAATAAAACGATACAACCCTCTCGAGTTTGGGCTCATTTGATTTGTCTTGACAAGGACTTTGGTCCTAGATGATATCCAGACTAATAAAAGCTTGTATTTAAAAACATTTTTTTTAATAATACCTTGATTCGTATTCGAATCCCTGGCCATGTAAGTAGGTATGATTATATTAACTTAAAAACTCAGGCTTCTTGGAAGGAAATTAGTCATCTTCTCGATCATCGGCCGAACTGTGCTCGTACGTCGAGAGCAGAACTCGATGAATCGTAAAAAAAAAATGTAATAGAAAGTGAGTGCGTATTGCGTACCTATGCTGCAACTTCAAATAAATACTTTCTACGTCGGTAAATAAAACATTGGAATTATTACGAAAATTATGAAAGAGTCGTGATTATTCCAAAGTTTTATTTACTTACGCGTTCTTCGGCTCAGAATCCCTGTGCGCCACGGCATGCGGCACGTCCGCGCTAACCAACCATTTAGAATAACCATTCTACTCTTTGGTCCGCACTCTACGAGCCAGCGTGCCGTACTGACCAACACGCGTGATTTTTTCGCGTCCGTGGGAACACAAGTACAGAACTTCGTATGTCTCAGTCATTCAACGCTCAACGCCGAGCGTTAAATATCGAACACCACGCGATAAAAAATCGCGGCGAGAAAAATCACGGCCGTGCGAACAGATGCACCGCTTTCTGTGTGTTCCATTTCCAAGCGCGGCACGCGATTTTATCCCGCTGCGATTTTTTGCGTCCGTGTAAATGTGGGCTTAGTGAGATGTGAAATCGCGCCTCGGCGAGTACTTAACATGGCTGAACGACCGAACCGCTAGACCAATCGTACTGATAGCATTCAGTGGAAATTTTTCTTCTGTTTATAAGTATATTATTTTAGGATGTAGGTAGACCACTCAATATTTTGTTAATAAGTAATGCGTTGTCACAGTATATTTATAACGAATTTGATTACCACTGCCAATTATTTATTAATTACACTAATAGATCCAGTATTATCACTAACGCACTCGCAAGTTTTTTAACCTACGTCCAAAAAGGAGGAGGTTCTCATTTCGGATTTTTATATTTTTTTTTATGTATATTTGGGTATAACTCCGTCATATATAAACGGATTTGCAAAATTAGTTTTTGTTGAAAAAAATATGTTCTCGAGGTGTTCCCATTGCCACCAAGTCAAAATCTGATGAGGGGATCTCATGGAAGTCGAGGGAAACCCTCAATTTTTGTAGGCACACCTATAGTGATTTGGGTATTTATTATAGTAACTCGTGCATTTACTCTCGGAAAACTCCATTTGGTGAAGTGGAACTGATGATGATAACCACAGATGGCCATCGGAACTACTCAATTATAGGCATTTAAGCATTTCACGGGTTGCGATGCAATTATTTTAATATGGTTGCTAAGCAATTATCTCGTCATAATGCATACGTCAATGTCCTCGCCGTGTGGCATAGCGAATGGACGTGTGCACTCGCGTAAATAAGTCGTGTTAAAATCTAACTTTCTAAATTCTGATTGGTTTAAAATTTAAATTCCAATTCTTGTTTCTTCCTGAGGCATCTATACGAGTAAGCCCCTCCCCACAAAAGTGACAACGATACTTTTGCCACCATCCTTGCCTAAGGCATACAAAGGGTCCACCGTGATTGGATCTGTTAAGCTCGGGTTTGAACCGCCTCCTCGGTGCGCGAGAGCCGGCGTCGCTAACCGCTTAGCCAAACTGTGGTGACGCATCGTCGCGAAACACCGCATCCCTACCACCCGCCAGACTGCTACGGGAGTACGCGTCATCAAGTATCGGCTACGTGCGGATAAGCTACGAGTGCTACGAGATACAACTGTGCTACGTGGTGATCGGCTACGAAACGGGTTCGTTTAGCGCTGTTAATACCTACCGTTGTGAGTAAACAAGTGCAGATACTATGCCGAGGATTGTGCGCTCGCCACCCGCTACTTCTGTCCGAGAGACGGATTGTCCACCAGTTTTATCAACCTCAGACCTTATTGACAATTCTAATGAACCGGAAACCTCGAACGTTACCGTGCGGCCCAAGCGACCTCAACCAGACTTATCTCCGGAGTGCGAATGGAAGAATTTCGAAGATAAAATAATGAAGTTATTTACTTCCTGGAAAACTGACCAAGAGGCCCTGCTTGGGAAATTAACATCGGAGTTGACGGCAATTAAACGACAAAATGCGGAGATTCAAAAAACGAATGCTGAGACCTTAAAAACTGTGGAATTTCTGAGTCAGGATTACGATTGCATTAAAAAATCACTGCAGAACTTAGAAAGAGAAAACGGTGAACAGCGCAATTATATACTGGATCTAGAAAAAAAAGTACAAGATCTGCAATTGAGCTCGCGATCATCATGCATCGAGATAAGGAATATCCCTACAATTGAAAAGGAAACAGCTCGCGAATTAACTTCGATTGTTTTAAAAGCCTGTGAGACCATCCAGCCGTCGGTAAACCCACCTCAACTACGTGACGTGTATCGTTTGCCCGGAAAAAAAGGCTCAAATAGACCGATAGTTGCAGAGTTCCTGACTGTCCCCTCGAAGAATCAAGTACTGGATGCCTGCCGTACGTTCAATAAGGGTCTGCCACCAACTGAAAAACTAAACACGGGACACATTGGTATTCCCGGTGAAGTTAAACCAGTCTATATCGCCGACCACATGCCTCGTACCCAGCGGCAACTATTTTTCGAGGCACGTTCATTTGCTAAAACGAACAAATATCAATTCTGTTGGTCTCAGAATGGAAAAATTTTTCTTCGTGAACGTGAAGGAATGGACTCCGTTGTTATCAACTCAACTTCTTGTCTTAAGAAGCTGCCTACCTCTGCAAAATAAACGCAAGGCAACTCATTTCTATTCTTATTGCATGTTTTTAGAATATATTAGAACCTCACATTTTTATTTACATAAAACTCGAGTAGCCTCTTACAAATTAGTTTTTTACTATTTTATTAATTTAACTTCTTACCTTATAATAATATCATTAAGATTATCAACTTTATATAATGCATCTAGTAAATATCAGTCTCTGTATTATACATCGTACCTGTTTAGACTTTGCAAAAATTATAATCATATGAAAACTTGTTATTACTCACACACAACTCATATCATACCTGCGGTTATATACATCCTTTTGACTATCTTATTCCTACATAAATTATCTGCAACTTTTAAAATAGACCTACTAAACATCCACAAAACTAGAATACACATATCCCACATATTTAAGGTTGAAACCAATATGCACCTAACATCAAACATCAATATTCGATTCTGACACTTTAAATGATATTGACTCCTTGGGTATGAGTGATTCACGTATTTGTGTACCTGAGTCATGCAGTCGTTTTATTAGTGACAAAAAAAAGTCGCTTAATATAATACACCTCAATATACGCAGTGTAAATTGTAACTTTGATAGCTTCCTGCTGCTCCTGGCTAGAATAAAAATTTCATGTGATGTTTTGATTCTATCGGAGTGTTGGCTGAGCGTGTCAACAGTACCACCTCTGGATGGATATGATTCTTATCACACAAGCAAACTTACTAATCAGAATGATGGTGTTATAATATATGTCAAATCAGAATTACCTCATATCGTCACCGAACCTTCTATATCTGGCGCTAGTTGTCTGATCTGTAATGTAAAATCTCACAATATCTTAATTTTAGCGTTATATCGCTCTCCCTCCACACGAAATCTTGACAAATTTATTGATAGCTTAGACACTATCCTTGCTCGGACGTCAGTCCAAAAAAATTTAGTGATTATGGGCGACATCAATATTGACATCACTCCGAATGCTGGCTCCCAACAAGCAGATCAGTACCTCAACCTTATTGCTTCACATGGCCTCCTTCCTACACATTTACTCCCAACCCGTATTAACTCCTGTATTGATCATGTAATGTTAAGATCTGACCTTAAAAATACGACTCTGGTTCTGGATACGTATATTACTGATCATAGGCCAACGATTATTAGCATCCAACGTGTAATGTCACTCCCTGTCCCTAAACTTAGTCGCATAGTTGTTGATTATACAGCTGTAATCACAGCCATTTTATCAATGGACTTTACTGAAATATTGGCTATTCAAGACCCAAACAACGCCGCCGAGTCTCTGGTTTCCATCATTAGCTCTGTCATCGCCAATCACTCTAAATCGGTGCACATGTCTTCGAAACGCCGAATCCTGAAACCGTGGATTACAAATGGACTGCTTCGGTGTATTCGAAATAGGGATAACATGGCTCGAACGTTACAGGCAGATCCTGAAAACTTCATTCTTGTGATTACATATAAGCGATACCGTAATTTCTGTAACAAACTTCTCAAAAACTTAAAACACGCATATGAAAGTAATGAGTTCCAAATGGCAAAGAACAACCCTAAAGCTACTTGGAAGGTCATTAAAAAGGTTACTGGAACTAATCTCAATGCTAAATCCCCCAACGAGTTACTAAGAATATCTTCGGATGACAAGTCCTCGGTCAATAAAGTCAACGAGTTTTTTGCCCATGTTGGCAAGAACTTGGCTGACAATTTCTTATCCACCTCGTATACCCCGGAATGTTCTCTCGATGCGCTACCCTCTAATTCGCTAGTGCTTTTACCCACAGATGAAGTGGAGGTCTCGAATCTCATTATTGGGTTACGAACTGATGCTGCGGCAGGTTGGGATGGCATTTCATCGAAAATGTTAAAATCCTGTATGCCCACGATTGTCC
Source organism: Dicycla oo (assembly GCA_948252095.1). Lineage (NCBI taxonomy): Eukaryota > Metazoa > Arthropoda > Insecta > Lepidoptera > Noctuidae > Dicycla > Dicycla oo. The sequence continues at coordinate 33,271,704 of OX411715.1, read as the reverse complement.
CCCCCATTACTCATATCTGCAATCGCTCTATTGCCACAGGCTGTTTTCCTAGGGTTTTCAAAAGGGCTGTTGTTCACCCAATCTTCAAAAATGGGGACAGACACAGTGTAGATAATTATAGACCGATCTCAGTCTTGCCTGCCATTTCTAAAATATTAGAAAAGATACTTAATAAACGATTGGTGCACTATCTTGAGTCATATAAATTACTAAGTAATAACCAGTATGGTTTTAGAGGTGGCAGGTCAACTGAAAATGCTGTTGCTGCTTTGGTAGACCATGTGGTATCAAAATTAGATAGTAAAATGAAATGCTTGGCTATCTTCTTAGATCTCTCTAAGGCATTCGACACTGTGTCCGTTCCCCACCTCTTATCTAAGCTGGAAGCTACTGGCATTCGAGGACATGCCTTGAAGGTCTTCCAGGATTACCTCTGTGATAGAACTCAATGCGTTAAAATAAATGATGTTGTCAGTGACACCATTTCATTGAGTTTTGGCGTTCCTCAGGGCTCAATCCTGGGCCCTACCCTATTTCTTATCTACATTAACAACTTATGCAAAATGTCTCTAATGAATTGTTCAATCTTTACTTATGCCGATGATACGGCTCTATTAATTCATGGTAATGACTGGCCTGAAACAGTAAAATACGCGGAACTTGCTCTGAACTCAGTGATGAAGTGGCTGTCTAATAATATCCTAACCTTAAATTTAAATAAAACGGTATACTTACCTTTCTCGTTACTATCCACCAACCTCCCTCCACCGCATTCAATGGTGCTCAGAGCTCACACTTGCTCACTCGGTCTATCTTCTTCACAATGTGGCTGCCCTCAACTCAAGAGGTGTGAGTCTGTCAAGTATCTCGGAGTCTATGTAGATAGCTCTCTGAGCTGGAAACCTCACCTCAGTAATCTCATATCAAGAGTCCGCAAGTGTATATTTATTTTTAAAAAAGCTGAGGAATTCCGCGGACCACCTTACGATTAAAACAGTTTATTATGCACTGTGTCAGAGCATAATAAACTACTGCATCACAGTGTGGGGTGGGACTCCCAAGACAATCCTCCTACCTCTTGAGCGCGCACAGAGAGCTGTTCTCAAGGTAATGACCTCGAGGCCTTTTAGGTTTCCCACTACTACTCTCTACACCGAATGTCAGGTTCTTACTGTGAGACAGCTCTTTGTCCTTGGCACTATACTGCGCAAACACCCTTCTGTGGAATATGATCCGAATGCTAACAAAAAGCGTAGACATTTCGAAGTATGCCCAACTCACGGTTGTAGAACGGCCATTGCTCAGCGTCATTTTGGTGTACTGTCTAACCATTTATATAATAAAATAAATAAACTCTGTTCCATTGCTCCCATGTGTCTAAACGAATGCAAAACCGAAGTCACTAAGTGGCTCTTGACATTGACTTACAATAAGACTGAAGATCTACTACAGATATCGATCGCTTAACCAAATGTTATATATATATATTTTATATATAAAATAAAGAAATATGTTCAGAATTATATATATTTATACTGACTTTCATAATACACAGGTTTTCATCATAATATTATCTCTTGCTCACACACACACACAACCATTTATATAGGTAGATAAACAGGATGCATCATAGTTGCATTAGCTTTGTAATATATTATTATAATTTAATCATGATGATCTGTGCTCGTCTTACTACTACTGCTGTATGTTCAAATCATAGGCGAGGACGCTGGCACCCTAAACACAAGTTAAATCTTACTTTGGGTGCCAGAGTTCATCGAAAACACTCTGTTTCCTTAGTTGTAATGCCGCATAGTGTTAAGATAAGTGTTTTTCTTGTACAACTGAAGTTAAATAAAAAAATTATTATTATTATTATATATTATTTATTTATTATTATACGGTGATGGTGACTTCACCATCAGCTCCAGTTCTCCTGGTTTTTATTAAGAGAACTCCTGAACAATTAACGTCTTACATCGGGATAAGCGATATTTTGTAAAAGGTGATGAGCAGTTGACATTAGGCTATATTTACTTAGACATATTGCAAAGTGACTCACTAAAAAGTGAAGCATAAAAAAAATACAAAAAAAAAACACTACAATGTGAAAAATAACTTTAATTTCGGAAGTCGGCGGCAAAAACTAATATACAGATTCAAAGACACTGACTTCCGAAATTAAAGTTATATTTCACTTTGTAGTGTATTTTTTTTAAGTTTTTTAAATTCGAAAAAGTAGTTATAGTTCCGCTCCGCACAATTATTTGCTTGTTGTACTGTTTTGTTTGTTGGATTGTGGATTGAAGTACCACAATTGTCACTTTTAACTTTTATTGGTTTTAGTTCAAAACGTTGCTAGATAATTTTATTGGTTTCCGTAATGTTAAAGTTGTATTCACTATAAATAACTCATTGTTTACTTTTTAAGTGAATTTTATATATTATTATAAGGAGCCAATCACGCGGGAGTGGACGAATGTACTACGGCAACCTATCCATAAACCTAACATACGTATTGTTTAAACCATCCATAATTTCAGCATTGTGAATTCTGTCTTGGTGCAAATGGTTGGTATCGCTATATCATACAGGATCCCAGCCATCCTCGCTGCTGTAAAACGTATGTCAGTAGAACGAGCACATTATTGTTACAAGCTTCTCTATTACCGCCGTAACTCAGCATTTGGGGGATCGAGTAATTTTGGCTGTACTTATCAAGTGTATCCTTTTATTACAATAATTGTACCTACGGTATAAAGGAGGACAATTTTCTTTTTAGGGTTCTAACTTTTTGACTGACTTGCATTGCTTTTGATGTTTCTTTCTAGTTCTCCATTACCTACTAAATATATGCTTATAATATTATATTCTAGGCATGAACCACTTACAAGTACTTGACTAGGACGATAATAATATCATTGCCATAACCACTGCTCTTGGCATTTCATTGGTAATGACAATGTCACAATCAAAGTTTTTACATTGAACTTAAGTAAAGAAAGAAAGTAGGGAGGCCTTTGCCCAGCATTGGGACAATAAAGGCTAATAATAATAATAACAGGAGGAGGTGGTGATTATTATTATTATTATTTTACATTTCTCGAGATCCTGGGGTCCCGGACCTTTGGAAGGCGTACGAGGAGCAAAAGCCAACTCGCAGAGGCCCCTTAAATAATTTTAAATAATAAGGAGGCACCAACCGACGATTATCCCTGTGTGCACTATGCAAGTGCACCCAAGGACAACCCCCGGTTAGTGCAGGACTATTGTTGTACGTGGAAACAAAACATATTGCGCTATGGGTCTCGGTGGCTAAAGTTGATTGGGTAACTTGAACTATAGAAGAACTATGTCCCCTGCCTGATCAATATTATACACGGATAAAATGGCAGGGGGTGACTTGCACACTCAGTAATGGGCCCCCGGAAACGGCCGCTAGCACATAGTGACGTAGCGACAAGAGGGCAACACTTCCTGAGATGCTTGAGGAGTGGAGAGGTATTCCACGGCTATCAGGACAATCCCGGAAGTACGGTCAAGATCCCTACCAGCACCTTACTGGAATACTTCCTTCCTCTGAGCACGTTTGCTCTTTCAAATCTCCACTCAAGCCGGCCAATAAAGGCAAGACAGAGGTGGGAGCTCTGTTCCTCGTCAGTGTTCACTCCAGCCGGCCAATAAAGGCAAGCCAGAGATGAGGACATGATTTCTCCCGGGATATAGGGTCCGTGGGGTCGCTACTGCCCAACAGCTCGCCACATGCTGCCCTGCGGGTTTCTGTATCTCTCTTGGTCTGGCTCCTCATCCTAGACCCGTTCCGGCAAAGTAAACTCTACCGGCACAGACCTAAAGTTCGGAGCGCACAAGCCCCACCACGACGTCAACGTAGAGATACAGCGGTGGGGCTATTATTATTATTATTATCCCTGGTGCACTTGCATAGTGCATACAGTGATACTCGGCGGTTGGTGCCTCCTTATCATTTAAAATTATTTAAGAGGCCTCTGCGAGTTGGCTTCGGCTCCTCGTACGCCTTCCAAAGGTCCGGGACCCCAGGGTCCCGAGAAATGTAAAAAAATAATAATAATAAATAAAGAACATAATAAAGAAAGTTGTTTATTATCTAATTAAAACTTCTCCTCTCTTTCTCATCATTATTATTATCATCATACAAATAACGCTTTAAATAAATACGCGTTGTTTTTTATATCATTGTGCGTGTTCTAAATCCACCATTATAATTTCCTGTTCCAAAGGACCACAAACAAGCATTACGTAATATTTAACAAATAAACCTAGATTTCAAAACGTAAATCCTCGCTTAAATTGAAATTTGACACAATTTTACATTTACCGCGCTTTAAATTTAAAAATAACAAAGCACAAATAATAAAGCTTTATATCCTGGGTTCCAAACAAATGTACGTAAGGATGTTTCAATACAGGAATATCAGAGAACATTCATCAATATATTCGATCCCTTGCCAGCTATAATAATTTATGAAAATAAAATACGTATGGAGTGATTTGTTATTTTAAAAGTAGGAAAGAACAGCTTTTGTACTGTCCATTGTTTCAGCTGTTTATTAATATTCATAATGACTATTATTCATTCATATTTTAGATAACCCAACAAAAACAGTCAGCACGTGTCGCGAAAACCTTAGTTATTAAAATGGTATTCGTAAAGTTTTGTTAGAAAAATTGGTCGGCTTTTAATCTGTTTAAGAACTGCAGGATAAAATTACTAAACTTATTGCGATGCATAACGATTTTGTTACGATTTAACTAAATAATAATTATTAAACCATTGCAAAATTTGGCGCCAAATCAGAATTGTAGTACACAAAGTTGTATACATCCGAGCTGGCCATCCTGTATTTATTACGTACATCCGAGCTGGTCACCCTGTATTTATACATCCGAGCCGGCCATCCTGTATTTATACATCCGAGCTGGCCATCCTGTATTTATACATCCGAGCTGGCCATCCTGTATTTATTACGTACATCCGAGCTGGTCACCCTGTATTTATACATCCGAGCCGGCCATCCTGTATTTATACATCCAAGCTGGCCATCCTGTATTTATACATCCGAGCTGGCCATCCTGTATTTATATATCCGAGCTGGCCAGCCTGTATTTATACATCCGAGCTTGCCATCCTGTATTTATACATCCGAGCTGGCCATCCTGTATCTATACATCCGAGCTGGCTATCCTGTATTTATACATCCGAGCTGGCCATCCTGTATTTATACATCCGAGCTGGTCAGCCTGTATTTATACATCCGAGCTTGCCATCCTGTATTTAGACATCCGAGCTGGCCATCCTGTATTTATACATCGGAGCTGGCCATCCTGTATTTATGCATCCGAGCTGGCCACCCTGTATTTATACATCCGAGCTGGCCAACCTGTATTTGTACATCCAAGCTGGCCAACCTGTATTTACCGTGAAATATTTTCGATTTAATGAAAACATATACATATTATTTCAACACGTCACAATACGTCGATATGAACTAACTAACCAATCAAACTAACTCGGTGCAGTTTACACAACAATATTGACAAAATTTATTGTTCGCTATAACCATTTAAACTGGGGCCCATTTACTCCATCCGATGGACAAAGAACTTAAGTTAACAAAGTATATTTGGGTTTATCAACACTAGAAACTAAAAATAAACATTAGAAAATAAAAGGTTTACTATTACTTTCTTTGACTACAGCCAACCTTTTCATAAGAAATCGTGTATTTCAAGCTGTTCCGTGATTTTCAATGTCCGCATTCAGACAATCTTTGAACGGATCTTGAACAACAAAGCAGTGTCTTCTTTATCGTATAAACTATGTTGATTTCTCTTATTTGTATTGAGCTTTGTGAATTTACTGTACCTTCCTCTATTGTGCGTTTTTGCTATAAAAACATGAAAATTTATAATATGAAGTTCTTACTCGTATCCGCGGTTTCGCCCGCGTGGTCGCAAATTTCCACATGGGCACATACTGTCGGAATAAAAGTGTCCTATCAGGTCATGGTCTATCTTAAAGCCAAACTTTATCTAAATCCTTTCAGCCGTTAAGGCTAGAAAACGTAATAGATAGAGTTACCTTCGCATTAATGATATTAGTATCTATTGGTACGTATTCAAGAATATTTTTTCTGTGTACGGCTAGAGCAATATTCAAATCTTTTTATCATGTCATATGAGACACATTCGTATCACTGACAAAATAACACCGAATCTTATCCTTTCCACTCCGATGCTCGTTATGATATCAATCACATTGTCAACCCGGCTTTACCGGTGGATTTACAACCAACGGTTTTTCATAAAGAATCCACAATTTATTCGTTCATACAAAACGTTGTAGACTGTATCAAAGTAATTTGTGTTGCATTTAATTTATTTAAATAAAAATAAATATAGCAAAATGCTAAAGAAGGTTTTTTGGCATTACTATAACAAAAACACCTCAAAACTAAACTAAACTAAATTAACCTTAATTTATTTCATTAACCTCGGTTGCAGTATATAAGATTATGTTATGAAAGATAATATATTAGGTATCCGAGTGGCGTATCAGTTGCGGAAAGTATACCTTGCTAGTACGCAAAAATCGAGTATATTTTCAAGCACACTAAAATAATAACTGGAAAACATACTTCGTTAGTAACACATTAGCTCAGTATGTTTTCCAGGCGCATGTTTTGCCCGAAACTATACTCATACGTATGTGTGCCAGCACGCATCTTTCAACAAAAAAATTGGAATAAAATTTAATCGTGTTCGAAACCGTGCTTGCTAATGACATTAAAGTGAAGAATGAGAATCGAAACACTTGTAGACATGATATTGATGTGAAGGATGATTACACAGCGTTATATTTCCCATTCTCATAAAATCAATTTAGCTGAAGCTTACAGCTATCTGTGAAGTGACCGCGAAAGTGATAACAGTCTTCGCGAGTATTTTGAAACAGGTATGTTACCAGCCGCAGCAATGGATTTTCATGAAATGATGTTATTAGAAAACCATGGAAACGAAAGTGCCGTTATCCTAGCGAATGCTCAACTAATGAAAATCATTTGCAGTAGGTATCTTTATAAAAACTGGCGTGACAACAAAGTTTGGAGATAGACGATAGGCGAAAATTGACCGAACTGCAAGACCAGGGTTTCATACTTCGTTAACAAAAAGAACCAAAAGTTTTTGTTATCATCAGTCCGATAATGAAACGAGTTTTCATGTCTGATATGACAAATAACATGCTTTTTATAGATACGACGTCTCTATGTGATCAAAGTGATACAACAAGAATGGCGCTTTACCAATTGCGTGTGCTTTTTAAACATCGCGAGATACCGAAAATTATACACTAGTTTTCCTTATGATTAAAGAAGCCGTAGAAAAAATAGATGAATCCGGCATTAATAATGACCGATGACAGCACAGCTGAACTCAAAGCTTTAAGGACATTGTTTCCTGACACACGTCTTTTACTTTGTTGTTTCACGTTGGCCAGGCGTTTTGGTGGTGGCTTTGTCTCTCTGAACATGCAATTGATATTTCTAAACGTCAACAAATCACGGCATATTTTTCTAAATGAATGTTTTCCAAAAGTTAAGAGATGGTAGAACTTTTCGAACAATTGATTTCAAATGAATACATTAAAAGCTGTAATAACTTAATTCAGCACCTGAAAAAAGTGTGGGAAAGAAGAACTAAGTGGTGTACAGCGCGGCGTACAGAATAGATATTTTGAACAGAGGGAGTAACACCAACAACTACACAGAGGCTTCGATTATTAAAGACGTCATTTTGCAAAGGTGCAAGGCCTTCGATGTTTGCACCTTGATTCATTTCCTGGCAAATATATTAAAAAAATATCAGTATAGGAGACTGTTGATGTTGTGTTTGCCTGTTTCGTATTTCGACAGTAGTTGTACGAAGTCGTATTTCCTTCTTAATTGTATTGAAAGCCGTTTCAATACGTTGAACAAGTATCTACCTAGTTGGAACCTCCGAACATAAAAGTGTAACGGAGTTAGGTCTGGGGAGCGTGCCGGCCATGCAATAGGGCCATCGGGACCAATCTACGCATTGTGGAACACATCGTCGAGATATTGCCTCATAGTCAAACCCCAATGCGCGGGACAGCCGTCATGCTCGAATACTTTGGGCACATGTTCAATTAATACTCCTATACTACCTCGTACACTAATTCGCGCAGGTCATTTTACAAGGTCACTTTCAATACAATTAAGGAGTAAATACGACTTCGTACAACTAACTAACAACTACTGTCGAAATCCGAAACAGGTGTCGGGTCTGCATTTGCAACAGAAGCCAACAATTTGAGCCGGATTTGAAAAAAAAATTAAATATTTGTTAAAAATGCAATTTTATTTTTTTTATTTCTAGTAAAACCCACTGTAAAATGTGGGTATTTTTTTTAATAAAACAATAAAAAAGAAGTAAATGAAAAAGAAATCCACAGTGCATGAGAATGTGTTTAGGGGTCTGAAAAGATACCAGATGACCCCTCCATTCGACAATTTCAATTTGGCACACGAATCACATGATTCACCAAACATCCTGTATAACTTAAACGAAATTTAAAAGCATGCATCCAATATCTCATTCAAATGTTCAAAAGTCCAAGATTATTACTTATTAATCGATTGGTTTTGCTAATGGATACTAGCCTAGTACGGTTTCTGAACGTCTTTATTACCCGATGAAGTGGAACCTGTACTTGAGTATCGCGCATAAATCGAGTATACCTTCAGGACATATAATTTATTTTCGCTCTTGAAAGTATAATAATAATAATAATATAATATCTTAGGACATTGTTCACACACGGTCATCTGATCCCAAACTAAGCAGAGCTTGTACTATGGAAACCAGATAACTGATAAACTACATACACTACTTTTTTTTTTTTTTGTAAATACATACTTATATAGATAATTACACCCAGACTCAGGACAAACAGACATGTTCATGCACACAAATGTTTGTCCTGGATGGGAATCGAACCCACGACCAGCGGCATGGCAGGTGGTATCTTAACCAACCACGCCAACTGGCCTGTCACTGTACTGCACTAGTACGGAATGCGTGCGTACTGGCACAGTATACTCTCAATAAACGCATCCGAGTGTATGTAAGATGCCTAGAAAATTAAGACCCGTACTCACAGTGGAAGTTTGAAGTACCCCTAGGCCCTTTAAGCTATTTAATTTTATGAACTCAATTCACAAGCAAATAAGACCACATAAACATCAATCTCCCATCCGCATCCAAGCTCAGAACTACAGCTAAATGTGCCCAAACAAGGCCATAACAATTCCGCAACACACATAACTGCCACAGCAGTATTTATAGGATATTCGTATCGCAAACCTGACGTGGTATGGTCCTAGCTCCAACGATATATCATGGTCCTTAGCGCCGTTTTCTTGAAAACATTGAAGTAATTAATAGAGTCCTACGGCTTATGTTGCAAACTTCCGGATATTCCAGATTTATGCGACGTACAACCTTATGACCCCCAATAGATTTACAAAATGTTAATAGAGCAATGTTTAATATTCTAAAAATTGTTTACAGCAGAGTTAACTTAAGCCAAACTTGACTAGGTCCTGCTAAAAGCCTGCTAGATTAATAAGAAAACGTGAAATTCTCTTGCAATGATATACTATTTTTGGATTTCCCACTAAGCTACTTACCTTTTTCTATGTGAATAGTGCAAAGGATGGAATCCCAGTCGCGATCACTCGCTCGCCAACCCAATTTACTATTATCCTACTGTTTTTCTTATAATAAATCCAAACTAAATATTCAATATAATAATTGTCAAGCGGCAGTGGCTAACACTATTTACCTGTCGTGTCTCAACTGGCAACATTTCCAAACAGTCACAGTGGGTATTCGCTCCGTCCCCGTCGAGGCCAGTGATCAGGTAACTCCATTGTGACGTAATCAAAGGTTGGCTCGGCTCTCAAGCCGTCGCTAGTCGTTCGGCGTCATCCAACTTTCACGGCTCCAGTCCTTCACACTTCAAATAGAATAAGCTTCAAACACAGTGAGAGTGACCCGCTAGATATTGTTTATAGCTTTGTTGATTGATTAACTGTTAATTCAATCAATTTTGCAAACAATAACTGCACTATAAATGGTTTTTATGTTACCTGCCATGCTATAACTGCCGGCACGAATCTTGAGCGCTCGGTAGAGTGGTGGGGGTTGTTTTCGCATACGTATTGTCTCAGGAGTAAGATTCAAAATCGCTTAAAGTAATTCAAGGTCAGTATTCAAGTTACGTGCCGCCAACTATACCAGTATCTCTCCACCACCCTTGGTTGACTGGTAGAAAGTGTCTAATGCATCAAGTCCGTCTTTGTATCTTTATAGTACACAAACTTTACTAAATACATACTACAATTTACTGCAATTTACAATCAATTTAATATAAATAGGAAACAAAAAAGAAAACAATTAGATGCCAAAAATCTAAACGAATGAATATTGAATGAATTAAAAAGAAACATTGTGTTTGCATTTTGGTAAAAGTCTCTATTTTGCTTAATTGAAGAGGAGTGAAAAAATTAAAACATCAGTCTGTTGTTTTGATAACAATGCACTTCCTTTTCTTTTCTAAAACAAAATAAAACCAAAACACTAATAAACAAAGTAACATCTCTCTTAAGAACCACAGTACAGCGCTACACCAAAATTCAATTTCTTCACAGGAAAGCGCTTGCAACGTTAATCGCTTTCGCTGTAGCGCGTGCAGAAAATTCTTATAACGCTTGTAGGATCCAGTGCTAAATCAAGTTAGCGGTGCAGCGCTGGAAGATTTATTCGTTCCCTCGCCTCCGTTCCTTTGTGAACTTTAAAAATGCTTAAGATTTTAAATTTTTGCTTTTTAGAGCGCGCTTTATTTAGTCGTGCGATGTTTTTGCGTGATTGCGTTCCCGTTATTTTTGGAGCTCAGAGTTTAACAAACGTAAGATAAGGCTCTTTGTTTTGGAAATGCAAACCTGCTTGTAGAAACCTTTTTATTTTATTTCTTTCTGCTTTTCTCATTTGTTTCTTTAGGCTAATCGGGCTCACAAAGTATGTGACAGTAAAAAATTAAATTGGTCACTAGTATGAGACATCGCCAAATATGTATAATCTACCCTTGATAACTGATCTTCAAGCTGTGTTTATAATCTACTTAATAATCAACATCTGAAATTCACAGACAGACAAGGCGCAGTAGATATAATAATGTGTATGGGATGAGGGTTGCAGAATATTTAGTACCTTTTTTTCTTAATAAACTTCCAGAAGACTTGCAAACATTATACAAAACGAGTTCGAAAAGTTATAAGTACAAATCAAAACGTTTCTTTACACAACATTTCTCCTAAATTATGTATTGTTTATTATGTATGAATTATTATCACCATTCTAATATGACATTGTAAAAAAAAAAAATGAACGGCGCGCCAGCACACAGATAAACCCTGAGAGGTTTGCGTTGTGTGGCTGAAACCAAAATTATGTATTAGGCTAAGTATTTTGGAAATAAATTAAAAAAAATAAATAAACCGGTGAGTCTAGAAGCATGGGGAAATGGCTTCATCGACTGACCGACTCCATTGACAATTCAAAATGCAATTCAATTTGAAATTTGAAATTCAAAATGTAAATAAATGATTTCATTGAAAAATATGCTTTACGTGTGAGTGTTGAGTTTGAAATTTTGCGCAAGAGTTCCTTTTATTATGAAGGTGAGTACTAAAGAATATTATTATTTCAAATGTATAGAATCAAAAATAAAACAAGTAAATTGTACTTAACCCCTCAAACATCTGGCGCACACCATGTGTGTGTGAGAAAAAAATTGTATATAATATGTATATAAACGTATATCATATATATAGGTATATAGACGTACAAAATCATCATCCGATGGCGACCGCGGGCTTACAGTAGTTGTGAACCTATGGGGTTCGGTTGACATTCGAGCACACATTGACATGAACTATGCCGATTTTTAAGTATATAACCCGACAGTCAAAGAGTTAATTATATATTGGAAGAGCGGAGTCTCCTAACACAGGCTTATTTGCTTAAAAGGAGGCTCCAATCACTAGTTGTTAGGATATTTACTTGTAGTAATAATAAAATAAAAAAGGACGAATTTTTGAAAATTCATCCCTTGAGGGGGTTCAACAGGGGATAAAATTTAGCATGGAAGTTCGACATTTTTGCTGATGGGAAACGCCATCGTACAACCCAAGAAAGAAAAGTGTCCCATCTTTATTTAACCACACAGCGTATAAACATTCAATCTAATAACACCAGAACAATAAAAACAAAGCGTATAACATTCCATAAAATGGTAAGAAAGCGTAATAAAGTTCACGTCACGCTCGGCTGCCGGGGTGTCCTTAAATATTTTATAAGATCTCTTCCTTCGAGCGTATTCTCTACTTATGCCCTTACTGTGTGGAATTATGATATTGATTCTAAGTATTAACCTTTTTTAGGATAGCGATTTGTTCGTGGCCTTGGAACGTGTTTCTTTTTTAGTGTTTTGACGGCCTTGGCAATCGAAATGGAGCTTTGAATTTTGTATTTTTATAGAAATGTTTAAACAGCTATGCATTCAGTTGAGTCCCGGCACCAACACAAGGGCCGCATTTCGACAACACTCTTAAAATGTTAATGATATTTTTCTCTAGTACTAGACTCGAAAATATTCGTAATATATTAAGAGTCGATGCTGTTTGTAGGTACCATGCCTACTATCATTGATCATGATTTATTTATAACTGCAATATGTTAATCAGAAAAATTGAAGTGTGTTTGTAAAGTCAAAATAACAGATTTTTACTAAATGCATATAAAAGTATATACAGACAATAAAAAATCAATTTTTTTTTGTCTATCTATCTGTTTGTTCCCGCTAATCTCCGAAAAGGCTTGACCGATTTTGACGAGACTTTCACTGGCAGATAGCTGATGTTATAAGGAGTAACTTAGGCTTTTTTGTCAGCAAAAGAATTAGAGTTCCGCGCATAAAAAAATTAAAACCCATGAAATTGTGAACAAATAGCGTGGGTGGGAGATGCAAGGCGGCGGATCGGGTGACGAGGGAGATTTATTAAAATGTTGCTGTTATTTTAGTATATTGTGCATCTTACGACTTGCACGCGAACGAAATCACGAGGCACAGCTAGTTTTAGCATAAAAGAAGACCCTGCTATCATAATTATGAATCAAAATCAAAATATACATTCACTCTTAAATAATCTGTGCGTAGAGTTATAAATTTTTCGCTCCCTCTCGAATATCTAGGAAACGTATCTGGATGGTTCCCAAGACCTCAGTAAACGGCCGACTTATGGGGAATCAATAGGATGATAGCACCGAACTGTTCCACTTTTACGTAATATAAGACTTTTGAGAGCGTAATGTTCGAGGGAGATTGTTATTAGTTTATTTGTTATTACATAGTTTATTTGCTCGTTTATTTTTTTTTGTGAAGCTGCGGTCTTACGTTGACTGCAGTAGTAATGTGGTGTTTTTTTTTTGTTTCCTATTCAGAAATTGACATTTAGCTATTTACTAGTTATAAAAATCCTAGTTCTACAATTTTTTTTTTTAATATTTGGATATACAGTATGTTAACCAACAGAGGGCGTTCCCGTTAACCCGCAATAGTATAGCATCCATACATGCTAAAAAATATATACTAATATTATAGCTAAGTACTACCTACACTACAACCATGATGCCATCCTCTTAAAAGGTCAATTCTCTCATACTACCTAATTAACGCTGATATTTAAAATCGCTACGAAAGATTCCAAGAACATAAAACAAAAGAAAATTGAAGAAAAAATAACGTGGAATCGTTAAAAACACACTGACTAAACCTTTGAAAATAACAAAAATTAAAAATAAACTGATACCGGATAGCTCGCTGTTGGCTCTTTCGTGGAACAGCTAAAATAAATAGATGTTCCTCTAGAAATATAATTTCATATCTTTTTAATGTTTTATAATGCTCTGCTATCTTTGCTGCATATTGATTCAGAATCTATTTTGAATGACTTTATCATTTTAACGGAATTTAATTTAATCGGTGTTAAAACATTTCTTTTTAATGTTCGTGCCTGGAAATTAAAATGAGCGCTGGAAATTTTTGTTATTGCAAAAGCTGTTTTCACTATTTTATGAAAATTTGCGTACATAAAAATCAGACTCAAAGCCTTATTTATTATTTTTCTTGAAAACAGCGTGAATTGAGTGTAGTTTCTTCTCAATGATTTAATTCACTTTTGAACTCCATTAATCTTAACAAAAAGTGGTCGAAACACTCTCTTTCCTTTACACGCCCATAAATAAGTACAAGCAAGAAAATCAATAGTTACAATCTTCGATATCATTAAAACCTTTGACTTTCAACTGAAAAGGAAATACCCTATACTCGAACGGTCCAATTGAGTTTGGTCGTAACTGCGGTTGATACAATTACGCGATAGACCGCAGACGGTGTGTTGTGGTGCCTCCTGATTTAGATGCCTGCGCTAAATTAAAATTAATCTAGTTGGCCTGTTCTCCCGTTTTAATTAAGAGCCACTGTTTAGTTGATACGTCCGTGTGGTTGACGGTTTATTGGTGATATGGAGGTTTAGTTTGAACGTGATTCTATTAAGTTGGGATGGTGTTGTGACGGTATCTACATCGCCAGATGTAGATGCCGTCACAACACTGTGTTTACCGAACATTTCTATTTAGAATGTCTCTTCATTAGGGCGGCGTAAAGCGTCGTCTTAGGAGGGAAAAGGGGTATCAACAGACACCAGTTCATTAAAAACCATTTTTAGCTTTAAAAGTATTTGTTTACAAACCAAATCCTTGAAGAACGTTGCTGTGTTCTTATTGTAAACTTACAATTTATACAAATGGCAGTACCCAATTAGAGCAGAGTCGAATGTCATGTGTCCCTTTTTAGGGTTTCGTACCCAAAGGGCTTATTACTAAGGCTCCTTTGTCCGTCCGTCTGTCACAAGGCTGTATCCGTTGAATCGTAATAGGTAGACACTTGAAATTTTCAGAGTGTATACTACTATGGCCGATATAACAGAAAATCAATCAGCATCACATTTACACTCCTGGGCGGAGTCATCTGTGAATCTCCACCTAAGTAAGTTTTCCTTCCTTCGGCCAGGTCCTTCTACCTGGGTCTGGAGTCTATATAAAGACGTCCAGGTAAGCCTAGGCAAATTATGTTCAGGAGGGAGATTTTCAGCAGGTAGTGGAACGAATTAATTAAACGAATTAACCTCTCCCAGGTTTATAAGTAAATTATAGTAATGAGAAGAGATCTGGATTGCTTATAAACTTAAAAGCTTTTGCAATAACAAAAACTAACGAATCCCTTACCTTAATAATAACCTTTACTATTGATTATTATTGTTTCTACATACATTGTCTCTAGAAGCACCAAATATAATATCTCTAAATAATCTGATCCAAATAGCAAGAAAAATGATAATACCGTTTCAGAGGCCTTCCCAACAAAACTCTTGTAATCTGTAGAGGCTCGGTTCTTAATCTTTGCAAGAAGTGATCCGTGAAATGGGACGCCACTGGCTAAATATAGAAGGAATGAGGATCTTTTGTCTATAAGCCTATCGGTTGATTCCGTTTGTACACTCCGTTTGAACACGAGATTATAATATTGTGTATGTATTATAAAAGCTCATTCTTGAAAAATATGTTTGTCTTAATCGGGATATGTGAGTGCCTAAATAGATCTTATATAAATAATATGCATAATCTTTTACTGTAAATGAATGTTTCCGAAAATGAGGAGCTTGTGGCTAAGTGATAACAGTCGCACGGGTCGATCCATCGGGTTAAGCTCCGCTTGCCGAGGTTGGTCTGTGGATGGGTGACCATCTTTTCATACCGAGACTCCTCCGTGCCTCGGAAAGCACGGTAAGCCGTTGGTCCCGGCTGTCATTTGTGGATCTTTGACAGTCGTTACGGGTCGTCAGAAGCCCGAAAGTCTGACAACGTCTTAACAAGGGGTATCGTATCACCCGGTAACTGGGTTGTGGAGGTCAGATTGGCAGTCGCTCCATGTAAAATACTGGTATTCAGCTGCATCCGGTTAGACTGGAAGCCGACCCCAACATAGTTGGGAAAAGGCTAGGCAGACTTTTGTCTCTGTTGTCGTTACCTATTGAATTACTATCTATCTTCCCATAAAAAATAACTTCTTGTGCTGCTTTCCATCCATCCTGGGCGCAGTGGACATCACACGGGTGGCGATGGCTCACGCACGCTCTCGCTGTGTCGCAGCGTCGAGACACTTCTCCGTATTTACATTAAAATTGAAAAAAAATCGGAATATTTTGAAGTGTCATCCTGCTTGACAGATGACAGAAAAGCTGTACGAGTATATACAACATACAGTAAATGGAAAACTTTTAGGTACAGTCATTAGTAGAAGGTGTTTGTGGCAAAACCAAGTTGACGAGACACTTGTGCCTCCCACGCACGGTTACACGAAACTGTTCACTTTCGTCTAATGATGTGGGGGCCGCGTGTCGGGGCCTCTTTCTGAATAGCACTGCCTAAGATAATAATAAAGTAACACCATAATATTACCCAAAATATCAAGGTGAACTGACAGGTGTAGATGTGGAAAGGTAAATGCGCGAAATAAAGTGAATGATGCTGTAGCGATTGTGACCAACCAGTTGGTCTCCAAATGACTCGACTGGCTGTGCCTATAATAAGCTTATGTATAGAAGTGAATATCGGGTCTGGCAAATGAAGCATTAAAGTAGAATAAATGATGTACTGATAAAAATGGCAAACCGTTTGCTTAGATGGTGTGGTCATATTGAGAGGATGAATGAAAGGCGACTAACAAAAATAATTTACAAGGCAAATGTGAGTGGAAACGCCGGGAGGGGACGATAGTGACCTTATTGCTGATGCTAAAAAACAAAGTTTTTTAGAAAGGTCAGGAGCGCAGTACTCGCAACCGGGATGCGTTTAAGACCACGCATAAACGTAAACGTATTCTGCCTACCCTCATTGGCAGAAGGCGTGAGTTTACATAAACTCTCGCCCTTTGCTCTCGGAGTCTGGACTGTCTACATAGGCACAGTTCAGAGTCCAGACCAACTCTGCACCGAAATTCATTGAATAGCCTGAAAAGTGTGGAAGGATCAGACCAGAATGCTCTACGTAAATCCATTATTTATATTCAAAACAATTGGAATTTTACGAAATTCGTGTTGTTTTCAATTAATGACAAAGTGGGACTTAGAATATAGTCAGGACAGATAATGAGGTGTGGCGCTGTGTACTCGAACTCCCTGAGTGTCGGATTAGAGGTAGCGGTGGAGGTAGGAGGGACGAGAGCACTACAAGACATCTCCACTGAGTTTTTTTAAGAGACATAAGGCCGTGTTATATTGGCGCTACGGTGTTTTCTTAAACTTGTTTGTCAAACCACTGACTACACCACAGTAAAATAAACATTTGCAAATACACGGAATCTAATTCATACTCGTACATTAACAGAAATCTAAAATTCTTTAAATATTTCGAGATCATCTCCCAAGTTAATAAAGCAAAGAAGATGATTTGATTTTCTTTTTAAAGTAAGTATAAACATTACAAAGAATATATCTTTTTTAATATCCAAACTGTTTACGGTCTCAAAGTCGACTGTCCACTGATTCGTGATCCTATCATGCGACCCATTACCCAACCAAGGAATTAACTGAAAAAAATGAAAAACAAACTAGACCGTAATAATTTATAAGTGCTCCAGAAAAATATATTTTAAGGGACGACGGAAAACAGTTCCTTAGTTCAGAGGAACCGCGTCACGTGTCGAAGGACGTTCGAGAGTTCGCTAAGCACGTTACACGCTCCACTAATCTCAGTGTGACAGCTCTAGAATTTTCAATTTAGACTATAATAGAGCTGTAAGAGACACTGGCAGTTTGCTCTTTCTTTGAAAGTAAACGTTTAAATTGTGTGTCTAGAAAGAATATATATTATACGATTTAATATATGACAAACATTTTTTGACCCACACTAAGTCGACGCGTAGCAGGTGTGTGCTACGATTTCGTAGCTGGCGTAGCACTTTCGTAGGCATTGCGTAGCCTGAACATTGATAGTTCTTTTCAATCTGATCCTATTGAGCAATTCTGGAGTATTCACATGTGTTCAAAAATACACGCCAGATTAAATGAATGTCGGGAATCCTTTCGTGCACATGGATAGATCCTACGGTCACCATTAGGGCATCCGTTCCTGCGTCCGTTTTTGGCAAAAGCCTTTGTGCAGTGACCCTTAATTACCATTTACCTACCATTCAACGTCAGTGGAGCATTGATCAAGGAACAAGGTACTTTAATAGACCGATCATTTAGTGGATCCCTTGACGTCACAGTTATTTCAACAAGATTGGACGTCAGTTTATTGATACCAACAAAAGGACCTCCAGTCTTCAGAACAACTAATAACGGCACTCCATCTCACAATTCCCTATTAAGCTTGTTTTCCAATGTAAAACGTTTTGCTTTAAAAATGTGAGAAAAACAAAATGCTAATCCGTTATTTCGCGATGAAAAATAGATTGCGCAGTGTTATTACTTTGGATGCAGTAAACAGGAGGGAGTGAGAGGGAGGGGGGGAGGTAAAATGAATGTTAAAGTAGTTGCTAAATAGGGTGGCGAGGGAGGAAAGTGTTCCCTAAATAAACCTTTGGACCAATTGTCCTTGGGATCAGGGTTTTTCTTACTAAGATTGGTTTTAATTTTTAAATGAGGAGCTCGTGGCTAAGTAATAACAGCCGCACGGGTCGATCCATCAGGTTAAGCTACGCTTGCCGCGGTTGGTCTGTGGATGGGTGACCATCTTTTCATACCGAGACTCCTCCGTGCTTCGGAAAGCACGTTAAGCCATTGGTCCCGGCTGTCATTCCTGGATCTTTGACAGTTGTATTACTGATTTTAATCCCGGCTCTCATTCTTGACGGGCCATCAGAAGCCCGAAAGTCCGATAACCAGTCTTACCAATGGGTATCGTATTACCCAGTAACTGGATTGTGGAGGTCAGATAAGCAGTCGCTCCATGTAAAATACTAGTATTCAGCTGCATCCGGTTAGACTGGAAGCCGACCCCAACAAAGTTGGGAAAAGGCTAGGCAGATTGATTGATTAGTTTTCATTTTTGAGTTAATAAGGTTACAGTCACTGTGTAAATTGTCTTTGTCATTTTGAGGTTAAAGGGCCGCATATCTATACTAATAATATAGCTGAAGAGTTTGTTTTTTTTATTGGTTTGAACACGCTAATCTCTGGAATTACCAGTTAGCTTTGACAAAATATCCTTCCTAAAGAATTCTAGCTAGGGCCCTTAGGATACGAGCAAAAATAAAAAAGTAAAAGAATGAAAAGCAAAAACGAAGTTATAACACGGGCAGGCGATGCAACGCGACGCGCGGTGGAGCGGGAGGACAAGAAACACCTGGACGAAGCCGCAGGCAGAAGCTAGTTTTTTATATCCTACTTATAATATAAATGCGAAATTTGGTGAGGATTACTGAGCGGATTTTGATGAAATTTGGCACACAGATAGTTTATAACCTGGATTAACACATAAAGTACTTTTTATCCCTATATTATTACAGATTCGGGACTTACGCGGGTGAAACCGCGGGGAGCTGGTAGTTTTTAGGTAAAGCAACAAAATGATTCTCTGCATATTGCAATGAGAAAGCCTTGTCACCGTAGAACTTCACGAATGCTATGAAAATACATTAGCATTACATTTAGCGATGATTTTGCAATTTGTTAAGACTTAACTTACTTAGTTTGCATTTTACAGGGCTCTTTATGGATATGCATACATAGCTACCATGATCAAATTAAAAAAAAAAAAACTTACGAATACCAGTAGGAAAAACTACCATATACGAAATAGTACTAGTTAGAATAGATTAAAATGGAATAGAATAGATTAAACCACAATATTCGAATAAATGCAGTGCCCAGTTTAAATGCAGAAGCTTTTCTGTATCTATCCAGAATATTTTCCCTCATCTTCGAATATTTCGCATCTACGCTGGCAACACCACCGCTAACGCAGTTCACCGGGCGCCGGCAACCATTATTAACATAAAGTCGACTCGTTTGCTGACGATGCCGCGATGGTTGCGCTATGGCAACATTGTTGTTTTACGTTGTTACTTGCTCATCGGGACTGTTCAATTCAATTCAATTTATTTATTGCTGAACATAGACGGTACAATACATTTAAAGATGTCGAGTAAATGTGCAGTTCATATGTCCTACCAATTAAAGCATGCGAAATAATTATTATAGACAGGAAAATTTAAAATATAATACAATTAAATATCATTTAAAAGTTCGACAATGTCACAAAAGAAATCTAAATTAAATTAACAATTCATTATATATAGCACTATAGTTGACAAAAATTAATCGTGTCAAAATAAATATTGAAGTCTGTATTACTTCATACATAATGTCAGCGAAATTAATCAGATGTCAAATAAATACGATGTCAGAATATTATTATGGTCAAAACACAGTAATTATGTCTGTTGTGTATTAAATCTTATACTATTTTATTGGTACAAGGTCAAATTAATATTATAGTAGATAGCTAACAAATCGGACTCAGTAAACATTCCCGTCACTCCCAACAGACATCATTATAAGTTCTTGTGTGACCTCTGAGTTTGTTTCGGCCTTTCTTCTCAGAGTAGTCAGATAGGAAACGCCGACCTCATCTAGTTTAAAAAAAAAACATGATTGACTAGTAAAAGTGTTTGTACAAACCTACTTACAGAAATAAAAATCATTTATCATTTGACATGTACTCATTTACTGTGTAGCACGCCTTATTTATAAGTGAGTTATGTAATTGTATTTTAAATTTATTGTAATCGTTACAGTCTAGTAAAGCTTTAGGTACTTTATTGTAAATTTTAGGAGCCATGTCTAGGAACTTTTTCTGGAATATCGCTTTTTTATGTAGTCTACAGACTATTTTATTTTTGTGTCGCTGTTATTATTGTTTCGATTTTACAAAGGAAATAGTCTTCAAGCTAGTAGTATCTATACTATTTTCTGAGTGAACTAAGATAGTAATAGATACGGGTGTTTGCATAAAGAAGAGAGTTACTGATAAAGACAAGTTGGTACCGACAGGTGTGGAGAACTAGTCCCTTGTTAGAAGAAACAGCGAAAACATGTAACCGTTTCTTTCCAAAGCAGCCACTTGTGTCCGAAGTCGGGCCCGAACACCTGCTTCTTCATACAAGCACCCTTTGAGTATAAGTAAGGATTGCGAGAACTGTTGATAACTTAAGTCCATAATCTTGGCGGAGGTTAGAAAGGCATAGGGGTTACAATAATAATTTGTACTTTATAATTAATAGAAAAGTATGGGAAAAAGGGACATGTTGCGCCGACCCCACTAGGATTGGGTTAAGGGACATGTTGCGCCGACCCCACTAGGATTGGGTTAAGGGACATGTTGCGCCGACCCCACTAGGATTGGGTTAAGGGACATGTTGCGCCGACCCCACTAGGATTGGGTTAAGGGACATGTTGCGCCGACCCCACTAGGATTGGGTTAAGGGACATGTTGCGCCGACCCCACTAGGATTGGGTTAAGGGACATGTTGCGCCGACCCCACTAGGATTGGGTTAAGGGACATGTTGCGCCGACCCCACTAGGATTGGGTTAAGGAACATGTTGCGCCGACCCCACTAGGATTGGGTTAAGGAACATGTTGCGCCGACCCCACTAGGATTGGGTTAAGGGACATGTTGCGCCGACCCCACTAGGATTGGGTTAAGGGACATGTTGCGCCGACCCCACTAGGATTGGGTTAAGGGACATGTTGCGCCGACCCCACTAGGATTGGGTTAAGGGACATGTTGCGCCGACCCCACTAGGATTGGGTTAAGGGACATGTTGCGCCGACCCCACTAGGATTGGGTTAAGGGACATGTTGCGCCGACCCCACTAGGATTGGGTTAAGGGACATGTTGCGCCGACCCCACTAGGATTGGGTTAAGGGACATGTTGCGCCGACCCCACTAGGATTGGGTTAAGGGACATGTTGCGCCGACCCCACTAGGATTGGGTTAAGGGACATGTTGCGCCGACCCCACTAGGATTGGGTTAAGGGACATGTTGCGCCGACCCCACTAGGATTGGGTTAAGGGACATGTTGCGCCGACCCCACTAGGATTGGGTTAAGGAACATGTTGCGCCGACCCCACTAGGATTGGGTTAAGGAACATGTTGCGCCGACCCCACTAGGATTGGGTTAAGGGACATGTTGCGCCGACCCCACTAGGATTGGGTTAAGGAACATGTTGCGCCGACCCCACTAGGATTGGGTTAAGGAACATGTTGCGCCGACCCCACTAGGATTGGGTTAAGGGACATGTTGCGCCGACCCCACTAGGATTGGGTTAAGGGACATGTTGCGCCGACCCCACTAGGATTGGGTTAAGGGACATGTTGCGCCGACCCCACTAGGATTGGGTTAAGGGACATGTTGCGCCGACCCCACTAGGATTGGGTTGTGGTGTGGTGGAAACTTTTTTTTTTATGTATGTTCCCCGATTACTCGAAGACGGCTAAACGAATTTGAAAAATTATTTTTTTTGTTTGAAAGGGTGTACTTTCTAGGTGGTCCCATTGTCATCGGGTCAGGATCTGATGATGGGATCCTGGATATAGCGATTTGTGTATTTTTCATAGTAACTCGTGCATTTGTTCTTGTAAAGCACCGTTTGGTGAAGTGGAACTGATGATGAAGGTAACTGACAGATGGCCACCAGAACTACTCAATAATAAGTATTTCACGGGTTGTGATTCGATTAGGTAGTTTATTAATGATTGCTAAGTAATTTATGCTCGTCACAATGTTTATGGTGATGTGGAGTTCTCCTAGTCTCTACTTACCAGGAGAACTCCTCAACAATTAACGTCCCTGCATCGGGAAAAACAATACATATTTTGTAAAAGGTGATGGGCAGTTGACATTAGAATATTGTAACTTAGATAAATTATTTATTATTAAATATTGTAACTGACCTAAAAAGTCAAAAATGAAAAACTTTTTCTAAAAAACACAACCGACTCCCAAAATAACACTTCAAAGTGAATAATAACTTTAATTTCGGAAATCGGTGGCAAAAAACGAGAATACAGATCCAAAGACACCGACTTCCGAAATTAAAGTTTGAAGTGTTATTTTGGAAGTCGGTTGTGTTTTTTGGAAAAAGATTTTTTATCATTGTATTTTTTTTGGTTTCAACAATTTTAACACTTTAAATTCCTTTCTACCTAAGATTAACAAACTTTTGAGTTAAGTCAGGGAATTTTATTTTTTTATTTTTTATCAAATGTACAGTAGCGGTCAGAATTCCAACGCCAGTATTACAAAACTATCGCATCGTTACCCGTCGCACTTGAGACCTTCTTCTATTTAGGCATTTCACACACACGTACACACCCGTATATTGCACTCTTTCATCACAACAGAAAAAGCGAAAAACAGAAAAAGCGCAGTATAAAGTCTTTTTCTGATTATGGTAATGAGAAAAAGACAGCGAACATTTTAAACTAGTCACATAAAAGTTGAGGGCAGATTTAAAACAAAATAAATTTTCTGTCTTTAGTTATAATGGGTATGACGTTGTTGGTTGGTGAACTGAGTTACGAGCGTTTGTGTTATTGATATTAGAGGTGTTGAGTTTGAAGATTTTTATTGAAAATGCAAGCAAATATAAATATTGAAGCCAGAACATTGTAGCCTTGCATAACAATGGGTGAAATATCCAATGAAACCGGATTTTGTGTAAGTTACTTTATTGTTTTTGATTTTATTTGTTCTCAAAAGTGACGCTTCAAAATGTGTAATAAAGATTTCTTTTTTTTTTTTTTAGAGGAGATTTGAGGAAGACGTGAGTCTTCTATCTCATAACAAGCGGTGATACAGTGAAACATTTGCATATATTTTAATTTGCAATCCTGACTAATTAATGGCATTTGAATAAATGTATTCATGTACAGTAGCGGTCAGAACTCCAATGCCAGTATTACAAAACTATCGCATAGTTACCCATCGCACTTGAGACCTTCTTCTATTTAGGCATTTCGCACTCTTTCATCACAAACCAAACAGAAAAAGCGCAGTATAAAGTCTTTTTCTGATAATGGTAATGAGAAAAAGACAGCGAATATTTTAAACTAGTCACATAAAAGTTAAGGGTAGATTTGAAACAAAATAAATTTTCTGTCTGTAGTAATAATGGGTACGTTGTTGATTGGTGAACTTAGTTACGAGCGTTTGTGTTATTGATATTAAAGGTGTTGAGTTTGAAAATGCAAGCAAATATAAATATTGAAGCCAGGGCGAGCATTGTAGCCTTGCATAACAATGGGTGTAATCTATCTGAAATATCCAATGAAACCGGATTTTGTGTAAGTTATTTTATTGTTTTTGATTTTATTTCTTCTCATAAGTGACGCTTCAAAATGTGTAATAAAGATTTCTTTTTTTTTTAGAGAGATACTGTGAGACGTTGGGTGAAGAGATTTGAGGAAGAGGGGAGTCTTGAGAGCCGTGTAAAAAGTGGTAGGCTGCCACTTATTAACCAGTCTCAGCGACGCTTTGTGGTTGGTAAATATGAAACGAATGATTTCATACCTACAAGACGATTTGCTGAAGAATTTGATACGTCATTGCATACTGTTCGCCATCTATGCCGAAGGCCTCCTCATCGAATACCAGCGAAAAGGAGTTTGTAACGCAAAGGCATAAGGAGAAACAGTTGCGTTTTGCTCGAGAATATTTAGACTTTGATTGAGATACTACTGTATTTGCTGACGAGAAGACATTCAAGTCGTGTCAAAAAGGAAGACTTCTTTTGTGGCGCAGCGATAATACACGTTGGTCTGACAGAAATATTATAAATAATACGGAGTCAGGAATAATTAGTGTGAATATGTGGAGGTGGATTAGTGCTCAAGGGCCGGGTGAGTTGGCATTGATACAGACGCGGGCCAACAGCTCCAATTACGTCGAGGTTTTGAGCGATATAATGCTACCTACTCTTCGCAATGTTTATCCAGTGGATGAAATTGGTGACTTTTGTTTGGTTCAAGATAATTGTCCGATACATCGTGCCAGTATTGTTCGTGACTGGTTTAGTGAGCATTCGGATGTTAAAGTTATTCCGTGGCCAGCGCGATCCCCTGATTTAAACCCTATAGAAAATGTATGGGGCTTAATGGCGCAAAGATGGGAAGCGCGAGACGAAATATGTCTCGAACAGCTGAAGTCCCATTGCATGGAGTTGTGGGATAGTTTACGTGGCACAGACATTTGCAGTAATATTGTGGCCTACATGCGTCGACGTCTTCTTGACTGCATTGATAATGACGGAGGTCACACCAATATTAATAAAAAAATATTATATTATTAAATGTTATCAGGGAAATTCAGGGGATACTGGCCATGACAGTAATAAGTTAGTGATCGTTAGATTGTAGGATTGAGGTTTAGTTTCAATCTTCAAGCGAAGGCATTCGACACCGTTCCCGTCCGTTCTCTCTTACTCAAACTTGAAAAGATGGGTGTCAGGGGATTGCAACTTGATCTCTTTCAAAGCTACCTCACAAATCGCTCCCAAATAGTCAAGATTGATCGTCACAGCAGCAACGAGCTCCCCCATCTACTATGGCGTTCCACAAGGAAGCATATTGGGTCCCACTTTATTGCTAGTTTTTATTAACGACTTATGCAATATAAATAATAATAATAATATCCCGGGACAATTCACACACGGTCATCTGAAAAATAAATATATATAAATATCCTAAATGCCAAGATAACATCCTTTGCAGATGACACTGCTATAACTTTCGTCGCCAATACATGGTCTGAACTCGAGGGCAAAGCACAGCATGGCTTTGGTGTAGCGCTTAACTAGTTTTACTTCCATATGCTTACACTAAATACGTCCAAAACCAAGTTCATTACCTACTCGATCAGTTCTGCTACCCAACCAAACCCACCAATATCACTTAAAGCTCAAGTTAGAAGCCTAGTTAAAAGAGTGCGCAAACTAATATATGTTTTTAAAAAATTGCGAACATTAGCTGATTCAAAATTAATCACACAAGTTTATTTGGCCCTAGGTCAATCTGTAATTCAATACTGTATCACTTCTTGGGGTGGCGTACCAAAAACTAATTTGCTTCCTCTTGAAAGAGCTCAGAGAGCAATTTTAAAGGTAGCAAACTTCCATCCCTTCTTCTTTCCTACAGATCTGCTTTATAAATCCTGCAACGTACTAACGGTTCGCCAGCTTTTCATTATGCACTTAGTATTAAAACAGCACACCTTGCTTACCTACGATGCTGACAATACTAATAAAAGACGGAATGATATAGTATGCCTATCCAATGCGACCTCAAAACATGTCTTTGTAGAAAGATTTTTTACATTCTTAGGCCCATTTCTGTACAATAGATTAAATAGGAAACTAAGTATCTATAAATTAAATTACTTTAGCTGTAAAAAAAATATACTTAAATATTTACTAACCATAGATTATGCCCAGACAGAAGATCTACTTGTTGTCTGCAAATAGAACCACTAACATACTATTTTACTTCTATTTACCTAAGTTTTTAATTTAATTTTATACTTTATACTCTTTGTTAATTTATTATATACGTATTATAGCATACACTGCACTCTCTAGCCTGAAACACAGGTTCAACCTAGTTCAGGCAAATAAACAACTGCGTTCTAGTTTGTTTGTTAACCTAACCTTTTTATTGTAAATGTGACCTTTTTATAAATAAACGATTATTATTATTAAAAAAAAAAAAAAAAAAAAAAGTCTCATGCCACTGTGCACCTATATCCTCTACCGATGAAATGAAATACCTAGGTATAGTCTTAGATAAGAATCTTAAATTTATATCTCATATTAATGTCCTTACTGGCAGAGTACGTAAACTTATATATATATTTTTAAAACTTTAAGAAATATTGCTAATCCTATAATTATACGTAATGTCTATTTTGCCTTATGCCTATCTATAATTACCTATTGTATTCCCTGTTGGGGTGGTGCTGCAAAAACTATCCTTAAACCGTTGGAAGTTGCACACCGTGCCATACTGAAAGTGGCTACCTTCCGTCCTCTAATTTATCCAACTAATGAGTTATACAACAACTGCAACGTCCTTAACGTGCGGCAATACTTTATTCTTCAATAAATTCTGTTGCAACACCGCATAACGCCCATTGAAATTACCAAACGCGGAAAAGACTTAGTTTTTACTCCTCCAAGAACCCGCTTTTCGTTTACTAAAAGATTAATTTATTATTTAGGTCCGTCTTTATACAATAAAATAAACAAAAAAATGTCCTATATAAATGTGCCGCGGTGCCGTGGTGTCGCTGTGTCATGGTGTCGCGTTGTTGCAGTGTCGCGATGTTGTGGTGTCGCGGTGTTGCAGTGTCGCGGTGTGCGAGGTGACGTGGTGTCGAGGTGGCGCGGTTACGATTATATACTGTATTTAATCAACAAATACTAAAAATGCCGATTCATAAAATAAAAAAAAAGTAAAATTGTATGGTAGCAAAATTTGTCTACATCAATATAGAAGGGCGCTTATCCGAAAATGTGTCTTTCGCGTGGCTCCAAAAATTTATAATAAACTACCTAAGAGCTGGAAGCAGCGACGCAATGTAGCGTTCAAAAAGAAAGTTATTGATTTTCTAGCAGATAAAGCTTGCGCCGGCAATTTAATAGATAAATCAATAAATCAAGGTGAGCATTGTAAAATTATCCAATTATTGGTCGAGACAGTCTTATATTCCGTAAAATCATATTACAAATTTGTCATTGTGTTGTGTTTGTTTAGCAGATGTCGGAAACGATACCGCTTCTGGGTGAACTTGAAGCATTATAATTTGAATGAGTTTTTAGACGAGATATTTTGATTATAATTTACTAATTTATTATTTTTAATGTTTTTATATTATCATGACATTATTATATAATTTGGACTCGGAGTGACATTATAAATTATTGTATTAATATTTGCATGCCATTGTTTAAAGCAAACGCGATCTGTTTTTATCAAATCAAATTTATTTATTTTCGGACAACTAAAAAATCCAAAGGTTAGTATACAAACATTTTATCTTTACTTTTAACATCTCTTGCATGCCGACCATTTCTGTTGTATGTATGTTACTCATGTTTGAGCAAATACATATTACCTTACCTTATCATGAATATCCCTGACTTTACAAGTCAATCTCCTTGTGTGTAATTTTAGCGTTGCTGCCTTTCTTTACAAGTTTCCACTCCATAGTTTTCTTTCCTATCTTCCATTAAGCCTAATCAGCTCACTTAATAGCTGCGTTGTCTGCAATTAGCTGGCGTGTTAGTGTTTAGTTCAGACGGTACGAGGTACTTGGCAGTAGTCGGTAGTCGGTAGCATGCTCCGAGTACTGACCTCGAGATCGCGTGAGCAAGTACAGTCAGCTGCAGGAATCACTGACGAAATAAATGTTTATGAATAGTTTTTTTTTGTGCCTATATCCTGTAAGACAATTGGAAAAATAACTAATAAAAAATGAGAAGACGAAGTTTAACTAAACATATTGAGACTTCATTTCTTGTCCGTATTTGAACATAACCATTGAGTTCTAATTATCTCTCAGTTGCTGTATGTAACAATATTTTTCTCTTCTCGTCCCTGACTACAACTATGAGCGAGCTGTCAATTCATTATTATTGGATTATATCCACCTCCATGTGAGTGCATCGAGTTCTATTCGAAACAATAACTATTTGAGAACAATATCAAATCCCATGCAGTTCCGGAATTTATTTAATCAAATTCCACATCGAGTTCAGTAGGAATTTAGATTGCATCGAAGGATGACAACGTGATGACAATTCACGAATCGCAGCAACAAATAAGTTGATAATGGTATTATAACCAATAAATTGACCAATGCTAAATGTTATTCGGTGTTTCATGCATCTCTTCTATCTCATAACAAGCGGTGATAAAGTGAAACATTTGCATATATTTTAATTTGCAATCCTGACTAATTAATGGCATTTGAATAAATGTATTCATGTACAGTAGCGGTCAGAACTCCAATGCCAGTATTACAAAACTATCGCATAGTTACCCATCGCACTTGAGACCTTCTTCTATTTAGGCATTTCACACAAACGTACACACCCGTATATTGCACTCTTTCATCACAAACCAAACAGAAAAAGCGCAGTATAAAGTCTTTTTCTGATTATGGTAATGAGAAACAGACAGCGAATATTTTAAACTAGTCACATAAAAGTTGAGGGTAGATTTGAAACAAAATAAATTTTCTGTCTGTAGTAATAATGGGTATGACGTTGTTGGTTGGTGAACTTAGTTACGAGCGTTTGTGTTATTGATATTAGAGGTGTTGAGTTTGAAAATGCAAGCAAATATAAATATTGAAGCCAGGGCGAGCATTGTAGCCTTGCATAACAATGGGTGTAATCTATCTGAAATATCCAATGAAACCGGATTTTGCGTAAGTTATTTTATTGCTTTTGATTTTATTTATTCTCATAAGTGACGCTTCAAAATGTGTAATAAAGATTTCTTTTTTTTTAGAGAGATACTGTGAGACGTTGGGGGAAGAGATTTGAGGAAGAGGGGAGTCTTGAGAGCCGTGTAAAAAGTGGTAGGCTGCCACTTATTAACCAGTCTCAGCGACACTTTATGGTTGGTAAATATGAAATGAAACGAAACGAATGATTTCATACCTACAAGACGATTTACTGAAGAATTTGATACGTCATTGCATACTGTTCGCCGTCCATGCCGAAGGCCTCCTCATCGAATACCAGCGTAAAACCGTTTGTAACGCAAAGGCATAAGGAGAAACAGTTGCGTTTTGCTCGAGAATATTTAGACTTTGATTGGGATACTACTGTATTTGCTGACGAGAAGACATTCAAGTCGTGTCAAAAAGGAAGACTTCATTTGTGGCGCAGAGATAATACACGTTGGTCTGACAGAAATATTATAAATAATACGGAGTCAGGAATAATTAGTGTGAATATGTGGGGGTGGATTAGTACTCAAGGGCCGGGTGAGTTGGCATTGATACAGACGCGGGCCAACAACTCTAATTACGTCAAGGTTTTGAGCGATATAATGCTACCTACTCTTCGCAATGTTTATCCAGTGGATGAAATTGGTGACTTTTGTTTGGTTCAAGATAATTGTCCGATACATCGTGCCAGTATTGTTCGTGACTGGTTTAGTGAGCATTCGGATATTAAAGTTATTCCGTGGCCAGCGCGATCCCCTGATTTAAACCCTATAGAAAATGTATGGGGCTTAATGGTGCAAAGATGGAAAGCTCGAGACGAAATATGTCTCGAACAGCTGAAGTCCCATTGCATGGAGTTGTTGGATAGTTTACGTGGCACAGACATTTGCAGTAATATTGTGGCCTCCATGCGTCGACGTCTTCTTGACTGCATTGATAATGACGGAGGTCACACTAAATATTAATAAAAAAATATTATAGTTATTATTAAATGTTATCAGGGAAATTCAGGGGATACTGGCCATAATAGTAATAAGTTAGTGATCGTAAGATTGTAGGATTGAGGTTTAGTTTCAATCTTCTTTTCCTTTAGAAAACGAATAAATTAAGCTATAACCTCAATAAACCAAAAACATCATATTTTAGTAGCAGCCAAAAATGATTTACGAACAAATTAGGTATTTTATTTATTTCAAAGTTTGGAATATGTTTATGTTTTAAGGTTGTTATCAATATCTCAATATATATTCCTATGAATAATAGTGTTTTTTTTTTTAAATTAAATTGTCTATTATACTTTATTTTTACCCTATATACCTTATTGTCAATGATTAAAGAAACTCAATAAATAATTGCACTCTGACACGAAAACAGAAAAACAAAAAGAGTCGAATGCGCGCACCGAGGTTCGAACCTTCTCCACTTCACGCACACACAATAACAGCCAGCCACTCATGTGAACCTGCAATCGCTGCTTGTAATTTTCACTTCGAATTTTAGCATTGCTTTTAAATAAACACTATGGCTGATAATTTATTAAAAAAAAAAACAATTAAGTAGGTAGTTTTAGGTATCTTTATTTAGTGTTGACCACACATGCATCTGACCAACCAACAACGCGCTTTCGTAGTTATACTGTGTGCGCGTTACTGTCTGCATTAAAACATCACACACACACAAAGATAAGCACAGATATGGCGTACAGGCCAAAATAATCATTCCGGTGGCAGTCCACTTATGAGCGTTGATTGTACATTTGTCATACATTGATATTTGTAGAAGAACTCAGAGGTTCCCTAATTGGCTGTTGTCGATGTATTTATTCAAAATGTACATTATTAATTGTGTAGTACTGATTAAATTGTGCACGTTAAAATTGTGCAGTGATTTTTTTGTAGGTAGAAGATAAAATTAATACACGCTACAATAGTTTACACTACATTGAACAGTTTTCTGTTTTGTTTTGATTTTTACCGTACTTTAATATTCATTATTGTGGTTGCGTCTGTATACACGAATGCACATGCACTAATTCCCAGAAAACTATGTGAAGGTAGGCCAAAGAAAAATTAGGTACTGGAACTACTAAAACTAAGTCCGTAATCTTTTACGTAGCTCAGAGTTCAATTGCTTAACCATTGCATATATATAGAATTATCTATTTAAATATAATAAAATCATAGCCAAGTCAAAACTGTACATTTATTATTCTAATGCCGAAATTATATTTTTTATAATTTATGTCTGTTTATCTGAATGTATGTTCCAGCCTCACCCAAATTTTTCCGGATAGATTCTATTCAAATTTTGCATAGATATTCCCTAATAGTGTGGTCAGTCTGTATGCTACAAACTATCACGCTTTTTGCTATGGGGGCTTTTTGCAATATTGCATTATGTTTTTATTCTTCCATAGTTTACCACAATTCTCAAAAGACGAACCAAACAACAGTTCTGAACATCGCAGATGGTTACAGATTCAACCTTTTAAACGATTATCATCACCATATACCTTTTAGGGAGTTAAGCCGTCGATCATGTCATATATAAGAACGGCTATTTTAGACAACTTTCAGCAAAGCAAATTAATAGCTTAGCGGTCCATGACTGCGTTGAAAACGTAGTAGTAAGTTCAACTATTGTTTTTTTTTTGTGATTCTTTTTTGTTCTAATAAAATATTATAGAGAAAAAGACATATTGCGCCGACCCCGAATGAATTGGGGCAAGGACAGGAGAATGATGATGATGCACGAACGCAGGGGTTCAGTAATTCACTAAAAATGAAAAACTTCACAAGCAATGGGAAATTGCTACTGAAGGCTGCGCGTGTCGAGCTCAGGACGAGTTACTTCTCACACCGACAAGTGTATGTCACTTACTCCCACGTCACCAGTCCCGACTCTCTGTATATTTTAGCAGCTGAAACCAAAAAACCGTATTATACAGGATAGTTTTATAAAAATGCGACTGATATTTAGTAACAATTGTGGTGTTTAACGACATCCACGCGAACGAATTCGCAGGCAGAAGCAAGTCATTTATAAAATTAGAAAGTGTAAATCCTTTTGTCTTATTCGTATTTATCGCCACTAGTACTTTGTGATATAAAAAGTGAACACATTTGTGCGGCTGACTGTACCGGAAACAATCGCGTACTTCCGCAGCGTAATGTAGGTGCTCGCTGAATTATCGACAACCTTGCTGCGCACGGCTGCGGCTAGGCCGGGAGCTAGACTACTTGCATGTTAAAACATAAAAGTTGAAACATGTTTATTATTCATAAGTAATAATTTGACAAATTTCACAATGTCTCATAGTCAGTAATGTTGACTACTATATGTATACACGCTGAAAATGAGAATTGACTCGCCAACTGTTATCATGAATTCTATATATATATGTTACCGGAAATCTGTATAATTTAGGTATTCTATACATATATACCTAGATAATATATAGAACACCTGGGGCGTCCAGGCAATGTATGAAGTATTATGAATATTATTGTCGATTACTTACTTTGCCTAGGTAATGTACACAATTCCCAGAGATTGTGTACACCGGCAATGTGTAAAGTAAATAGATTTTGTTCTGTATTTATCAGTGTTATGTACGTACCTACCTATAAAATGACGGACCAATACACCTTATGTTTGCTCAAAGTTAACTCTATTAAAATTATCAATTAGGGTACTCATTAAAAATTACAATCTTTATTAAAAAGGTAGGTAATAAATAATACGTTTCTTTGCAGTAGAAATAAGAATTATTACACTCGAAAATATTTATGTATTCTTAGGAACTTACTTTTAGGACATCAACACTTTTTACTCATAATATATATTTTTTCTTTATAGAAAACCAAGAAAGAAAAACTGTTTATTCAAAGAGAAAGTGACGCACACACACACACACAAATTTGTTGCATAACAGCAGCTTAATATACTAAGTGGATGAAAATATGGGTCACTACCGCGCGAAACGGCTAACGCTCAGCATAATGCCATGACCCGTGCACGAAGGCACGAATCTACGGCGCTTGTTTGTCAGCGTAAGACGGCGTGTCGCTGTCTGGGAACAATAAATAATACATCAATTAAGTACTCATTGTTCCGGGGCACCGAACAAATAAACTCTCACGAGTTCTGAGGTCTCTGTGAACACAAAAGGACACTGTTTCGGCACGGAGCGGCGTGCACAAAGCATAACAAATGGATATGAAAATTAAAATAAAGTAAATATAAATAAAAAAGAGCGTATTTTATAATTTTATAAACATTTATAAATATATAATAAAGAAATATATTTGTATATATAAAACAAAATATTTATTAAAATAATCTTTAAAAAAAGGAACCTAGTATATATTATACCTTTCTATAACTACAGTAAAATCGCAATAAAATTAACGTGAATCTTAAAATTCTTCTGGCTTAAGTATTATCTAATTTGCTTAGATGTAATCAGGTAATAATATTGAAAACTTAGGAAACAAAACAATTCTGTAAAAATAAGAAGTAGGTCCACTGCATACTCAAAATTTAATAAATATAATAATAATTTATTTACTCTTACATGAGGAACTTTTGTGGTTATTGAAGAGCATACAATTTTATTTTAAGACATGAACACTTTATAATATCCGCAGTGGTTTTGCAAGTATGTTTCACAAATCCCTGACCTGTTGTGAGTGTCATTTCTTGATTAGACACATCTTATAGTCAAAAGAAAGGGTTATGATTTTAGCAGCATATGTATGTCTTTTTTTAGGGTTCCGTACCTCAAAAGGAAAAAAACTTATAAGATCACACCTCGTGTGTCTGTCTATCTGTCTGTCCTTTTGTCACAGCCAATTTGCTCCGAATCTGATAGACCGATTAAGTTGAAATTTGGTACACGTATGAATTGCTGTGACCCAAACACGGACGTGTAACGTAAATCAGATTTCCTTAGT
This sequence comes from Dicycla oo, assembly GCA_948252095.1. NCBI lineage: Eukaryota > Metazoa > Arthropoda > Insecta > Lepidoptera > Noctuidae > Dicycla > Dicycla oo. The sequence goes on along the minus strand of OX411715.1, from coordinate 33,236,985 downwards.
GAACGGTCGATCAGAGTAGTCGTTGGCGGCTGCTCCTCTGACCTTATGGCAATTGATGCCGGAGTTCCTCAGGGGTCTGTTCTCTCTGCAACTCTTTTCTTGCTGCACATCAATTACCTGCTTCAGCCTGGTATTGTTGGGTACGCAGATGACAGTACAGTTTCAGAGAGATACTTGTCCAGCGCAAAAACCAGCGGGGCCGAAGTTCATTCCTAGAGAGAGGCCATGGTCGAGCGGACAGATTTGACCTTAAGCCTTGTCTCCCTGTGAGGTGATGATATGGTCTCTTTTAACGCCACTAAAACACAGGCATGTGTTTTCGCTAAAAGGAGTCCTTTCGCCCAAACTCCATCAGCTTGAGCTCCTAGATATGGAGTTGGCATCTGGTCTCAACTTCGGTGTCACCATCGAGTACAAAGCCAAACTGCAGCTGAGACTGTCTGTCACTTACTCCAATTTAATAACAAAATATTATATTATTATTATACAATCAGCACCATGATTGTATAATAATAATATAATAATAATCAATAGTTGATCTACAACTCAACGAAATAGTGACCATTGAGTCTTGAATTTCTTTATGATTGTCTTGATTCTCATAACTAATTCTTGAATTATATATGTATTCTTTGCCGCCGACCAATGAAGCTTTTCAGAGAGTTTATCCAAACTAATAAATAATGATTCTTGAGTTTCGATTCTCAACTCTATTATCAAGTAATTTTTGAATGTTGTATTCTTTATCTTAGACCAATAATTCGGTCAGACTGACATGAACACGGTGTCTAGCAGACATGCTTGTTGTGCAAGGAGTGAACTTCCAGGGGTTTGAGTGATCACATATATTTAATATCCAGTCCAAGGACTGATAACGACCATGTCTCCTTGGGAGCATACTGTTGACGCTACGCCGCTGGAACTGGCCGCCCCGTTGCTAAAGAAGGACGGTCGCACGGTTACCGCAGGGAAGGCCGCTTCGTCACGATTATCAGTTTGAGAGACCTGTTGGGGAAAATGTCTCCAAAAAAGCAGGTGCCGACTCAATGCCGCTGAACTGCCACTTGGGTCTCTTTAATGGAAGTTTTTCTCTAAGTAATTCGAGTCTAGATGTGAGGTGTTGTGTGAGTAATGATTTACATGTTACGCCAACGTAAGTGTTCTCACGAGTTTATACAATAATATACCTTGCAAACTTCTATTACGAGCAAAACAAAGGCACGGCCTTACCATCCTTTTCTCGAAGCCATTCGGGCCATTTTCGACCCGCTGTAACTTCGTTGTGGAAAAAACTATAAGCCTTAATTTTCTGTGACCAAGAGGACATTATATCTTTAGATATATATCCAAATAACATTAAATTTGAACCCGTAGTCTAGGTATTATTGCAAGTCAAATATCCTTAATTTTGTCCCTGACTCAGAGATCATCAAAATTCTAAAGTATTTCTAGCAGACCCACAAATTTCAAATTTTGAACACACTTATTGTTTAGCTTATACAGCAAGAAAAACTCTGACATTCCGAATTTTTAGTCCCGTTTTCTAGTTATGCAAACTGAATAAGTAACTTTGTAATCCTATATGAATTGTATGTATCAGGTTGGCGAACAAATATTGCACAAGAAATTGTAAAATATAGAATTTTCCAGAATATTTAGTATTGATCTGGGATACGTAAGAATATTGTAGAAGATTCTCGAAGCTATCACATCAAGGGTACCTATATAAAGGCGCACTAGTGAGGATTTGGTTAGTTTGTGAAAAGGATTAGTGAACATCTTCTTTTACGAGTGGCGTCAGGGACACAACGTGAGTGTGGTTACCGCTAACATCAGCAAAGCGTTCGGTGAAGGTGTTGTATCGCGATGAAGGATAAGCCACTGGTTCGCTCGCTTTGCATCGGGAGATACACGAGCGATCTGGGCGACCATCCACGATGAGGAATTACTCCGCTGTTTAAAGGCTTCTGGCAGCAGAGACAGCAGAGAGCAGAGACTCTTGGCTGTCATCATTCGACCGTCGAGGCTCATTTACACAAACTCGGCTATCGTAAAATAATGGCGCCATGGATTCCACATCAACTAACTGACAGTCATCGTCAAGTCAGAGTTAGTATTTGTGAATCGCTTCTTTTTCAGCCACATCGGAAAGAGTTTCTTGAAGTTCTGGTAACCGGCGATGAGAGCTGGATTCTCTATGATAACAACACTCGGCACGCCGTCTGGCTTCCTTACGACGCAGAGTCACCAACGCAGCCAAAGCCGAACCGTCACTCACGCAAGCATCTTCTCTCCGTTTGGTGGGATGCGAAGGGCCCACTCTATTACGAGCTCCTCCCTGCGAGAAGGACGATTACGACTTCCATTTATACTGAACAGCTTCAGAAACTGGCTGACGTAATAAGAGAAAAACGACCGAGACGTGTAAATGTTCACTTACTCCATGATAATGCGCGACCTTATGTCGCTTCGGAGACTCGACAAAAAATCGTAGAGCTTAGATGGCACCCGGTTGCCCACTCACCGTACTCACCGGATCTCGCGCCATCCGACCATCACTTGTTCCAACCACTAAAGCTTTATTTGCGTGAGAAAAAATTTCAAAACTACGAAGACCTCAAAATGGCAATGGACAATTTCTTTTCTGCACAGCCTCCAGAATTCTGGGCGCAGGGTATCAACAATCTACCAACTAGATGGGCCAGAGTAAAAGAGTTATTTGGGGATTACATTACTGATTAATTATTGTAAATAACAAAGTTATCAATAAATTCATTAACATCCCATCCATCCATCCATCCATCCAGTTACCATCCCTACCTAGTTGCTATTCCACCGATTCGCACTAAGCGCTTCCAAATGACTTTTATAATGCGCACAGCAAATGAGTGGAACTCGCTACCTGCGTCTGTGTTTCCGAGCGCATACAACCCTAATCTCTTCAAAGTGAGAGTAAACAGCCTTCTTCTGGGTAAGCTCACTCCATCGTCGACTCTGTCTCTGTCGCGTCAGACCTAGACTAGAGTCAAAAGCAAACCCATCATAAAAAAAAATGCCTAGTTATTGTATAGAATACGGGATTACATAGATTGCCGATCACATATACATCATATACAGGATTATTTTTAATTGGGTAGCTATACATATATATATATACAAGTCTAGCAAAAAAACTGCTGTTTCATACAAAACCAAAACATGGCTAAAATGTATAGAACAGCAGATTTTTTTTTTATGTAGTTAGGTACCATGTTTTTATAACTGAAAACTTGTAGAAATGTTAAAAAAAAATGTTATATATAATCTTAAGATTTTTCTTAATTTTTCATCAGTATAATTATATGACCTTTCATTAACACGCCTTAAGACTAAATTATAAGAAAATACAGAATCAACGTAATAAAATTAAAGTTATTTCAAGACACCTCACGATGAAAGTAATTACTTTTTAATATTTAAATTAAGTAATTGCTAAATTCAAAGTTGCTGCTGTAATGTAAATCTGGTTTCGACAGTAATACCTTTTATTCTTATAAACGACCTTTAAAGAATTTAATATCTACAATTTAAACAGAAACGTCGTTAGTTATGGAGATTTCAATGGCCGCTCTCACTTTATTTTAATAACAGAATTAGAAATATGAATGTTAATCTTACTTTGAATTAAATTAGTTACATCAAAGATGATGAATGCTGGGGAATTAGTCTCATTTTTATTACAATTATAATGAATTTAGGGTAATCTTTCTTTCTAAAAGAAAAGATAATGAATTATTATAAGTTGTAGTAAGCCTAAGGCGTTATTAAAGCCAGACATGAACTTTTACTAGCTTATTTAAATTTATTTAAGTCTCAGTTTCTTCTGTGAAAAAAAAATTGAAAACCCCAACTTGCTTATTTTAGCTTTGTATTGTGAATGAAATTAATTTAAACGAACATTTAGGCAAAAACAATTATACTTTTTTGTCAGTCCTGTTCAATCTTCTACAGCACTGAATGAAGTCTATTCAAATATTTTTTTCGAAATAACATAAATTGACGATGATTGTGATTTAACTTTTAATTTATTTTACATATTTAGTTTTGTTTTATTAGTATTATTGTGGCTTGTATTTTAATATTTGGTTACTAACACAATTTTTAAGTATACCTACTAACATAAATATGGTTCTCTGGGTCTGATTAAAATAAATACATAAATAAATTAGAAACTTGTTTGCAGTTTACAAACGCAGGCCCAGCTCCCGGTCTAAGTACAGTAACCATGCTTTTGTTTAATTATTGCGGAACTGGCTCGGACAGGGTGAGCTGTCGTTAACGTTTCCACGTATAACATCCACTAACACTCATTACGACGCCTTCCTTCTCGGAAACTGTCTTCATTTCATATTTCAACACGTTTTAAGTCAAATAAATTGGATTTATTTAAAGTAATATAGTTATATGAAAACTGTCGAGTGCCCAAATTTTGTTACTGCGACTAATTTCGACGTAGCGCTCCTTGACCGACGCCGCTCGCTTCGCTCGCGCGTTGTTGGTCACAGTCCTAACCTAACCTATTTTATTTCTCTTTTGAATAAAAAATGCCGAGAGTATATTATACTTGTAACTGTTGCCTCAAAACTCAATACTGTATACAGATTGTATTGCTTCAACAGAATTACAAAATACTTTTCTGCGTCACCATCTTTCTGCGTCGTCTTATTCAGTAGACACAGCTACATCATAGTGGAGTTGGAATTTCCACAGTACTTATTATTAGTACTTATTAACTATTACAAATACAGCTAAAATAAAAACCAGTCCTGTGGAACTACTGAAAATATGTGACAGTCCTAAAGCATCCATAAATGAAGTTGGTAAATTCTTCAGTAACGTAGGGAAAACCTTAGCGGATAAAATTCTATCACAGAACCAGTGCCCCGCTGATATGAGCAGTCAGGTGCTTAGTAATGATGATAACAACCCACTATCTCCCGCAAACTCGCTCGTGTTGCTTGATACTGACGAATCTGAGGTGGAGTCTCTTGTTTCGCAGCTACGTAATGACTGTGCACTGGGTTGGGATGGTATATCACCCTTAGTGCTAAAAATGGGCCGTCAGACACTAATAAAACCATTGACATACATCTTTAATAGCTGTCTCCGCGAGGGTGTTTTTCCGGACGCACTAAAAAAAGCAATTGTGCACCCAATCCATAAGGGTGGGAGCAGAAGCTGTGTCAACAACTATAGACCCATTTCGGTCTTGACTGCTCTTTCCAAGATTTTGGAAAGAATTCTTAGTAACCGACTTAAGAACTTCTTGGAAAGATACAAGATCATAGCAGATAATCAGTATGGCTTCCGTTCCGGTGTCTCGACTGAAGATTCAGTACTTAAATTGACGCAGTTGGTTGCTGGGAATCTCGACAGGAAAACCAAATGTCTAGGAATATTCCTAGATCTTTCGAAGGCATTCGACACAGTTTCTGTTCCCATACTTATTGCCAAATTAGAGCGACTCGGTGTTAGAGGTATAGCACTGCAAATATTCAAAGATTACCTGAACAACCGCACTCAAAGAACCAAAATTTATAATCACTTCAGTGATGATGATACCTTATCCTACGGAGTGCCCCAAGGTAGCATTTTAGGACCTATTTTATTTCAAATATATGTGAATGATCTATGCAGAATCTCTCTCCCAAACTCGACGATCTTTCTATATGCCGATGACACCGTGGTTGTAGTTGACGGGTCAACATGGGATTGTGTTAAAAGTAACGCGGAATTGGCACTACGTGAAATAATAAACTGGCTCAACCTAAACCTGCTTACCCTAAACTGTAATAAGACTTCATATATTCCTTTCGCCATTCGTCAGAACACCGCACCTGATCACACCTTTTCAATAATAGCGCACACTTGCTTAGAACAGTCATCTTCATGCCAATGTCCAACACTTACGCGTACCGATCACGTCAAATACCTGGGTGTTCAAATTGATGCCGGGTTACGCTGGAATAAACACATTGATGCCCTAACCTCGAGAACGCTGAGACTGATACACATCTTTAAGTCACTGAGAGCTTCCGCAAATCCTGATACTCTAAAAATGGTATTCTATGCTCTGTGTCAGTCAGTTCTTGGGTATTGCATCAATGTATGGGGTGGTGCAGCTAAAACTACTTTTCTTGGAGTGGAGAGAGCTCAGAGAGCAATATTGAAAGTGATGCTACGGAAACCTTATCGTTATCCAACAACTCAACTCTACTCAGATTGTAAGGTACTAACAGTTCGACAGCTCTACGTGTTGCAATCCATTCTTAGAAGACACTCCAGTGTCCCACCGTCTGATCCCACCAAACGAATCAACATTCCCCCAGTTACACGACACAAAACTGCTTTTGCCAAAAACCAATACTTCACCCTAAGTTCACTGATCTACAAGAAAATTCATAAAGAATTAAATATATTGGATTGCAATAAGTTTGAATTGAAAGCTAAGCTGATGGAATGGCTACTTCAACAGGACTATACACAAACTGAATCTCTGCTAAAATGTATTGCCTAATATTGCCTTACTTTTTGCTTTTACTACCTCACATATAGCACATCACACTCACTACTCCCATACAAAAACTCACCACACATAGATACATAAATCATACAGAAATACTCATACACATTCACCCACTCACACACATACGTTTTAAATTGTTATTTCTTTTCATTAGATAAAATTGTCAAATTATTTTTATTATATGTTTTTATATGTTTATGTTTTTGTTAAAAATAATAAGATTGTTAAGTTTGTTACCACATACCTACTATAAGCTGGCACAGTCCGCAGTTGTTTGATCCCTATTTTTAAATAACCCCACAGCTGAACACTGTCTCTTAAGATACAGGTTATCCTAGTTTGAGAGGCAGGGCTCACAATATCTGTATACAAACTACTGTAGCGTTAATTAGCTTCATTTTAACAGTGTATACTAATGTATATTTTTTTTTTGTGACAATAAACTATTTTATTATTTTTTTATTATTATTATTATTATTATTCGAACGTGTTCATAAGATCTTGTAGCTATGTACTTATTATTCGAACGTGTTCATAAGATCTTGTAGCTGTGTACTTACTATTCGAACGTGTTCATAAGATCTTGTAGCTGTGTACTTACTATTCGAACGTGTTCATAAGATCTTGTAGCTATGTACTTATTATTCGAACGTGTTCATAAGATCTTGTAGCTGTGTACTTACTATTCGAACGTGTTCATAAGATCTTGTAGCTATGTACTTATTATTCGAACGTGTTCATAAGATCTTGTAGCTGTGTACCGACTATTCGAACGTGTTCATAAGATCTTATAGCTGTGTACTTACTATTCGAACGTGTTCATAAGATCTTGTAGCTGTGTACTTACTATTCGAACGTGTTCATAAGATCTTGTAGCTATGTACTTACTATTCGAACGTGTTCATAAGATCTTGTAGCTATGTACTTATTATTCGAACGTGTTCATAAGATCTTGTAGCTGTGTACCGACTATTCGAACGTGTTCATAACATCTTGTAGCTGTGTACTTACTATTCCAACGTGTTCATAATATCTTGTAGCTATGTACTTACTATTCGAACGTGTTCATAAGATCTTGTAGCTGTGTGCTTACTATTCGAACGTGTTCATAAGCTCTTGTAGCTGTGTACTTACTATTCGAACGTATTCATAAGATCTTGTAGCTGTGTGCTTACTATTCGAACGTGTTCATAAGATCTTGTAGCTGTGTACTTACTATTCGAACGTGTTCATAAGATCTTGTAGCTGTGTACTTACTATTCGAACGTGTTCATAAGATCTTGTAGCTGTGTACTTACTATTCGAACGTGTTCATAAGATCTTGTAGCTGTGTACTTACTATTCGAACGTGTTCATAAGATCTTGTAGCTGTGTACTTACTATTCGAACGTGTTCATAAGATCTTGTAACTGTGTACTTACTATTCGAACGTGTTCATAAGATCTTGTAGCTGTGTACTTACTATTCGAACGTGTTCATAAGATCTTGTAACTGTGTACTTACTATTGGAACGTGTTCATAAGATCTTGTAGCTGTGTACTTACTATTCGAACGTGTTCATAAGATCTTGTAGCTATATACTTACTATTCGAACGTGTTCATAAGATCTTGTAGCTATGTACTTATTATTCGAACGTGTTCATAAGATCTTGTAGCTGTGTACCGACTATTCGAACGTGTTCATAACATCTTGTAGCTGTGTACTTACTATTCCAACGTGTTCATAATATCTTGTAGCTATGTACTTACTATTCGAACGTGTTCATAAGATCTTGTAGCTGTGTGCTTACTATTCGAACGTGTTCATAAGATCTTGTAGCTGTGTACTTACTATTCGAACGTATTCATAAGATCTTGTAGCTGTGTGCTTACTATTCGAACGTGTTCATAAGATCTTGTAGCTGTGTACTTACTATTCGAACGTGTTCATAAGATCTTGTAACTGTGTACTTACTATTCGAACGTGTTCATAAGATCTTGTAGCTGTGTACTTACTATTCGAACGTGTTCATTAGATCTTGTAGCTATATACTTACTATTCGAACGTGTTCATAAGATCTTGTAGCTATGTACTTACTATTCGAACGTGTTCATAAGATCTTGTAGCTGTGTGCTTACTATTCGAACGTGTTCATAAGATCTTGTAGCTGTGTACTTACTATTCGAACGTATTCATAAGATCTTGTAGCTGTGTGCTTACTATTCGAACGTGTTCATAAGATCTTGTAGCTGTGTACTTACTATTCGAACGTGTTCATAAGATCTTGTAACTGTGTACTTACTATTCGAACGTGTTCATAAGATCTTGTAGCTGTGTACTTACTATTCGAACGTGTTCATAAGATCTTGTAACTGTGTACTTACTATTCGAACGTGTTCATAAGATCTTGTAGCTGTGTACTTACTATTCAAACGTGTTCATAAGATCTTGTAGCTATGTACTTACTATTCGAACGTGTTCATAAGATCTTGTAGCTGTGTACTTAATATTCGAACATGTTCATAAGATCTTGTTGCTGTGTGCTTACTATTCGAACGTGTTCATAAAATCTTGTAGCTGTGTACTTACTATTCGAACATGTTCATAAGATCTTGTAGCTGTGTACTTACTATTCGAACGTGTTCATAAGATCTTGTAGCTGTGTAATTACTATTCGAACGTGTTCATAAGATCTTGTAGCTGTGTACTTACTATTCGAACGTGTTCATAAGATCTTGTAGCTGTGTACTTACTATTCGAACGTGTTCATAAGATCTTGTAGCTGTGTACTTACTATTCGAACGTGTTCATAAGATCTTGTAGCTGTGTACTTACTATTCGAACGTGTTCATAAGATCTTATAGCTGTGTACTTACTATTCGAACGTGTTCATAAGATCTTGTAGCTGTGTACTTACTATTCGAACGTGTTCATAAGATCTTGTAGCTGTGTACCGACTATTCGAACGTGTTCATAACATCTTGTAGCTGTGTACTTACTATTCCAACGTGTTCATAATATCTTGTAGCTATGTACTTACTATTCGAACGTGTTCATAAGATCTTGTAGCTGTGTGCTTACTATTCGAACGTGTTCATAAGATCTTGTAGCTGTGTACTTACTATTCGAACGTATTCATAAGATCTTGTAGCTGTGTGCTTACTATTCGAACGTGTTCATAAGATCTTGTTGCTGTGTACTTACTATTCGAACGTGTTCATAAGATCTTGTAACTGTGTACTTACTATTCGAACGTGTTCATAAGATCTTGTAGCTGTGTACTTACTATTCGAACGTGTTCATAAGATCTTGTAGCTATATACTTACTATTCGAACGTGTTCATAAGATCTTGTAGCTATGTACTTACTATTCGAACGTGTTCATAAGATCTTGTAGCTGTGTGCTTACTATTCGAACGTGTTCATAAGATCTTGTAGCTGTGTACTTACTATTCGAACGTATTCATAAGATCTTGTAGCTGTGTGCTTACTATTCGAACGTGTTCATAAGATCTTGTAGCTGTGTACTTACTATTCGAACGTGTTCATAAGATCTTGTAACTGTGTACTTACTATTCGAACGTGTTCATAAGATCTTGTAGCTGTGTACTTACTATTCGAACGTGTTCATAAGATCTTGTAACTGTGTACTTACTATTCGAACGTGTTCATAAGATCTTGTAGCTGTGTACTTACTATTCAAACGTGTTCATAAGATCTTGTAGCTATGTACTTACTATTCGAACGTGTTCATAAGATCTTGTAGCTGTGTACTTAATATTCGAACATGTTCATAAGATCTTGTTGCTGTGTGCTTACTATTCGAACGTGTTCATAAAATCTTGTAGCTGTGTACTTACTATTCGAACGTGTTCATAAGATCTTGTAGCTGTGTACTTACTATTCGAACGTGTTCATAAGATCTTGTAGCTGTGTAATTACTATTCGAACGTGTTCATAAGATCTTGTAGCTGTGTACTTACTATTCGAACGTGTTCATAAGATCTTGTAGCTGTGTACTTACTATTCGAACGTGTTCATAAGATCTTGTAGCTGTGTACTTACTATTCGAACGTGTTCATAAGATCTTGTAGCTGTGTACTTACTATTCGAACGTGTTCATAAGATCTTATAGCTGTGTACTTACTATTCGAACGTGTTCATAAGATCTTGTAGCTGTGTACTTACTATTCGAACGTGTTCATAAGATCTTGTAGCTGTGTACTTACTATTCGAACGTGTTCATAAGATCTTGTAGCTGTGTACTTACTATTCGAATGTGTTCATAAGATCTTGTAGCTGTATACTTACTATTCAAACGTGTTCATAAGATCTTGTAGCTATGTACTTACTATTCGAACGTGTTCATAAGATCTTGTAGCTGTGTACTTAATATTCGAACATGTTCATAAGATCTTATAGCTGTGTACTTACTATTCGAACGTGTTCATAAGATCTTGTAGCTGTGTACTTACTATTCGAACGTGTTCATAAGAACTTGTAGCTGTGTGCTTACTATTCGAAAGTAATCAAAAAGTCTTTTCTCTTCCAATACTCTAATCGCTAAGTTATCATCACTATGTCCTCTCCACAAAGTTGTGGTCAAGTGGCTACAGCAAGGAATCTTCTCAAGTACGTCGGTCGTATCGCAGATCTCCTTTTAATGTACAACTTAGTTGCTAGTATGTAATGAGTTATTTCAGAAATGGCATCGTATAAAAAAATTGAATTTCCACTTTTATCGTCAAGAGCTTACTCTCAAAGGCTAATAATAGCCGCTTGCTACGTTTGTCTTATGAACGGGTCGTCAAATTATCATTTTGGCTTAAATTACAAAAGATAAAACAAAGAGTTAATTTGATACTTTATTCGTCATCTACCTATTATGGCAATAGGTACTTACTATTATTGCCAAAATAGATGACGAGCTGAACTGTTTTTGCCTTTCAGTTTTGGTAAACCAAATTAATTAAATCGTGAATACATAAAAGTGAAGCCTGCCTGCCTGTGAGCCTTTAACGATGACGTGATTATAGAATTCCGCCTCGTGTTCTTTAACACGAGGCGGAATTCTCTTTAGAAACAATGTGTTCTGAGATAAAACATGTAACAGGCTTTTCCTGAAATAAAAATTTTACAATTTGACTCTACTGGCACTGTTCTCAAAACGGTGAAGGAAAATGTCGTGTGGAAACTCCTTGTGCTAGAACAGAAAATTCCAAAACATGTGACGGCCAGAAACCGCTACTGGGCCCTCTCAGCAGTGAGAGCCTTTAGGCTGATTATGCTTAATTTGACTATTTTTGGGGAAGGTTTATCATTAAGGAGGCGCCTAAAAGCTTAAATTGCTAGACAAGACAGGATAACAACTGGTACATAAAAAATCGGGCATTCGAGTTTCTCTTTCATTTCTTTAATAACACCATAAAAATCACTACAAATGACTATTAAATACTCCTTTGTTCCTTCCTATTATTAAGTACCTTCACAGGCTCATAAATTCTTTAGAACCAAACCATTTTATGATGACTACGACGGCGTTAATCTGAGCGTTTGAACTGCTAACAAAATTGAAATTTTACGACAAAAACATTGTATTTGTCATAATAACGGTGGTGATAATAAAAGAGCTTGCGGCAGTAAAGCTCAGCTGATATTAACCGAGCTTTAATACATCAACGATCGATTGATTCAATTTTGTACGTATGGAAATTGTAAGTGAATATTATTTGAGTGATTGTCGAGTTTGTTTACTTTTCGTGTTTCGAGATGGAGATTTTCCGACTAGTTTCACTTTGCACATAATAATTTTGAATTATTTTCGTTAGAAAAGCCGAGTTTTGTGTATTTGCGACGGTGTAACTCCAATGATTTCAAAGTGATTAATAAGATAAAATATAAGTAAAAATCTTTTTAAAAACAAGTTTTTATTGAACAAAAGTACAAAATAAAACTTCAGTAACCATAGAAATTTAATATTTTCTTAAAAGCTTGAGGCTTATCTTTAAGTGTGCGAAGGACATTCACGCCTCAAGCTTTTAAGAAAATATTAAAGTTATATGTTTACGTCAGTTTTATTTAGTACTTTTTAGTTCAATAAAAGCTTGTTTTTAAAAAGAGTTTTATTTATATTTTATTTTGTACTTTTTAACATTAGAATTTGATAAAAAATCTGTTCGATCACCTTCACTTGTAAAATACTTGTGAAGACAAATTCTACGAGTCTAACACAACAGGGCTACCTTGTAAAGGTCAAGTGTTCATATGGTCACCTTCCGGGTCTATCATCAGACCCTGAACATCATCTAGTGTAATAAGCACTTGTCAATACATTGTAGAATTATGCATTCTACAAAATCTTTTGAAAGATTTTTCTTGGCATTAAATACTCTTCAATTGCATTAGATATGCGGCTTTTGTTGGTTATTCTCAATTTTTTTTATGAACTTTGAAATACGAATGTCAATCTGTTCATGCCGTTATGACGGATAATTTTTGAGTGACATACCGAATCTTTTGGTGACGCTTTGAAGTTCATAATTTTCCTTAATATCTATTTCAATATAAAGTGGATAGAACAATGTTCTCCAAAATATTAAAGTAACATTTTGTTTCGTGCGACTCGGTACATATTAAAGTTCTACATGAATTATTTGGTGAACGCATTTTGGTTGTTATAATCGGCGTTGCTTTTTCTCTCTCCATACACTCGATTTCTTACGGCGGTTTTATCTCCTAGAATTCTATCTATAAAATAGCCTGATTTCTATCAGGCTATTTTTGTCCGATTGGTATGTATTTTCCTTCAAATCCTTTTATATATTTTAGAATCCTGGCGATTATTTGGTACCTTTTTTCGGGTTTGAGATGTCTTTATTTCTCATAAGAAATTTTACTTACATGAGAAATATTTAAGTAATTTAAAAAACATTAACGATTTAACGTACAGTTTTGGTAAAAATAATTACAACACAGAAATATTCTAAAAGTGTAGGGTAATCGCTAATAATTTAACACAGCTAAAATGTAAACATACACGGAATGCGCGCAACTAGATGTGGTATGTAATGTACTAAGGTGCGCTCGCTTGATTAAATATATGTAATTTTAATTGTTTCTTAAAAATTGACATAGATTTTGCTTTTTTGATGTTATTTGGTAGTTTATTATATAATGCAGCACCTTCGTACATCACATTTCTTTTGCCATAGCTGGTGCGTGGTGTGTGTCTAATTGTATGTCATTTGCATTTCTGAGCCTAATTTGATGTATTTGATGTGTTTTTGTAAAATGTATTTGTGTATGAATATTTTTACTTAGTATGTTATTTATTAATATTTTTGTGATATGTTCACATTATTTACTTATTTCGTGAGATAACCGTCTTTTTTCGTGTAGGAAAATATGAAGCCAGAATTCTGGTTTTCCAACCGACGGCATCAGTTCAAAGCGTTGGTTAAGAACAGCAGTAATCTGCCATCTACACAAGTTCTGCTGCGTGGTTCCACCAGCCGGCCAGATTTGACAAGAGAAGTTATCTCCATGTATACTTCTTCTTAGGGAGTGACTTAATCGCCTGTGCTTCACTCTTCGCGGATTTAACCAGATAACTAGATAACTTTATTTTTATTTGTTCGTTAAATTATTCTGTCTGCTTTGTACTTTTTATTACTCATATGTATCAATATTGTAAACGACTTTCCTTAAGAAACACTTTAATTGTTCCTTTTTTTTCAATTTAATTTGTGTCGCGTACTTAATAACAATGCGTACCTATTTGATTTGTTTATACGGCTGAACCGAAATTGGAATTCTGTAGACTACGTCGTTTAGATTTGATATAAATTCCGTGTTCATTAGGTACAATTTCACCCAACAACAAAATAAAAACCGTATTACCTATTTTATTGAAAAGAAACAAAAGATTCGGTATAATTTGATAGCTCCTTTTATATTTTTTTGTGTCTTTTTTTTATATAAATCAATATATTTTTGTATTTTTAACCGACTTCAAAAAAGGAGGTGATATATATTGCTGTATCCAACTCTTATTAAGACTGCGCCGTGATATTTAATATGGCGTCATACTTTCATTAAGGGTACGCAATAAATTTAATCATAAGAAAGTTCCACAGAATGTACTATTGCACAATACGAGTATCATTTTTAAGTTGTGTAATTATTCCGAAAAAGCTCGAACTATAAAAGGCGGCCTGCGAGCCCCCTAAGTTAGAAATTGTGATTCGTCTGAAGAGCATACAAGAAGTTGTTGTGATTCAGATTCCGGAGTAGTTAGAAGTAAGGTGTAAAGTTTCCTTTTAATATATATCAAGCACATCAAGAATATTTTTAATTACGAAGTTTCCATGAACACAATCATCAAGATCAAATTACCAAATCTTCTCAAGAATCCTCAAGCACTTTAAGGGTGTACTCCGACCGATGAGCCTACATTACTTCGAGGACTCTAGAAGAATTACATTTCTCAAGAAGGATTCGGACCTATCCTAAAAGGTGCCCTGGTGACAGCAGCCCACGTCCTGGTATTCCTTTGGCTCCGACCGGGCTAACTCTCGAGATAGAGTTTGGGAATACTACAATAGATATATATATTTAATGTAAGTACAGCGATTTCTCCGTCAATTGAGAACAGATTTTGAAAATTATTTTTTGGTTGAAAGTGTATGCTCTTGAAGTGTCCCATCAAGTCAGAATCTGATGACGGAATCCCATGGAAATTGAGGGAAATCCTCAAACTTTATAGGCACACCTATAGAGATTTGGGTAATTTTTATAGTAACTCTCTTGCATTTGCTCTCGGAAAGTACCATTTGGTGAAGTGGAACTGACGATGAAGACTACAGATGGCCATCAGAACTACTCGATATTAAGTATTTCACGGGTTGCGATTGTATTACTTGAAAATCGTTGTTAAGTAATTTGTGCTCGTCGTAATGCATAATTATGGTGAAGTGGAGCTGATGGTGACTTTACCATCAGCTCCAGTTCTTCTGGTTCTTACTAGGAGAACTTCTCCACAATTGACTTCCCTGGATCGGGAAAAGCAATATTTTGTAAAACGTGATGAGCAGATGACAATAGGCTATTGTATCTTGGATAAATTACTAACTGACTCACTCAAAAGTGACCAAATATAATACTTTTTTACAAAAAAAAAAAAAATACTGAGTCCAAAAAATACTACAAATTGAAAAAAAAAATTTAATGTCGGAAATCGGTGGCAAAAACCAAAATACAGATCCAAAGACACCGACTGTCAAAATCAAAGTTATTTTTTCAATTTGTAGTGTTTTTTTTTTTTTTAAGTCTGTTTTTTTAATGTATTTTATATTCATAATTATACGTATTTGACTTTTTTTTATTTCAAACACTACAATATCAAATTAAACCAAAGTAGTACACTCAACGCGTCACGTCATAAGTACACTAGTACTTGATAGTTTCATGCCTGTGCTACTGACCGCTGAGGACATCTCTTGTATGGAGTCAATCCTGGGCACAGCAGCCAGATCATGGTGTAAGAATGCATACAATTATCAGTGCTGTTGACCATTTATGAGTTCCCTCGTCTGAAGCCTTCACTGGGAATAGCAACCAGGTGATGGTAGACTTTAGAATGGGCTATCATAATTTACTGCGTATATAAAATTTAGTGTCTGTGCTATTGATTATTGAAGAACTCTCAGGTCTGGAAACAAACACGGGGACAGTAGCCAGGTCATAATGGATTTTAGAACGGACTGTCATAATTGAAGCGTATATAAAATTTCGTGTCTCATTGTTACGTCATCTGGAGACAATCCTAGGTACAGCAGCCAGGATATGGTGGACTTTAGATGACGGACTAGCATAATTAAATACATAAGTAAAATTTCGTATCTTTACTGTGTGCCGTTGAGGAGTTGCCTCGTCTGGAGCCAATCCTAGGGGCAGCAATTAAGTCATGGTGGACTTTAAAACGGACTATCCTAATTTTTATTAAGCGCATATACACACATCAACACGGTCTAGGGATATTTTTAAAAAAGCGTATTACTATCAATGTGTTAATTATTTATATGACATGTATATATTTAAAAGATACGTTATTTAATATTCTACCATTTTTTAATAATGGTTAAGGTACTTAGATTAAAATTTCAGGATTTTATGGAAAAAAAAATGAAGCATAGACGGAAACCGTATATGAATTAACTTTTAATTTGTGAGTAAAAACTGAAAAAAATAGAAAAATCATTTAATATGTGTTTATAAACATAAAGTTAGTAGTCTGAGAAAGCGCCCATGATGTTCATAACACATCGACAACGATTCGGCATGCTCAGAACAAGCTTGTCAATGTCTTGCTGCGGAATATTGTCCCATGTCCTTCTGAGGTGCGCAAAAAGTGATCTTCTGTAGCCAGATTTTCAGGAACTTCCTTCAGAGCTCTTCTTTGCAGCATATCCCACGCATGCTCAATGGGATTTAGATCTGGTGATTGAGCAGGCCAGTCTAAGGCCCTAACATTGTGTGTATGTAACCAAGCTGCTACCGTTCTCGCCGTGTGTGCCCGGGCATTGTCGTGCATGAGCAGGAAATCTTGCCCCATTTGTGTTCTGTGGGGCAAGATTACGGGCCCCAGCACCTGTTGGACGTATCGTTCTGCCGTCATATTGCCCCGCACCCAAACGAGATCCGTCCGTCCTCCAAGACGAATTCCTGCCCAAACCATAATTGTTCCTCCTTGGTATGGGTGAACTTCCTGAGGGTTCTGAAGACGGCTCCATCGTCCAGGAACTCGCCAAACACGCGTCCTTCGTGAATCTGGATGGAAGCCGAACCTGGATTCATCCGTGAACAGCACATTGGACCATTGCTCAGGGCCCCAGTCCACGTGGTTCCGAACCCATTCTAATCGTCGTCCACGATTGCCTCTCCGTAAAGGTGGGACCCGGAGTGGTCTACGAGAGCGTAGATTGCTTTCATGCAGTCGCCTTCTTACAGTTTGGTCACTCACAAGCACTTGGTGTTCCACTCGCAGCCTTTGGACCAATTGAGTCGCCGTTGCATTTGGTTGAGCTCGCGCAGTAATTTGCAAAAATCGGTCTTGTCTGGGGGTAGTGATGCGACTTGGCCCCCGGTGCCTCTCCGCTACTTCACCTGTGGCACGATAGCGTGTCCACAATTTTGAAATTACATTTTGGTGGGTCCCTATGGCCTCAGCAACATTACGCTGAACAGACCCAGCTTCCAGCATTCCCACAGCTGGTAACATCTCCGCCCTCGTCAAATATTGGCGTTGCATGGCTACAATACCTCAATTTTAACTTTATCTTTCGTTTAAAAATGAAAAAAAAACTGTAACTAAACGTAATTCGTATTGTTTTCTAAATTTCGCACAAATGGAAATTCCCTCTCCTACACATCAAGACATTTTATGCCACCGAAACAAAAGAATTTTCAAAAATTTGAATTTGGAATTAGTCTGAGATAAATTACAAACAAATCGGTGTATAAAAGATTCCAATGCGGCCAGTAATTTTCGAGTTATTTAATTGAGTATGAAATATCCCTAGACCGTGTTGATGTGTGTACAATTTCGTGTCTGTAATGTTGACTGTTGAGGAGTTCCCTCGTCTGCAGTTAAGCCTGGGTGCAGCAGCCAAGTCATGGTGGACTTAATAGCGGACTAGCTTTTGCCCATGTTTTCGCCCACGTGGTTGTCGGTAAAACTCAACACACTACTAAAGTTTCTATAATAATATAATTCAACCATGATTCGAAAGACCCGTGGCGCAATCTATTATCATAAGAACGTAATTGTTGTTTTCCTCGGGAACAGCACTTTTTTTCGGGATGAACGATACCTACCTTATGTCCGTTTCTGTACACGTGACAACGTATATGCAAAATTTTGGCATGATTGGTTCAGTGGTTTAGGCGTGAAAAGGTAACAAACTAACAAACAAACTTACTTTTGCATTTATAATATTAGATTATCACAAATAAAGTGTATATACAATTTCGTGTTTGTACTGTGTACCGTTGAGGAGTTTCCTCGCCTAGAGCCAATCTTGGGTGCAAAAGCCAGGTTAGGTGGACTTTAGAGCAGATCATCACAATTAAAGCGTACCTATTTAAAATTTCGTGGCTGTACTGTGTGTCGTTGAGGAGTTCGTCTAAAGCCAATCTTGGGGCAGCAGCCAGGTCATGGTGGACATTAAAACGGACTATCATAATTAAACCGTATATAAAATTTCGTGTCTGTAATGTGTATCGTTGAGCAGTTCCCTTGTCTTAAGTCAATCTTGAGTACAGCTGCCAGGTCATGGTGGATTTAGAACGGACTATCATAATTAAAGGACATACAATATCTTGTCTGTACTGTTGACTCTTGAGGAGTTTCCTCGTCTGCAGCTAACCCTGAGTGCAGCAGCCAGGTTATGGTGGACTTTATAGCAGATTATCACAAATAAAGTGTATATAAAATTTCGTGTCTATACGATCGTTGAGGAGTACCTTCATCTGGAGCCAATCCTGGGTATAGAATGAAGTCGTGCTTATCATAAAAATGCATTGTGTTAAGAACTGAACCAACATGTAAAATATCAACTCTGTAGGATAAGAGGAAGTTTGTTTAATTCAGCTTGCAAAATTCAATCTAAACAAACTAATGAACTAACGAAACCCTCGGGCCGTGGGATCCGAGTGCTCATGGTTTGTTCAACTACATCTCCAAACGGCTGAATGACACTTCCCGCCACCCAAGGGCTGGCTTTTACCTTGGCCAGAGGCTGGCGGCATTGCCATACAACGTGGCAATGCCGCCAGCCTCTACAGGTAGGAACATTACCTATTAATTTTTCGACGCCATATTTTAGTTTTTTAATAGTTTTAGTTAGGTTTCAAATATCTTACTAAAAATTAGAAAGATACGAGTAGTATGTATGTATAACATATAATATTGTACGTACGTACTATTGTTTTTAACCCGAAATAAAATAAAATAAACGTAAATATTGATTGAAAAAACCGACAAACATTGCAAATTTAATAAAATCTTGTAAAAATAATTATTTTAGATGATATTTAGATGATTACTTTGTTCCTATTTGTGTTCAGTTTCTACCATGTAAGAAACGTGGTAGAAACTGAACACATTTTACACAATCATATTTTTATAAAGATGATATGTCTATACCACTGCATTTCTCAGAATGTCAACCTTCAGGCAGTAAAAGCAATGGCAGCTAATAATGAGCTCATTATACACATCTAGATCGCAATAAATTTGCCTACGTAACAGGATCCCTAGCAATTATCCAAAAACGTTAATGAAACTCTTCAGACACCCACACAAATAGCCCAAGGAACTGAGAGACTCATTTTCCTTTTTAATAATGAGTTTAAAGTGAGAATTGCGGTGGCAATGTGGGAGCTATCGCACAATTTGCGACGATGCGACTTTTATTGCAACGTCGGCTGGAGCTAAGTGTGGTCGGCCGAGGGGTCGACGAGGCCAATGGATGGTTCCGGCTTTCGACAACTATTCGAACAGTGGAAAAAATATGTTTAGAATAGAAGCTTGGATTTCATTTTTATTTAGTCTGAGGTTGGATGGAAGGAATGATATTGCGGAAAAGGAAATATGTACGACTTATTTTTTTTAAGGAAATTGTGTTTTATATGAATAACTTCTAAGCAGAGTAGAAAAAAATATTTACCTGTCAACTGTATTTTGTCTGTCAATTCATGTTTTTAAATTACTTTAACATCAGAAATCGTATATAAAACTGAGTAATTACTTAGTCCCAAAATATCAGCCCTGAGTCCTAGCTAGACCTAGACCTAGAAAAATCTAATCTATAGGTTTTAAATTCCTACAGCAGGTTATATAAAACCGGTCAAGAGCGAGTCGGACTCGCGCACCGAGGGTTCCGTACCATCATATATTAAAAAAGTGTGCTATTTAGAGGCATCATTTTATTTTTCTTGTAATTTTTACATAAACTTCTATTACAAAGAATAATTTCAGATTTTCTCTCTATGTAAAATGTTGGAATGGAATGGAAATGGATAACATTAGGCAGTATAAAATACCCAATGTGAGAACAACTGGCTCTCTAATATGAGATAATACCTATCCATAAAATAAAAGGAAAAATTCAGCATTCTTTGGGTCGGTGTTATGAAATATGCTAAGCATGGCATCCGCCCACACCGCGGTACGAGGTCAAAGTAACTTGTGCTTGAACTTGGCACGCGAGGGCACTGTGTGGTTGTTATTTTTTTTCTACCTTCGTTACTATAATTATTATTTGATGTTAAAATGTAATGTTAAAGAATTTACTTGTGAAAGTTACAGTTGTTAGTTTTTGTTGAGTTTTTATTACAGTCTAATTTTCATTACTTTTCTAAGCCAACTTAAATAAATATATCATTACAAACTATACGGCAACCATTTCAAACAACATAAAACATCACTGTCACCACCAAAAATAATGCACGCAGAATTATTTTCTAGCTTTCACTTTTCATAGGAGCCTATATTTTGCTCTAAAAATGTCTAATAGGCAATTAACTTTGACAGGTGTGAGAAGGGCCTAAAGCTGGCTGTTCGTTATGTCAAAATAATAGGTAGGAAGAACTCAAATATAATATCCGTACAAGGCGTGAATAAGTTGATAAGTCGACTTGCAAGTAATTTTTAATTGTATAAAAGTGGCATGGAATGCCTAATTTATATGGTGAATAAAAATGAGTAAGTCAATAAGTTCATAATTCTCGGCAAACTGCACTTGTTTATGTTAATATGAATTAGATTCCAGATGCCATTTTTATACAATTCAAAATTTCGTGCAAGTCGACTTATCAACTTATTCACGCCTTGTACGGATATATCGAGGATTCACGGGATATTTGTATTAAGCGACATGTTTGGAACTTTACAGGAGAGCATTTCAAAGTTTCATTATTCGGAAAAAAGAACATTGTAAAAAAGTATCAATATTTTTTACGAAAAAGTGGCCTATTTAAGTTAAGAATCAATAGTGTCTATCTCCGTTTTTTACGTTTTTCACTTTTTAATGCAGATAGATATGATTGTGTTGACGCCGTATTTGTATCCGGACGTACCGACCGTAGCTGACAACACTAACAGTTGTATCCTGCAGCCGCCGCCAATAGCGGCCCTTCACCATGACGTGATAATTTACGCAACCAATGGCGTGACCGCTATATCACGCCATACTCGCCGCCCGCTGGAGAACGCACGCGACGCCACACTTGCTCGACCGCCATCTACCTAGCATTGCTTATTTGTGCTCCATATTGTTATATTTTAAACTAAGGATATTTTTTTTTTTTTTTTTTTTTTATTTGTGATGGGTTTGCTCTTGACTCTAGTCTAGGTCAGAGGTGACAGAGACAAAGTCGACGATGGAGTGAGCTTACCCAGAAGAAGCCTGTTCACTCTCACTTTGAAGAGATTAGGGTTGTATACGTTCGGAAACACAGACGCAGGTAGTGAGTTCCACTCTTTTGCTGTGCGCATTATAAAAGACATTTGGAAGCGCTTAGTGCGAATTGGTGGAATAGCAACCAGGTAGGGATGGTAACTGGCAGTGCGTCTAGATGTCCGGTGGTAGAAGGGGGCCGGTGGAATGAGGTCGTGGAGTTCTCGGGCACACTCTCCGAAGTACAATCTGTAGAAGACCGACAAGCAGGCAACCTTGCGGCGATGAGCCAAGCAATGAAGCTTGGCATCCACCAGTTTTACGTCGCCAATGAGCCTCTTAGCTCTGCGTTCCACCGAGTCAAGCGCGGCTAGTTGGTACTTAGCTGATCCATCCCAAAGGTGACTGCAATACTCCATGCAGGATCGGACTTGCGCTTTGTAAAGGGTTAAAAGCTGTCCAGGCGTAAAGTATCGCTTCACCCTATTTAGGATGCCCAGTTTCTTGGCCGCAGTTTGGGCCTTGTACTCGATGGTGGCGCCGAAGTTGAGACCAGATGTCAACTCCATGCCTAGGAGCTCAAGTCGATCAGTTACAGGAACAGATGTACCCCGAAAAGTAGGAGTTTGGGCGAAACGACTCTTTTTAGCGGTAAAAAGACACGCCTGCGTTTTGGTGGCGTTAAAAGAGACCAGATTATCATCACCCCACTGGGAGACAAAGCTTAAGGTCAAATCTGTCCGCTCTACCATGGCCTCTCTCAAGGAATGAACTTCAGCCCCGCTGGTTTTTGCGCTGGACAAGTATCTCTCTGAAACTGTACTGTCATCTGCGTACCCAACAATACCAGGCCGAAGCAGGTCATTGATGTGCAGCAGGAAAAGAGTTGCAGAGAGAACAGACCCCTGAGGAACTCCGGCATCAATAGCCATAAGGTCAGAAGAGCAGCCATCAACAACTACTCTAATCGACCGTTCACTAAGGAAATCTGATATCCAGCTACAAAAATCAGCTGGGATTCCATAAGCAGGAAGCTTGCTGAGCAGAGCAGCGTGCCAGACCCTGTCAAAGGCCTTCGAGATGTCAAGCGATACAGCCAGTGCTTCGCCGTGTTTCTCGATGGCTTCGCCAAAGCAGTGCGTGACATACACAAGAAGATCGCCAGTTGACCGTCCCCGGCGAAAGCCATATTGACGGTCACTGAGGAGATCATTGTCTTCAAGGTAGTTCAGCAACTTATTGTTCAGTACCCTTTCCAAAACTTTGCACAGAATGGAGGTAATGGCGATCGGACGGTAATGGGCAGGGTCTGCACGGTCGCCTTTTTTGGGCACTGGTTGTACATTTGCAAGCTTCCAGGATTTCGGCACCGTTCTTTTTTCAAGAGAGAGGCGGAACAAACGTGTCAATACAGGAGACAGTTCAGGCGCACACTGCCTCAACACTCTCGCTGGAATGCCGTCAGGCCCGCTGGCCTTGTTCACGTCTAGACTGCACAATACTCTTCGGACCTCTTTAATGTGTACTGCGATCTCCGGCATCGAGGAGTCACAATGAGGTACAGTAGGTGGTTGCTTTGAGCCAGCGTCCAGACGTGAATTGCTTGCGAAGAGAGATGCAAATAAATTTGCCTTCTCAGTTGCAGAGTTAGCCAGCGACCCATCAGGTTTCATCATAGGAGGTAAAGTGGGACGACAGAAATTCGTTTCAACCGCTTTAGACAGGGACCAGAACTGTTTACTACCCGGAGGGTGCGAAGCCAGCCTGGCCCCGATATGTCCGACATGGTCAAAACGTGCCCTACGCAAAACCCGCTTGCAGAACTTGGCGGCAGAATTAAAGGCTCTCTTCTTCGCGCGAACCCTGCGCGCTCTAACTTTGCGGTCGCGGGCCTTGACCCAGGCTTGGTAGGCAGTCTCTTTTCGGGCCTCAGCGTGGGCACATTCTGCATTATACCAAGGCCGGGATTTGTGACCGAGCGGGATGTTGGAGAATGGAATAAAATATTCCATCCCCTGCCGAATCACGTCCGCAACCGCGTCAGCACAGCGCGAGGGGTCACCCGAGGAAAAGCACACTTGCCGCCATGGATAAGACGCAAAAAAGTGCCGCATCACATCCCAGTCTGCTGACCCGTATCGCCATACTCGCCTCGTGCCTCTAGGGCTCTCATCTGGAGGAGAGCAGGTTGATATGGATTTCACCAGACAGTGGTCAGACGTTCCCAGCGGGGCTGAGACCGATACTGAATGACTGTCCGGATCAGATGCCAGCAGAAGGTCCAAGCAATTGGGTGTATGGCCGTCAACATCCGGTACCCGCGTTGCCACATTCACCATCTGGGTTAGATCTAGCGTTAAAGCAAAATTGCGCGCCTCCAACCCAGCATGGTCAGTTTTCTGGTATGGGAACAACCATTCTTTATGATGGGCGTTGAAGTCCCCCAGAAAAATGAGCTTCGCCGTTGGGTACCGTTGCTGGGCTACGTCAGTCGACTCCACGAGGAAATTAAAGAGCGCTGTTGTCTCCTGGTCACCGCTATGCGATCGGTAGATGCCGATGTAGAGAGATTTCTCCACGCCAGTATCCACAAGTAGCCATATGGCAGAGAAACCCGATTTCTCAAAGCAACGGAGACGACGACAACAAATGTCATCGCGGACGTACACACAGACCCCAGCTTGCTTCTTGAACTTGTGTTCAAGAGAGTACCCCGGGTAGTTGAGGTACGCCACGTCCGACGGGGTTGTTATCTTCGTCTCCGTTAGGAAAAACAGGTGCGGCTTCTCAGTCTCAAGGTGGTGATGGACCGAATCGAGATTGGAGTGCAACCCCCTGATATTAGTGAGGTGCACTTTTAGTGGGAGGAAGTGCAGCCGTTGTTTTACCTTATTTTTCTTCGCTTTGTGTGTCATATTGAGTGGAGTTGTTGGGGAAAAAGTCGACTTGTCGAGGCGCCGTTCAGTGATCCAAGTGGAACACTAGAGCCAACCAAACCTACGGGGAACTCATCTGGAGACTGCGGGGACGCCCGAACCCCCCCGGATATGGCCACCGGGTCCTCCCATCCAGTCGCCGGCTGGCACGGTGGAGCATACCGGGATTTTTCGCGAGTTGGCGGGGCAGCCTTTGGCACGTGGCTGGCGTGCTACTTGGGCCCCCTACTGACTGCGGTCGGCCAACGGCTGGCACCGTGCTTCGGATCCCGCTACCCTCCAAAATGAGTTACCCGGCTAGCTGACTCAGAGACCACAACCGGTGCCAAACAGCGCAACTGACAATCTCCTTCTCCCCCAAAGGCACTGGCACTCCCACACACCGACGGAACACAGCAAGCTGCTTGGCGCCAGACTCCGGTGGGATGGTGGTCGCGAGCCAGGCGGCCCCTTGCGGAGCCTACCACCGCTAAGTGGGATCGTTCAGCCGTACCACAGGCAAGCCTGTGGTGCCGTTGCCCGGGGTGGACCACTAGGAGGTAGATCCCAAAACCACCCCAAAAGTAGTACATTTAACGCACCACCATTAGTAGTATATTTAACGCACATTAAACCCTAGTCTTTTATTTTTAATCTATTATTTAAAGTTTTGTTCCCTATCTCGAACAAAAAGTGGCGACCGTGACAGGACTCGGATCGACTTCAATACCTAATATTTTGTCGAGTTCGAAAGTTCCGTACTTACCAAGAAACTTCACCAAACCGAAGCGGATTTCTCAAGAACGAAGTTATCAAGGAATATTCTACTAGAAGAGGGCT
The DNA here is from genome assembly GCA_948252095.1 of Dicycla oo. Taxonomy (NCBI): domain Eukaryota; kingdom Metazoa; phylum Arthropoda; class Insecta; order Lepidoptera; family Noctuidae; genus Dicycla; species Dicycla oo. The sequence continues at coordinate 33,211,227 of OX411715.1, read as the reverse complement.
TTCCGTTAGATTGGAATTCCTGCGGCGAAGACGACGAACACGTCGGCCACGTGCCTACGCATACCTACCCATCTACCTGCAGCATTGGAGGTGCCTACGTCCTGGAGCCGCCTAATCAGCTGAGGATAAAGCTGTGGAGCCTGGACACATACCTGCTTTGTTTGCTTGCCATCATTAACGTGAGCCCGTTCCTATCATGTTTTCCTAGTCTGTCCTCTTTTATCTGTGTTCACACTTGGGATTCGTTTCGCTAAATGCTTGGTGATCATTATCAATCTATCTAGTGCTTGTGAAATTGCGTACCTATATTGTTTTGCTCTAAGCATTTTGCCTAACCATTCAAAGGGAATCTGCAAGCTAAATTCACGCCTTCCCTTTGTGATCAAATTTTTTCACTATTGCACGTAGCCTTATCTATTTCAAGTCGAGCGATTCGAAATCTATTCGTAGCTTAAAATACCTACAGTCAATCTAATTTACCAATAATTTATTTCATTCGCCTATAGCTACAAGATTATTTACCTATTGTAACGTAACGAGTACCTAGAAAGATATTCGCTTCTGTCCCTCACTGCACGCTTATCGCAGTCAGCTGTTTAGTTGTATTTAACGTTGATTCCAGTGTTCAATCGGGCTTGTGGGGTCAACGACCTGCCGCGCGCTTTGTTCCTGCGGTTGCCTGGTTTGATTACCTGCGCCGCGCCGCTGATCGCTTGCTTAGCTGATAAGAAACTTTCTGCGCATGGGACTACGAAACGAGGAGCGTATCGTATACATTTCACTATTCGTTTTCTTTTTATTCTTTGATAGTTTATCGCAATGTCTACTGATTTAAATTTTAAAGAGTTAAATGCTAAGCGTGGGTCCATTAAGGGCCGCATAACTAAATTTAAAATGTATTTAGATTCCTTGGGAACTTTCGACAGTATTTCCGCTGTTGAAATAAATAGGCTTGCGATGAAGTTATCCAGAATAGAAGCGTTATTCATTGAGTTCGACAGGTTGCAGAGTCAAATAGAAATACTTAACGAGTCTAATCAAAGTGCAGAATTAATTACTCGTGATCTTGTTGAGCAAGATTTTGATACTTGCATTGCCGTTGCCCAAAACTTAATTCAAGTGCACAGCCCAACCCCCAAACAACCTGAAGGTATAGCTAGCTGTTCTCACAGCAATGGTTGCCCTCATCAGGAATTCGATGGCTTCAATAATTTAGGTTTCAAATTGCCTACTATTAATATACCTAAGTTTGATGGTACCTACTACAAGTGGCTTGAGTTCAAAGAGATCTATTCTTCATTGATTCATGATAATCCTAAAATAAAAAATATTCATAAATTCCACTACCTCAGCTCTTATTTGGAGGGTGAAGCTGCTCGAGTACTAAGCAACCTGGAAGTATCTGATAAAAACTACATAGAAGCTTGGTAACTTCTCTGCAACCGGTTTGACAACAAAAGGCAATTAATTAATAATCATTTAAAGTCACTATTTACTATTGACTCAGTTCGTGAAACTGATAAGTCTCTTAGATACATTATTGATCATGTGACTAAAAACTTACGTGCCCTCTGCACACTAGGTCTCCCTACTGACAAGTGGGATGTCTTAATTATTCATCTTCTGGCGGCAAAGTTAGACAACAGTACTATGTTCAAGTGGGAAGAACACCGTAACACTATATCTGATATACCTACACTCGATGAGTTCTTCTCATTTTTAAAAAATCGTGCAGACGTTCTCGAGACTGTTAACAAAAACAAGACAGATAAAACAGCTGGAGCTAAACAAGTTCCCCACAACTCAGCCTTTCATAATAAGAACACTATACAGACTAAATCATTAGTTGCTACGTCCAAGGAATCCTCCTCTTCTTCGCGCACCCCGGTTGAGTGTGTAGTATGCTCAGGCAAGCATCGCGCATACGAGTGCCCCACCTTCAAGTCTAAGACACCTGAAGATAGGAATTCCACTGTTGCAACCTTAAATTTGTGTCGTAATTGTCTGAGGCCTGGCCACGATAGTCAAGCTTGTAAGCTCCCTGGTTCTTGTAGGTCATGTAAACAGAAACACAACTCACTACTTCACTTACCTGATCCAGTCTCGTCCGTCATTAGCCAATCTAAATCTGTAGTCATGTCTGCATTGTCCTCCCCAGAGGTTCTTTTGTGTACCGCTAAAGTGCGACTAACTAACCCAAAAACTAACATAACTATTAGCGTTAGGGCTTTACTTGATAGCGGGAGCCAATCGTCTTTCATCACTGAACGTGTGAAGCGGGTACTCAGTTTGACTCCTCAGCCATCAAACATCAGTATTGTAGGTATAGGTAACAACACCCTAGACCTAAACCCAGAGCGCTGTTCTATAAAACTTCAATCTAATTCAACTTCATTTGAAGTTGTAATGTGCTGTCTAGTATTGAAAACTATAACTGATGACTTGCCCAAGCATCATTTCGATACTAGTTCACTAAATCTAAACGACTTTGAGCTTGCGGACCCCAGCTTCAACGAACCATCACCTATTGACATGCTTATCGGCTCAGACCTGTTTTGGGACTTGATAGGTTCCAAACAGCAGTCCCTAGGTTCCAATAAACCTAATCTTCGAAGCTCTAAGCTCGGATGGCTCATCGCAGGTCCTGCGCCTATTCAAAGTTGCCCTCCGCCGACTAAGTCTCTAAAAATGTGTAATTTTCTACTAAAAACTGAAAATCCCACCAGCATCCAGGCGGAGCTATCTAAATTCTGGGAGCTGGAAAGCGTCCCTAAAATCCAACCTCTATCCGAGGAACAAACGCTTTGCGAAAGGCACTATCTCTCCACTACTAGCCGTGAAAGTAACGGTCGTTTTTGCGTAGGAATACCACTAAAGGACGGACTAGACTGTCTGGGCGAATCCTACTTTATAGCAAAAAAAAGGTTCTTCAGTCTAGAAGCTAGATTTTAAAAAAATCCAGAGTTGAAGAAAATGTACTCAGACTTTATTCATGAGTATGCTGACCTAGGCCACCTTTCCGAGTCTACGGAGACTAAACCCCCTAACTCCTATTTTCTTCCTCATCATCCAGTCTTGCGAGAGAAAAGTGAGTCAACCAAACTTAGAGTGGTATTTAATGCGTCGGAGCCCACTACTTCCGGTCTCTCGGTCAATGACCTCCAAATGGTAGGCCCCCCAATTCAGGATTCATTATTTGACATTCTTCTGAGATTTCGTCAGTATCGCTACGTCCTCTCGGGAGATATAGAGAAGATGTATCGCCAAGTAAAAATAAGAGAGTCCGATCGCAACCTCCAGCTCATACTATGGCGCGATAACGACGACGAAGGTCTTCGTACTTTAAAGCTAAACACGGTAACTTACGGTTTTGCAAGTTCAAGCTTCCTTAGTACTAGGTGCATCTGGCAGGTTGGTGAAGAATGCAGCGACGCTAGAATTAAAACAATTATTCAAAGAGATTTTTATTGCGATGATCTCTTAACTGGGGCTAAAAAAGAGGCACTGAAAAAGAGCTCCGTTACGTTCAGCGCTCGGTTTCTGATGAACTTGCCAAAGGCTGTTTCTCACTCAGAAAGTATCGATCCAACTTACCTGATCTTCTATCTTCCGCCTCTATCAATTCTGAGGATCTAATTATAAGCAATGCCTCTAGTACTCTAGGTATCGGCTGGTCTTCTCAGACCGACCATATTCACTTCCCTCTCGCCTATGCACCTGACACGATCTTCACTAAAAGAAGTATTTTGTCGTCAACCTTTAAAATCTTTGACCCCCTAGGCTTGCTCTCCCTTTGCACTATTAGCGCAAAAATATTACTCCAGAAACTTTGGACCGAAAAAATTGATTGGGACGAACCCGTTCCTTACTCTATCCAAGTTACTTGGGAAAAATTCAGTAGACAACTTAGCATTCTATCGTGTCTTAAAGTCCCAAGACAGGTGTGTGCCGATAACTCATGTGAAGTAGAACTTCATTGTTTTTGTGATGCTTCGCAGCTTGCTTACGGAAGCTGTGTCTACCTCCGATCTCTAGACATGGATGGCAACGTGCATGTCCATCTACTGTGTGCCAAGGCCCGTGTAGCTCCCATTAAGGCTTGCACTAACCCTCGCTTGGAGCTCTGTGGTGCTCTGCTAGGTGCCCAATTGAGCTCCTGTGTCAAAAAAGCTCTAAGACTAGAACTAAAGCGCTGCGTCTTCTGGACAGACTCTAGTGTTGTGCTAGGTTGGCTAAAATCGCCTGATAAGACCAAAACTTTTGTAGCTAACCGAATAGCGGCTATAGGTGAACTCACCGACCTTAATGCTTGGCGTCATGTTCCCACTACTGCAAATCCCGCAGACCTCGCTTCACGGGGTGTGGAACCCCAAGAGGTCAAAGATTCGGTTCTATGGTGGCATGGGCCTACCTTTCTCAAGGAACCAGAACCATCGTGGCCTTCTCTTTCAGCCAGAAAGGCAGTTGACCTACCTGAATTGAAAGCGTTGCCCGCTTTGGTGGCGGAGGATGCACCTGTGGTACCCTTAGTAAATTTTGAAAGGTACTCAAAATTATTTACTCTACAAAGAATATATGCCAGGGTCTATAGATTTATCAATAATTGTAAAAATCCCACTAATAAGCTAACGGGAACTCTACAAGCTCATGAACTAGAAAAATCTATGACTGTTCTCACTAAAATAGCTCAATCTGAATCCTTCAAAAAAGAAATAAGCGATCTAAAATCCCGCAAACCACTTAAAACTAATACACACCTGTGCTCATTAAATCCTTTTGTAGATGATGTAGGTTTATTTCGTGTTGGAGGACGCATTGATACGTCTGCCTACCCCTATGAAAAAAGACATCCTATTGTTTTAAAATCTGATCACTATTTAACAAAACTAATTTTTCAATCTAAACACATTCAGCTCTTGCATGCTGGACCACAGCATCTACTCTCGTCTATCCGTGAGCGCTACTGGCCTATAGGAGGTCGCAAGCTCGCTAGAGAAGTAGCAAGAAACTGTTTTGTTTGTCGTCGCTTCAAGGGGACCACAATGTCCAATATAATGGGAAACTTACCCACTAATAGGGTAGAACCTGACTTCCCGTTTAGTACTGTTGGCACTGACTTTGCCGGTCCTTTTCTTATAACCGATCGCAAGGGACGAGGATGCAAGATAACTAAATGTTATTTATGCATTTACGTTTGCTTTAGATACAAGTGCCTACATCTAGAAGTAGTAAGTGAACTATCCAAAGATGCTTTCATACAAACATTGAAACGCTTCATTGCTCGCAGAGGAGTGCCCAAGATTATTTACTGTGACAATGGCCGTAACTTCGTTGCCGCTGCCAAGGAGATTGGTAACTTTCTACAATCTAATCGTGACACTATATGTGACTTTGCTGCTAGCCGGAGCATTGAATTTCGCTTCTCGCCCGTATACGCTCCTCATTTCAATGGTCTTGCGGAAGCCGGCGTCAAATCAGCAAAGTTTCATCTGCTCAGAACAATAGGACACTCTCACCTAACATTTGAGGAATTGACCTCTGTGTTTGCACAGATAGAAGCTATCCTGAATAGCCGACCCCTATGTCCTTTGAGTCCGTCCCCTAACGATTTCCAGCCTCTTACCCCGGCTCACTTTTTGATCGGTAGACAGATGACGGCGCTCCCCTCACCGAGCTACCTGGACTCCAACTCAAATCGCCTCGACCGGTTCCAGCGCCTAGAACAAGCCAAGCAGCACTTCTGGAACAGATGGTCTTCCGAGTACGTCACCGAGCTCCAACAAAGGACCAAGTGGCGAGTGAAGTGCCGGGATCTCAAGCTCGACGATCTAGTCCTGATAAAGGAAGCCAACACGCCGCCTCTTTGCTGGCGCTTGGGAAGAGTTAGTCGACTGTACATTGGCTCCGACCAGACACCAAGAGTAGCTGATATAGCCACAGCTCAAGGCACGATAAAGAGAGCTCTCAATCGTCTGGTTTTACTTCCAACCTCCGAAATAAATTAAGGTTGAAAGCTGCACTGGAGCTTTCAACGGCCGGGAAGATGTTGACGCCGTATTTGTATCCGCACGTACCGACCGTAGCTGACAACACTAACAGTTGTATCCTGCAGCCGCCGCCAATAGCGGCCCTTCACCATGACGTGATAATTTACGCAACCAATGGCGTGACCGCTATATCACGCCATACTCGCCGCCCGCTGGAGAACGCACGCGACGCCACACTTGCTCGACCGCCATCTACCTAGCATTGCTTATTTGTGCTCCATATTGTTATATTTTAAACTAAGGATATTAGTAGTATATTTAACGCACATTAAACCCTAGTCTTTTATTTTTAATCTATTATTTAAAGTTTTGTTCCCTATCTCGAACAGATTGTAACTCGATATCGGCCAGGATGTCGCTTAATACAAATAGCCCATGAACCCTCGATATATTTTTTATAATTTTAAAATAAATAATTTTAAAGTTATTGAAGAAAATAGACGAAAATTGACCATTCGCCACCCGTCCTTATCTCCGAAAGTACTGATCCTAAATATTTGAAAAAAATACAGAAAATAGTTCAATACATATAGATTACAGAAAAATCTACAAGAAGTCTTCTAGAAGAAAAACAACATGGTAAATCTCTCAATATGTTGCGTACTAACTTACATTTGCAGTTGGAATGTATGGGAGAACATGTTTTTCAACTACAATGTTAAGTTTGTTCTTGGGATTTCATCCCAACTACGGAACCCTTTATTGTGCGTAGTTCGACACGCACTTGGCCGGTTTTTTTATATGCAAACATTTTTAGTACGTTTTGGTTGCAGAAATATAATGAAATAGAAAAAGGTTTTTAGATAGGAGACTCATTAAATTGGTAAGGAAGTCGTCATTGTTTTATAACTCCTATTCAATCTACCGTAGAATGAATATCTTATTCTTCTATACTCGACTTGAGTTAGCGTAAGTTAGCACAGTTACTCACTTCTCCTATATCTCCAAACTTGTATTCAAATCGGGCAATGCCGATTAATCTATCCCATCCGTTATCGACACACGACGACCGAATTGACTCAACTATTGCATTAGCCTATTAGCCGCGCACTCGTCACGTGTTCACCTAATTATTAGAATCTTACGTTGCCTTACGTTGTCCATATATCACAAACTCTTGCAAACTAAATTATAATGAATGCTCAGATACAGATACTTTCCATGGCTTCTCCGAGGTTACATCTCCAAATAATCTAGCTCAATATGTCTCTCAATACTTACGCCACAACAGTCGATTCTCCTTCTTCCGCATCAGGTCTATCGCAGCCACCTTTTAAGGTCACCGGTCTATCTAGCTGTTAAGATTAAATATATACGCTAGAATAAAGGAGAGTATCCAAAAACATCAATCTAGTCATTATTACCAAAATTCACTTGTGTGGGCCGATTAATGGCTCTTCGCTAGCATATAGTTTCCCGAGGGAATGTGAGTAACGTCGCCGATCCCGACTAATAGTTTAATAACACTATCCATGAAAGTTCACAAAGATTACCCTTCAATTTTATGGCGATGTGTGATCGAAAATTCAAGGATCAAAGGAAGCCTTTATGGTGCGTTTATTTATGGGTTATTTTGGAAGCGCTATGGGGATTCTTTTCTTTATTGTATTGTGTACGTAGTTGGTAGTAAAAGTAAGTGTACTGTGGGGGAATATTGGTTTATGGAGTTAGAGGAATGGGTTGATGTACGCATTTAGGCATTATAGAGCATTATTGGAGGCATTATGGAGTATTTCTTCGTTAGGTTAATTTTTTACTCGTTTTAAGCCCTACTTTCACTATTCTTCTTAGATAACCCTTATCTAATTATTGTTCGTTGTTAACTGTAAGAATACCTATTTGTTAACACAATATTTCACAAATCGGGTTCTTATCAACCTAGACAGACTTAATTAAAACAGTATTGAAATTATCGAAGAAAACCTGTTTTTGAACTAATTTTACACGAACGAATTATTTCTGAATTATTTTGGGTGATTCTTTAATTGACTCAGAGGGAACTTCTTGTTTATTGGTTTCATGTTTCGTGTGTAAAGTAGGCCTCACGTCATAAAAAACCAGTAGGTATAAGTTTCTTTCTTATTATATAGAAACTCTTTTCGTCAAGCTTTTTATAATTATCTTCGTCAGTTTTCAAATTATGATACCGTTTGAAGGTATGGTATTAGGCAGACTATTGCAAAGAAAACTATTTTAATTACGTAATTGAAAACAAAGATCAATATAGTACCTATACATCTTTAACCAATATCCAGTTGACATCAACCTAAAACCTTCATCATCATTCGCCTGCCCCAATTTATTTGGGGTGGGCGCAACATGGTGACATCAACCTTAATATTAATATTCAATTATTTCAGATTTACAAATACATCCATACAGTTAAAAAAAATCGTTAGAACCTGTCAGTGTCACATTTTGAATTCGGTCAAGAGAAAGACCACTGACTTATAAACCTATGGACTTGCCCTAACTACAAAATTAGCGTGCATACATACAAAAATCGGGCACTCTACATGGCCGCCTTTCGGTAGGTTTGTAACTGCGAGTGCAAGAGAGAGAGCAAGCAACCGTTTGACAGCACATCTACCACAAAACTCAGCTCTCAACATGGCGACCGGTCACGCATAGAGCCGATTTTGACTTCACACAAGAGTGTTTTCAAATTTAGTCCTTGACAAACATATAGATGTCTCTCTTTTCATACACAGCTCTTGATTAGTTAAAAAGAAACAAAACGCTCTTTGACATGTCTGTGTCGATATGACAGATATATGAATAACTATTATTAATATAGTAGAATATACCATCTCCATGTTTTCTATCACAATAGGAAAGACTGACTGTTATTCTGCGGCACAGATTGACTGACTGTGCCTGTTGAAAGCTAGGTCATCCTAACTATTTCCGTTACTGAGGACCAATAAGCTGTTACCTGGTCATCATCAGACCGTCAGAAAGTATCATATAGTAGCACCCGTGCTCAATTTGATAAATGTTGAAAGCTGGGTCATTCTAACTGTTTCCGTTATTGAGAACCGATAAGCACTTACCTGGTCATCATCAGGCCTTCAGAAAGTATCATGTAGTAACACCCGTCCTCAATTAGATAAATGTTGAAAGCTAGGTCATCCTAACTATTTCCGTTACTGAGGACCAATAAGCTGTTACCTGGTCATCATCAGACCGTCAGAAAGTATCATATAGTAGCACCCGTAATCAATTTGATAAATGTTGAAAGCTGGGTCATTCTAACTGTTTCCGTTATTGAGAACCGATAAGCACTTACCTGGTCATCATCAGACCTTCAGAAAGTATCGTGTAGTAGCATCCGTGCTCAATATATGTTGAAAGCTGGGTCATCCTGTTTCCGTTACAGAACCTTGTTTTGAGATGTTTTCCCTTTGACACCACACCCGTAGCTCGTATCAATAAGCCAGGCCGTCACACTTAGGTACACGTATTAGTCCATTATCTTGAAAACTACTGAACCGATTTTGATGAAACTTTCACTGTGCCCTAAGTTGAACTAAATGTAAGCCAACAAAAAAAAGAATCGGTAACTCTTTCAAACAACCCGGAACCCTAGCAGGCATCGGTCCTAGCGGACCCCTTCAGTTAGTGCTGACATCTCCTTGAGGCGCGCGTGGAACACAACGCGCCGTCGACCCGGGCCAGGTCCTTACCGGACGGCGAGCTTCCCATTGCTCGCCATCCGCAAGCTCGTGCCTACGGTGGCCGGGAATCGGCTATCAATTCCCGACGCCCAGGGCGTCACCTGCGGCAACTAGGGGCGTGAGGGCGCAAAGATTTTCGCTCCCTCACGCGTTCGGCCTCTTCCTTCGCGAGCAATACTGCTTCGCAGACGGAGGTGAAGGAGGACGATAGCTAGCTGCTCGTTAACTGTCAAACTTTGTTTGGTAGTGTGCTTACCTTGAAAAACGTAACTCGCGCTGTGAAACAAAAAATCTAATCGTTCTGTTTCATTTCTTTACACGACATCGGCTAAGTTGCTGTGTATCTTGTGTGAATGCGACAAAAGATATCAATTTGTCTGTAGCATTCTCTGTCTACGGTATCACAGGTGGATACGAAAATGACCATAGACGAGTGATTGCAACTTGTGTAAACATTACAAAATACAAAATAAGAATACACGAACTATAGTTTGAATAGATTACAATTCGCAGAAGCAACACTTCATTTAGTACTTAAACAAGTTATATATATTTATCTGGTATTTCCTGTACAACAGCTGTGCAAATTGAACTATTGATAACATATATTGTCAATACAATAAAGAACTGCATACCAATCGCAGTTTTAGAAGAGTGGAAGACACACGTTTGGTGTACTTACTTTTACTTTTTGAAATTGTGGTTTCTAAAATTATTTTTTTAATTTTTTTGTTCTCATTGTGTCAGATCTTAGATTGTAGTTATTTAATTGTGTGATTGCAAATTTCCCCAGGTTTTAGGTGAGTGTGGAATTTTTGTTTTGGTATTACAAATACTAGTTTTGGCATTCAGGCATCACTCTTTTTATTATACAATGTGTCCGGGCATGGACTAGCGATATTCTAAACACTTAAATTTAAGCTATTTTAAAGTACAATTACACTCTAAGCTTGGGTCTTGTCCCTTTTTTATTTTTATCTCAGTATGAGAAAAACTTAGAGAGATATGATTTTTTTTTGTACTTTCATATGGAATATTTTAACAAAAAAAACAAAATGGCTGCCACGTAGCAGGGAAGTGATTTGGACCCAAGCTTAGAGTGTAATTGTACTTTAAAATAGCTTAAATTTAAGTGTTTAGAATATCGCTAGTCCATGCCCGGACACATTGTATAGTCTTGTTAATTAGGGTTCCGTACCAAAATGGTAAAAAGGAACCTTTATGGTGCGACTCAGTCTGTCTGTCACAGCTGGATATCTCAAGAACTACTAATGCTAACTTGAATTTTTTAATAGTTTCAGATGACGTTTTCCCAACTATTTTGCAAATAAGAAAAAATAAAAATATTCATATTTTTTTTGGAACAGGGCTGAAACGGGGTCTTAATAATTCGAAGTGGGGCTAGGCTACTAGGGCATCGAGAGTGCATGGGAGGCCGTCACCTCCTTCTGCGAAGCGGTAATGCTCGCGAAGGAGGAGGCGGAACGCGTGAGGGAGAGGCAGCCTCACACCCTCAGTCGCCGCAGGAGACGCCCTGGGCTGCGGGAATCGATAGCCGATTCCCGGCCACCGTAGGCGCGGGCTTGCGGACGGTGAGTAGTGGGTAGCTCGCCGTCCGGTGAATACCAGGCCCGGGTCGACGGCGCGTTGTGTTCCACGCGCGCCTCAAAGAGATGTCAGCAAAAGATGGGGTCCAATAGGGCCGATGCCGCTGGGGTCGCGGGTTGTTTGAAAAAGATACCGTGGCCCTGGCATAGGCAACTGAAGGAACACGGGTGGGTTTTAGTCAGTAAAAGTCTGACACGCCCTTCCGCTTCACCCAGAGCGGGAGAAGTTATTTGATGATTTCCCATACACAAAAAAAAAAAAAAAAAAAGGCTACTAGGGCATGTAGGGTATCATTATGAAAGAACGCTGTTTGCACATTCTCAAACATTTTTCTTTTGTTTATGTATCAACTTTGATAAAAAATGGTAAAAAAAATACCGTCCCCCCCTTATCATTGCATTTTATTTCTTTCTTACTTGCAAAATATTATAGTTGGATAAACTTCATCTAAAACTATTCTAAAATTCAAGTTGATAGCATTAGTAGTTCTTGAGATATCCAGCTGTGACAGACAGATAGACAGACTGAGTCGCACCATAAGGGTTCCTTTTTACCATTTTGGCACGGAACCCTAATAATATCTATTTTTGACATAAGAGGTGATAGATAATCTAAAGTGTAAAAAAAACTTTTTACAAAACAAACAACCGACTTCTAATAGTCAATTTTCGAAAATTTTCTTAAAAAAAAAACTTAAACAATATATTTTAAGATCATTAAAATTATATTTGAGACCCTCACAGTCAGCCCTTTCATTTGATATGTCACACGGTATAAGTCTGCAAAACTATTTTATTTTATTTGCGCCGTGAAATTGGCCTTTATATTCAAAATTCATTTATTTACGTTACACGTGCTTGTTTGGGTCACAGAAATTCATACATGTAGCAAGTTTCAACTTAATCGGTCCATTAGATTCGGAGCAAATTGGCTGTAACAGATGGACAGACAGACAGACACACGAGTGATCCTATAAGGGTTCCGTTTTTCCTTTTGAGGTACGGAACCCTCAAAAGTGACAAAATAAAAGTGGACAATAATGTTAGTTTCTGTTTCCGCTCGGGAATCGTCTCTGTTTCAGCAGTCCTTAAACAGGCCCTAAATCATGCAAAAGACCTTAAATTGATTGAAGTATTGTTTTTCAATATTTTTAAGACAAAAATATTTGAAGGGCATAGTTCTCTAAATGTATATTATTATTCTTACAGATGATGCAGCGGCTTAGTATTTACACTATATGTCTAATCTTTGGTCTTAGTATTCTCCTTATTATTAATATTGGAACTCGGTATACTGATACGACATATTATCAAATATCCATTAAGAACCGCAAAAATATCAAGATTATCATAAAAGTCGAGGATGGAGAGGACACCTACACGCAACAAATACCCATTGTACTGAATGATGGTACCCATGACTCGACTGACATGGATGATATGCCCGTAATTGCGAATGAAAACCATTCCTATGGACGACACGACAAAAATAACATACTCATAATCACGCAAAATGAAACACACAGTTCCACAAAAATCAAAAAGATATTAAAAAAAGCAAGAACAAAAATAAAAGATGAACTCTCCAACTACAATTTTTCACAATCCAATGTTAATGGTTTAGAAAATTTAGTTATGGAATCCGGGGGCCAGCCTTTACGAAGCTTAATAATATCATCATGGAGGTCAGGTTCTACATTTCTTGGAGACCTGGTGAACTCAGTTCCAAGTACATACTATCATTATGAACCTCTTCTCATGTATGGTACTAAACAAATCAGGGAGCAAGTAGAAGCAAGCGAAGCCCTGAGCATTGTTAAACAAATGTTCAAATGTAATTTTTACGGTTTACAAGATTACTTTAAGTTTGAAAGTAAAGACTTGAATTTATTCAGCCATAGCACCAGATTATTTGACTATTGTAAAGATGAGAATAACAACGAGCTATGTTATAATGCTGAGTTTACTTCTCGATTATGTAAGCTGTTCCCGTTCCAAAGTATGAAGCTTGTGCGACTCAGGTTACGGCTGGTTGAGGAAATATTCAACGATAAAGAGTGAGTTATTTTCTTTTACCTAGCTTAATATTTTACAGCTGTCATTAACGTCTTGGCACCTCCAGAATTCGTCTGTGGCAGTTTCTTATCGGCTCATTGAAAAAACTGGGTATGACTGTTTGGAACACGACAATAATATGCTGTCGTGGCCTTTCCGAGTCAATCTGCCTTTTTAGCGTAACTCGTGATCACAAACCTGTGAACAAAGGGTATACATATTAATTCTATAATTTGTGGATCATAATGTATATTGCGGATATACTTACACAATTTCTTCACAACACCAATAATTCGCGTATTTATCTCGACTTCTCGACGTCCTTATCTCGTCACTGCAGGCATCTAGCAGAATATCAGCGTCAGGTATATTTGTCTTTCACATTCTGAGCATGCTGAGCTGGACTACATTTGGTGCAACCTTGAAACGCACACCGCATTTCGTTCAATCAATCAATAATCAATAATCATTTATTATTTGTATAACATAGGTAGTAAATACAGTTCTTATAACAGAGTTCATAGGTCGCTATGTTATGCCAAGAGGCGTACAAATATGGTTGCATGCGAAATAAAATTTGGTCATGCGGGAGGTAAATTATTTGGTAGGTATGTCAAAATTAAGATAATGATGATAAATAATAAAAACAAAAAAATATAGATGTCACAAAATGGAATAGTTTCTACAGTCAATGCATAAATAAATAATCATAAATTACAATTAGTCACAATATTCAATTAAAAATTGTTTCTCCAGTGAAATAAGTAAATAAGTCTAGATTAATATATCATTTAAAAATTCATCAGTCGTATAGTAACATTTGTCAACTAGTAAGAGTTTTAATTTTTTTTTGAATTGTATAACATTCAAACTTTTTATGGTATCTGGTAATTTATTGTAAATGCGCGGTGCCATACCCAAAACGCTCTTTCTCACTAAGGCAGTCTTACAACGCTGATTGCTTAAAGAGTTTGCGTATTGGCTACGAATCGCAACATCTCGGAACGTTGACACTCTTTCAAATAACCTCATGTTTGTTTTGACGAAAACACAAATTTCAAAAATATATAATGAGGGTAAGGTAAGTATTTGCAGCGATTTAAAGAATGGTACACAGCTATCATCAATTTTCATACCACACATTGATCTTATGCATCTTTTTTGTGCCTTAAAAACGATATCTTTATCAGTAGAATTGCCCCAAAAAATTATACCATATCGCAAAATTGAGGCTACTAAGCCATGATATGCAACTAGTAGCGCATCCATATTTATTTTTCTAGCAATTTGGAAAAGTGCGTATGCTGATTTATTTATCTTCTTACTTAGGTCATCTATGTGGGCCTTCCAGTTAAGTTGGTTATCAAGGAATAAACCTAAGAATTTTGCTACTTTAACTTCTTCAATGTCACAGTTACTATGTCGGATATTTACTTTTGGTACTTCAATTCTTTGGTGAAAGTGCATTATTTTGGTTTTCTTTAAGTTTATAACTAAATTATTTTTATTAAGCCAACTAATTATGTCCGATAGTGTATTATTTATGTCATCTTGATAAATATTGCGATCACTACATTTCACTATGGCAGTACTGTCGTCTGCAAACATCACCATTTGATGTTTAGTCACCTTTGGCAAATCATTTATATAGATTAAGAAAAGAGGTGGCCCTAGGACGCTACCCTGTGGGACACCAAACTTTATCAATCTATAATGAGATAAAAAACTCTTTTCAAATTTTGTTTTTTCACATACTCTTGCGATCTCTGTACATTGCATTCTGTTGGAGAGATAGGATTCGAGTAGTTTTAAAATATTGCCTCTGATACCATAGCTACGCAACTTGTCTAATAAGACATTATGCTTTACGTAATCGAAGGCTTTGGTCATATCTGTGTAAACAGCACAAATAGGAGCTTTTTGGTCTATTGCTAACATAATGCTACGTAAAAAATCAAAAATAGCCATGTTGATCGTGGTATTCTTTCTAAAGCCATTTTGTTCCTTGCATAATAAGTTAAATTTATTGAGATAGCAATACAGAGACTTATAAATAATTTTTTCGAAAATTTTGGAAAATACAGAAATTTTAGCTATTGGCCTATAGTTCTTCATATCGGTTTTGTTATCTTTTTTATGAAGTGGTTTAATTATAACTTTCTTCAAGTCTTCAGGATAAACTCCGTCAACAATAGCAAGGTTCATAATATGCACCAATATGGGTGCTATAACTTCATTCACAAATTTTATCACCTTTGTTGACATACCGTCAAATCCTACAGTACTTGTATTCTTAAGTGATCTTATAGCTGAAACGATGTCGGTTATTATAACAGGCTGCATAAACATAGATTGCCTTGTCAAATTGTCTAGTTTATTGTCGAATCCCATATTAGTTTTTATATTATTTTCAATTTCATCTATAAAATAATCATTAAATGCATTTGCAATGTCAGTAGGCTTTGAAAAGGTCTGGTCACATTTATTAATGGTCATTATTTGTTCTTTAGGAGAGTTATTTTTAGGTTTATTGACTATTTGCCATGTTGTTTTTATAAAGTAATCATTTTGAGCTTTTTGTGTTAGTCTTATAATTTTCTTATATTGTAAAGAGTATTTTTTAAAATTGGTTTTATTTTTTAACACAGGATTTAATCTGTATGCCCACAGTAATTTTCTTTGTTTTTTACTACAGCTTTTTATGCCGCGCGATACCCATTTTACGTTTTTATTAGTATAAATAGTTATTATTTTGTCAGGGAAGCATAGTTTGTAGAATAGGGAGAACGTTTCATAAAATCTTTTGTAAGCTATATTGGCATCGCTACTTTCATATACCTCCTTAAAAGTTAAACTTCGAATGCATTCTCGGAATTTTGTGAGGTTCTCTGTGGAGTAGTCTTTTCTTACAATTTTCCAGAATTTTAAGCGGCATGTTTTATTTATGGGAACCCTGAGGATTTGTGCCGTGTGATCAGAAAGGATGAGATCTATAATTTCAGCTTTACATCCTCTTCGTATATTATGCGCGAAATGATCAATACATGTGTTACTGCTAAGCCTGGTAGGTTGATTTATTTTTAATGTCAAGTTATAACTCAGTAGAAAATTCTCTAGTTCCAAAGTAGTTCTATTCCTTTTTAATGTATCAATATTTAAATCGCCACATATAACAATTTTTTTATTATTAAACAAACATAGCCTACTCAAAACAATGTCAAGCTTATCATAAAATGTCAAATAATTGTATTTAGGAATTCTATAAACACAAATTATAATAATAGAATGAGTTGTCAATTCAATTCCACAAATTTCAAAAACGCCTGACACTGAGTGCTTAGCAATATCTGGTAGTTCTTTATATTGATGCCCAGTTCTGACTAGAATACAAGTCCCTCCGCGATTTGATTATGATTTGTTTTACGACAAAAGAAAGCGGCGGGACGGAAACCAGGAAGATATAATAAACTTTCATGGCCAGATGTAATAAAATGTTCAGTTATACAGAGAACGTCTACAATAGTTCCTTGATTTTCAAGGTGTTTTAATTGAATAGTCAACAAGTCCGATTTGTTCAGCAAACCGGCAATGTTTTGGTGCAGAATATTGAGAGTATTACAGAAAAAACTGCGAGTTTTGTCCCTCTGTACTAGTCGCAGATGTTGTCTTAGACTTGTTGGAGTTATGATGCATTTTGTCATTTATGTCAAGACTACATATTTCATACTCAATATTGACACTTTGAATATAAATAATCATATTATAAATATCATTAAAAATAGATTTCATTCCGGAGTAATTTATCATGCCTGTGCGTCTATTGAACATGGTATCATCGTATCTTAAATTCTTGTTACTATCCAGAAAATAAGCATGTCCATGAGTAGCTGTATCCAGATATAGCAAGTTATTAAAAGTTTCTACTCTCGAATTGTATAAATAATTATTAGTGTAGAATTTGTACGTTGGTGTGCATATAATTATATTTGTATTATTGATTTCTTGTAAAACTTGTCTTATTATCAAAATGCTGTCATAATAATTACATGTCACTTGGAAGTCCTCGCCACCTATCAATATAATGCAGTAGTCCAGCATGGTGAAATTTTCAAGTTTTTCTTTGATGCCTTTCAGAAGAGCTTGGACATTTCTATGAGGTGTGATGTAGTGGCAAAGTGCACATTTATCTATGGTTTTTTCTGCAATGTCAAGTAATTTATTCGTGTTGTCGGTGCTTAAGATGCAAATTTTGCTACGTTTTAAATTATTGTTGTCCGAATTATTAATAATTTGTTTTGTTGGTGTAACAGTATTGGTTATTGCGGTTTTGTTATCTTGATGTATAGATGTAGTATTGCCAATATTTACATCTGTCTGTGTTTGTGTGCATGCATTTTCCGTTCTTGGTTGATTATTACTACAGGCTGTCGATGTTTGGTGTTTTAATTTTGCTGGCGTATGAGCCCTCAGATTACTGGTTTGGGTCTCCTTATTCAAAGTTTGTATTCGGCATGTAGATTTATTACCAGAAAGTTTTGTTATTGGGGTTGATGTTAGGCTACACACTTGGAGTTTCGTGTGTGAAACCTTTCGTTTAGAACCTGGAGTTGCACACTTGGCTTCTCCTGCACCCACCTTTTTATATAATTCTATGACACGATTACATTTCTCCAGATCTGACTTTAAATTTTTATTCTCACAGAGCAAGTTGTCAACTTCCTGATTCGCGCTTTGCAACTTAATCCTTAAATCATTTATCTCTTCCTGCAGTGTCGCAATGGTTTCATCGTCCCGCAGTGATGTTTCAGGCATACTCATAACTGTAGCATCGAAAAGTGACGTCTCGGAGAACGAGGTAGACTGGATTTGTTTTTTTTTTTCTCAGCGTTATGTTTTCATTCTCCATGCTAGTAATTTTACGTACAAATACTTAATTATTCCTACGTTGGCAACACTAATACAAGGTTTGGCCCTCTGGCGGTGAGTAGCGTAGTTATTTTAGTTCACCTAGTCAGCACTTGTGACCGTTATGGCGCTAGTTGTCGTACATTCTTTAGGGTCCAAAGTCCATTTTTTTAAATATCTTTTCGTAACGGTATTAATTGTTTATTGTTTTTTCGTTTTAGTCACTTGGGTTCATAAAATTGCCTTTCAAGTAATTATTCATACCAAATGTTTGAGTTTTGACATTGTTACGTTAGAGGGAGCACCAATTTATTGTGTATAACTCGTTTAGCACTGGTTTTAGTTTTCGTATTACACTATTGTTATAACTAATATTTCACTGGTTCAAAATTGTCAGAAACAATATCACTATTTCAAAATACCTATTACACTTTTTAGCACCACTTAGATAGCATTTAGATCTTTATTTTTATTGTTTACAAATTTTAAATACACAGAGATGTAAACAGTTCGAATGTTGCAATGTTCGTTTCTCCGTTGTTTGATTAAAAGTGTGTCTTGTGTTTCCTTATTTGGTGTGCACTAATAATTGGTTTATCTATCTAATATATCTAAATCTTAGTATCCAATCAGTTTTTGTTGATCCAATATTTTATAGCAATCGTTCCATTTTGAACATCTGAATATTTACAGGCTCAACGTGAAGGTGTTACTGTTGGTTCGTGACCCCCGCGGCCTGATGCAGTCGAGACGACACCGGCGCTTCTGCGAGCTCTCTCCAGATTGCTGGGAGCCCCCACTGGTCTGTGCCGACTTGGTCAGCGACTATGTGGCAGCAGGTCAGTTACTGCAGCAGTATCCGGACAGACTGATGTAAGTTTTAATATCTCATCTCATCATGGCTTAGGTATGAGTGGAATTTTGAATGTCTGTTG